>KE546976.1:495089-1095089 GCA_000442125.1 Opeltia flavorubescens
ACGTAATATTCACTTCAGGCCTTCCCGTGAAAACACCTCTGAGTCTATGCATATACCTTTCATTCCTGCCAGCTAAGACAGATCTCACCCATAGGGATGATGAGCACATGCGTCTCGTTTCTATATATCCCTCGAAGAAGAAACTACGGGCATACAGAGCCATTCATCCAATGTCAATTTCCACATTGCTCTTTTTTCCGGATTGACAAAGTGAAAATTCCCCTCCTTTCAAAGCCTACCAGACGCCCACCCCCAACCTCTCCCTCTCATACAACCATCTCCACCTACTTTCCCTCTCACTGATCCACATTCCAAGAAACCTGCGTGATACAGAGGCCAAATTTCCACCACGATGGCCTGACCTGAAGCGAGAGAACGTTCCTTGCTCTGGGATTGTGGGGGTGTGGGAAGTATTGAACGTCTATACAAACCAAACATTGGGCTGAATTGAAAATTCATAACAATATATGCCAGGATAGCTTGCAGGAGGTTAATGAGGAACAAGTACATGCACTGACGAAGGGCAAAGCAGATCTAAGAGAACTTAGCATACCCGGACCAATTTTGCTTATCGGAATACAGCCTCTTAGGTCCTAGGGAAAGCAGAAGAGGGAGATCATAGAAATCCCCTTGGAAGCGACGGGGACTGCAAAAAAAAACACAGCAGCAAAGCCAATTGTGAAAGCACTTCTAGACGACATGATTTCCTTTATCTGAGTCGCTGAGGTGCCAATCTATTTAAAAGACTACAAGCTGATTTCGCCTAGTAAAACCGATACAGCAATTTGTCTTGCCGAGGGCCTAAAAGTCCTTGTGCAGTAATTAATACCACCGCTACCGTTCTCATCCACGCTTTTTCTTTGTCCCAGTTCATGACCCGAAAAAGTTCGTGATGGCATGACATGTTCGTTTGTTGGTAGGACCAAAGACACCTTATCAAGACACATAGGGGAGTTTGTGGGAGAGACTTCCAACAATCAGTACGTGGAAATACGGTGCTGTTTGGAGCTGTGAAGTCGGAGATATACCTTAGAAGCACTTGCGGTGCACAATGGATGGTCCACTCTCGTCGTACTCTTGTTTCGAGATCCACATCTGTTGGAAGGTGGATAGAGACGCCAAGATGGAGCCTCCAATCCAGACGGAGTATTTGCGTTCAGGAGGTGCGATAATCTTGACTCTCATGGAAGAGGGCGCGAGTGCAGTAATTTCCTTTTGCATACGGTCCGAAATACCTGGATACATTGTGGTACCTCCAGACTAGTCCTTGATTAGCCGATATTTCATGGCCGACGGGGTAAGCCAAACATACCATCACAATGTTGTTGTAAAGGTCTTTTCGCACATCAACGTCACATTTCATGATAGAGTTGAAGGTGGTGACATGGATACCACCACTCTCAAGACCCAGAACACTTGGTTGGAAAAGAGCTTCTGGCGCACGGAAACGCTCGTTTCCGATTGTGATGACTTGACCGTCAGGCAACTCGTACGACTTTTCCAAGCTAGAACTCTGGCTGGCCGTCTGAATCTCTTGCTCGAAATCCAAGGCAACATAGCAAAGCTTCTCCTTCATGTCTCGAACGATTTCACGCTCTGCTGTAGTGGAAAACGGGTACCCTCGCTCGGCCAAGATCTTCATCAGATAGTCTGTAAGGTCACGGCCAGCCATGTCAATACGCGAGATAGCATGAGGAAGCGCAAAACCCTCGTAGATGGGGACGACGTGGGTAACGCCATCACCAGAATCCAGAACGATACCAGTGGTACGACCTGAAGCGTACAGCGAGAGTACGGCCTGGATGGATACGTAGAAAGCGGGAGCATTGAAGGTCTCGAAAACGATTTGCGTCATCTTTTCACGGTTGGATTTGGGGTTGATGGGGGCTTCGGTGAGCAAGACAGGGTGCTCTTCCGGAGCGACACGCAGCTCATTGTAGAAGGTGTGATGCCAAATCTTCTCCATGTCATCCCAATTTGTCACGACGCCATGCTCGATGGGATATCGCAGCGTTAAGATACCACGCTTTGACTGTGCTTCGTCTCCGACGTAGGAGTCCTTCTGACCCATACCAATCATAATGCTACACAGTTTCAGCGATTCTGATCAATTGCATTGGCATTGTGAGCAGTTACCCATGGTGGCGGGGTCGACCAACGATAGAGGCTAATGAAATATTAGTGTTCAGTGCTCGCCTTTTACGGGTAATTGAGGAGCTTACGAAAGACAGCTCTTGGAGCATCATCACCAGCAAAGCCGGCCTTACACATTCCTGATCTGGGCAATCGTCAGCCAGCTCCATCGAAGGCTACTGCAGCCTTGATTTTAGGTGTTGGTGTTTTGGATATATGATGGCTGAGCGTGAGGGTTCGGGCTGTGGGGTCTCTCGGTACAAAGATTGCCCAAGTCGAGACGTACCCATTGTCGATGACGAGAGCTGCTACCTCATCTATGAAGATTCCAGCTAGTCAGCAAGCGGCCTTGAGCTGGACAGAATGAGGGACTAAAGGTGGTGACAGGGGCTGGGGGCTGGCTAGCTTACCCTCCATGATGACTGCTGTGAAATTTCGTAAACACCAAGGAGAGTATCTAATAGGCGCAGGATCAGAATTCAGAGACCTTTGAACAGCGAATGTAGGATAAGATGGAGGAGCACTGTTTGTTGGGGAAGGTCAGAAGTGCTGCCAACAGACTTGAGGCTTAGGAAGGGTCGAGGCGGTAGATGGCCGTTGAAAATGTGGGTTGGAGCGGCAAGCGAGACTGCTAAATTTTAGTATCAGTGACTTTGTTGCCGCCTTTTACATTCATTCTACGGATTGCTGTTGGTTTGAAAATTCACTTTTGTGTGAAAAAAGATAAATCGTCTCAGTTAAATACATGTTTCATACTCATCTCTTCGTCAGCTAAAGCAGGCACCAACTATTGTACCTCTTTGCTAAGGCGATGTTTACGCGCGTCAATGCTCCTTCCCTTTAATGGACCCGTATCTGCCACTTCCGACTCCCAAGGCGCATCTGGTAATACATTTTCATCGAGGCTTGCTACTGACTGTTCCTGAATCAATACAAAGAGAAAGTTAACACCGTGGTCACACCAAATGGTCGTGACAGAATGATATGCTAGGAAGCAATCTGCGAATGGTCACGGATGGCGGGGTGGAATGTTCGGCAAATCGCTTGGCGGTGAGGGTGGACTGAAATGTCACGAGAATCGGTGTCACAAATCTCGTCTATCTGCAGGGGAGAGGTAGCTCTCTTAGTCTGTCGTTGAAGACCATATTGTAGACTTGTAGACTTTAGCTATAATATATTAGAGCCGCTCATACACCCAAACCTACTACAAATTCCGATTCTTCTGGTGCTGGCCATTATTACCCCTATGAGATTAATAGTTGTAAGTCATTCCTACGGGACATGACATTTGGTCTGAAGCCTTGCAGGTTATACGCTGGAAGCAAAAGTTATTATCATAAGATCCCAAAGTGGCAAATTTCAACACCTTTGATGAAGCTCATGGAAGCGTAAAGAATCTTAGAGAGGTTTCTTGAAATTTCCACAAGGACCTTTCAGAATACCTAAATCCAAAAGAAATCTTCTATTAGATTTGTATGACCTTCCATCCCTTTTGACTTACCAAAAGAATACACKGCCTGAACCGCTCGGACATTGTTCACTACAATCTTACTCGGCTCAATTGACACGTTATTACTATCGTGCCCTTTGTTCAGTCTATAGACTTTCTCTTGACTCCTCCTATCATTCAAAATGATTATGGACCCAGGCATGAATCAGCTCTTGAAGTGGAGTATCGAGAATTCGGATGCAACCCGTAATGACCCTACTGCTACCACAGACCCAAAAACCGACCGGCAAGATTGGTCATCTGGCCGTGGTCTCAATCAAGAAGCAATTAAAAGTCTCATGGGAGGTCCTTCCGACGCCGAGTTGATGAAACAGTCTATGGAGGCCATTCAATCGTCAGAACTTTCACTTGAGAATAAAATGGTGGCCTTCGACAACCTTGAGCAACTGATCGAGAATGTTGACAATGCAAACAACATAGAGAGTCTCGGCCTTTGGATGCCGTTGAAAGCGCAATTGAATAGCAATGAGGCTGACCTGCGGAGGATGGCCGCTTGGTGCATGGGCACTGCAGTGCAAAATAATATCAAGTCACAAGAGAGGGTAAGCAAAAAGTGCCACTCTTCGCTGAACATATGAGCTCATCATTCTCTAGCTTCTTGCTCTTGATGCCATACCGATCCTTGTCAAGCTGGCCTTAGAGGACTCGGACGAGAAAGTAAGACGGAAAGCGATCTATGCCCTTTCAAGCGAGTCTCGAAACTATCCTCCGGCCCTCAAGAATTTAGTTCAGGCTCTCCCACAAGAACTACGTCCTGATGGGTTGGTGGACGCATGTGATATGGACGAGGTTGATAAGGTTATAGATGTGATCAAGAAAGCATCTAGTAAGGGTGTGTCATAGATATTCGGTAGAAATGTGGGTTCAATGATGGTAATTCACATAATCGATATTGTGTTCCCAGCTTTGATAATGTCCTCTGAAAATGCAATTCCTGCTAAATTGCGATAGGAAGTGATTGATTGGGCTTGGGATTGGGATATGCTTCGCTTAGTCATCGTCACTGTAACTTCAATGTAAATTAGCCCAACAACTTATTTTCTTCATCCATCACTTGCCAGAATGGCACCCACAAGGACGGTACGCTCAAAATTTGCAGCCAAAAAGACTGACAACAGCAAGGGATCCGCCAAGTCTTCTGCGACGTTATCGGGCGTAAAAAAAGCCAGGCCCTCAAAAGGGCCCAAATTACCACCGCCGAAACAGCAGAAGACCAAGCCCCAGACAGGACTTCCAAAGAAGAAAAAACGAATCTACACAGAAAAGGAGCTTGGACTTCCAAAGCTGAACACGATCACTCCAGTAGGCGTTGATAGGCCGAAGGGTAAAAAGAAAGGAAAGATTTTTGTGGACGACCAAGTATGCCTTAAGCAGGCTACGCATGTCCCAAAGTAATGCTGACAATCGTGCTTAAGGAGAGCATGATGACAATTCTAGCGATTGTGAACGCGAACAAAGAAGGTCAGATTGAAAGCAAGATGATGAAGAGCAGGCAGATGGAAGAAATCCGGGAGGCTAGGCGGAAGGAAGCTGAGGCACGACATGAGCAGAAGAATTCAAAGTTGGTCTGTACTTGACGGTCTATGAATTTGACAACTGCTTATGTCAATTAGGAGGATACTAAAAACACATTACGTCAAATGAAGAAGCGCAAGTCTAAGGGTATAGTATCTGTGGACCTTTCCAATACGCGAGAAGGGACACAGCGATCTATACGATCGGGCAAGAAACAGGTTTCATTTGCTTGAAGCTGTTTTGTCGCGATGACCTCAAATTCTGGCAACCCTAACACAATCTCTGATATCCAGCTTTCCGCCGCATAGGATCGAAAGGAGCACCTCCGTCAGGCGTGCTACTTTTCTTACCAGAAGTATGCAGACGCTCAGATTTGTAGCTGGTAAGATCGACGTCGCGAGCCACCTTCGTAAAGAATTGAATCGCCTAAAAAAAGTCATTCGAAGACCCTGTTGATGCCCGATCGACTGTACCGTTCTCGCAAACCATCGCCCACCTCCACTTTCGAACCATCCCAAATGACCGCCTAATCTGGTCACACACAACACTGCGAACGGATTTTGGTGAAACTCTTGGTATGGAATTGCTTCATGGACGGCGATCTTGGCTCGATCAGCATTACCGTCCTTGCTTCGGAGGAAAAGCCTACCGGATCGTCCTGAGCATGCAATGCTAACAGTGGTGTACGGACACCTAGGAGGGAGTCACATGATGATGCATCTCGATCTAGCTCAATAAGCCATCAGTAAGCTTGTCCTCTCTGTATCTTTGCTTGAGGAGCAATTGGTCGTACAATACGCTCCCTCGGTGGGATAGCCCCATGTTGGCCCTTGCAGCTCTCTAGGGGTTTAATTAGCTCCGAGCAGAGCTAGAGCTATTCGAATAAGATTCACCTGTCGAACTCGTGAAGGTATTTTACATTTCGGATCTTCTCAACGTCGATACGTGGGTTTTTCGAAAGTTGTTCTACGTGACTGCAAGAGGATTAGCAGCTAGTAAGGAAATGGCTTATTGGCAGGAATCGAACAGCTCAAACAGTCCTTTCAGATCTCGAGCCATTGATCTGGAGTAGCCTTCTAATCCGGCCCAAGTCCTTTGCAAGGCCGTACTCCCTACGTCCAGATTCCACGGGTTCGAGCACACCACAGCCGCGTGTAGCAAGCACTTATCTCCTTCCTCGCCGAGGTACTGCAGAACAATCACGGAGAATCAGAATCATCCAAACCATGTTTAAGTCGGAGCGTTGCCGCTCTAATCTACTACGTACATTGACCAGAATGTTTGCACCAAGCGAGTATCCAATTGCAAAAAGCGGTCTGTTCGGGAAATTTTCCCGCAGCCATTTCACAACTTGTCGAAAATCCCAAGTTGCCCGAGCATTGAATAAGAAATCAGTTGTTATCTTGCTTTGCGCACACCCTCGTGCGTTGACTACACAGGCCTCCCATCCATCTTCAAAGAGCGATACAAGAACATGTTTCAAATACGCTTCTTGAGATCCGCCTGTCAAGCCGTGCAGGGTAAGAAGCATCGGGTTTTCATCCTTGCTCCCCATCACCTCCAATTCACCATCACTAAAATTGACGGTTCGAGGTGGTAATGTGTCATCTGTATCTGCGTGTGAACGGACCACAAAATCAACAGCAAAAGTACCTGCGAAAGCGGGATCCTCGGCTCTAAAGATCTTGCGTTTATAATACACCAGAGGATCTCGTCCTTTCACAACCGTCCAGGTGGTTTGAAGATGCCCATTAAAGAGAAAAGGATTGAGCCAACATAACGGGGTAATGGACCTACAGATACTTAAGAAGGTGGTTTCATTGCCGTTGGCGTCTCGTAATTGCAGAGGATGCTCGTGAGAATAGAACGTGCTTTTAGAAAATCCAAAGAGCCGCCGTATGTCCATATCTACAACGATAGCGTTAGCACTCAAGCTCTCCTCGTAGCATAAAGAAATGAGGTTGGCATTTTCCACGAGTTCAACGGAGGTTCTCAACGAGGCGGCGGCTATCGCGCTTGCTGATCTCTTCACTTGTTGGACGAAAGGCGGTTCATACTCAGTGACTTAATTCTAGGCAAGTCGATCCTTTTTACGTTCCGTTCCCTCGTAAACTCCGTGGCTTGAGGAAAATGACCAGACACAGCAGATGTAAAGCGCAGAGTGGAATCTCCATGGGAAGGAGGAGCAGTGAACGCGGTCACAGATGGACTATGGGCCCGAGATGATGGACACAGTGAATGGTTCCCGAGATGGAGCCCGCCGTTCGAGCAACCCAATTCATGCGAATACCCGCTTCTCAGCTTACGGCCATACTCCAGCGGTACAAAGCACGCCCTCACTACCTTCGTATAGTCCCTACCCGCAGTCACCGTATCCATCTCGGAATAACATCAATCCACCAGCGCAACCTTTTCCCCATCTCTCAAGCCCGCTTCCCCAAAGATCTTCTGGAATAGCCGTAGTCATCCCAAGCCCTTCTCAGAACCATGCTCATCGGGCGCCACCAATGCATGATATCTCTCGTGAGCGAATGGAGGTTATACCACGCGTCGTATCAGCACCAACAGCCGCCTCCAGAGCTAGCACCACAGCTGGCGAAACACCTCAATCAACTCCAATTGATTATCAGTTACTCTTGTTGTCATTGGCGGAAGATTATCTTGCAGCAGCACACACTGAAGCATCACATCGAACAATGAAAGAGCAAAGTATTGACATTAGGCGATACTTCAAGCTCATTGGCACTGCTTTAGGCTGCCTGGAGACTTTACTCAACCGATTCAAGCTGCAACCACAAGTGGAAGCCAATGTCCGGCTACGATATGCATCAGTCTTGTTGGACGAGACAGAAAATATGATGGAAGCAGAGCAGAGTCTTAGCGATGGTATCAAGTTGTGCGACAGATATCGCTTCTTCGATCTCAAGTATAACATGGATCACCTTCTTGCTCAAGTCTTGTTCAAGGGCAGCCCACGTGCATCAATGAAATTCTTAGATGGGGTAATCAGCGACGTCGAAGCTTATCAACATACCGCTTGGGTTTATGCCTTCCGTTTTCTCAAAATCTCTCTTTCACTCCAGCTTTCCTCTTATCAAGATATTCTCTCTGCATTTGCGCAGCTAAGAAGTATATCGGCATTGGCGGACCAGCTTGGTGATAAAGCAATTCTTGCCCTTGCCTCCACGCTAGAGGCACTCATCCATCTGCGAGCGTCAAGTAGTGCTGAGAGCATTGAACAGGCCCAGCGTGCGCTTGCTTTGGCTAGGAGTTTGCAACTTGATCCAGCGATTGGCCAGATATCTCAGATTGAGGTATTAATTAATGTTGTCGATCTTTCGTGCTCTTTACAACATTTCGACCCCTCGCAAGCAGTATCGAAGATGCAAGCAATGCAAGCGTCATTGGAGAGCCACAATGAGAGCTGGCAAGACGACGGTTCATTTTTAATTCCAGTCAAATCCCAAGGCGCATCTAGAGCCCCCAATGGTAACGGCATCGTACGGATGGGCTCCAAAGGCTCGCTATCGATAGTATTTAGCTGGATGCCTTGGTCAGATATCTACGCACTTGGTTATCTCTTTAGTAGCATGGCCATTGCTCATCGGAGTACTTCAGATGGCCTGAGATCGGAGCAGATGCTCAAAGAGGGAGTACGATGTCTAGATAGTGAGCTTGACTTTCCTTCAATGTATGACGAGCTGATGATGGGTAGAAAACGCAGTGAAGACGGACTCGGCTCTCCAACCAATTTCAAGTGTGGCTTCACGATATAGCTGGCGACAAACATTGAAGTGCTTCTTCCAGCTGCACCTTGTCTTCGCTCTCTGTACTCGGACAGTCTGGAAGCAGGGCCAAGAACATTTCAAACAGCTCGAGGAAGATGCAGCTCTAATCCCTAGCAAACCCGAGCTGTTGGATCTCCTAATACAATACCTCGACGGTATCATTAACCAGGGGATAGGCCAGCTCGACAATGCCTTGTCCATCTTCCAACGACCCTGCTTCTCCTTACCTGCAAAATCAGTCACCTCGTCTCCACCCACACACATTGATCTCGCTATTCTATCTACGTTCAACAGCATCCTCATTGTCCGCTCTCCATCCCATCCTTCGTACTCCCTTCTTCCCACCCTCCTTTTGTCTCTCGAACAGCACCTCCCTCGCATCAACAGTACCAAGCCCCTCCTCTCAGCGTATAACATCATCCTCGCCACATCCTCTCACCCGGCCCCTACCATTGTCAAAACCAAGCAATACCTTCAGCTCTCCCTCCAGGCCGCCAAAGCAGTATCAAACAACCAACTCATGTGCATCACCCTGAATTTCATGAGCTACAAATTCTTCAAAGGCGTCGTAGGGGAGCAGGCGGAGAAAAGTGCAAGAGCCAGCGAGAACCTGGCCAGGAAGGGTATGGATGGATTGTGGAAGAGTGTTAGTGCGGGGGTGTTGGGTGATACGCTGGAGATGGTGGGTAGGGTGGAGGAGGCGGAAAAGATACGAGATCGCGGGCGAGAGATTGCCCGGGGGTTGCCAGAGAGGGTTCTGAGGTGGGAGGAAGGCGGGGAAGAGGGAGAGGACGAGGGAAAGGAGAATGACGAGGAGATGAGGTGATCAGATGGGCATTATGTATCACTTGTATATGGGGCATCCACGGGCTATAGGCGTTGCTGGGAAGGTTGCTTTTTCGGATGATCATTCAGGACGAGGGAAATAGGATGCTGCTGGCGCTACATGGAGGACTGATAGTGCATTATATCTTGTAATACCAAGATGCAGGGGTATTATATTGATGGAGGAATATGACCGGCCGGCTACACGAGAAGGAGGATGCTAATGATAAATGATCTTATAGGCTGATTATTACGCTCGCGGTGGCTATTCTACATGCTCTTTGCAAAAGAAGAATAACACAGAGTCCATGATCTCCAAGCGCCTGGTCTCTAGCTTTCAATAAAACCATCTGCGCTTCCGAGCAGGCTTTTTATCGTTCTTCTCGGGTATTGAGCGTTGAATTGCCTTGCCCTCAACGATTCCCACCGCTTCAAAGCTTGATCGTTCCTTTTCCTTTGATTCCTCCCTTCCGTTGATCATAAGAGAAGGCGCTTCATATTAAAGAAACCCAGCAAACGCCAAAACCTGGATTCAAGGGAACAAAATACATCGACAATGCCAGGTTGAATCCCCCTTGCAGCGTGTCCGCCCTCATCCTCGCGAGTGAATACCCTCCACCCGTCAATTGTTATTCCCTTGTCGACGAGACCAATTTTATCCCAGACCCCCCCAAGCTCCCCTAATCCTCCTCGCCAATTGCACATCCTTCTGCATGATCGTCACTCTCTTCGCGTGGATGGCACAGAGGTTCGTGTCTTCGAACAGATGTACCATGAATGCTTCGCAGGCTTCTTGGAGAGCTTGTATGGCTTGAGATTGCCAGCGGAGGGCCTCGCCGCCGGACGGGACAAGAGAAAGGGCGATTTCGCGGACCTGGGTGTTAAGAGAGAAAGAGTCAGTTCAGGAGGTTGGTGTTTGGGGGCGAGCGGAGACGAAGAAAGGGGGAAGACTTACGAGACGGGAGAAAGGGAGTTTGAGGAGGAGGAGATCTGTGGTACGTTGATAGCGGCGGATCTCACGCAACGCGAGGGTGCCGGGTTTGTATCGCCGAACTTTGCGCGCTCGAGGTTCGTCTGAGCCTGTGGCAATATGTCAGTCGATGTTGTGGTTTGCATTAAAAATCGCGGAGGGATCGTGGGAAAACGAACGCTGAACACCGCTACTTCTCCTCTTCTTAGCCTTTGGGATCCCACCGACTGTTTTTCCTGCTATCGTCTTTCCGCCTGTCGAAGGTCGCCCTGATGGTCGTTTACCTGCGGTTCCGCTCCGCTTGGCGGGTTGTAATTTGGCGGGCATTGAGGGAGTGGGGAGGTTCGAGAGTGGGAGGAGGAGTAATGGAGATCACTATCGAAGTTGCGCCAGGAGTATTGAAGCAGCGGTATGGCGTGGCGCAAGGGGAGGAAGTGGAGATGAAGTCGCGCGGTAGCCGCTTGTACGCGTTGTATGCGTTGTGTAGCTCGAAAAGGTTCGCACAGTTCCAATTATTTTATGGAGATATCTTCATGAGTGAGTGAGTGAGTGAAATGTAAGGAAAGAGTGGAAGGCTTCGTGAGCTGCACGACAGAATGATATGGTCCCAGACCAGCCACCTATATTTACATCGATAGCTTATTGTAAAATGATGGCGCGGAGAATTTGATCTAACCTGGATGGAGATTAGTATCTAACGGGCTGGGAAAGCTTAGCATTCTTGGCACATGCCGTTGCAAATGGAACACTAGCTTACGGAAGATTCCGTTCATCGACATCAGGCCAGGTCGATCATTTCGCATTCATCATCCCGCTGCCGTTTCCTGCAACATGTCTCTCACCTATCTCACCTTTTTTCCCCAAGAAACACTCTGAGCAGTACCTAGACTCGTCCTTGTCGCTGCAGCCTCCCGCCTCGCTTCACCAGGATATCGTTCTTTCGTTTGCTTGGAAGATGGATATGGATAATATGCTTGGAGGTGGGGGAGGGGCAATGGGACAGTTCCCACTGGAGCAGTGGTTTTACGAGATGCCCGTATGTACGAGATGGTGGACTGCGGCTACCGTCGCTACATCTTTGTTGGTCCAGTGTCATATCATCACACCTTTTCAGCTCTTCTATAGCTTCCGGGCCGTCTTCGTCAAGAATCAGGTATGTCCGTTCTACAAGCGCTTTGAAAGCTTCATTATGCGCAACTCTTATTCTGACATGTTCATCCATAGTTCTGGCGATTAATTACAACATTCGTTTATTTCGGGCCCTTATCACTTGATCTGCTCTTTCACGTCTTCTTCCTCCAGCGGTATTCTCGGCTTCTTGAGGAATCATCGGGACGATCTCCTGCACACTTTTCATGGCTACTGCTTTACGCCACCTCGATCCTCCTCTGCCTGTCTCCCATGTTGTCGATGCCCTTCCTAGGTTCTGCCCTCAGCAGTAGCTTGGTATATATTTGGTCACGAAGAAATCCAGAGACCAGGTTGAGCTTCCTTGGCCTACTGGTCTTTACTGCTCCATACTTGCCATGGGTCTTAATGGCGTTCAGCCTGGTCCTGCATGGCACCATTCCCAAGGACGAGATTTGTGGAGTTATTGTCGGTCATGGTACGTTCAAAATCTGGGTACATAAACCTGTGCTAAAGTTCTACAGTGTGGTATTTCTTTAGCGATGTCTACCCTTCATTACATAATGGCCAGCGACCTTTAGACCCTCCGGACTGGTGGCGACGAATATTTGAGGCGAGACCACCGGACACTGGTGCACAAGATATTAATAATGAAATAGCAGCAGCCGCGGCACCTGAAGTCCGATAACATGCAAGGCGCAAAATTCACGCCTTATTTTTAATTTCAAATGCCACAAAAGGCTTGGGTTGGCGAACATGGCCAAAGAAGAATGGAAAAGCAGATGCTTGATCATCACAAGGAAATAATCAATTCCCCTGCGGAAGAATGCCAAAATAACACCTCGCATATAGCATAGATAAAAGACTTCGAGGACTATGTCGGCCAGTGCGCTCTTGGAGGCCTTTGTCAATCCCGGAGTTACTATGATTGTCCTGTAGAGAGATTAAGCCATGTCCAGCATTTCCAATGTCTCGTCAAGACCGGGAAGAGATTATCTCTTGTCCAACTCCTCAACAAGCATGGTGCAGTATAGGTGGAAAATCGGATACAACAACCGCAGCGGAGTTCGTCCATGGTTTCATAGATGATCTATTGCTGGCTTAAGCAGACCACCCGTAAGACCAAGGTTGTGCACTCCACAGTAGACTGAAGTTTGAGATCGCCAGCGAAGCACAATATGTAACAACCTCCGTACTCCCGCTCCATACCAATCTCGTGATGTACATAGTTGTCCCTCATTTCAAGGCAATCAAAGAGCCAGGTTATATGTGTAATCGTCTTCCATGTTTTGTGATACCCAAAGGACGACGGAGCTGTGATGCTGTCAGCCATGGCCACGGTGAGGTATTAGATGTGGATCTTGCTGACCTGAGCATTATAAGCCCATTAGCGAGTACATTGGCGATGCCAAAGTAAAGCGCCGGAAATCCATACTCGGGCACCACGTACTTGAGCACAAGCACAGCCTAAATCGAGTCAACGGTTATGTTTGTTCCTCCTAATACACTCCAACAAAGTTGACGGTACGTACCACACTCCCCGCCAAACCCCCAGCCATCAGCGCAAAGCCCAGAAACAGCACCAACCTCGCCTTCCACGCAACGCCGGTTCCGCTATAGCTGTAACTATCCGCGCTCAACCTGGTCTTCTCTATGCTGTTTATGACAAGCATTCCCAAAGCGCTGCATATGCCTGGAATCCAATCGACGAATTTAATGTGGACCTCGCTGCCGGCATTCAGGTGCGAATGGGAATAGGTGGAAGCGTCGATGAAGAAGAAGAAACCTATGGAGAACTATAGTTGCCACAATGTTAGCGCCCTGGCTGAAATCCTAAAGCTGAGATCTGATGGAAGAGCCTCTGTGGAGAAGATACGTACAAGGGCGCCGGCGAGATAGACGCCTGCTGTGCGAGTGTTGGGGCTGTTTAGCCACTCGGGCTTCTGGAAGCGGAACAGGCGGTGGTCAGACATTTTGGTGGTACTTGAGAGCAATAAGCCCATCGAGGGCGCTGATGGAGGTAAAGTGTGTCTTTGGACTGTAGAGTAGGTGAGCTCCGTAATTCAAGGCTGTTTAGATACTCTACGGAGGCTCGACACCTCGACATGCGGTGCTTGCTTTGCTTTCCTTGGCGGTCTAGCCTGATCGAGGGCGTGCAATTCGCGTCACATATTCCGTACCAGCCTTGAATTCCGCAAATCAGAATTCACAACCTTGGTCTATCATGAATAATAGGCGTCCGACAAAATGGTATTTCTACAATATCCTTACGAGACTACTGGGGCTTTGAGTGAAATAAGATGAATTGCTTGCCATGCTTCTTCATCGCTCTCTCAAATCTCCCCTGTTCACGGGCGTCGCGACAGGTTGCTATGGCCAGGTCTTCGTGGGAAACGCGCGGAGATTTGCAGCCCAATTACCAGCTCGTCTGGTGATACCAGAGGAAGATATCGAAGAGAGCTTCCTCAAAGGGAGCGGTCCCGGCGGGCAGAAGATTGTTTGCCTCAATGCTCCCACCTACCAAGATCTCCTAACTGATTTTCATTTCGAACGAAGAATAAAACCTCTTCTGCCGTACAACTTAAACATCTCCCTACTGGGATGGTCGTCAAGTCACAAGCAACAAGATCTCGGTCGCAGAACCGCTCCATCGCCCGCCGGCTGCTCGCTGATAAGCTTGAGAATGCGGAAAAGGGACCGGAAAGCAGGACTGCGTTGAAGACGGATATCAAGAGGAAGAAGAAGGCAAGCAAGATGAAAAAGGCACGAAGAAAGTATCGGTCTTCAGCAGAGGATGATGACCCCGACTCGGCAGCTCCAGACTTTAGCGCTCCAGATTCGAAGGATGGGGCATCTTCTGGACAAAGTAAGATCGAACCGTAAATTGTACATGCAGACATTTTTCTCCGTTTTCGTTCCTTTACACGTCGCAACCTTTTAGGCTTTCATTGGCGCCATATAGGTCCAGTACATCCTAACGTTATCCTCAACAACAGCCACCATCATGCCCAACCCATGAAGTAGCATTGCAAATCAAGGTAGAATCCTTTCAAGAGTATCATGCTTCCGTTCCATGACCTGATGAAAGTCTCGTTATCAGAAATATTCTTCGCTGTGCTTCTGGGGAAATCAGCATGGCAGCAGTATCGCTATCTCATTAATGTTGCTACGGTACCATGAGGTCAAGATTCGACACTACATCTTCTGCATCTAGCAGCTTGAGGTTACTAGCCAACCCAAGCTCCTGAAGGTGTTGCGACTTCGCTCTCTTTCTTCCTCCTCGCCTTGCCACTGACAAGTCAGCTGCAACCACCGCTTTCATGTTATTTTCCTTGACCAAGGAGCAAATGATCGAGCCCAATACCTATTATAAAAACAACCTGCATTTTTACTGTTGTCTGTGACGTATTCTTGCAGCTTTCAATCTATAAAAAATCTCGGTCCGGTGGTGTGGGTTGTTTATGCGACGCATGCGCTTAACCAGTCATTGCCCGTCGCATTCAAAGAACATTCCGATGATATGGCAGCATTCAATCGGATCATCCCACGGTCGTCAGCTGGAATGCCCACGTTTCATGGACGATCCGTTTCACCACAGCCCTGCAAGCGTGGAGATGCAGCAGGTGCGCCAAAAAGATGTTGTGCTGTATACTGAGTACCCGGTACCTCTCATATTACTAGTAATATCTGCACGCCTTTCCTCCCATTCTATCGCTTGCTTTTTTCTTTCTTTCGCCAATCGATGGTGTTTAAGTCAGAGGCAGGATGCTATTGATCCTTCATTGTCATTCAGCCGTAACAACGTCTTAAACGCTGTCATCCGTCGTGTTTCTAACGCCCTCGAATTGTACAACATCTCACCATGGGTGCCATCGTATTGTTCCTCTACGCTGTCTCCTTTGCCCTCCTCGCTAGTGCTCTTGTACCACCACCTGCTGCGCCGGGGACGGATGCATGTGGTCCTTTCGATCACACCGGCGATGCCGGCTTCTCCACGTGCAAGACACCGGTATCTGGTTCTAGTGGTCCAGCACCCTATGGTATCATCTGCGGTCGTGATCCCAGCATAAAGCCTCGAACCAAAGTGCAGTGGTGTGCAACCAGTGCTGCGAGTATGTGCACCTTCCTGGTTACAGGCCAACTTACTCGCGGCGAGTGGCACTGGACGGGTGACAACATGATGTCAGCCTGTCGGGTTGGCATATTCCTCCCTACCGGACCTGGAGCAGCTCCGCTCCCCAACTACACCCGCTGCCTCAACCAAATCTTCCAGCCCATGGTCATCGGCTGCATCTATCAAGGGCCGTACAAAGTCGCCACCGTCAACCTCGCCGCCTTGCCGGACGTTTCGAAGAATTTTTCGGGGAGAGCCGTCAATGCGGGCTACCCTTCCTACGTTATTTCGCCAAAGGCCCTATTTCACTCCAACTTCCCCGTCGCTACACCCAATGTGTACGGCGATCCGAACGGCGGAGTAGAATCGGTGCCGATCAAGAATTATACAGCGATACCCAATTGGCCTTATATGAGTCAAGAAGACCTTGCTAGGATAGAACGTGAGCTTGCTGACGCAGCGAGCAATGGGACTAGTTCACAGTAGAAGGGACGGCATGGATACAAAGCTTTGAATCATCCTTGAGAAGTGTTAAAATAGCCAGAAATGGAGGTGGGAGGATTGTGGCATCCCGTTGCGCGTTGAAAGCACTCAAAGTGTACACAGTATATGTATCAATATATTAAGAGATATGCTGCTCACGCTATTTAAATTAGCATTGCTTCGATAGTTGTTTGGTCCATATTTGGGCCTATACGGAATTACTCCATATGTCTTTACCATGTCTTCGCGGGATCAATGTTGCTTCTTCCTCATCTATGAACCAAATGCTTGAGCCTGGGAAAACATTTTCTTAAGAGAAGGGAGTTACTTTAAGATGCTTAATGAACAGTCCTTCAACCTAGAGAAATGACTTGGTCTGTTCTTCCCTTTCTTCTTGCTTCCACCTTTATTTTTCCCCTTTCCTAATCGGATAAACGCAAAACATGAAGAATCAACGACCAAGCAAATAGTTTTCATTGTACATTTTGTAACATCTAAGATTTGCTACCTTTTCTTCTGGATTCACGAATCTGATGAGAAAATGTTGATAGCTAAAAGAAGTAAGGAGCGGAGGGAAGGAAGATGATCTGCTGTGCTAGTGTCTGTCTACGAGTCAATCGTTGAGATAGAACTTCCTGCAAACTATCAAATACAAGAACTTCAAAATGGAATGGAAAAATCGGATTGATTTATATCCAACCCGTGCTGGATTGGGAAAGAGAGAGGGAAGGAGCGGATTCAATTCATGATTATAGAGAATTGAATAGAATTGAGAATTGAAATGGGTAATCTTGTTTGGATTTCCCGAGAGATCGTCTCAAATATGGCAATGTCAGATACTTGCGAAAAGAGTGATAGTAATGTTGATACAAAGTAGGGCATCAATTTCAATAAGGATGGCCGGTTTTAAATCCGATCGGATGGAGTTCTGTGAGAAATCCACATAAAGAATTTGACGGGTGTACATTAGGCAAACATGATTTAGAGACTGCGAGAATGAGTTGAAACGTCCTCTTATCAATGTATACAAAAGGTGATCTTCTGATATGAGCTAATATCAGATACACAGTCCTTTAAACCCTATAGATCTAACGAAGCGGTTCTGACAACACTGTGACGAGCTCATAAGATACTAAAGGCATGATGTAAACGTACTTCAGGGGTATATATGCTAGACGCAGCAAAATTAGAAGCAAATCAAATCATGTATTCGATCTTCGAATACAATTAAGCACGAACATGGCGTACATCTAATTCCCCAAGTAGTGTTGGGGATCGAATAACGCTGGATGGACTTTGGAATTAACCTTAGTCATCTGTGAGGTCGACCGTTTCGATGGGACCTGAGAGTCGGCCTCGTTTTCGTATAGTTTCATTCTCTAGATTGTCTCTTTCACGTTTGACTACCGTGCGCATGGACGACGTTTCGGCCTTGATGCCGGCCACAGAAGGCTTTGTATCACATTGACGTTCAAGCTCGGCCAACCGGGCCTGCGAACAAGTTTAGCTACGCTAATGGTTCCTGGATGTCGTAATTTACCCGTAATATTCTCACTTCCTCCAGTACAGAGGTGTTAGTGGCAGCATTCGGTGCCGCTGGGGACATTGTGACCGGAACCGGAGAAGGAGAAGGAGAACGTGGGATGCAGCCGATCATTTGAAGGGTCCCTAGGCAATGTTTGAGAAAGGAGGGCAACTTTTAAATACTCTGATGCTTACTCTTGGATCGATATAGGAAATCCACGGTCACTTTTTCTCCTAAACTACCAGGCAAGCGGTGGCCCTCAGTATACCTTCGGTTCGGCGATTTTGATCTGACCAGATCGGTCCAACTAGACTCACATGAGCAGGATCCATCGCTCAACTTCTGTGACAAGTTCACATACTCAATCGTATTTTCAACCGACTTCCCCTTTAGAGTTTTCTCGGAGACCTCCGATACTCTTTGGGTATAATGGAACGCGGATTTGAGGGGGTCTATGTCTCGTTCTTGACCATACATTATTCGTTGGTAAGACACTCGGATTCTGCCGAGACTCTTCAGTTCGTCCGTGGAAATAGTTGAATTGCTGGTTTCCTCTTCAAGATAGAAGTTCAATCAAATCACAGCGCAGAAGTAACATGACCGTGAGGCATACCAATCTTCAAACCGCCAAGAACAAGACAACCCTGCAGCCACCGGTTGGTTTGGGGGCAGTAGGTTCTCATGCGATCGAGTCTAGCACTCCGGATTTGGTTGCTTTTGAAATCTTGGCGTTTGATATCCTGAGAATAAGAATGATTTGCACTGTCCAGAGTGAATCGTACACGGACAGCATCGCTTGAGTTGAAAGCAAAGCTATCCTTCAGAGTAACTTTGATCTTGAACTTTGCCCCTGTGATGGCCTCAATATACCGTTGCTGCGTCCATGGATCTTCGTTTTCATGCGCCTCAGGATCATCGTATACGGGACATGTTCCATTACCCGAGATGATCTCAAAAGTTGCTCCTTTGAAAGTTGTCATTGCTCCAGTAGTGACCTACTCAGCGAGCGAATGATTCAAGAGAGAAAAGCTTCCCTTTTCACGTAGCTCGTGGGCAGGTGGGGAATTGAAGACTCAAAGATTAACGGCGCCTGCCTGAAGATTGAGCCCGCTAGGCCGAATGAGGTGCTGAATTCGAGTGTATGAATCACTGGTTGTTGCAGTGTGTCATGATTCCGGTAGAGATCGGTTGCTGGTGGAAGTATACTAGACACTTTTGTCTTTCTCGTTTGTTTGATTGGTCAGTTGAGTTTGAGAGCTCCAAGCGCGACCGGTCACGTGAGTGTAAGCCCCTTTTCGAGGTCAACGCAGTGTGTGAATCTGACCAAATCGTTCATGATCGAAGCAAGATGCAGACCATAATTCATTTCATTTGCCACTATATACATGGGAGTGATACATCGTCCTAAGCTTGACCGCCGGCGCCATCAAGGCTTTCAATTCAACGCCAGCCTGTGCTCTTTGTTTGTGTCTTTCGTAGCCGTGTCCTGCAAACCTGGAAAGGAAATAATATAACAGAACTTTTTGGTGGCATTATACAAGTGCGCCATGTATCGTCATTTAACTTTCAACTCCTGCCTCGTTTGGCGTTTTCATCCCCACCATTTTCCATGCCTTGCGAACTCCGAGTGTATATTGAGATGACCACCGTCCAATCTGCATCATGTCCATCGCGTGAAATCCAAACTCATCAAGTAGTGGCCTTCCTCGGCCAAACCGCCCATGGCGTGCGTTCCCTTCCAATCGTCGCCATCCACGTATGATCTGGCGCCTCCACGATCTGCCGCTGTTCCCATCCCAGGATATCCAACGTTTGCCGAAATCGCCGTGTTCGCATACCGCTCTCGAAGTCGACGGATCTCGCGAAGCCGACTACGCCAGTTTGAAACATACTCTCCTCCGCCACGAGTCGACCAGACAAGGCAGAAGACCGACGCATGGATTGCCAGCTGCCGCACATAGCCCCCGAGCGACGGAGCCTTGACGATCTTCGTTATCGCAGCCGGTGAGATCTCAGGAAGGGAGGGATCACACAAAACCTGCACTTTGAAGAATTCGGATTTCACAAGGCTGTCCGTCCCAGAACAGCCAGCTTCGCCCACTTCTTCTGCCAACCGCGCCGAAGGAAGTCGAACCATGATTATCTCTGGCGTGACGACAATGTTGACAAGGTTGAATGCCGAGGCGAATGTACCAAATTGGAAGGGCTCGCCGGAATCGTTATAGATAATGTTGACGAAGTCATTGCCCGTATGCCGCTTCTTGCTTGTGCATTGTGGATCATGCTCTAAATCGGCGGGCATCATGGTTGGAATATGGTACACCATCTCTGTGACCCGGTCGCGCCACGCATACGTGTGCGTGCCGTCCAAGTTGGATTCTCGATCTAAGCCCTGCGTGTTGAAATCTGCCCCTTGCAACTCGACCCTCGTACCCAAGCCATCCAGGAATCCATCGAAAGCCTCGCTTCCTTTGTCGTTGGCTAGGATCTCTCGCTCTTCCTTCTGTCCAGGACCAATATAGATTACCCCGGCCTTATGACCGTCAACGGTATCAATTCGGTCAAACGTACTGATCGCTCGCTTCACGTGCAAGTCATCAGGAAGAACAATCGGCTGAGTGGGAATGGGCATAGGTGATATGGTTGAGTTCAACTGCAGGAGTACGTGATTCGGGTAGATGCGCGGAGATGGGTCCGGGCGCCCGCTTGTGACCTGGTTGGAAGCTTCAACATGATGGGCTGGCAAGTTGGCGTAATTCGACTGGTAGATGGAGAAGGTTGTACCGGAAGCTTGACGTTTGGTAATCAGGGTGTAGCCAGTCGCCTCGTTGGTTTCAATCGTTACAATGCTCATACCAATCACCCACTTCTTCTCGATCGTGTTGCAACCAACGTCCAATGGTTCACTGGGTTTCAAGGTCTCGCCAAGATCCAGATACGCTGTCCTATGCATCATGTCAAGCGTCACTTGGCTCTGTTCTTCGAACATTTCATTGCCAACTTTATCCTTCCAAGCCAAGTTTTTCGCGATCCATCCGACATGCTTGGATCTGTCCTCAATGCGGATCGCAAGGAACCAATGTGTGATGGTGTGATATGCCAAAGTGTAAACATACTCAGGCACTTCCTTCCTGACTTCGATGGGAAGCTCCGACGGCGAGGGCAAAAAACTCTCACCAGAGATATTGCTCAGACGGTTTCCGGAACGAGAATTCGTTGTCTCGCTTTCAATCTGGCGCTTGCCTCGATACTGATGAAGATAGCCAATGCAGATACCAAAGATGGTTCGCAGCTGATTTTCTTCAATACTCTTGTACGCGTCAGGCAACCTCGCGAGCCGGACTAGGAGTTCGAGGATGTCCATGGCCAAGTGCGATTGGCTAATGATCTGGGACATCTTGGTCAAGATGAGTGAGAGGCACTTGTCCACAGATCTTGGTAGCTCGTGGCAGCACAAGGCGAGCGCATGGATGCAGCATCTTGCTGTCCGATCCCACATGCCGATCCCGATCAAGAATGCGTGAACTGTGCTGTCCGTCTTCTTCTGAGGCTGAAACCACCCACTATACCCGATCAGAGCGGTGAGGATGTGATACAAGCACAGTGCCACATCTCCTTTCTTCAGTCCGGTACCGACTGGTGGCTCGAAGATCTTGTTCTTCTGTAATTGAAGTACCACCAAATCGTGCAATTTCTCTACTTGCGGGACATATCGTGCGAAAAGCGCGACATTCGAGAGCTGAGAAGGTAGATGAACCAGGACGTAGCTGTAGATCTCCCAGTCCCCCCCATAGTCCAAGATGTCCGTGACAAGACTGATCCAAGTGGAGAAGTTGATTTCAGATCTTGATGAACCTTCGTTCGCGTAGGGTGGATAGGCCATTAATGAATGGCTCGGTGAAACGGGAGGATCTTGTGGCAGACCGCTGGGTCCAGGATACATCCAGAGTGGAACACTTTGTTCAGCCTGGGGCTCGCCTAATGTAGATCGTGTTCTTGAGTTCGATTGACTACGGTTAGAGCTGCTATTCACATCACTTAGACCGGACCTAGGGCGAGCGTTGTCTTCAGCCAAAGAGGCTCGATTGACGAGGATCGGTGGTTGGTAACGTCCATTAGCTGATTCCTCAGTTCTGTGAAGTAATGCAGCCAAGCCTTGAGAATCTGGCATACTTACAACCATTACATTGCCATGCGAATCGCACCGTATCCGTGCGAGTAGTTTCAGCGAGTCAAGCCGTGTCCTGATGAGCACTTCTGAGTTGGCGGCAATTGTAATTAAGCTATCATAAGTCTTTCGTGCCTTCTCTGGTTGGTTGGGGAGACAATTCAAGAATAACTCCACAAGATGGCTGCTCGTGGCGTTATGCGGAGTCTCGAACAAATCCGAGTGTAATCCCGTTGAGCTGGGTAGTCCCTTTTTGGCAGCAAAATCAACAAACCTATCCATGTAGAAGTCAAAAGCGTCCATATCGGTATCAACCATGAATTTACACGCGAAGCCTGTTAGGCGACTGATGAGTGCTAAGTCGGACTCTTCTGGACGCAGTACCAGAGGAAAACAGATACGACCGAAAACGATCTTGTTTTCTGGCACATTTTTGACGGAATCGTAGACTTCCGTTATGAGCTTGAGAGCTCGAAGTCGATACAATGGATGCTTGCTTGTGTCCTTGAAGCCTCCGTCTGCTAGGATACTGAGATGGCTATCCCAATTTTCATCTGGCGGAAAAACCATTCGATTATCTTGCATGTAGTCGACCGCGATGGTCAGTACTTCGGGATCGGCCAGTTTTCCAAGGAAAAGCAGTATTTGGACGACAATCGTTTGTTTCTCGAGCGTGAGTCTTGGGTATATCTCCGAGAATCCCCGACAGATACTTTGCAAGGCCTGTTCCATCTCATCCGTAACACTGCTGGTCTCAATTTCTTTACCGCAAGCAAATTGATAGATTGGCGATGAGACCTTTATCTTCTCGTACATTTGTTGTGTCCTCTGCTCAACCCAGGTAGCGTCGGCAATTTGTCTCACTACCTTGTCCATGCACGTCCAATTACTTTCTAGTAGGGACTGAACAATTTTATCACTCTTGATGAGCAACGCTACTGTCTCAAGAATCAGTGTCAGGGTCGTTTGATTTTTGCTGGAATCGCCATGATCTATCGTTGCAGCGCCTCGGAGGGCTTCCACCATTTCATCAAAAGGTGGTACAGCAATTCCAAGATCTTGATCGCAGCTGTAGATGTGCCTGAGCTGTAACAATGCGCCTCGAAGAGCTCGGACGAAAGTAAAAGCTGCTTTGCGTTCATCAGATGGTACTGCCAGATTACGCAATAGTAGCTTCATCGCCTGAAAATGCTCGTACTTCACAAGGAGCATATCTATACAGGTTTGAGCTTCGTTGCGGAGCTTCTCTCTGTAATACGAGGTGTAACAAAGGGCGTCAATCAATGGTTTAAGAACGTCTTTATGGATCTTTGCCATATCAATGATAGCTCTAATGGCAGATATAGCGCCTTCTGAATCGGATTCGGCCATTGTTTGGTTGCAAATGGCAATGAGTCTATTCATTAGGAGGTTTGAAATATCATCATTGATGATCTGGAAATCGTGGATTACAAGATTTTGGAGAAGAGACAGGAGATTCGCGAAAGCATGCTCTTCCTCAGAGCGGGAGGATGTCGATCGCTTGTTGGCCCGAGACTGATTGGCTGCCTTAAAGCAAGTTGACAATAATTCACTTATGAAAGAAAATAGGCGGGGTTGAAGAGAAGAACCGGCTTGGCCGTGATGAGTGAGCCTGTCGATTGCCACGGCTTGATCAGGAGAACTCGAATGATCAGGAGCCGCTTTAGTGATGAGGTCGAAGAGTCTCGCTCTGGTTGCGTCGTCCAGGGCTGAATGGGCTGAAGCTGCTACGAGGAAGGCAAGGCCAGCTTCTCGTCCATCAATGATCCTAGTCGTCGTGGAAAGGTCCTGAGTAGCTTCCAAGATGACGTTGACGGTCGCTGAGGAGCATTTGAGAATCTCAGCGGATGCTGCACGTAGACTCTTGATCCTGTCATTTTGGTTCCGAGAACTACTGACCTCGGCGACATATTTAAGCTTGAAGGCTGAATCTTGGTCATGAGTGAAGGCATTCTGGGCTTCGCTTTTCTTGGGAGAGCTGCTGTTGCCTCGTGGGTATGCAAGGCTCCGGACGCGTTCGGTGAAGCTTGGCCCTGGACTGCTTTCTACCGATTTGTTGGGCGTTGAGCTGGCATCAGTGGAGTAGTTGGGCATCACTCGGCGGGGTACGTATCCGATAAAGTTTGATAGCAAGAAAGGATCAGGGGAGGGCTGACGACGTCGCCGACCTGTAAAGAGATGCATTAGTGTGAAGCTTTATAGGAACTCGGTAGGAATTGATATGTAAGCAATCAAAAAAGAAATGGTAGATGTAAACAATGGTGAAGTGGGCAACATGACGCTATGGGGGAAGTGATGAGATGTTACTGGCCGCGGGCACAACGAAAGATGATGTAGTTTATGCTCGTCGCTAAGCAGTAATGTGAAAGGCTTGAATGAATCCATTTTATCTTCGAAATCTTACCATATTCCTTTAAGCACCTGGTTGAGCTTCGATCCCTTTACGTCCACTCTGGAAATATTTGAAATATATTGCAATGAAATAAGGTCTTCCACTGTGCATTGCTCAATCATTTTTCGTCCGGTTTCGAAGATTTCATGACAAGGGGATTCAATATATAAGTACTTAAAAGGACTTTAGACAACAATTTGTGGGAAAGGATCTGAATATATAGTGTTACATATTTTTGAAGGGTTTGAAGGTTTAAAAACCTGGAGCCGATATGCCAGATCATGTGGTCTGTGCTTGAGACGCCACAACCGCTTCCCGCTGCGAGCTTATCCATAAACTTTGCCTATCACAGACTACTTCCACGGATGCTTACCGCGTTTTATATGCAGAAGCTCACTGGCCGGGAAGTACTGCAATTCATGGAGCGTTGCAGGCACCTCTTTACCTCTCGCGTGTTTTCGTCTGAGGTCACCGACCTTCCTTCTCTTTGATCTTTCCTTCTTATAGCCAGCTATGGATATGCAGAGGTTAGCAGCAACTTTGGAAGCAAGCTTGGATCCCGCACAGAATAAGCAAGGTTTGCGTATTCGAAACATTCCCATTTGCTGCTCGCCCACTGACGCCAACCAGCCGAAAATGCGATTCTCAACGAGCAGAAAAAGCCTGGCTTCTCTCTTCTTCTTTTACAGATCGTAGCGTCCGACGCATATGGCCCAACGGCACGATTGGCCAGTGCCCTCTATTTCAAGAATTATATTCGTCGGAACTGGACGGTAAGCGTACTACGATACCACGCCATCCATGGGGGTGCTAAAATTACGACAGGATGAAGATGGCAATTACAAGCTTCCCGAAAATGAGGTCATCTCCATCAAGCGTGAATTGATCGGTCTCATGATCAGCGTTCCAGCGAATATACAGTACCAATTGGGGGATGCAGTCGGTGTTATTGCTGATAGTGATTTTTGGAGGCGCTGGGATACCCTTGTGGATGTCAGAGCCATTCCAAAAGCGGAGAAAGGCAAATGAGACGCTGACGATACCCTAGGATCTTGTATCAAGGCTGACACCTGACAACGCTCAAGTGAACAATGGGGTCTTGCAGGTCGCACATTCGATTTTCAAGCGATGGAGGCCTTTGTATAGGTCAGACGAGCTCTTCACTGAGATTAATCATGTCTTGGGGAAATTCGGCGAACCCTTCGTCCAACTCCTTGGCGTAAGTCTACAGTCTTTGCCCTGGACCGCGGAGTTTACTGACGCTTTAGGATCATAGAGTACAGATCAACTCATTGAGCAGAATAAAAATAATAAGCAGATGCTATCGCAGTATTTTTCGACCATGAATCTGACAACAAAATTGCTGTACGATCTGTCCGTTCAGGATCTTCCCCCAATTTTCGAAGACAACATGCAGTCGGTCACATCCTTGCTCCACAAATACCTTGTATACGACAACCCACTTCTGCATACCGACAGTGACAACGAAGCGGGAGCTCTCGAATTTGTCAAAATAGGGATATTCGAGGTACTCGCGTTGTATACGCAGAAATACGAAGATGCTTTCGGTCCGTTTGTGGAACAATTCATTGGCAGCTCGTGGAACCTCTTGACAACGATTGGACTCGACACGAAGAACGACATCTTGGTCAGCAAGGCCCTGCACTTCTTGACATCCGTCACACGTATGTCGCAACACGCACGGGCTTTCAACAGCGAAGAGACTATGAGCCAAGTGATTGAGCGCGTCGTTTTACCAAATCTCAGTTTACGAGAGTCGGACATGGAAACATTCGAGGACGAACCTATTGAATTCATTCGAAGCGATCTGGAGGGATCCGACAGCGATACCCGCCGACGAGCAGCCACAGATTTCCTTCAGCAACTTCTTGCCCAATTTCAGAGATTGGTCACTGATATCGTAATGCGTTACGTCAACCACTACCTCTCCGAATATTCAAGGAATCCATCCGCCAACTGGAGATCGAAAGATACCGCCGTCTATCTCTATTCCTCTATCGCGGCGAATGGTGCTGTTACAGCAAGTCAGGGAGTGAAAAGTGTCAACGAGCTCGTCAATGTCCTTGAATTCTTCCAAGCAAATGTCGCCAAGGATCTCACGGCAGAAACTGACGTGCAGCCGATTCTGAAGGTTGATGCAATCAAGTATCTCTACGTGTTCCGCAGTCAGATCACGCGGGAGCAATGGCGAGATGCATTTCCTTTGGTGGTCAAACAATTGGGCTCTTCGGATTATGTTGTCTATACCTACGCTGCGATTGCAGTTGAAAGGGTGCTGGCACTGACAGACGCTTCGAAGCAGCCCCTTATCAGCCCAGCAGATGTGAAGCCACTGTCGGCTCAACTGCTACAGCACTTGTTCCAGCTAATAGAGCGAAGTCCAGAAGCTGCAAAATTACAAGAAAATGAGTTCCTTATGCGTTGTGTCATGCGCGTTCTTATCGTGATTCGAGACGGCGTCGTCCCGGTTACTGACGATGTACTTGCGCATTTTGTTAAGATAACCCAGATCATCAGTTCGAACCCAGCCAATCCAAGATTTTACTACTACCATTTTGAAGCTTTAGGCGCATTCATTCGGTGAGTAATCCTCTCGACTCGCAGGCCACTTCACTGATTGTATAGTTTCGCCGCTCCATCACAGTCAGAGAAACTTGAGAATGGCTTGTATTCCGTCTTTGGTAACATCCTTCAGAACGATGTGCAAGGTAAAAGAGATGTAACGCTTCCTGAGGAATTCGACTTACCTTTTGTTAGAATATGTACCCTACGTTTTCCAGTTATTCGCCGCTCTTCTTGAGGCAAATCCTTCTGGGATTCTCACCACATATTACGCATCTCTCATTCAACCTATCCTAAGTCCAGAGCTTTGGACATCAAAAGGCAATGTTCCTGCACTCGTCCGCCTCCTATCCTCAATGATGACTCGAGGTGCCTCGCATATTGCCGAAAACAACCAGCTTGAGTCCATTCTTGCCGTTTTCCAGAATCTGATTACCACTAAAGCGAACGAAATCTACGGCTTCGAGCTTCTAGAAAGCATAGTGGCAAACCTCGCACCGTAAGCCATGTAGATCTCTAGCTGGTACGCCTATTGACGAATACACAGGGCAACCATCGAAAGATACTTTGTCACTATTCTGCAGCTCCTCTTCACGCGATTACAAAGTTCCAAGACTGATGCCTTTACATCAAGGTTTGTCCGATTTTACCACCTCGTCTCTGCGCGGGTTGAAAGTGGCCTGGGAGCGGACTGGTTCGTTACGTACGCCAACCAGGTGCAAGAGGGGTGAGCAGATTAATCCACCCATGATCTGCTGGTTGCAGGCTGACAGATGGTGCCAGCATATACGTTCAACTCTATCTTTCAATCATTCTTCCCGATTCACAGAAGCTCGTCCGGCCGCTCGACCGGAAGATTGCAGTAATATCGCTTTGCAAATCCCTTACGGATTCGGTTGCGTTTGCAGAAAAGTACAAAAAAGGGTGGGGCTATAGCTGCGAAGCATTACTAAAGCTTCTGGAAAACCCCCCGGTCCTGGCGACATCGGACGAGACCATTGTCGATCACGACGTGGATGATATGAGCTTCGGTGTGGGGTTCACACAGCTGCAGACGATCAAAAGGCCAGCTCGAGACTATTGGCCAGAGGTGACAGATGTCAAGAGTTGGGTCGGACGGCAGCTGCAAGATGCGAATGCACGACAAAATGGAAAGATCAAGAATTTTGCCGAGGAGCGTTTGGCACAGTCACCTCAGGCATTGCAAGTCCTTTCCATGTACATGAACCGATGAGAGACAATCGATTGAAGAACGGGAGAGGGATTTGGCGTCCTGGATAGTGACAGGTAGGTGCATATCTCATGTATGTAGATACCGAGCGGAAGGTGGGTAGAAAAGCTGTGCCGTTTAGCATGCATTAGATCACAATACCCAATTTGTTTAGAACAGCAGTCGAAAAGCCACTTCTTTTTTCGTTTAGTGTTCACGTGGCTCGATTCTTCTGGCTTTATCCTTGGCCTGTGCCTGCAAGATGGCGTTCTAGGCTTGCATTGGAGGAGGGCCTAGTTGACAAGATCAAGAGTAAATGTATCTCATACATTGAGTTTGTACAAACGTCTGCTGACGAACAAGACAGAATACACGCAATCCTGACTTCTCCCAACGGAGCTGTTTCGCAACATTAAGGATCCGACAAACATCCCGAGAAGGAGTCTCGAGGGTGGGGGCCAACCCAATCACCACAGGAAGGGTTGTAAAAGGTCGAAACCGAGGTGGATTCGGTTCGGCTGAGCCGTGGATGTCTTGGTGCAGGTTGGAGCGCGTAAAGCGCTTGTACACTTGGACGTCAAGCCATTCCCCATCGGAATATCCAGGACTCTCCAGGAAATCAGAGGAGCCGAATCTGGATCGCCGAACAGCTGCAACTTGAAGCACTACGGCAAGGTAGATCCTGAGCCCCATAACTTTATTACTGTCACCACCTCTAGCGTTGCCTTTTAGTTTGCTCCTTCATACTATCATGGTCCTCCCCCTCCCGTCTCTGGCCAGGCCCATCCTCGCTGTAGACTTCGTCATTGGTCCAGCAAGACTCAAGATGAGGGAGGAAATTAAGAGGGAGCTTCGGACTGAATGCCAGGAGCGGAGGAAGCCGTTGACCGACTGAAATGAGGGGGTCTGTTGTCTCGATATCCCACTATTACAAAGGCTCGTACATCTGCACCATGCATTCACACCGCAAGGCCAGAGCCATCGCCACTCCTTTCAATAGCCTTCCTAATCCGGTACGTCTATCAACCTGTCAACCTGACCATGAGCTTCTTTCACTGACCATGAGCCAGGACATATATTGCTAAAGGKCTGGTCCTCAAGCACCACGTTCATTACAACCACATTCATTATTACCACGTTCTTTCAGAGTCAAAAAAAGCTTGAAGAGTTCACTACGATCATGTTGTCATCCGTCTCCGTCTGGCTGACAATAGCCACTTGGATAATAACAACTCTGGCCTCCCCTATCCCCGAGCTCCTCTCACGAGCCGCCATCAAACCCACCTTGACCGGATCACCCATCGTTGTTGGTGCCGGCACTTACCCCAGAGCCACCCGCCTCCGCGATGGCAGTATCCTCGGCGTCTACACCGCCTTCCAGTCCGGTAATAATGTCCTCCTAACTGTAACCTCCACCAATAACGGCGCCTCCTGGTCCCCCCTTGGAGAAATCTCCCGCGGCCCCTCCAACGCCAATGATATCGATAACCCCTTTGTCCTCCAGCTTCCCTCCCCCTCCAATCGTATCCTCTGTGCCTTCCGCAACCACAGCAAAAACCCCTCCACTGGCGCCTATACCTACTTCCGCATCACAATCACCTACTCCGACGATGGTGGCCGCTCCTGGCGCTTCCTCTCGGAACCCGCTGGCAATGCCGGTCCGGTACAGGGCAGTTGGGAACCCTACCTCCGGACCGCCACCGACGGCTCCCTCCAGCTCTACTACTCCCACGAAAACAGCGCTCAGGATCAAGACACCCTGCAGCGCATCTCCCGCGACGGCGGCGCAACCTGGGGCGCCGTAGCGTGCGTCTCCGGCGCCGGAATCACATCCCGCGACGGCATGACTTCAGTCGCTGCCCTCAATCCCTCGAACCCCCGATCTCTGATCCTGGTCTACGAAACCGAGACCACAGGTCTCTTCTCACTCGGCGCCGTTTTCAGCACCGATGACGGGATGACCTGGTCCGGTCGCAAAACGATCTACACGCCTTCGTCCCCCAACACGAGCGCGGGCGCACCGCAGGTCATCAACTCCGCCGGCGGGACGCTGGTGGTCAGTTTCATGACGAATGAGGATCAAGTGCTGAGCACGCCGAGCGGTAGCTACACGGACCATACGGCCGTGAAGGTGATCACGAGCGGGGATGGAGGCAGTACTTGGGGGAATAAGGTTACAGTGGGGACGCAGCAGAGTAGCTGGCCTGGGCTGATGGATATGGGTGCGGGGAAGGGACAGTTTCTGTATCTGTTTGATAAGGGGGGAGCAAAGAGTCAGTTGATGACTTTGAGTTAAACTATGTAGAACTGACTAGGTGCGTATGTGTGGATGGCCAGTAGAGTTGAGGAGGATGGATTGTAGGGGGAGTGATTGTGCCCTATTTAATAGTACATAAAGATTTGTAAATAGTAAACAACGAACTCGCCACAACAATCTCTTTTTGAAGATTCGATTCTTCACTCTTGTTCCATATACATGGTTTCTTACATTTGATTTGATCTTCTTAGTATTACAATCTTTCATAGTGGCGCTAGAATATCTCGAAGTGAATCCCTCCCCAAACCCACCGACTCCATGCCTTCTCGGTGCTTCTAGCACAAGATGATATTACGATCAGCCAATCGAGAACCAGCTATGTGATAGAGTACAATATTTCCGCCCTGGTGCCACCGACAACTCCGCTGAAAGCATCCTAAAATGTTACACGTCGCCTCCAAACAAATTTTCTCTCTACTTCGCCATAACGTCAACATAACCCCTTCCCTTTTTCCCTCTCCTCACCGTTCCTCCTTTCCTAGCTTGCGGCTCCCCGATCAAGTCATCGATGCTGCTCGCTCCACTAGTGGCAGTCGGTGGTCTTGACGGAGGCGCTGTTACCAGTCCTACGGATGCTGCTCTCTCCCCACCCACGTTTGCGTGCGGCATAGCGGGTGATTCCATCCGGGCTGGCGTGCCGTTCCTGGAAGGTGGTCCTGAGTCGGGATTGGTCGAAGACGGAAGCTGTGGGACGTTAATAGGAGGTGTTTCCATTTGTCCAGGAAGTACTGATGGTAGAGGTGGCACCGGCGGGGTTGCAGTCCTCGACGTCGACGCTGGAGGAGGGCCGCCTGCCGCACTGACAGCTCTTGATGGTGGTCCCCTTGGAGGCGGCGCCTTCGGAGCTTCGGTAGCAGCAGGCGTGGGACTTTTCTTGTTGACCCATTTCTTCAATTCCTTATCATAATAGAAGGAGCTTTCTTCCCCGAGCTTTGCCTTGATGGCCTTTGGTTCTTGACTGCTGAGATTATCATCCTTTTTGCCACCTAACCAGCCACCAACACCACCAAACCATGATTTCTTAGACTTGAGATCCTTTTGCTCCTTTTGAGCTAATTGTTATGGTAAGCTTCGGTCATTTACTACCAGAAGGGGACAAGCTTACCATCAGCTTCCGCTGCTTTCCTAAAGGCTTCGTCCGCCTCCTTGTCTTTTCGGGCTTTGTCGCCTCTTAGGATCGCAGCAGCTCGAGCGGCAAAGTCATCGTTGTCGTCATCGTCCATGAAAGACTTTTTCTTAGTAGGACTCCTTTGATCTGTCAGGCCGTGGTCCTCTTGACCTTCAGGGTTGTAGGGAGCGTAGGATGATGGAGGCTCATACAGAGAGGTGTCAGCTTCATACGTTGATCGGGATAGGTCATAACTGCCGTTTGGTTGGCTTTCGGTCTGGACTTCATGACCTTGTGGAGCCTGAGACCCTGAGGAGTTACTCAGCTGGTAGGGTTCTGTTGGGTAAAGCGAGCTAGATGGGTCGATTGGAGGCGCTGTAGGCATATACTCGGGTTGAGACGGAGGTGTTGATAAGAACGCCTCAGGTTTGGGAGAAATGTAGGGTGAGGGTTGGTAACGTGGTTTCTGTTGTTGAACAGAAGGTTCCTGTTGGGGAGCTGGGGAAGCGGTATATCGGGGCTGAGCAGGGACATATGAAGGCTGTTGTTGCGATGGTCGTAGCGTACTTGGTTGACCATGCCTTTGATTTTCCTCCAAAGGACGGGTCTGCTGCTCAAGCGAAGAGCGAGGAGTGTATTGGCTGTTTGGGGCAATGTAATTGCCCGGGGCGTAGCGAGACCCAAATGCAGTATCAGCAGGTAATGGAGGCGCGACTTGGGAGGTCATGGCGCCGTATAGATCCATTGAAGATCCACTGCGACTGATGCTTGGTGTATCAGCTGCAACCCTTGCGAAAGGCCCAGTGTCCTGCTCTCCCTTTCCTGACGCCACGGAAGCAGAGTCGCCTTCGTCGCCCACGATGAAATTGTTGAACTTCTTCCACATAGATCCCGATACTTTGTCCATAGGTTTCGACATCCACGAGGACGTGTCTCGTGGAGCCTGTTGGAGCCGCTCCACAAGATCGTCCAGGGCGTTGAATAGCAGACTATGATAGTATGGTGAGGGTTTAGTTGTTGATTTCAGTGTGCCGATGATAGCATCACAATACTGCTGTGCTTCGGATCGGTAGCCATGGTCCGCTAACAACACGGCATGGTAGAGCTTGTATGACTGTAAATGTGGTGAAAATGAGAGGTTTGCAGATGGCATTAGCACAGAACGAACAAACTCGTAGACCTCGGTCAGAAGGATGCTATCAGGATCGCGTCCATAGTCAAAAGGCTGCTGCTGATGATCCGCCCCGAGGAGGGTAATGCTGGCATGAGCCTCTTCCACACCGCCGAAAAGGCCTGATGCGCTGGCAAAGATGAGGCATGAATGCGCTGCTTCTGTCCTGCCATAACCTGCTAGAAGACGTCCGAGCGCGACCAGGGCATTTTCGTCATCTTGTGTTCGATTGCTCAGGATAAATGTCAATGTCTCTCGCCATCTATCGAGGCCATCGAGAGCATTCCTTGTTGGTCCAGCTGAAGCTGCCTTGCTCACCATCTGGAGACCTGCTCGGGCTGATGGTGGGACCAATTGATCAATACTTTCCTCCCAATTCCCTGCGAAAACTTCGTAGAGCGCTGCTAAAGATTCGGTGTTCTCCCCATGTGCCTTTACCTCCAGGCGCGTGAACTCGTGTAGTACTTGCTTCCAGACAGACTTGTCAAGTGTTGATGAGAGAACCATGGCATGGGCCCACATTCGTTGATCAACTGCATGCCATACAGCTTTTTCCCGTTCGCCTTGTAGTAGGAGTCTTCGTATCGTTTCCATCGTGCCAGGACTTATCAGATCGACAGTGGGTTGCAACCCTTCAGGCTTAGATACGCCTGCCGACAATCCACCCGATGAAGACTCACCGTTTTCATTGTGGATGACGGCTGGACAAAGTACCGTTCTGATGGCACTTGTGGCTTTGGTGTTGGTAGCAACGGTGCCGTCACACTCCACGAAGATTTTGACGATCTTCCAAAGCAGAACTTTCTCTTCATGCTTCTTTATAGGATCGGGCAATGATGAGGTTGGAACGATTGATGCTTGAGCCGATTCTAAAGCATCGATCTTCAGCTGAAGCCATTCAAGCAGCTCTTTCTTTTTCCCCTTGGACTTGAGTGGACCAGGGAATCGTGCGATATCATCACCGAGCGTCCCGATGTTACTTGTTTGAAGCTTCACCTCTCCTGGGCTACACTTGATCATCGGAAAACCATGCCCGGCAGTATATCGAGGGATGCGTTTAGGAAAACTTGTTGCTACGACACCTCCGAACCCAAATTTGAGTATCGGGGCTCCTTTCCAACGCTCAAGTGGATCATGTTCGCGGCCATCATTGGGACGGATGTAATTCAGATCATGTAATGGGCTGTTCGCATTCGGGTGTGTTGGCGCATGGGAAGAAAGTACGGAGTGCTCAGCACGCACAGGAGACAAGCGACCGGCAGCCGAAGTAGGCCGCTGACGGATGTCTTCCATCCTTTTGAATACCTCAGGTCGATATCTAGTGGTCCCTGGGGATTGGGTTTGTGACCGTTGAGGTGGTCCTGTGATGGAGTCCTCCTTAGATTCCTGGGGCAGTGGCAGTGGCAGTGGCGGTGGATGTTTTGGATACTGCGAAGTTCCTTGCGGGCTAGCCAAGCTGATTGCTGAGTCGGGAGTGAAAGTGGCGGCACTACTTTGAGTAGGAGGTTTGCGAATTTTCCCATTACTGTGCTGTAAATGGAGAGGTGGGCTATACTGCATCGATTGTGGATCCACAGAACTTCTGTCAGTGGATGCCTCTGGTAAGTCATGCTCAGCACTCGATTCATAACGCTCTTCAAGAGGCAAGACAGCTGGGTGATGAAGACTGTTCTGAGTTGTTGGACCTCTATGTGGTGAGCGAGAACGCTCTGGCCCATCGCCAGGTACGGACCTGTGACGATGCTGTTGCTGGGAAGGTGTAGAGGTCTGTGCAAGAGGACTTGAGGTTCGAGGTTGGAAAGGTATTGTATGCGTGGAAGGTGGCGGTCGGGAACCTGCACCAGGAGAAGCTGCATATCGGCCTCGAGGTGGAGGAACTTGTGATTGAAGCCCTACAGCTGGGGAGTATCTTGAATTAATCTGTGGCGGTGGATTCTGGAGGGTGTCTTGCTGAGGGAGGCTCGCATACGGGCTCAGTCGTTCGGGTGGGACAAGCTGGTAACCAGGCGCAGCATTGGAGGCAGTTGCAGGTTGTTGCTGGGGGATTGAAGGCATTTGGCGAGACGGCTCAGGGGGTGGTGGTAATTGATTGGACAGTTGCGGTGATGTTGTAGGAGCGTACCTGCCCGCGCTACTAGACGGTCGTGACTTTGTTAAAGGTAGCTCTTCAAAGAAGCTCCCTACGCTAGGTTTGTTCTGAAGATTCGATGGCATAGGCCTGCTACCCGATTGCGGAGGGCCGGCGCTGGTACTCGGCTTGGGAGGAACCGGTAGTGATGAACCATCGCTTGTGGAGTTTCGTGCATACACGCTGCTGCTTCGCGGTGGTGGTGGAGGTTGAGCTGGCGTCCGAGAGTTTGACGCATTCTGTACTTGTTGAAGGTTTGTCCGCTTCTTCGGCCGAGTCACATCCATTGGGAGGTCGTAGGGAGAGGTATAACCACCCTTCGATTTATCAGAGAAGCTCTGCGCAGGCTTCGGCATGCTCGGTCTCGTTGGAGCCAAAGCATTGCCTTGAGGCTGTCCGAAACCCGAAGGTGCAGAGGAGGAATGGCTGAGGTAGGTTAATGAGGAAACTTGCGATTGTTGTCCCGCAATCGAGAATCGATCCGGATAGATTGACGATGCCGTATTTTGTTGACCTGGAGCCGACGAGTACCTATCTCCTCGGATTACTGAGCTATGTAAGCCGCGCATACTTCCATCAGCGCTGTCAGTTGGCTGCAAATTGGCCGGTTCCAATTTCTGCTGAGCGTCCACTGGAGAGATAACAGTCGGAGCCGCAGGTTGACTCGCTGTGAGATCGGCATCATCCAACAGATCATCATCATCCAAAGCCGCTTGCCACATTGCCGCCAAGTCTTCATCTCCGACTGGAGAGTCTCTGGCTGAATGTGAGGGCTCAGTGAGAACCTGAGACACTACAGTACCGCTCGAGGCGGCGAAATCACCACCAGAAACTTGTTCAAAGGGCTGGCTCTTCTGCGGATTGAAATCGTCACGAGCATTACTCTGAGAATGATAGCTCAAGCCATCCAGAACCTGGCTTGTCGTTTTACGGTCCAGTTGCATGGGTAAGAAGAAGGACGCTTCCTCTTCTGAGTCGGCTTCCTTTCCAAAGAAGTCCTGATCAAAGGTCGGCTGGTCATTACTAGGTAACTTTTCCGATAATAACTCCTTCCGTGTAGAAATACACTCTGCGTCTCCCGATAATTTTTTAGATTGCATTAAGGGCAGTCCTTCTTCAAATCTTGCTTCGTCATCGGGAGGAGAATAGCAGTGAGTAGGGCCATCTACACTGAGAGAGTGGCCAGGAAATTCATCTTCTCCCTTATCTGATAGATCCCCGAAAATATCACTACCGACCAGGTCCATTTTGTCCGCCTGCTGGGGGTTTCCTACGCGAAAGCTCTTTTCCACTCTGTCCCCAATCTCTTCGTCCTCCTCGATTATATCATTCACTTGTGACTGAATACGAGCCTTGTGTTGGTTTCCTTGAACTTGATGGACGGGAGGAACAGCAGGGAATGAGTTGCTTCTGTTAAAAGCGCCGAGGTCCGAGAGGGTCTGTCTGTAGTCCCCTGTATCCAAATCTTGATCCATATGCTCAGAACTCGTGCTATTCTCACCAATATGCCCCGTTCTAATAGATTGTAACGAGTTGGGATCGTCTGGCTGCAATGAAGGTGGGGAGTCGAAGCTCAGGCCATTGATGGTGCCGCTTCTTTGCTCGTCTCGATCCTCCTCCACGTTCAAGTGCTCTCCGTCAATGCCTCTTCCATCGATAATAGAATCATTCCGCCGATCCTCAGCGTCACTTATAGATGTTTCCGGAAATGGTTGAACAATGGTTTCCGCGTAATCAGTCGTCTCATCTCTTGAGGAGTTGGTACTGGGCTCGACTCCGCGGTGAACCAAGGAATCAGGATCTTGAACCCCAACATCTGGGCTTAGAGCTGAACCTGTCTGGCTGGAAAGTGAATCTGCTGCTACTATATTCGAAAATTGCTCGATGATAGCTGATGTACTGTCTGAACTCGGCATATGCGCGGGATGCCAGGAAGCAAGATGTTGCTCCTCACTTCTTTGTCCGATATCTCCGTTCATAGCTAAAGAAGGAGTTTCTTGCGCAGCAAGAATTGGATAGCGAAACACGACTTTACTTTAGAAAGAAAAAAAGCTGTCTATCCAACCCAAATTAGCGATCAAGATTTGTCGAAGAGCGAGGAATTAATCCTTGCCCTTGAGAATAAGAGTGCAGCTTACATGCACAACCTCAGCGCTGATTCCCTGGATAAGAATTGTACATAACGGGGAAATCGTTAAGAAGGTTATGGTCTGCCTCTAGACTGATTACAACGAAGGCTGCCCTCCGCTTGCCGACGGCGAAGAGATTATAGATTACACGCATTTTGCGGAATCAAGAAGCTGTCACCAAGCCGGACTTGGCATTCCGGAATTTAGCGGCTTTAGTGCCGACAATGAAGGCTAGACTCCTTTCATTCTGGTCGTCTACCTACCGTTAGGTAGCTCGACAGCTTGACACGTGCAATATCTCGAGTCACCAAATTCAGGGTGCCAGCAGCTCTACATGGTTTCGCTAAATCATGTCACCCTCTGTGTCTTCTAGTGCCGCAGTAAAGGGTAATGGAAAATGTCAAGACCACATAAATATCACCTTCCGGAGGCTTCAGATTCGCCAGCGGATGACTCGGAGTCAGACATCGAACTAGAGCTCGATGAACTTGGACCGCATCAGGGGCAGTACGAGAGTGCTCCTGATGAACATCCGTCGCGGGATCAGGGAGGCCCAGACGAGAGAATACCACTCAAGAGCTTGCGAGTAAGCCGTACTAGAGGATTTGGAGCTCGACGTCGAAATGATGGTCACTGGGACCGCAACTCGGAGGATCTTCCACGAGATACCCTAGGCGGTAGAGACTCCGAAGGTACTATAGAGGACGATGCCCCTCTCCTCGAGGCCAGCAACGAATCTACGACGAAACGCAAGTCTCTGGACCAAGGCTCCCGTCGACCGTCCACACGACAGAGGCTTGCGAAATTCCTTTCATTTTCTTCCGCTGTGGCGGAAAGCCCCCTGTCTAGACAGCAAGATGCACAGGAGAACAACATCGCCGGCGCAACTCGTCATATCACTGTTGGGCAATTTCCTCCTCCTCGATTCCCTCCAAACGCTGTATCGAATGCAAAATATACCGCATGGAGTTTCCTTCCAAGGACCCTGTATAATGAATTTTCCTTCTTTTTCAACATGTATTTTCTGCTTGTTGCACTGTCTCAACTGATACCCCCTTTGCGAATTGGTTATGTATCAACATATGTTGTTCCACTGGTCTTTGTCCTCTCTATCACACTGGGAAAGGAGGCCTTAGATGATATAGCTCGTCGAAAGCGAGACGCCGAGGCCAATAAAGAAGCGTACACCGTCCTTCGTTTGCAAGATCTCTCCAAATCCTCACTGAGGAAACAGGATATGAAAAGTCGAGCCGCAAAGGCTCCGTCAAGGCGAGGTCAAAGTGATACATCGTCTTCTTATCCGAATCGTCTTGATGTGATTGAAGAAGAGGAGGAGATACTTGGTCAGGATAGGAAGGATCCAAGCGTGGGTATTGAAATGGATGAGCTCAGCATAAGGGCCCGAGATGTCAAAGTTGGGGATGTCATCAAGCTTGGCAGAGACCAAAGAGTACCAGCTGATCTTGTTATACTTAAGAGCTCGAGTGTCGAAGCAGCTTCTGCTGTTTCTCCGCTCCCTCAAGCGAGGATTAGCATACCAAATACAACGCGCGATGCGGAAGGTTCCACTTCGCAATCTTTTGAGGTAGAGAGTTCGATAGCAGTTGCTGAGCACGTCGAAACAAATGGAGTGCAAACCTCCTCTAATACCGCTGACTCTCACGGAGCCGGTGAGGCTTTTCTTCGCACAGACCAGCTGGATGGGGAAACGGACTGGAAATTACGACTGGCTTCGCCATTGACCCAACGTCTTGATCCACGTGCATTTACAAGATTGCGCATCGTCGCTGGGAGACCGTCAAAGAAGGTGAACGAGTTTGTTGGGACCATCGAGTATACGCCCTCGGAGAGTCCACATTTCGATGGCGGACCTCAGCAAGCAAGCAACGGCGGAAAAGCGTTATCGGTGCCGCTCACGATTGACAACACAGCGTGGGCCAACACTGTTCTCGCCTCCAATGTCAATCTTTTGGCCGTCGTCGTCTACACGGGCGCTCAGACTCGGCAAGCGATGTCCACCACTACCCCAAGGTCAAAGACCGGATTACTAGACTGCGAAATCAATGACCTAACCAAAATCCTGTGCGCTCTGACTTTGACCTTATCTATCGTGCTCGTCGCACTTGAGGGATTTGAAAACCGGGAAGATATGAAATGGTACGTAGCCATGACCAGGTTTTTGATCCTTTTCTCGACCATTATTCCAATAAGCCTTCGAGTCAATCTGGACATGGGTAAATCAGTCTATGCATGGTTCATTGAAAAAGATCAGGGAATCCCCGGCACTGTGGTACGGACAAGTACAATTCCCGAAGAGCTTGGGCGCATTGAATACCTCCTGAGTGACAAAACTGGCACGCTCACGCAAAATGAAATGGAGTTGAAGAAGATACATATTGGAACTGTTTCCTACGCGAACGAAGCGATGGACGAAGTCACTTCCCACGTCCGGCAGGGTTTCGTGGCTGGCATGGCGAGTGACACCTTGCAGCCCACCCAGTTAGTAACACCATCGTCTAGCTACTATGTTTCAGCCGCCAGCAATCAAACAACGAGGACACGAAGAGAGATTGGTTCAAGAGTTCGAGACCTGGTTCTGGCACTCGCACTCTGTCATAACGTCACACCTACAGTTGAAGAAGAAAGCGGTGAAAACTTTACTTCGTATCAAGCGTCATCACCTGATGAGATTGCAATCGTACGCTGGACGGAACAGGTTGGATTACGTCTGGTCCACCGTGACAGGAGAAGCATCACGCTGCAGGCCGTGGAGACTGGGCAGATTGTGGTGCAAGTCCGGATCCTGGATATCTTTCCTTTCACGTCCGAGGGGAAGAGGATGGGTATCATACTACAATTTTTAGAGGAGCGAGGCTCCGCAGACTCCGCAGCGAACGCCAATGGCGAAATTTGGTTCTACCAGAAGGGCGCGGACACAGTGATGAGCTCGATTGTGGCAATGAATGATTGGCTTGACGAAGAAACCGCCAACATGGCTCGAGAAGGCTTCCGCACATTGGTGGTTGGGAGGCGAAAGCTTTCAACCCAACAATACCAAATATTCTCATCACGGTACAAAGAGGCGTCATTGTCATTGCAGTACCGAGACGCGAAGATGGCTCGTGACGTGAAGGAACATTTGGAGAATAATCTTGAGTTGCTAGGAGTTACCGGGGTTGAGGACAAGCTCCAGAAGGATGTCAAGCCATCACTGGAGCTGTTGCGTAACGCCGGAATTAAGATCTGGATGCTCACGGGTGACAAGGTCGAAACGGCTCGTTGTGTTGCGGTGTCCGCCAAGTTGGTCTCACGAACGCAATACATTCACACCATCACCAAATTGGCTCCTGATACCCCAGCAGCATCAGCTCTGGACGCACTTTCTCTTCTTCGGTCGAAACCCGACTCTACGGCGTTACTCATTGATGGTGACTCGCTCTCTTATTTTCTTAGTCATCACCGCTGGGAATTTGTCTCCATAGCCGTACTCTTGCCTGCCGTTATCGCCTGCCGCTGCTCGCCCACGCAGAAAGCTGACATAGCTTACCTGATTCGCCAATTCACCAAGAAACGCGTCGCCTGCATTGGTGACGGCGGCAATGACGTCTCCATGATCCAAGCCGCCGACGTCGGCGTAGGCATCGTCGGCAAGGAAGGCCGTCAAGCTTCCCTCGCGGCCGACTTCTCGATAACCAGTTTCCACCATCTCACAAAGCTTCTGGTCTGGCACGGCCGAAACTCGTACAAGCGCTCCGCCAAACTGGCACAATTCATCATCCACCGCGGTCTCATCATCTCCATCTGCCAAACCATCTACAGCATCGCCGCGCACTACGAGCCAATAGCCCTTTACCGCGACTGGCTGCTCGTTGGTTACGCAACCGTGTACACGATGGCTCCTGTATTCAGTCTCGTTTTGGATAAGGATGTTGATGAAGGACTGGCGAATCTCTACCCAGAGCTTTACAAGGAGCTTACGAACGGCCAGAGTCTAAGTTACAGAACCTTCTTCGTCTGGGTCGCGGTCAGCATCTATCAGGGCAGCATCATTCAAGGCCTCAGCCAGATCCTCGTCGGTAGTTCCGATGCCGAGTTCCCACGTATGGTCAGCGTGAGCTTTACTGTCCTCGTCATTAATGAACTCATCATGGTGGCTTCGGAAATCGTGACTTGGCATCGGATTATGGTTGCGAGCCTCCTGGGCACTATGGGGATATACATAGGCAGTGTACCATTTTTGGGAGGATACTTTGATTTGGGATACGTATGGAGCTGGGCTTTTGCGTGGAGGGTGGCAGCTATCAGCGCGATCAGCTTGATTCCACCGTACAGCGTAAAGATTCTGAGGAGGACTTTGAGGCCACCGAATTATAGGAAGGTGCAGGGATTTTAGGACGGCGTATCAACAGCTTCGGCGAGAGGGATGGGCAAAAAGGAAAAGGCATGGTGGATAGCAATGACATTCTTGAATATGTGTTACATTAAGAGAAAGGGTGGGAGGAGCAGTGGCGTTTGACACGACCGTCCATTAGGGGTCTTTAATACCCATGACCAAATTCTGGTTGTTTTCAAATATTTCGGGCGTAAATATATTACTCATTTGTCCTGTCAATGGAAAGATCGAGAATGCTTCTGGCTCAGGGTCCGTAGCAACAATATCGATAGAAAGAAGCACTCGCGCCAAGCAAATAGCAGAAAGACGTCACAATTCTACGAGTCTCTACAATCCCAAACCTCCCTACACTAATCCACCTCGACTTTCTATAATTGTACATAGGTCATCATTCCCATTCAATGCCCACGCGTGCTGAAGCGGAATCCCTCGTTCAGTCATGGGGCTTCTCCCACGTCTTCACCTGGACCGATAGGCGGTATATCCTCTTTTTCTCAATGCAAACACCCTTCACGTTTTGACTCTCCATCTCCGATACAGAAACACGCACTATGCCCCCCACGCTCACAGTGGCCTCACCACACACTTAATCCTCCGTGGGAGCATGACTGTGACATATCCCCGAGACGAGAACCCGGAGAAGAAGACTTACGGGGCGGGTGAGAGGGTGGATGTGGAAGCGGATAGGGTGCATGAGGTATGGATGGGGGACGAGGGGTGTGACTACGTAATTGGGGAATGAGGGGTGAGGTTGATCGAATGGGTATGTTCGTGGAAGAAGTGGCTGGATGCAGTCTACGAGGAACGATGCCCCAGAGCCGATATGCATGACCAAGGATGTCTTGGTGAAACTTCTACTTACTCAACCAGTTGTATGTTCTCCCCAAAATTGACTACTGTTGACGAGAAGTTGATAACACTCAATGTAACGCTTGAGTAAGCATTCGGGCCATCAGACCTGTGGTGTGCGAAGTATCAGAATGTAGAAAGAATAGGGTATCATCGTTGAAGCATAGTAATAAAATAATCGTGTACTAGGTTCGATCTTAGTATCGAGTCTACTCGAAAGACCTTCCTGCTACTGTCCATCCTTGGCCCATGCAATCTGTTTGCTAGAGGCCTGCGCAATTCAACTGAATTGATCCTTCAAAACCGAGCCATATCAGCTTGACGAGCGGACACATCAGGCAAAGGTGAATGCGAGACTTATACTTCCAAAAATAATCCAGACCGCGACCCCGACTAGACCGGCAGAGTTTCCATTACCGGAAGCTTCGGCACTTCCTGTGCCTACGTCTCCATCGAGGCGTCCCCCGATAACATTTGAATTGTCAGCTTGTGTTGGGTTTGGAACAGACGATGCCTCTGGAACCGAGCCTTCACCACGGCCAATTTCGACGACATGAGACTTTGTAGCGTTGAATTTGGCTTGTGCCAAAGAAATCTCCTTGTTATCCAAATCATGGACAATATAGGCACTTCGAAGGAAAGTATCACCCAAAATGCCCCCATCGCCCAAGGATGGTGCAATTCCGAAGCCGCATATCGGATGGTCATCAGGGAGTCCTAGTTCATCGATGTGCGGAATATGGATCTGTAAAACCAATTCGGTCAGGGGAACCGAGATTTTCACCGACTTAAAGAAAAAATCAACAGCCTTGTCCGAGTTAGCCAGACTGCACTTTACCAGTGGAATGTCCAAATTCTCATGCAATACGACATCGAGTGCTGTGTAGATACCCTCGATCAGATGAGTCGGCAAGTATGTGATACTGGTTCCCGTGTCCAACACAACCGTTGCAGGCAGACCTCCGCTTGATGACAGACTTTGCCCACTGCTCGCAATGCTGAGCCCGCTCAACTCAACTATAAATGCGAGAACTCCCTCATCTTGGCGCTCAATGGGCAAGGTCTGCAGGGTCCCATGGAACTTCTCGGTATCAACGCCACCAAACAAAATAGTACCAGTACTTGACTGCAGATCATCCAGCCAAAGACTGTACGCATTAGACTGGATCAGGCCTTGATCAACCATCAGCTGGGGCAAATTTGAGTATCTCGCCTTGTCGTCTACCACACTTTCAAGACTCTTGAAGCCCAGACCAAGGACCCCTGTTGTAGACATGGACACGTAGCCAATGCCAAATTGCATACCAGTCAACACGTGTCCGTTCACCCGAATCGTGTCTGAAGCATAGTCGCCAGTAGCGCAGCTGCCATCAACATAGGAAATGGTGAACTTGCTGTCGATATATTTATACGTGCTGGAAGAATTGGGACTGTAAAGCCCTGATACTGAACAAGTATCGACAGGTACCTGACAGAGGGAAGAGTTGACGATGTTGACCCATAAGTCACTGCTTCCGGTATCGATGACTAACTGGAACTCCTGCGGTGGTGTCCCCAAGCTGACGTTGGTAGAATAAAAAAAGCCCTGTCTACCCGTTAATGACTCAATTGCTTTCCGCAACGCGATTACAATATATCGACCTTGTTGTCTAAAGTTGCTGAGACTGGTGACGTTCGTTTCATGATATCCCATTTCATAAGTCGCTCCACATGTCTCTTTTCAATGCGCAGGCTAACTGTCGAGGGTGAGGAACCTCTTTCGACCAACTCAATGGCGGCGGTATGGAAGCTCAGCAGCCCAACATACGTCGAAAGCCACAAGCCCTTCATGGCTGGAATATGTCTTGACCTGCACGTTTCTGAGGTGTTCCCAGAAAGCAAAGAAGATAAGTGAACTATCAGTCACCGCGCCAGGCGATACCCCAAGAAACACGAAAGGTTACAGAGCCAGAAAGGCGAAAGGATTTTATTCTTGCGGCTCTTGGGTGCACACAATTTAGGGGTAATTCCAGGAATTGACGATGCAGAGACCCATGTGGAATTTTCCTGGTGGGTGGTTGTACAGTGTACCCAAGAATTACTCGAGCGGGACAGCGAATGACAGAACCAAAGCACAGGAGTAAGGCCCAATACAGGACGGCAGCGGAAGAAAGAGTGATGCAAGTGGGTGATGTGAGAAAGACAGCGAGATCATGAAGATAGATGTGCGGCCATTTGGGCAAGAAGGAGCAATCCACCAGATTGATGTTGGAGAAGGTACAACCCAGAGCAGATTTGGACATTCAATGCAAACCCTTGCTCTCGACTCCAAAGGTGAAACCACCGTAGCAGTGACCGCAGAGCTAATAAGGGCCTTGCGAACGTCAGTATTCCATCCCAAACTGCCAATCGACGAAGCCAAGCGAGTTGACCAGTTGACAATACCTCTGGACATGTTGCCTTGGGCTTGAATTACAGTCGTTGTTACAGTTTCTGGCGACTTAAGGGTACCGAGACTCTTACCCGACGAGGGCTTAAAAGTTGCAAGGATTAGAGATGTGAATGTAAGGACTGAAAGATGGAGCTGCTCTCTACGTAGCTCGTGGCCTGAATACGGATCCATTCGATCACTTTCTGGGGTTCCGGCGTCTACTCTGCGACGTTGACGCTCTGCTGTATCTTGGCATTTTCTAGTTGCTCCATATCCAGATGGATATTCTTGTTCGAGGCCTTGAGACTTTGAGGTCAACGTGCGGATCGCTATGCCGTAAGCTCTAATAGACTGCTAAAGAACGTCTTTTGCCAATCGGAAAAATGAAGTATGTCCCTGGGCCAGAGTCCCTTACCTATTCCACTTGTGCTATTCATTCAATCTCATTGATTCATGACTCCACCAGCCATGAGATAGAATGAATTATCTGAATGTTTTACTGCAATTTGGACTATATGCAAATTAGGATCTCTTCAACTCCACATTCGCAGGATTTTTCAGGGATTGTTGGCCTAATGCGGCATGGCTTGCGGAGCGGTAGTGGTGGCTATGAAATAATCTTGCTGTGCTAAGAGCGCAATGAACCGTCCCGACTGAAGTAATAAAAAGTCTCGCAGAAAGAGGTTGATTGGGAATCACAAATCTCGGATCGAAGTGTGATGCAGATTCTCACCATCCGTCATGTGGAAACACAGAACTTGCAGGAACCCAAAAAAAGGGGTAGAGGACCCATAGTAAAACATGGACTGGATTTGACACTGAGAGGTGATACAATAAAGAACAAGGCGGCAAAGGTAGCTCCAAGCCATTATCTATCCCGAGCAGCAAATTCCATTGCCAATTGAACATATGGTCGAAGCATCGGTCAGATTTTCCCAGATGCTTCTTCCCACAATTAAGTCTTCTGTAACACCCTACTTTGTACTGGTACATCTTGTACCAAAATAGTGGATGTTGACTCAACCGAATGGGACGAGGCACACTTAAATCAGCTTGGTCCTTGACCAAAAAAATGAGTATGGAGCTAGGCTTGGTACGGGAACATTACAGCAGCAATGGTGCTGCAAACATTGCAACAGATACCTTGATTACCTCAATATCTCAGCCAACATCTAGAGCTCTATGATGCGAAAGGCAGTTGTTACTACTTACGTAGCTTTAATACAAGATTTGGCGACTTTTGGCTGGGTATTGCCATGTCCCGTTCGCTTCTGTTCACGTTTTTCGTCACCCGAGGATTCGGGCTTCCGTATAATTAACAATAAAAAAATTACAAATTTCTCGATTATTTTTATAAAAAATATAAATATAGAATAGAAATTAGTAAATAATATTTCTATATTATTAAATCATCAATTAAATAATACCTCAAATATTATATCTTGTAGCGAAACTGGCTGACCCGCATTACGTCTAATTACAAAGTACTGCTTGCTTTACTTAAAAGTCGTGCACTCAGAACGCCCGGTGGTAGATAAATGCATTTATTTTAATTAAGTACTACGCTTGAGCATACAAAGCTGTGTAGAGACCTTATAGTGATATGGGACCCACACCTTTTTACTTTTCCTTTCTGCTCCCAAGAAAACTGTACGGTTTCATAGTGTGCTGCAGTGAGTTACGTATTGCAATAACCACATCTACTTTGTTCTGACTTGTCAATGGTGTTGAGCACAGTATGCACGTCTGAGCTGATCCTGCGCAACTGGTTTTTTCATAACGGGGTAATCGCTCAAGGGGCCGAATTGCGGATCTTGCCTTTGGGAGACTCCATCACTTGGGGACAGTACAGCAGCGATGGGAATGGATACCGATTGGCCCTTCACGACCGACTGGTCCAGGGGAACCGCGTGACCTTCATTGGCCGCGAAAAGTCAGGTACCATGGCCAACAATGAGAATGAAGGACACCCAGGCTTCCCCATAGGTCCTGTTGGCAACACGGGCAAACCGGACTACTCCCTTCGACCCAACGTTGTTTTACTGATGGCCGGTACAAACGATGTGGTCTTCAACATTAATCTGGAGACTGCACCCCTCACCATGGCTAAGGTCATCGACGAGATTATCGACTCTTGTCCAGATGCAGCGTTGCTAGTCGCGCAGATCCCTATGCTGCTGGATCCAGTATGGGAGGAAAAGAGGGTCGCTTTAAATACCGCCATCAGTGACGTGGTCGAGGCTCGTTTCAATGCTAGCAAGCAAGTAGCTTTGGCAAGCATGGACAGATTTGCAGCGCAACACCTCAACGTCACGGATGGCATTCATCCTACTGATGAAGGTTACAAGCATATCGCTGCTGCATGGTATGACGCTATTGTGAGAGCTGACGAGAAAGGCTGGATCAAGGCTCCTGTGCATATAGGCCTCCAGCCTGAACTACCAGACAGCCAGCTCATGGAACGCTGGACGCTGGCGGAGATCGCACTGTACAGTATCATAGCGGTGGGAATTGTTCTTGTAGTTCGGAGAGGGCTCATCATTCTCGTTCGAAACTCTAGAGCACTTGGTTTTACGTAGACCTCAAGAACGATTCGCTGATTGATCGTATCTTTTCCATATCCAATGACCAGTCGCGTCTTACAGGGGTCTTAGCGCGTCTCCCGCGTCTCCCAAAGACATATCTTGCCCTTTCTGATCATCAAGTCCACCTGTGCATTTTCCAGTAGTTTCAATGGCGCAAGCAGAGTCATCTTCCGCAGCTTCTAGTCGAACTCATATAGCAAAGGCCAATGGCTCCTCTGCAGCCTACGACCTTCCCTGGTAACATTATCCTTAAAGCCAACCCTCATCTCGCACTCACTGCTAACAGCCCTGCCTCAAAGGGTCGAGAAATACCGCCCCGTCTTCCTCGACGACATTGTTGGCAATGTCGAGACTATCGAGCGCCTGAAAATCATCGCCAAAGATGGCAACATGCCCCATATGATTATTTCTGGCATGCCGGGGATCGGTAAAACAACCTCCATCCTCTGCCTCGCCCGCCAGCTCCTCGGCCCGCACGCATACAAAGAAGCAGTCCTTGAACTCAATGCTTCCGACGAGCGGGGTATCGACGTCGTTCGGGGACGCATTAAGGGGTTTGCTCAGAAAAAGGTCACTCTGCCTCAGGGAAGGCAGAAATTGGTTATCCTAGACGAGGCTGATAGTATGACGAGCGGAGCGCAGCAGGCGCTGAGGCGGACGATGGAGATCTACAGCTCGACTACCAGATTCGCGTTCGCGTGTAATCAGAGCAACAAGATTATCGAGCCGTTGCAGTCGCGATGTGCAATATTGCGGTACTCGAGACTAACAGACGAGCAAGTGGTGCAGAGGTTGATGGCGATTACGAAAGCGGAGGATGTAAAGTATAGTGACGATGGGATTGCAGCGTTGGTGTTCTCTGCCGAGGGAGATATGAGGCAGGCGATCAACAACCTGCAGTCTACGGCTGCTGGTTTTGGGTTCGTAAGTGGAGAAAATGTGTTCAAGGTGGTGGATTCGCCGCATCCGATTAAGGTGCAGGCAATGGTCAAGGCGTGCTGGGAGTGTAAGGTGGAACAAGCGATGGAGGGGCTAGAGGAGCTGTGGGGGTTGGGGTATAGCTGTCATGATATCGTGAGTACGATGTTTAAAGTGACGAAGTCAGCGCCGGGTTTGAGTGAGCACGCAAGACTTGAGTTCATCAAGGAAATCGGATTTTGCCATATGCGGATACTGGATGGGGTGCAGACGCTGGTGCAACTGGGAGGATGCGTGGCGAAGCTTTGCAAAATCAACATGAAGCCTGAACTTTTTGTTCCCCCGTAATATCAAACGTACGGCGAAGGTTGAAACTGACAATGGAAGATGCAAGATGGGTTTTCTGATATGCAGCTGGATTTAGCAGGGCGTTGATTGGATGAATCAAGACTCTTTCTCCATGGAGCAGGGCCTAGGATGCCAAAGATAACAAGATTTTTCGATCAAATTGGTATCATCTGAACCCAACGAGCCTTATGCCAGCAGCCTCCGCCATGTCCGAACTGTAGACGATTGAGCTATCGCGCCATTAGATCTCACAATTCATATCGGCTGACCGCTATCAGACCTTGGCCAGCGCTCTGGGTGAGTCCGTCAAGACCCACAAGAACTGTTGGAAACACACAGCCCCGGCAACTAAGAGAATGTAATAAGCAGCGCTCCAAGCCCAATGGCCTATAGCGGCTTGACCAAATAGCCTATCTCTGTCTTCCTTTCCTCGAACGCTCGGACCTCCGATGACTACCCTCGCTTCCACTCCTCCCCATACTCTTGGTAGACCTGCCCAGTTGCAGAAGGTATGCGCTAGTGTCACAGCAACAACATTTCCGGTCCGGATGAAGACAAAGGTTGCGTACCAACCAAAGATAGTGGTGTAGGTGAACTGGACGAGCGAGCGGATGATAGAGGGCGCTATTGGAGTGTGTGGATGCGTGAGAACAAATTCGTAGAAGTGATGGATGTGAGCTATGCCAAAATAAAGAGGGGTGAAGAGGACCACACGAGTGGAGGACAGAGGTGTAAGAAGATGCAAAGGCACTAAGAGCGATCGGAACAGAAGCTCCTCCGTCACTGGTCCTGCCACGTAGTTTCGCCAGCCAATCCAACTGCTAAGGCTTTCACGAATCGTCTGACCCCGAACCCAGTCCTTCCATCTGCCCTCGATGGCAATTCTTTCGAAAAGTGGACCGGTGAAGAGAAGAGCTGTTAACAGGAAGCTCTTGGCAATATCCAGAATGCCAAGTGGGTACCACCCCATTAGGCGAAGTATCTCGAGCCCGGAAGCATTGGCGCGAGTGGCAAGTACGAAGACGGTTATGATGGTTGAAAGGGCGACGGAAATGGAAACGAAGCGTATGCGAGCACGGATGACAGACGGGGCATCACGGGACAGCGTTGGTGACGGTCGAGTAGTAGTGGAGAGGTAGAAAGGAAGAACATAGGAAAGGGTGTAAACAACCTGGCCAAGCAGAAATGAGCCTATGAAGACAAAGTAGAAGAGTGATGGGAACTGCAATCCATTCAAAGCGACTCATGTTATCAAAATCACGAAAGCAACTTCCTGCGTATACAGATTGCACATGACAAGAAAACACTAAGCTTGGCGTCGGGAGAATACATTGATCAACGTACCGAGAGCACTGCCGCGAGTGAAACCGACAAGGGCGGTAGAGGCTTCTCTTCTGCTCCAAAGAAAGATAATCAGCAATTACCAAGATATTGATACAAACAAGCACGGATTATGCTTAATAAACGCTTCCTTACCGGGTGTTTTGAAGTAAGAGGACAGATGGTGATACAAGGCTGTCGGAGCCATTGACGAGATGCTTCCTCACAAGTTTGGTGACAATAGAGGGAACCAACGAGCAGCTTCATCAGCAGCGCCAATGCAGGAGTTTCATCCTTGAATGCAGCCGCCGGTTCAGAGTGATTGGATTTCAGGCACAAAGGGGCCGTACGCTCGTCGCCTTCACAAGCCTAAACTCGGACAGGAAGAATTCATTTTGCAGGATCGGGGAATTTCACTGGCAGAAGACGAGGATATTATTAGCAACAGGGGTCTCGACGCCGTGAACGCGTCGCAAATGCGTGTCAGGATATCGATAAGATTGATTAATCTCAGGCTGCTCGTGGAAATTACACCTTGTCCAACTCATCCGTGGCACTATGGGGAAATCAAAGTATATTGTCTTCTGCTCCTCACGCTTGCTCTCTTCATTCAAGCATACTTAATTGTGTATATCCTCCTGTATTATCATTGAACATTCATACCGTCAATTGTTCCTTTCCCTTACTCGGATTTCAATCAATGGTTCCCGTCGACCGCGTTTTGGTCTAAACCAGATTGGGAATTTCGAATCACCTCCCTGACAGCATAATCAAATCTTTTTTCTCCCCCAGAGGCACACAACGTAGCCTTCAGTAATAATCAACCTGTTGACAGCCTACCTTTTCTTCCTGTCATTCTTTGCACCATATTTCACTCTTTAATGTATACTTCACTTCACTTCTAGACGCTCGTTCATTGCACCTGCTGTTTCGTTGCCCCAGTCACTCTTTTCATTCCTCTCTAATGAAGTCGCCTTAACAACGAACATTTACTCGCCTACCTGGCAAATTTTCAGTATCGTATTTTTCTCCGGTATACATAGTTTCTTCGGTATATTAATCGTTTCTCCTCGGCCCTCTCAACGTTATGCACCCTGCCGCAAGCAGAGGAAATGACTTCCACTACCCGTCCGCTGCGCCGTTCTCCACCAAGGCGACCTTTACACGAGCGATCCGACTCGGAAGCAAACCAAAGATCTTCACGCATAGTCGACGATATTATAGATCCCATTTACAAGAATTCTCCTTATCCGACCCACCCTTCTCATATTCTTTCGCCTAAGCATGGTTCAAGGTCAGGGCTGGTACCTAAAGTGTTTGAGGATGAGGGCGGCACCCCGTCCCAGGAACACCCTTCAAGCAACTTTGACTATGACTTCGGGACACCACAAGAGAAGAAGAGAACAGCTCCAATCGACCCAGAGGATGTGGAAAACGACTATCGGAACTCGGTTCGGCCACTTTCCATCGGCAACCCCAACCCCATTGCCGTACCGCCTCTCAACTTCAATCCGCCTGAACTATCTATCTCGAACACTAGTCGCATGGAAGAGGGCACTGACGAGGAACTTTCAGATTCGGACGAGATAGTAGAGCTACCCAGCGTTCCCAGTTTCCCCGATCTTCCCGACCAGGCCGTTACGGCACTAGAGTCTCACGATACATCGAGCCAACACCGCAACGACGCCAAGGCTTCCGACCTATCGTTGTCTTCATCTGACTCCACCGGGACTGTTCTTCGTCACAAGATTCGTCCTAGCCGCGGTTCTTATTCAGCCTTTCCCCCAGTGAGCAGACCAACCTCGTCCAAGTCCGGAGGCTCTCCGACCACCCCTCAAAGAGCGTTTCCATCTTCCTCGGACGATGGATCATCTGTATCGCCAGTCTCAGCAGGCTCTGCAAACTTCTCTACTCCAGAAATACACCAAGCTTCCGCTGCAACTTTTTCGAGGCAACATCGAGTCATCAGCGATCCCGTAAACTTCCAGTACCCCGTGGTACGACAACCAAGTGCATCAAGCTCGTGGGCAAAATCTTCCAAAGAACCGCAGAACGTTGCCATTCAACGACCACAGCGGACCCTGGATCGGAGCCAGCAGCGCTGGAACCCTCATTTGTCCACTGTACCGTCCGAACTCACGGAGGACCGCGGTAGTGACACTGTTTGGTTCCCAAGCCCCACCGGTGCTAGCCCTACTTCCCCCAATGCAAGCAAATCCTCTGTCGCAGAGCAGCAGCGGGACGCGACCGCTTCCACCATCAGAATGGTCAGTGAAAGTGACGATAACGTGACTACGTTGTTATCACCCATCCCGGGCTCTCGCGGTTCTGCATATTATAGTATACTATCTGCAGGTTCCCGAAGCAAGAGGAGAAGCGTACCTCAGGCAAGGCCAACATCAAAAGGCAGCTTTTTCCGAGATAGTATACCAGCTTGGGCGAAGTTGTACTACGCTCGCAGTAATTCTGCACTTGCTCTTTCTGATGGACGGCAAGATGCCAATCCAGCGGCTTCCTCCGAATCACTGAACGTCCGCCGAACGCGACCTAAACCCAGAGCCGATGCTCAGATTCAGGCAAATCGGGATTCTTTGGCTATAAACCCTGTCTTGCAAGATGGGGCTGTTCTCGCGCAGGTGCAAGCGGAACCACGGCAGCCAGTCTCCCAGCTATGGTCGCCTCACTTGTGGCAAGACAGGAGAAACTTGGGACAACGACGAACTTTTTTCAAGGCGCCTAGCCTAGATGAACACGCTGAAGGGCCATTCAGTCGCAGAAATGCACAAGTCTTGCTTTTCACTTTTGGTTTTATATTTCCATTGGGTCAGTTATTCCACAGCCATGCAATTAAAAGGAACGAAAGCCTGCTGACCTGAATTTGCCTCAGCCTGGTTCCTAGCATCTGTTTTGCCCCTTCCTCGCAAGCCCACCGCCGATTTCCATGACCATGCGGCAGAGGCACAACCTATTTATGACCTTGAAAAGAGACTTGGCATGGTGGATGAAGCTCGCTATGAGAACGCACGATGGTGGCGAAACTTAAATCGACTCATGTGTATCGTTGGAGTTCTCATTATTGCAGCCATCGTAGGTATCCTGGAAACCCCATTTGATGAGTAACCGCTAAATCAATGTTTTCAGATCGCCCTCGCTGTTGTAGCAGTCACGAAGTAAAACTTACCACCGTTGTTTTCATATTGCCTTATTACGAATCTTACTATACCTTTACGATTTAACTCAATTCACGAAGCGTCTAACTGACATTATTTTGTTTCGAAAATACGATTCGCCATAATTATTCTCGCGAGGATTCTGGGTGAGAGAGAAGTTTAAGCCCTCCGGGTTTTGCACGCCTTGCACGTCAGATCGATGAAGGAAAGTCCTCGTAGTGCATACTGCAAGAGAAATATGTTCCATTCTTAATCTCTGATGCGTTTCAGCGTTACTTATGTTCTACATAGAAGATGATTTGGTTGAATGTGCTTCCGAACCAACGATTTTAAAGGACTTTTCCCCTGTTGTATGAATACCTCTGATGTATGGTACAAAAATAGCAGTTCATAGATATCACTTTCAGTGAGCTTTTGTTGTGCATAATACGGAAATAAAGTGATGTTTTGCAAGTGAGGAATGATCATTTTTGTCTCGGAATTCATGAGACGACAGTATCAGGGGTTCACGTTAGGTTACATTGAGGTTGCTTCTGCTTACATGACCAGCCTGTCGTGTAAAAACACCACTACAGCGTAAACGGCCGAGGTTCACATCCTTTAGGAAAAAGTCATGTTCATTTATTGTATTGGCATCTAGCGATGACCTTCATAGTTTTCTCCCTAATTTATCCTCCACCGCGATCTTCATATCCTTACCTGTCGGCATACTTAGGCTCCCCCCTCTTTTTCTCCTCGATTCGACCTCCTCCCTGATTTCCATGATTACCTCGTCAAGTTCCTTCGCGGGATCACTCGGTAAACCAGGGCCCATAAGCGGATTCTCAAACAGTTGCTGATCCAGTGGCACCGCCGGACGTTGTTGCCGCTGTTGTTCCTCTTGCGATCGTTTCAAAGCCTTATTCCTTGTGTTCAATCGCTTGATGAGCCATGGCTTCGCCGGCGACGCGAAGAAAGCCAATGACGCCGCGGTACCCAGGATGGTATAGAAATACACGCGAGACCAGACTAAGATGCTGGCAGGCAGAGTTAGGAGGACAAATGGGGCGGTGGTAAAACAGAAAGCCGATTGCGTGGTAAGATAGGATAAGATATCATAGTATACCTTGTGTCGAGTTGGTCGCAGGCCATCAGGCGTGAGGAAAAAGGGCCTGATGTATCGTCGAAAGTTCTTGGCTACCGTCTGTAGAAATGCTGCCAGAAGGAAGGAGAGATAGTAGCCGGGGTAGAAGCCATGCCAGAAGGCGCTAGTGACGAATGTCGCGAGTGTGGCTCGGAAACCCGGTTTCTTGCCCTTAGGCGTGACTCGGAGATACATATAATTGCGGAGCCAATTATTCGTATTCTTGTTCCAGTTCTCGAGGTAAGCCCGGGAATTCTGTGCGGTCTCGATACCCCAGGGGTTGACATTCTCCAGTCGGTTCCATTTATGCTGGCCGCTTTGGGGGTCAATGCCTTTGTAACCAAGCCCAGAGAGGATACAGGCGCCCTCTGTCAGGTACCAGACACCATAGTATTTCATTCGAGTGGAGAAGCCAAGCATCTCCAAGATCCAAATGCGGCGGAGGATGTTATAGGTCATGTAGGTATCACTGATGATAAGAGAGGTATTGTACCATGAGGAGAATTTAAGGAAAAGCAAGATCCAAAGGAGGCCAATCACAGCTTTAGTAATAGCCGGGGTGCCGCTACGTGGAATTTTGCGCTGTCCGCGGGTTCGGGGGGCATTCCTGGGGTCTGCGCCTTTCGGTAATTCGAACATGGTCGTTTCGATCCAGCGGCGGTAGTCAACAAAATCGAACGAAGGCCCAGCGAACAAAGAAGGAAAGAAGAGCACGAAGCCGGCAAAGTCGAGCAAGCTTGGCAACTGCAGTATCGCTCTTTCTTTCTGGAAATCTGCAAGATCGTCCTGTTTGAGCCGGCCATCGTAGATATTCCAGCAAAAGCCAGTCAGCTTCATAACAAGCACCATCTGCGCTCCTGTGATGTCAACCTTGTCCGGTGTGTTGGCGAACTGGCGGTATATGTGACTGATAGACATATGGCCCATCAGAAAGACAAAAGCTGTCCATGGCATGAACGGTCCGTCGACGTATTTAGCAATCATGTACGCGCCAGCTGAGCTGACGAGAAGCGTTCTTACGCCAGCCCATAAGTCGAATAGTCCAACCAGGTAAAAAAGGGAAACGCTAATTCCTTGTTTAACCCTGTGGCCATAAAAGAGAAATTATTCTGTACATACGAGATTATGAAGAGGTTTTTTTGATGTGGATTGGCGTCCGGTATTCTCTTGAGGAGCCCTGCCAAAGGGTAGGATATGAGGAATGAGAAAATAAGTTTCACTGTGTAACATTTTAAAGCATCAACTTGCCATAAGGAACTACGAACACCTACGCTCGTCGACGGACGCACCCGCTAAAGAGGCTGCGTATTCGAAGGCTAGATGCTGTAAGTGGAGTCAATGACTCGGTACAAAGGTCAAATACCTACGTATATTGATGAATGGTAACATGGCGACCCTTACGCCAAATTTTGAACGGAAACTCTGCTGGCGTAGGATCTTCTATAATACCATTCGATCTTAAAGACTCTCATTAACGTATGCTGTGTGATGGAAAGCCCATATGATGGAAGAGGGAGAGCTCAAGCATAGCGTTGAGAGAAGAACCCGCCCGCCGGGGCCATCCAGACATGGCGGAGTCTCTATGCCAAGCCCGCCCCCGCCCCTGTTGGGTCCTTTCAATCCGCTGCCTGAGCGCAGTACCAGTTCCACCACCGCTCAACAAATATTTCAGTACTCGTTGTCCCTTTAATAAAAGCGATGCATTGAACTGAATGGCTGTGGCGTCGTATAGCAAAGCTAATCCTACAAGTGCCCAATATGGATGTCGTCTCCGCCGTCTCGGGCTATATCTCCAAGGTAGCTTCGGCTGGGGACACCACTGCTGGTTCAGCGAAGATGAAAATCTTGCTGCTCGACAGTGAGACAGTGCGAGTCTAAGAGACACAGCCCGTAAAGCCTAACGCTTACTTTCCCAGGTTCCGATCGTCTCTACGGCCATTACCCAGTCTGCTCTGCTCAGCCATGAAGTGTATTTGATCGAGTCAGCTTCCTCCGTGCCGTCGAAGGGAACGCTGGCTTAACTTTGTGTACAGTCGGCTCGATAACGCGGCACGAGAAAAGATGAGGCATCTCCGATGTCTTTGTTTCCTCCGCCCATCGCCCGACTCAATACAAAACCTGATTGAGGAGTTCCGCGAACCGAGATACGGCGAGTACTACGTTTGTACGATACCCTTTCTCTGAACGTCGACCAGAGCTCACCGTCTTCTCCAAGTTTTCAGCAATGTAGTCCGCAAATCGTCGCTGGAGAGGCTGGCGGAGGCGGATGATAACGAAGTTGTCAAGGGAGTGCAAGAATACTATGGGGATTATATCGTCATAAACCCCGACCTTTTTGCACTTAACCTTTCCTTTCCAAAACAGCGGTTGTGGGGCAGCAGTCCCGACGCGTGGAACCCAAACGCCTTCCAACGATGTGCGGAGGGTGTGATTGCGGCCTTGCTCTCGTTGAAGAAAAAGCCTTTGATACGTTATGAGAAAAACAGCTTGATGGCTAAGAGGCTCGCCGCCGAAGTACGGTATCAAATGACACAAGAAGAGCCATTGTTTGATTTTCGGAAGACCGATACTCCTCCAATATTACTTCTGCTGGACCGCCGAGACGATCCTATCACCCCCTTACTTACACAATGGACTTATCAAGCAATGGTGCATGAACTTCTTGGCGTTTCGAATGGCAAGGTGGATTTGAGCGATGTCCCCGATATCAGACCTGAACTGAAAGAAATTGTTCTTTCCCAAGACCAGGATCCATTCTTCAAAAAGAACATGTACCTTAATTTCGGAGATCTCGGCGGCAACATCAAAGAATATGTCGAGCAGTATCAAAGCAAGACTCAAAGCAGCGCGGCAATCGAATCGATAGCAGACATGAAGCGATTCGTAGAAGATTATCCCGAATTTAGGAAGCTTTCCGGTAACGTAAGCAAACATGTGACCCTTGTTGGTGAGCTCAGTCGCCGTGTTGGTGCGGACGGGCTGCTTGATGCAAGCGAGTTGGAGCAAAGCCTGGCGTGTAATGACAGCCATGCCAGCGATCTCAAAGTACGTCTTAGTGTGGCTCCCTTGAGCAAAGTCCCGCTGACCCTTTACTCAGAGCTTACAGAGATTGATATCTTCACCGCAATTGACTTCAGATAGCAAGCTTCGCCTCGCAGCTCTTTACTCACTCAGATACGAGAAGCATCCATCAAATTCACTACCCATATTGATTGACCTCCTTTCCGCTGCTGGCAATGTCTCCCCACGTCGTGTGGATCTAATCGCCAAACTCTTGGCCTACCATCATTCACTTCAAGCTCCTCCGCCTTCTGGTGGGTTTTCAGACTTGTTCGAGTCGGCATCGATCCTTTCAGGTGCTCGTGATCGCTTCAGAGGTCTTCAAGGGGTCGAAAATGTCTACACACAGCATTCTCCAAGGCTTGAGGCAACTCTACAGAATCTGATCAAAGGGAGACTGAAGGAACAGCAATATCCTTTCGTCGAAGGGGGAGCTAGTACGAGGGACAAGCCTCAAGATATCATTGTTTTCATGATTGGGGGAGCGACGTATGAGGAGGCGAAAATGGTCGCGCAGGTCAACGCAAGTACTCCAGGGGTCAGGGTGGTACTTGGTGCTACGGCGATTCACAACAGCACGACATTCCTAGAGGAGGTCGAGGACGCTGTATCTCTATGGCCTGAACCAGCCCCCTCGACAGCGGCGGCCCGGTTAAAGAGGGAAGCGAGCAAACGGTAGATTTGAGTTTTTCTGGCGTGTGGCATGGGCGGGCTCTGCTACTCGTAACCCTGCCTCACAAGTTCTGGGCAGAATGATAATGCCTGCGACACTTTCAGGATTTGGGACCAGAAACTTAATCAAATTCAAGCCTTGGTGTGAAAGATCCACCAATTAGAATGAGCGGGATTAGCGTGCCAAGACAAGCTTCGGATCTACCTTACTCACTAAACTTCATATTTAATCTAGACATTTCCGAACGTTTAGACCGAGTAGATACGTTGACAGAGACATAGTGGGTGAAGATGGCGTTTCGGAGCCCGGTACTATGGTGCTGGGGACATAGTCCTCGTGTGAGGTCAACAAGGGACCGGTGCTTTCGTGCTTTCGCCACAATCGCCGAAGTTGCTAGGTCTCGTTCCACTCCCATTAATTCCACCAATATTGCCCGCTTATTCAGTCCTTAGACCTTACGATGTGTGTGTTATCGGTGGTGGTCATGCTGGAACAGAGGCTTCCGCTGCTGCGGCTCGCTCTGGCGCGCGAACAGCCCTCGTTACTCCCTCGTTGTCCAATCTTGGTGTATGCTCTTGCAACCCTTCCTTTGGCGGTATTGGAAAAGGTACAATGATTCGCGAAATCGACGCACTCGATGGCCTATGCGGAAGGATCGTCGATAAAGCTGGTGTGCATTTTCGCATCCTAAATAGGAAGAAAGGACCTGCTGTATGGGGACCACGAGCCCAGATTGACCGGGAACTCTATCAAAAGGAAATGAAGGCAGAGATCATGGCGACCAAGAATTTGGAAGTTCTAGAGGATAAAGTGGCAGACATTGTGACGCAGAAGGATCACACGACGGGTCAAAGAAGTGTTGCGGGCATCAGACTGGAATCAGGAGTGGTCCTCAACTGTGACAAAGTTATTATCACGACTGGGACTTTTCTAGGTGGTGAGATACACATCGGTCTAGACGTTTTCCCGAGCGGGAGAATGGGAGAGGCTGCGACCTTCGGACTGAGCAAGTCCCTCAGAGAGGCAGGGKTTCAGCTTGGGAGATTGAAAACTGGAACCCCGCCCAGGCTCGATAGGAAAACAATTGACTTCTCAAAGTTGGAGGTGCAACCAGGCGAAGTCCGTCCTGTCCCTTTCTCCTACCTTAATGAAAAGGTGGCTGTGGAGGAGCAGCTTCATTGCTACAGCACGCAGACAAACCCAGCCGCCCATGAGATTATCCGAGCAAATCTCGATAAGAGCATACATATCCGGGAGAGTGTGAAGGGCCCGCGATATTGCCCGTCGCTCGAAGCCAAGATCATTCGCTTCGGACATCGGGAGAATCACATCATCTGGCTCGAGCCCGAAGGTTTCAATACCGATATCATCTATCCTAATGGTATCTCGATGACCGTTCCAGCAGCCGCTCAAGAAGAAATGCTACAAAGAATCACCGGTCTGGAGAACGTTAGAATGCTTCAGCCTGGCTATGGAGTAGAATACGACTATGTCGACCCCCGCAATCTACGGTCAACACTCGAGACAAAGCTCATATCAGGACTATACTTGGCAGGGCAGATCAACGGTACGACGGGATACGAAGAAGCGGCTGCCCAAGGCATTGTAGCCGGCATCAACGCCGGGCTAGCAGCTCAGGGTAAAGAAGAGTTGACGATCAGTAGAAGTGACGGGTACATTGGGATCATGATTGATGACCTCATAACAAAAGGAGTCAGTGAACCGTACCGCATGTTTACTTCCCGCAGCGAGTATCGCATGAGCGCTCGTGCAGACAACGCAGATTCGCGGCTGACAACAAAAGGCCGGAAAGCGGGGATCGTTAGCGACAAGCGCTGGAAGACTTTCAAGGATACCGTTGTAGGCATGGAAAAATTACGAGCACTTCTCGAAGACACGATCTTCAAGGCCAGCGAATGGAATTCCGCGGGTTTTCCAGTGGGTTCAGAAACACGTCCTCACTCAGCATACGACATGTTACGAAAGAGCTTTTCGATTGAGTCCTTGCTTCTGCATATCTCTTCGACCTCGTCATTCTCGCCGGACGTCCGGAATCGGGTCAGCATCGAAAGTGTTTATGCCCCGTACGTCAAGCAGCAGGAGGCGCAAATCAGCATCTTCGAACGCGACGAGCAGCTGAAGCTACCTGTTGACTTGGATTACAGCAAGATCCATGGATTAAGCGCTGGAGAGCGAGAAGTTTTGGAAGTGGCGAGACCTGAAAGTGTAGGTATGGCGCGTCGATGCGAAGGAGTCACACCTTCAGGCGCCCTCAGACTTCTGGCTTTTGTACGAGGCGCGAAGCCAGCAGATCGACAAGAAGCAATGATGGAAGAATTGGAGACTAGAAAAGAGCAGTATGCCGGCCTATGATATATCTCTACGATGCTTAGCCGAATTGTGGGGTACATAAGCCCAACGCACGGTTGACATGGTGGCGAACGTTGGAGTCGCATTTCCCATGGAGCATCTGCCGATATGCCGAAATTGAAGGATGAAGGAGTAGATCTCGCCATGTTGGCGACGGGGTGCATACGGCGAGGGTCCATGCTTTTCCGAAACGAGACTGCCAAACGCCAGATTGCTTTTGGACGGCGTCGTCGGTAGCCGCGGGCCGTCTCCAAGCTCTCAGGGTCCGGACCCGACTTGTAGTTGACCTCAAAGACTGGAACTCGTTTCTATAAGCTGGCTTAGCAAGAGATTTTCCGACTACTCCTGATTCGAATCTGCCGAGAAAAAAGAAGGCACCGAATGCTGGACATGGAACGTGTCATGATGGACGGTGGAAGGAATTGGCTACTCTACGGACGGATCCTTTTACAAAGGGCACGTTCGTTGGTGTGGCTTTCTATTTGCACAGACAGCCGCGAGCCTCTGTCTGATGCTCTGTATTATGAAACAAGTCGTTATCACGGGCCTACCACTTCGTTTGAAAATCGTCTGGAAACGCTTGCTTGGGCGCGAATGGTCAGGTAAGCTTAGCGAATCGCTCTTCTTTCCTTGGTCTGCAAGCCTGATGAGCCTTCACCTCAGGCTGGTGTTGCAAGTCCAGCGAAATTGACGTTGATGACCGAGTTCTTCAATGGTGAGTAGGGATCGGAATAAGCTCCATGGTCGAGGTGACCGTCGGGACTCGTAGATATAAATCACGGGATAGGTTGACTGGGGAGGTGTTTGTGGGGAGTGCAGATGTACCTTGGTACCCCGCAAATGACTAGTGCTAGTGCTAGCGCTTATATCGCTTGTACTAATAACCTTCTCTAAGCAATTTCTTGTGGGAAGTTGACGGCCCGCCGCCTGAAAGGCTGATTGTTATTGCCCCTGTCCGTGCMTGCTGCTGCTTTCCCGCTCCATTCAAGGCTAAGACACTTTGAGCGAGTCACCGACCAATTAATTAGGTAATCGGAGATTGAGTATTTGTCGAATTTCTCATGTCAACACCTGCCAACGTCCAAAAGAAGTTGGCCGGTTCGGCGGTCAATCAAGGCAAGCCATGAAGAATGAAGCTTCACCAGGACCCGGGTGATTACATGCCCCACAGGTAATCATAACAATGCTGCTCCATATATACTCCACCCTTCGTACACCCGCCTTCTTCGGATCTCGTCCGAACGAAATATCCATGCACACCTCGCGCATCCTGTCTTCGCACGGAGATTTCCTTTTTTGCCCTGCGTGAGCTTCTCGCGCCTCATTCAAACCTCACATCCCCGTCAATCTTCGTCACCTCTTCCTTGTCGTCCTCACATCCCTTTTCTCTTCCTGTCATTGCGCCTTTCACTGTTGCATGACACTACTCCGCTTGTGGTACCTCGATCTGTGGTACGACTGCGCGGTAGTACATCGTCCAACCTCTTTCCTTCAATCCTCATCGGCCTCCGCCAATCCGTTTCAGAGCAAGGATATCTAGTCTTCTCCACGTCCTTACCCATAGCCTCTCCTGCATCCATTGTCTTCCCGCGCCAATATATTCACCTCCTCCGTGACGTGCATCTAACGTCACCTTGCCGGATCTAGAACCCCAGGGAGCTTGGACGTCGTCGACAAACCCTTTTTACACATTCGCCGCCGTCAACATGCCCTCCTCCACCACCAATCTCGATCAGAAGTCTGACCATTCCCCTCCACTTGACCCGCCTGAAGAAGACGGCATGCATACTTCAACTAATTCCACCTCATCCCTCGTCCGGGGCCGTCCCAAGACAACCTATTTTCACGGCGGCATTGGCGGCGCCGGCAACTACCGCAAGGTCATCCGGGGGAGCAATCCCAACTCCGCTGCCCCCAACCCTCACACCGAGCATCGACAATCCCCCATCTCCCGTGGGCTCTCGACTTTGTTCGGCAGCAACGGCGGAGGGGGAGGAGGTAACGCTCACCCAGGCCGAGAGAGAGCGACCATTACCAATGACGACGACTTGGCACGGGCTAACGTTCATCAAAAAGTCTCTCCTTCAAGAGGCTTTCTAGGTATCGGCGGACTTGGCAATCGCCGTCACCAGCAGCAGCAGCAGCAGCAGCAGCAGCAACGACAGCATTCTCCAGCGAGCGACGTAACTACCTCAACCAACACCGACTCGGGCTACATCACTCAACTCAATCCGCCCGCTGCACACCTGGGGGCAGCCGAGATCATGCGACGGAAGATGCTGGGCGAGAAGCCACGACACAATGGCAGCAACCGATGAGAACGAGGCAAGGTCAGTTGGCGTACGGGTTCCGTTTGCATGAGGCTCGGGCCCACACAAGGTCGACTCATTGAGCAGTCCTCATCATTATCAGCATCCCGTCACATCACCCGTGTCACGTATATCAGGGATGGAAAAGTTTCATTTGTTTCTATGAGGTAATGAACGGACCAGGTGGCCGGGCGCTTGGGGGAGAGAGACGCATTCATTTGCTCATTCTGGCATTTGTGATACCACGGGTCTCTGACCCATTGCAGGCGTTGCATCTCTGGTTCGGAAGATAATGACCACAAGCACCATGGTGGCGAAAAAAGTTCAAGCGAGCAATCAAACAGAAAAACTTGCCAGGCCAGGAACAGTGCATAGCTGCACTACCAATTTCCCTTGTGCAATCTTGCAGTGTGCAGTGATCGGCAGCTTACCTTGTATGCAAGCTGCAATATCCCGTTTCTATCAAGTCCACAGAAGAGGTAATTATCCGAGTAACTCTCAACATCCTTAATGACCATTCGAAGCAAATGTATTTATAAATGATGCTTCAGAAATTGATGGGCGGGTTTTGGTCAAAATAACAATACGTCAGATATCAGCATTATATGCCCGGTAAGGGGCTGTCTTTTGGGCTAGCGAATAGCTCGTCGCGGCAGCTCCATTAGGGAACATAGTAGACATTAGAGTAGCGTAAGCAGAATATGATCCCCGGTTGAAATAGGGAATGCAGTACATCCTAGAAGCGAAGAAACAACTCAAGATAATATAAGATCTTAAAATTCTTCCTCTATTATGCATCAATAGTTCAGGGGTTAGAATTCGAGCTTCCCATGCTCGAGAGCGGGGGTAAGTGCTTCTTCAGTCCAATATGATTGGAGTGCACGTCTAACATTACCATTAAGTTCGAGTCCCCGTTGATGCAAAAAATATATTTTTGTTTTTGTTGGTCTTCTTATCTCAGATTCCCGCAATGCTGAACTCTGTTTTGTTTCTTGTATTCCAAGACTTTGTGCTGATTCGACAACAGGTCGTTTCAGCCTTAAGTGTTGATTACATCATTGGGGATTTATGCCCGTTCCTGTGCTAGCCAGCCGTTTCTCCACGCAATTCTGATTGTATATCACTTCGAGAGTATACTCGTTGGTATTCCTGGACATGACCTCTGCGAAGATCCAGAAGACGATCGCTCGCCAGCAGGAGAAGTATACAACTTGTTTCCCGCCCCCTCTCTCTCTCTTTCCTATCTCAACCCCCACTCTCAAACTCTTGAGACACATACTTATCTCACTCGACCATATGTAGGATTTCAGAAGGCCAATTCTATGAAGCTCACCAGCAGCTTCGAGTTATTGCCTCTCGCTATGTCAAATCCGAATCCTGGGACGCGGCCATCGATCTCCTCTACGGTGGAGCATTGGCGTTGCTAAAAGCTGGGCAGGGGGGCAGCGGTGGGGACCTCGCAATGTTTTTGGTGGATGTCTTGGGGAAAGCAGGAAAAGAGGGAGGAGTTGGGGAAAAGAGTGTGTCTCTATCTAGCGCTGTGTTCGGTCAAGGTATGAAGGACACGCTGACCAGAGGATTTTGTCATAGGCAAGCTGTTGACGGTATTACGGGCTTTCCCGGCAAAGGAGCCGACAAAGAAGAGATTTGTTGCGGAGATGATCAACTGGTCGAGTCGAGTCGGGGAGTATCCGCTAGGTGATCCGGAATTGCACCATGTAGCAGGAAGTATATTCGCAGAAGGTACGATGTTCTGTCCCATCAAGCAATCGCTGTTATGTTCCTCCCGCACTCATCACGCAACTAGAGTGCGAACCGTATGAGGCCGAGCGTCACCTCGCCCTGGGCACCAAAGACTCCCCTGAGCAGCTTGCCCAATGCGAATACGATTGGTACACACAGGATGAGCCCAATACTGCCGCCCTCTACGCAGCTCGAGCTATCTTCCCATACCTCGTTGTTGGTAACCTCCGTTCCGCGAACAAAGCCCACCTCATTTTCACATCCCGCCTCCACAGCAGCAATAAATCCCTTAGTGTCCAAGAAGTCAGTAGCAAATCATCCGATATGCGCGTCTATCCTATCCTTCCACTCCTAAATTTCCTCGGCTTGTTACTACTGGCGATACAGAGGGGTAACAGCGACCTATACAGGCAGTTGGCGAAGCATTACGCCCCGCACGTAAAGGAGGTGGGCTTATGGGACGATGTCTTGGCCCAGATTGGAGAGATGTACTTTGGCATTAGGATACCAAGGCAGGGTAATCCGTTGTTCGATATGATGGGAAGTATGATGGGGTTTGGGGGTGGAAGTCCCAAACCAAAGCCAAAGAAGTCAGACGTGCCGCCTCCCCCAGCGGTGGACCTGGATTAAAATACCGGGCTGGGATGCGGGATTTGTCAATAGTGACTCGGTAAACATTAGGCCACCAGAAGACTGTTATTGCGGTTTTCTGCTCAACTCAGTTGTGCTTCCTCGGCCTCGTACATCCAATTATCATTGTCCAAAGCAGCAACCTTTCGTCTAAGACTCGCCTGTACCGCACCGAGGAGCTCTGGAGTGATTATATTAGTTAGTTGTTGTGGAAAGTACGAGCGCTATTGCAATGCCAACCCATCTTATCACTGGGAACAAAGCTCCGGCTTTTGTAAGTTTCCAGTAGTCGTTCTTCAAGTCCTAGTCTGGATCAGCCTGGTTGATCTCGCAATCTGATTGCATCAAAACGCGTTGACATACTCTCTTTCTCACTATGCGAGGCCTCCTCATTCCCTCCGGCGGCTTGTTCTTCCTCCACGGGCAGCAGTTGGGGCATCTGAATCTGTGGATCCCCATTCTGATCTCTCATCAGAATATCTGAGCTATCATCGTAGCGCGTCTCTGGCATGCTGGCTGTACCGGAGGAAGTCGTTGACGCGCCTCCTGCCGCCGATGGGCCAGTAGGTCGACGGATGAGATGATGGCCATGGAAGAGGTTGCGGCGGGCAGGGTTATTGGTGGTACCCATAGTTTCCCGAGACGCTGTAGGTCGAGACGTCATAGAATGGTAATTATGGAAGAAGGATAGAATTCTGCGTTCCTCTCAGTCATGGGTCTCGCGTATTTGATTTTCAGGCTGCGTCTATAGTACAGAGGAGCTAATTCATGCTCTAATTTAGCCTTATCTAGTGTGCTGAGTTTTATCTATCTTTTCCCAATTATTTCATTCTGCCAAGTAAAACGTAGGATACGAGATTAGAAGGCTATAAAGTAGGGGAATAACGATTGTCAATGATCGTAGAACTGTAAAAACCTTAGGATACTACGTACCCTTCAAACGTTGTCCTGTAGGGAGCTTGAAGTAGAGAGAACACCGGCGCCAGCGAGGTAGGAACGCGTTCTCCGTGTGGTTCATCACAAATTTGAAGCTCAACGCACTAGATAACGCTAAATTAATGCATGCATTAGTTCCTCTGTACTATAGACGCAGCCGATTTTCAGCCTCGAGGGCGTGATCTACAAGGCTGCAAATGAAGCCGAACCAAATTCAGGACCCCTTACTTGATCGATGCAGCCATGTTCCAAATAGATCAACGATGCATACTGATCTATCAGTATCCCGATTAATCAACTTGAAGTTAACGTATCTATTCTAGTCTCGGGGAAGGTCGCGATGGCTCGCTTCGACATTCAACCCCTGAGTCGGTTCACGACTGGGTTTAATGCATCTATTGGGAGACCAAGGGTCGATTTCCCCATCCTCACAAGACTGCAGGCATTAAGCTTAATTGACGGTAGGAGATTGCGTTTTTTTCGTATGATCATGCACATCGTTTCCACCTCGACGAACGTTCATTGCGTTACTACTATCCTCCTAGGATCGGGGCCAACCTATCCGAGGGCTTTGATACATTCGAGCAACTGGATGATGCGGCGGATGATCACCTTGATGGTCTGCTTGAAACCATCACCGACTTTGAACGGCGGACACGCACCAGATGCCGCGCTGATATAATCACTTGGCGAGGCATGATGACCAAGATCATGGCTACTCCTTTCGATGTTTTCAATGGGTACGCATGCTTCTTTACTTAAGATTGCTTTTAGCATTGATTCTCGAAGTTATGAGATGAATGCAACCAGATTCCAAGTGGGCAGGTCCTTGGTTCCTCGTGGCTGAAGGCAAGCTGTGCATGCTAATATGCTATCCCAAGGACACAATGTAAGTTGATAAGCGCCTGCCTCGGTATCTTCGTATGAATGCCAATTCTTGCAAGCTTCATCGAGGAGAACCACGCACATAAGCTTGAATCAAGACAAGCACAGCACAACCAGCTTGCTCAACCAGGGACCGCATCCCAAGATCTAATGAGCTATTGGGGTGCGTTCCCCCTTTCTCTTCCACGCAACCATTCTACCCCTAGGCCTCCCATTTTTAAATGAAGTCCAATCACAGGCTATAAATTCGAAACCCTTTCTCTCCTCCCCGCTCCTTGGGCTGAAACTTCTCGCGAATACATCGAGGGCAGGGAAGACCTCACCGTCAGCAACAGCGCCCAATACTGTTCGATCGTCAAAACCGGTATCGGCAAATCAAAACTTGTCCTGGGCGGTGAAGTCGATGCACGTAAGTTCCCGCTACAGTCCTCTAGATGTTACTCTCAAGACTCCCTAAATAGCCTTCAACTCTCTTACCCTCAGGAATTCTAGTCTGGGACGCCAAACCCTCTGACCCTGCCTCCCCCATCAATTGGGTTGAGCTCAAAACAGCCGCCACTCCGCTCTCTGACAGGGATACACTCAAGTACGAGCGTAAACTTCTCAAATTCTGGATCCAGTCATTCCTCCTTGGCGTTCCTAAAATCATCGTTGGTCTTCGAAGCAAAGACGGGATTCTGCAGAGTCTAGAGGAGCTCGAGACCGCCCACATCCCAAGATTGGTAAAGGCGAAGGGGAAAGGTAGCTGGGATGGGAACGTGTGCATCAATTACTCGGCAGCATTCTTGGAGTGTACGGATACCCCCTGAGATTTTCTTGCATTTTATGTAGGGTTATGTGTTAGGCTTCTTGCTTGTGCTTACTAGTAGATCGACAGGGTTAGGTGCTGTGATCACCGAAGATGGTGGGATTTGGCGGGTACGGAAAAGGGAGAAGATGCCGGTGGTCGAGGTATTCAAGGTAGAGGAGAGCGGTCACGGTGATATTCTCTCGGATGATTTTGTCAAGTGGCGCAGCCGCGATGATCGGGGAAACGAGGTATCGATGCCTTAGCCCCTAAAATGAATACCCTACGCAGCAGCGGAAGGGATAACAGTTTTCCAACAACCATGGTTCGTTAGTATCTTGACGGTGTTTTTCAGCCCAGGTAGTAGCGAAAATCGGTTGATGCTCTACAGAGATGGGGAAGCTTCCGGTGTTCCCTACTTCAGAGATGTGAAGCCATACTCGGTCATTAGTGATCAGGCCTGGCATCACCACTAGGATCATTGGGGAGGGTGTTGATCCTTCTCAGAGCTTTACCTAAACATGGAAATTGGTCCCAATAACCATTCTGGTTTTGCCTCAGAATTGTGACGTAACGTGTAAATCGGAATGTGTGGTGTCCTAGCTCCAGCATTGCAGGTAAAAATTCAAGGTGTGACGAAAGTCCAACTTCCGCCGGAAGCTTGAGCGGCGTTGCTTGGATTATCGAGGGCGTACACCGGTCTAAATGGACCTCGGTATCCTGCCTAACAAACTTGAGTATTGGCATTGAACGCCTCCAAGGCATCGGATGTGACTAGTCACGGTCATCTTTGCATTTAGTCATTCGTCCTATACAGGACCGAAAGGACAGCCAGGCTTTTCAACTGGGATTTTTTGGATACAGCACTTGCCAATCTATTGGCGTTCTAACCGCTCTTTTGTGCTTCTTAGTCCTTGGGTGGGCATCCCATTCTTTTTGTGTCATCAAAGTCATTTTACATATCTCACAATACCGTGCTTTAATTTGCTGTTTTGCAGAAGGAATAAAAGCCTTACTTTCGACGTTGGATGGATTACTTGGCGTTGGACTTTGTCTTCCTTCAAGAAATGCAGATACAACAGTACATGCAGTCGATCCGACTTTGTGCTGCCACTGGAGATGCTCAGTACCATTGAGCAGTGCTAATTTATCCCGTACGCCATTTTCCTGGAAGGCTTCAAGTAGCTTGCGTCGGATCCATCGATGTTGCCGCCTAGCATACTGCCGCGTCGCAGCCTGAGTCTTCGCAACGCCTTTTTTTTTGAGCTCTGCAAGACGACCGATAGGTAGGCTACCCTCCTCGTCCGCTACGATGTATGGGAGTAGTTCCTTGAAGCCAATAGCAGCCCATATACCACTGCTTTGATCGACGTGATTTCCACCGTCCTCCTGCTTCTTTAAATCCTGCAGCATTGACCTCACTTCTTCCGTCAAACCAGATCGAACCATATTTTCGACGCGTTGATTCAACCTTACAGACAACTCATCAAGGTCTGCATAGATCCATAGTATCAAAGCGTCATATCGTAGCGGTGACAGATCTATCTGGGTAGAGATCCTGCTTTGCTCCTTGGTCTCAAGTTCCAGAGACTGGCGTTGATGGATTTTAGACATCGATTCGCGTTGCTCGCGGTATAGGTCCGATGGCTTTTTACCCGTCGTAAAATGGACCTCTAGACTATGCCGGATTTTTCGCCGGTCATTCGGATGCCATCGCGATGCATGCTCTGGATCAATTTTCTGAAGCTCAGCAAGCATATCCTCTGTAGATGCTGCTAGTATAGGCCATTCCCTCTCCTGGGCTTCGGTGGTACGATGACCCGCGCCCAGATTGGCTAAGCTATTCTCGAAGAGGAGTGATTGAATGTAATAATGGGTGCCACCAACCACGATGGGGATCTTGCCTCTGTCGACTATTTCATGGATGATCCGATCGGCGGCTCCGACAAACTTCCCTACCGCCCATGGTTCTTCATTCAAACTGACACAGCCTAGAAGATGATGTGGTATCGATTTCCTCTCGGTAAAGGGTAATTTGTTTGTTGCTATCGGCAGACCCTCATACATCTGCAACGCGTCTGCATTGATGATTTCGCCATTGAATTTCACGGCTAGTGAAACTGCAAGCTAGAGTAATTTAGCAGGCATAATCAAACTCCTCCAGGTCACGCATACTTCAGATTTGCCAGTACCAGTAGCCCCAGCGATTGCTATGACACGGTGCTTCGCGAATGACGTTGACATGGATAACCGTTGAAATGCCTGACACAGCATCGATTATTGATGAATTGCCCATGCCTAGCTCTACCGATTGTTCGGCCGTGGACATTTCGGTGCCGATGCCTCTAAGGCGCTCGGCATAACCCAGGCGCGACCCGCTCGCTTAGAGCACCTCTAAACCCCGTTCTGTCGCGAAAACATCCTTTGAACGTCATCATCATCCAGTCGTTGCCGCACACGGACAAGTAAAAAACGCAGAGGACTCCATTGTTTTCACTCGCTGTGCCACACAGGGCGATGACCCAAAGCGACGACGGCAGGGAAGGAAAGGCACCATCTATTGCCGTCAACTACCTGTCCTATACCTTCCCAGATGGTTCGTCAGGCCTCCAAGACGTGTTTCTCGACCTCCCACCTGGCAGTCGCACCTTACTTATAGGCGGTAATGGCAATCTTGTACTTGCGAAATCTTATAGCCGTGCCCAGCCTGACTATTGATTAAGCAAATGGAGCCGGCAAGACAACCCTCCTTCGTCTACTCTCTGGCAAACGTCTCGCACCCAGTGGAACAGTCAGCGTGGCAGGCGTTGATCCCTTCAAATATGGGCTAGAAGGCGTTACTTACCTCGGTCTGGAATGGGTCTTGAACCCGATTGTCAGAACTGATATTGATGTTCCCACCCTGTTAGCATCAGTAGGTGGTAATCATTACCAGCAACGACGGGATGAGCTCCTTGGTGTTTTGGACATCGACCTTTCGTGGCGGATGCACGCTGTTAGTGATGGGGAGCGGAGGCGCGTGCAGCTAGCAATGGGTCTCCTAAGACCGTGGCGTGTCCTGCTGCTGGACGAAATCACCGTTGATTTGGATTTGCTCAGTCGGAGCAACTTTCTAGCTTTTCTTAAGCAGGAGACTGAAATCAGACCCTGTACCATAGTATACGCGACACATATCCTTGATAACTTGGCCCAATGGCCTACACACCTGGTCCACATGCACCTTGGTCGAGTCAAGGAATGGGGACCACCAGAGAATTTTCAAGCGGAGATGCCGCAGAACGGGAACAGTCGTTTAGGAGAGTTAGTACTTACCTGGCTGAAGCAAGACCTAAAGGAAAGAGGGCCTCGGCAAGGACTGGCTAACGAGGGGAAGACGTATGAAAATTTTGAGGGCCGAGGAGGTTATGGAAACGAGAAAATGACTTGAAATGCATTCGAGTTGTGTGTCTTCCGACAGCTTCAACACGCTGGTCATATCCACTGGTTCCTCTCAGTTGACGTTCTTGGATGGGTGAGTCACGTATAAATCCAGTCGTTGTATAGGGCTGTATGCTAGCAAATTCATATCTGATTCGCATGCTATTTTACATCGAGAGATATCGATAGGACTCTTATCGAGCAATCTTCACTAGAAATCGCCAATTGCCCGGATGGTTGATCGGGAGTCTTTGCATTAAGGTCCGTGTCCCGATCTGTTATGTGAGGCCGCCATCGAAGCTGTGTGATAGATTTAGAAGCATAAAAGCTAGGTAGGAAGTCAGCCCTCATCGGTGCTCGACGAACACGTTCACTTACCAGTTGTCAAGCCTGTGAGATGAGCTGATAGTCAATGTAGGTTTCGTGATCAGATGTATGGTCACGCTACCATCCTCCTCCGCCGCTGCCAATACTAGTATGTTTTCCAGGGCTTGAAGTGCATCGACTGCTGTAACCGGCGAAGCTGTGGAGATTGTGGTTATTGCCTCTTTGTCACTTTTCGCAAGATCCCAGACTTTACAGGTCTTGTCTCTGCCAGCAGTAACGAATATTTCTCCTGCTGTGCTCGGCGCCCAGCAAGCGCTCAGTATCATTCGTGAATGAGCTCTCAGGTTCCTGGTTTTCATGTGGAACACTGAACGGTCGATGTCATTTCTTTCAAATAAAGCCCACTGTCTGTCTCGTCCAGCGCTTAGCAGATATCGATCGTCGTTTCTGAATTGTAGAGATGTCACAGTCAAGGAGTGAGCGGTCAGGGATGGTCCTACGGCTCTCCAATTTCTGGTTTCAAACAGGCGAATGACCGCATGGTCCAAAGAGCTAGCTTTACAAGCTGTGGCGATGACTGAACCATCATGGCTGGAGGCGACAGCAGAAATCTCGTAGCCATGCCCATACAATTTCTCTCTCTCTGGCCACAGAGTGTGCCGTGCAAGATCATCTTCAATTGGAGGACGTGCTTTCTCTTGGGTCGCCTTGTCGGCTGAAGGAGCAGACGGTGATGAGCTAACCTCTGTGAATGGTCTATCTTGATCCGACAGATTTTCAGCTCCCTTTTGCACCGTTTTATTCGACAACCCCAAGACGGGAACATTGGCAGCTCCGGGGAGCTCCTTCTCGGAAAGAGTCCATATACCGCAAAGCCTTCGTAGCAGCTCAGCTGTACACTGAGGCTCGTCGAATACCCTCAACAACTTCTCATCTGCACCTGATACGAACTGGAGCTCACCCACGGTATCAATGCAATTGAGATCATAGCCATGGATCTGTGGTCGCCCAATCTCATGCCAGGATTTTCGTCCTTCGCCAATCCACTCTGCATGCAGCCGTGTCGTTTGGTCTGATCCAGTTGTGAGAAGGTAAGAGCCATCCTTAGCCCAAGCAATGTCCGTCGCCGATTTTGTATGGCCACTGATACCGACGCCATGCACCCAACGCTGGCGATCTCTGTCATAGTTCCACAGCCTCCAACTACCGGTCCTCCCCAGGCTGACTACACTCTGTCCGTCATCTGACCAAAGTCCGGTCCAAAATCCTCCTACACCACCAGTCGCTGTTGTTGAACCCTTCTGTGCACTAATCTCGCCAAGCCGAGTAGTACAAACCCAGACTCCAGAATCCGTATCGGTGTCCCACATGGCGAGCGAGCTGTCAGCTGAAGCGGAGAGGAGCCGTACTTTCCCATCGTTCCTTTGCCACGCAACCGTGTAGATCCAATCCTCATGGCCGAGGAGAAGAGCTTCGAAGGTAATGAAAAACAGATCGGACGCAGTGCGAACTTTATGTGTCTTGTTCGACAAGAGACTCTCGAAATCAAGGTTCTCTTCTAGTTTATGGTCATTTTCTTGCATAGATTTGGTGATTTTATGAATGCGCCAAAGCCTGATGTACTTATCCTGGCTTGCGGAGGCTAGTAGAAAGTCACTATCGACGCCGTCGTTCTCTACTGTCACGGCCAGCGAGCGAATCCAACCTTCATGCCCGCTGAGCGTTGCCTGATGAGTAAACCCGTTTTTACTCTTGATGTAGACGTAGATGTTGGCTTGTGTGCCGGCTGCTGCCAGGAGGAAGTTATCCTGATCTAAGGCAGACAAAGCGAGAGCTAATGGAAGGAATTTCGGGCTGGTCTGAATGGTTTGCAATACAGATACTTTCCACTTAGGATTCGCACGATCAACCTTCCAGATCTTGATGAATGCATCAGCTCCACCTGAGGCAAGTATCCCACTCCCTCGAACAACAGCTAGGCAATTAATGGAGCCCGCGTGGCCTGCGAGTATGCCGGCTGGACTGTAGAATTTGTGATGTAGCTGGTCAGGCTCCCAGAGTCTAATTGTCTGATCGACCGAGGCACTGACTATTAAACTTGACCACTCTTTCGCAGGACGAAAGAATTTTACAGCAATCACATCTTCACTATGGCCGCGTAGAAGTGTGGAAACGCCTTCGTAGGGATTTCTCTTAGTTTATAAGCTCAGGGAATCAACGATGTAGTTTTTAATCTTACCAGAGGATCCCAAATCGCTACATTCCTGTTACTCCCAAAAGCTACCAGTCCAGTAGTCGAGTCCCAGTCCGCGGCCGCTGGATGTCTATTGCCGCCTGCAGAGATGTATTCGTTCTGAAATTTGACCATTCGCGGCCACAAGTATTTGTCAAATAATAAGCTAAGCAGAATGTTGGACTCCCGTGAATTAACCGATTACGGTTCTGGGCTTTGGAATCTCGAAAATTTCCTGTCATCTAGATTACTGTACTACCTTAGCTTCTAGGTACCCCGACAGCACTAAACAAGCGAAGCCTCTCTTGGTCCCTATAAAAATAAGTGAATAGAGGGGCCCGCCTTGGCACTCCTTTACCACGGGAATCGCTATACAAACAACGGATAATATCTCCTGTTAATTTCAAGCAATTTGAATAAAATTATATATTCATACTCGGAAGCCCTATCAGAGCTACTAACTCAATTTTCTGCATAAGATTTACCCAATTTGGTTGGAAATCGTGGTGTCGCGTTCGCCTCTATTCACTTTTTTTTATAGCCGAGGGCCTCTGCTCTAGGAAGTTTATTCATATTGCTGGATCCAGAACAGACATCCGATCAAATCATTATGGCTCACTCCAACCAGCCTGTAGACGGTATCTCTGTTACTGTCGAGTTCACGCATGAAGTCCCGACTTCGAGTAAGACTGAATGGATTGCTAATCTACTTGCAGTGGTGGACTGGACATGCTTTTTTCTAAGAAGCGAAAGCATTCAATATCACTACCCGCAGCCGACGAGAATGACCGTCCATCAAATATAGCGTATCTTGTGCGCTACTTGTGCGAAAATCTGATGACGGATTGCAGGAAGGAATTCTTCGTCACCAATGACAATATGTTCGCGACCCAAGCTAACATTATCGACAGACGGCTAACTGAACATTAGCCGCCCCGGAATACTTGTTCTTGTCAACAACGCTGATTGGGAACTCGAAGGCCAAGGCGAATACGTCTTGCAAGAAGGCGACGAAATCCTATTCGTATCTACGTTGCATGGGGGTTGATATCGATGTACCATAAGACATGCGCCACCAGTATGATCTCGGACAACTCTTTCCCTAACGCATTGTGTCACCAATAGATCTAATCTCGAAGTGCTCGCTCAACGAGGAGTAATGAGCCATCCCCTGGTTCAGGGGGGACGGAATGTTCGCTGGGAGGTGACATGATGTTGTTGTGGGACCCGACTGGCTTGGGAGTGCCAGGCCCGACTCTCGGCGATCCTAGATTCATTGGTGTAGCTGTCCCGCTTGGTGCCTCACTGGGGGGCACAGGAATTTTGAGATCTTCGGGCGAAGGGGGGATTATCTCTGGAGGCAGATCAGGGATACGAATACTGCTTGCTTCGTTGTTGTAGCTAGCCGGAATAATCTCAACGATTTCATTTCGCGGGAAAGATAGGCTGGGGATGTCGGTGGCATTGCATGCCATCAGATATCCGTATAACACTCGCAGTACGCTTTCGTGCGCAATTATCAAAAGATCGTCTTGTTGACGCTCTAATTCTAGGATGATTGGCTCCAAGCGAACCGCTAAGTCGTGATATGACTGTAGACGCGCATCAGCAGGCTCCAAATTCACAGGCATCCACTTCTTCTCACCTCTGCTCTTGGATATCGATGGTGGTATGGATCTGCTTCATGCTTTGCAACCTCGTCCGGAAGTTCGGCCCTGATCCGTTTCTCGGACATCCTTTCGCAAACACCCGGATTGAGTGCGCTGAGTTGGGTCCGCTGCCGTACGCTGTAACCTTGGTCATAAAGCCAGTCGGCCGTCTCAACGGTCCGTCTGCGGGTGGATGTCCAGACTTTTAATGGCTTCAACGGTACTTCTGGTCCGCCACGTTCCACCAAAGCTTGCCTTTCCCCATCTCTGTGCTTTAACAAGGCTTGACCCATCTTCTCAGCGTACAATCTGCCCTGATCAGAAAGACCGGCGTCAGTCTTGTACGAGTCTTCCTCTGCTGTAGTACCAGCCTGAACACGATTAGCAATGGAAATGGTAACCCCTCTTAGACCGAATTTACCCTTGCGAAATAAGTATGCTTCGATTTGATATGTAAATTGAGAAGATAGAAGACAATACGATGCGACAGATAACCGAAGCTACAGTTGTTGATCGTTATTCGTTCGCCAGCGTTGAACATCTACAGGCCAGTTAGATTGGCCAAGTGAGGCTTTGCAAGAACGGCGGTCACCTTTATGTAATTAAGCTCTGACTCCTCCATGGTCTCAAAATGGGGTATTTTTGCACTCATTCTCGATAGATAATGTTTGACGGCATCTTCAGATGACCAACCAATATACTGCAATTATTCAGATTTGATAGCTTATTCAATGCAACCTTCGCACTCACATCAGGAGACGATATTTTGACGCTTCGAACATTCTCCTCGATGATCCGCTCGTCAGTGCATGCCGATTCGATAAAAAGAGTCTACCGACCTGTCAATAACGAGCATGTTCAGCTCTATGCCAATTTTTCGAGGACTGACTTCAACGTCATGCTTTCCGAATTCCTTTGCAAGAGATCGTCGTCCGGCAGCAGTTGGGTTAACAGCATCGTATATAGCTATTTGACCATTCTCATGATTGAGAAAATGGTAAATCTCTTCTCGACATTTCTTGAGAATCTTCTGACGGAAAAGTACGGACTTTGCAGATGCTGCCCGCACCAGCATTAGTTCGGAGCGCACAGAAGTGATCGATCTAGATTGTGAGCTCACCGTTGACAAAGAAATAATCCTCGGGTATGGATTCACCGGGTCCAAGATTGCTTCTACGATAATCGCCCAGATGAAACACTCGCGTCTTAACTCCAAGCCTTCTCCGGGATCAATGAACAACAGCAAAATTCTGTCTTCTTCGAACATACCATCGGAGATATCTTGCTAGTGCCACAGAGATATGTCTGACAAGCAGTTGTTATCATGCCGAGATTCCACAAGACCGACCTTATTGACGATCACTCACGTCTTGCCTCTGGCGGGGAGGCCGACAGTTGCTATTGCTATTCTTCCAGAATGGAACAATCGACCGGATTCCGTGCTGTTGCCGTTCCGCTTTAATAAGGGCTCATACATAATGACTGGAGGAGAGTAATGTCTACCTATAAAGTTGTGCTGGGGCAAGCTCCTCTCTTGCTGGCAGATCATGAATAGCATCTACAAAAGTACTGGATTTTCGTCGGAAACGGGGTGCGTTAGCTGCAACATCTGCAGTCCTGAACCACGACATGAGCAAATCTATGAAGGGTAGCCGTGTCTATCAGATGGTTGTAATTACGACAGACACAGGATTGGCCCGGAGCATTCGGAGGGCGCACTTACAAGAGCGTGTCCATTGCAGCAAAGTGATGACGATATGATAGAAAATTTAATTGAATGCTCAGGAAGGATTTAGTTTCTTCTGTACGGATTTGAATTGTCACGTAGGTTGCTAGGTAGGTATGGTGTCGAGTCATCATCGACCTTACTCAAAGCGGTCAGAGAGAATTTGGCGCTAAAAATCTTTGGTTGCATAAACATTTGTTTAGAAGAAGTATAGTCTTAGACTTTTTTTGTGGCAAGTCCGTTCCGACAATTTTGGGCTATTAGGATACCCCATCATCCATACTCGTGCATCACCGGCGCGCACCCTTGCGAAGAATGGCGGACGAGAAATACGCCTCGATACCTTCCGGGTTGGCCAATGACAACGCTCTGGTCTCAGCTGTACGAAAAACATACCTGTCATTTCTAGAACGGCGAGATGCCTTGGGCTTGTCGAATCCCGGTACATTCGAGAACATCAATCGAGAAGTGCAACGGGATGTCTTCCTGACCAATTTCATGTTCACCGGTCTACGCGCGGAATGGAATAAACCTATTAGCAACAACCCTATCTTCCAGCTCTCACATCAGCTTTCAATGGGTGCCCAAGGCATGTCACCGTATACGTTCAGTGCCCTCTATGGTAGCTCGAAAGTAGGTTCCGTCCCGAGGTTTTCCTATCATTAACTAAAACGCAACCCAGGTCTTTCTTCAAGGTACAATGGAAAGTGATGGCTCACTGGTTGCAAGATCTAATTACCGTTGGAACGAATCTCTGATATCGAAGACAAATGCGCAAATACAGTCAGGTCAAAGCATGCTCTCAATTGAAAATGATTTCAGTGGAAGAGACTTCACCGCTTCTCTCAAAGGGATGAACCCTTCAATTATAGAAGGAGGTCTCAAGGGTATATTCATCGCAAGCTATCTGCAGTCCGTTACTCCTAGTCTCGCCCTTGGTCTGGAAGCAGTGTGGCAGCGAGTGGCAATGAACTCGAGCCCGGAGGCACTACTTTCTTACGGCGCAAGGTACAAGGGCTCGGACTGGATTGGGAGTCTCCAAATGCAGACGGAAGGACCGCAAGGAAGTGGTATCAGCTCCTCATATTGGCGAAAGTTGACCGACAAAGTTTCTGTTGGGACGGACCTGAGCCTACAGTTCGCACCGGGCTTGGGTGGTCCAAGTGGCCTGATGGGCGGAAGCTTGCAAAAAGATGGTTCCGCGTCCGCAGGTGCCAAATACGAATTCAGAGCCTCGACATTCAGGGCGCAAGTGGACAGCAAAGGTCGCCTCAGCTGTCTATTAGAGAAAACAATTCTTCCTGCCGTTAGGGTGACTTTTGCTGGAGAGATGGATCATCTCAAGGTACGTTCATTGGCACAGCTAGCCTCTAAGGCTGTGCTTGCTCCCTACATGTATGGCGGGGATCATGCTGACCGCCCAACTACTAGCAACAAGCCAAAGTCGGAGTCGGTGTTTCCGTTGAAGCAATGAGCGAAGACCTAATGGAACAGGCAGAGAAAGGCGGAGTGCAAGCTCCTTCAGTTCCTTTCTAGTGTCTTCCCTTGGTTATGGGTTAATACCTTCCACTCCTGTCATCGACTTCTCTCGTTGTCTTAATACAGACCCGGATCACTCGATGAAAGATCCATTGCATAATTATGTTCGGTGTCCGGTTTCCTAGATCATTGGCCGGGCCTTCCGAGGTATATATTAAACCTATCGGATTCAAGACTTATCAGGATATCGTTTTATTCAGCCCAGCGTCATGTACAATGTTGAGTTGCGGTTAGCACGTAAATCTGTTGGAAGTATCTGCCCATTTCTATTTCTTTATGCCTTTAGGCTTTCCACAAAATCCCGTTCAGTAAGTGCTTGAGCGGCTCCAGAAAATAGTGGCTTGGACACTGTGTCTTCTGGGTGGAATTCAAGAGCTATCACAATCGTCAAGACGATTAATCTGTCATCTACTATCTGATAATGTCGGCGCGCGCGATTTAAATTACTATACTGGCTGGTGATATTAGATTTTCGTGAAAAGCTTATATGATGATCAGCTGGTGGGTTCAGCCAGCTATTTCCCATCAGAGGCTAAGAAGAGATTTCACGGAGAGCGTGTTCAGTGAACATGGCGGTGTACATGCTTGCAGCCGTTGGGTCCTCACGAGATATTGAATATCCGATTTGCCCAGGAATCAAAGTACTCAAATGATGATCTTTGTGTTCCCATAATCTGTTTTTCAATAGAAGATGGAGTTGATCCTTATCACATATATTCGATTCATAGAGGGTCATTCTAAGCGATACACGGAAGTGTGATGAGACCGTATTTCGTAGATATATTCCAAGATCAGGGTGTAACCTACTTAAAAGCCATGGATTACTATGAAGGACTTCTTGTTCATTGCTTTTACATGTATGCTTCTATCATCGTTAGTATTATGGCAAAGGGAGCTTAAGTGTTGGTTCCGAGGCGCCAATTCATATGCGGCTCCGAAGAGTAAGGTAGAAGTAGCTTCTGGCAGAATTCGACGTCGATACCTCGGACTTGATAGAATACGCGGTTTACGAGAGCCTCAGGAACGGGTCAGCACTTACTCTTTAGCTTGCCGCTGTGGGTCTAAGATGACCAGCTGCCCAATGGCCAGGCAACACGCCTGTCGTACTTTGTCGTATCCCTACAATTCCCAATCAAATGCCATTAGGACGCGATCGGCAATCTGAAAAGATCCACTTCGTGCATTAGCTGTTGATATCTCGCTACTTTCTACGTGCACCAAGGGCAGATTCCAAGCTCCAATCACCTTGCATACGTCCCTGTCGTCCGTTTTGGTTCTATTGAAGTTCTATTGAAGCCAGCTTAGACGTTCTCAAGATGAGCTACAGGCCGGCATAGCCCTTTCAAGCCCAGCCGCTTCCGCGTTAAACAGCAGACGACTAGTCACAGTAGTGCTCCAACCTGGGCAAAGTGGGGTGGTTCATGAAGAGTGCCAGTCGAGCCAGTCGCTATCGAAAGCCTATGACGCAAGTGCTTTAACACCAGACCATCGCCTTTGGCTTAGAGAATCCAGTACATCAGGCACCACCATCTGGAGCTGCTGTTTTATTACGGGTCCGTGAAGGTAGCAAGCTTTGTTGTTCTGGATTCGGAACTTCGCTGTGCTAGCGATTTTGGCGAATAGTTAAATCGTAGGAACCCAGACAGTCGGCCCATGCACGACATTCTGCTTGGTCTCACACATCGTATGGCCCAAGCATCAGACTTGTCAAAGCTCGGAGTGGAGGTAAGTGGACTTTCGCTCATTGACCTATTGGAGAGCGTCTCCAAGCAATCGACTGGGCTATCCATAAGCTTAACTGCATCATAAAAGGCGCCAGTGAGCCTTCCTATTGGGGATGGTCCACATGGTGTGCGGGAACCATGAGTTGCTAGCAAAAACAGCGAGATGGGTTCATGCCGTTCTAGCTCATGTGCTCCCACCATAGGCAGGTACAGACAAATGATGGCCAGGCCTCGAGTGATGGAAGTTCCCCCTCGTCTCCAGGAGGGTGGGTTTATCCACCTGGCTGGGGCGGGAGCAACTGGTTGGGAACAAAGTTGGATTGAAATGAAGCGGTTTGATGCGCGTTGCTCATACATGGTCGAGGTGCGACACAATAGAAATCGTAGATCCAATCTAGTGGCATAACGAAGTGTCAAGGGAGACGTTCCTGCTGCGGGCAACTAAATGTAGCCTAGAAATGTTGTCCCCATGACCTCTTGTGTGCTCCAAGCCTCTGGCAGCAATAAGTAAACTAACCGAGAATCTCTTCCCCTCAAACTCAAAGCCCAGATGCACGCTTCTTTGGATTTCTTTCTCAAAATCAACCTCCTAGATTATCCTCGACTCTTCCTGTCCACCACTTCTTCTCTCAGTCCCTAGGTCATTGTTTCTTTTCCCATCTTGACCGTTGGTCTCGCCGCATCCCAAGCTGCAGACTCGGCCGCTCCCTCCGTCAGGCAGTACCACCTTCCACCGCGCTTGTTCCCCGACCATTCTGTTGCGCATCATCGTGGCTTGCTTTCCGCACTCTCTCCTTAATGGTATGCTTTTATCTGTGCAGCCTGTGAGTTGGACCGCTTGAGCAGGCTCCTCTGGTTCTCTTCACGGCCATTGCTTCAACCAGGCTTACCAAAGCTCTTTGATTGCCCCTTGCGCTCCAGCCAAGGTGTATACCATAATCGAAGGTCGACCTCGAGGAAATTGGGTATTGCAAGAGAAGATCTATACCTGTGGAGTGTTGTTGTTCTGTACACCAGGATTTATTCAATCCACTTTTATGGTGTGACTTTTCAGCCTCTGAATAGCTTCAATTTCTTGCCATTGCGTTCGATCCGATCACGTTCAAGAAAACGAGATAAATCCGATCGCAGCACCGTTGAACAGTCAGTCCTGCAGCCAGAGAAGCTTACCACATAAATTCGATCACCCGTTGGCCTGCCTTACCGGAGGGATTCAAATGCTGTAAAGTTCTGCTGGTGCAGAAGGGCACAACTGGATTTTCTTTGCTACGTAACCGAAACCAGCTTGGACATTATTCTATTACCCGTTCATCCGTTCGGGTCCAACCAGATCTATCCAGGCAGTTGTGTTACAACATCTTCCATAAGCCAACGAAGCTCCTAGCCCAAACACTCCTTAGTGCTCCAACTTCCGACTTTCTGGAGAGGGTGCCTACGTAACGCCATTATTACATATTTCATTCACCTGAGGTCAGCTGCCAACTACCTCTTGACTCACTTCTTTTCTCCTCCTCCTCCTCCTCCTTCTCCGCCTCCTCCTCCTCCCTCCTCCTATTTCGCAATCTTTACGATTTCAATTCTTCGACCCCACCGAGCAAGTTTTCGGGCATAAAGGAATCTTCCAGGACCTTTAATTATCGAATATTGCAAAGCCAGGGTTGAGGTCTGTCTTAACACACGTATTGAATCAACTCCTTTAGTCCGGTTACTGCCGGAATGTCATCTTCAACTCGCCCAACTGGGTTCTCAGGCCTACGTCTTGGAGGTAAGCAAGACTATTATTGGTCAACTAGAGCATCTTTACTTACAGGCTTGGTAGAAGTCGTCCGTGAAAAGGTTCAAGATGGCTTAACAGGTGAGACCAAGGAGATGCAGTATACCCAGTGCAAAATTGTAGGCAACGGTTCTTTTGGAGTTGTCTTTCAGACCAAACTTTCTCCTTCGGGCGAAGACGCTGCCATCAAGCGCGTTCTTCAAGACAAGCGTTTCAAGGTCAGCCTATGTCATCAGCATTGTGTTCGTACTACGAATTGACCTTTTCAAAAGAATCGCGAGCTACAGATCATGCGTATTGTGCGCCATCCCAACATCGTAGAGCTGAAGGCCTTTTATTACTCTAATGGAGACCGCGTAAGTCGAGAGGCATAGTGGGCAGGCGATTTGGATGAGTCCAGGCGAGCTAATTGATTGTTTAGAAAGAGGAGGTCTACCTGAACCTAGTTCTAGAATTTGTCCCCGAGACTGTATACCGCGCCTCTCGCTTCTTCAACAAGTTAAAAACGACCATGCCGATCTTGGAAATCAAGATTTACATCTATCAGCTCTTCCGTTCACTGGCATACATCCATTCCCAGGGGATCTGTCATCGCGACATCAAGCCTCAGAACCTACTACTCGATCCAAGTACCGGTGTCTTAAAGCTTTGCGATTTTGGCAGTGCTAAAATCCTTGTTGAGAACGAGCCGAATGTCTCATATATCTGTTCGCGTTACTACCGAGCGCCGGAATTGATCTTTGGCGCAACCAACTACACGACTAAGATTGGTAGGACGTATCGCCTCTTTCTTAAGCTTCACACTAACGAGCTCTCTAGACGTTTGGTCTACTGGCTGTGTGATGGCCGAGTTGATGCTTGGGCAGCCCCTCTTCCCTGGCGAGTCGGGCATCGACCAGCTTGTTGAAATCATCAAAGTACTTGGCACTCCGACACGTGAGCAAATTCGTACGATGAATCCCAACTACATGGAGCATAAATTTCCACAGATCAAGCCTCACCCATTCCAGAAGGTAGCTTCCCTACCCACTCTTAGAGCGTGGGTCCCGGAAGGATGTCTGACGGGTGTGCAGGTCTTCCGCAAGGCGTCAAGTGATGCCATTGAGCTCATTGCGGCCCTTCTTGAATACACTCCGACTCAACGCCTCTCTGCAGTCGATGCAATGTGTCATCCATTTTTTGATGAACTTCGCGACCCTCAGTGTCGCTTCCCAGATTCTCGTCACCCCAATGCAGGCTCCAAGGAGATGCCGAAGCTGTTTGATTTCACCCGTCATGGTAAGCTTGGCCCGGGTGCTCAGGGAGGTGGTTCGCTTAACATCCATAGAACTCTCAATTAGCCCGGAGAAGAATCACATCCTGGTTCCAGCTCATGCGCGACAAGAACTCCGTCTCAAAGGCATCGACCTCGACAGTTTCACGCCCATGCCAAAGGAGGAAATGATGGCGCGCCTAGATTGAGGTTAGTACAGAGAGACACGCACTACGAAATCTACGTCATCGACAGCGATCATCAGTGTTGCGTCGGTAGTCACCAAGTCTTCTCCGGCCATCATTCTTCTTACCGATGGCTCTTCTGGTCATGAGACTTCATATAAGCTTATGGGCACAGAGTGAGAGCGGCCCGGCAGATTTTCATCACCAAGAGACGGCTAAAAGCACGAAGCAAAGGAAGCTGTACGAGCGAATAGAGATTTCACGAATGACGATGATGGAAATGGCAGGTTGTGGGGATGCAGACAGACATGGGGAGCGAAACAGGCAGGCAACAAATGTTGTCTTGATGGCTCACCAGAGTGAGATGATCAGCTTTTACTTTCTCTCCAGATTATTACTACCAAGTAATCAAATACATCACTTCTTAACTATATCTATGATGAGATGTATGTATGGTGTACCACGCGGCGTTTATACATTTCCAAGAACACGATCGGAAAAGCCTCTATATCGTGTAAGGCGATCGGGACCCGAAAATGTTAAAAAGCTGGATGACTATGTCTTTGAACAATGATGGCTACTCCTCGGATAGTCTTTGTACTTGATGATTGCTGTTGTATCCGGAAATGACGCGTCTTTAAGGTGATAGCGACTAGCGCTAGTCGCCAGGCATAAGAGTAATCCCTTTTTTACGATCCTTCACAATTGCCCGCAATCGAACAGGCGCTGCTCACAACAAACAACAGCATTACATGCTTCGGTCAATTGAAAGTGATATCTTACATGCTGGACATGGCCGACTACGAAAGACGAAATGGTGGCCAACGTGGAGGCTACAACCATCGGAAACGACGACATAGAGGTAAAGCATCTATCAGAGCTTAGGACCATGCGCTGACGCACTTACGGAAGAGGACGATGATCTGGACCGTCGCCCACCCCGCAGACAGTACCAGGAGCCGGTGCACCTCAAAGTACGCAAGCAGTTACTCACCATCGCTGAGTCGGTACGTACAGCCTGGACATCTTCCTCCCCGACCTGGCCAGCTCTGACGGCCAGCAGCCGCTCAAGAAGACCGATGAGGAAATCAAAACTATCGCAACTATCGTCGCTGAGAATCGTGACGACGTTGAAATATGTGGGACCTTTTCGGACTTGATTCTGCAACTGTAATGACTCTTTGCCTTGATGACTATCGGTGTGTGATTGACATTCAAACAGAATCACCGAACAAGCCCTCAAAATCCCTTTCGTCGCAGCAGTTACACTTGTTCTTAACGCTCGGGCACCTGAGCTCGTCCAAGATATACTAATAAAGTCGACAATGGCCCTCAACGAGCAGTTCAAAGCCGGAGCATGGCGCGAAGTCAAACTTCTCTTGCGCTTTTTGGCTTGCTTACAGGGTATTCTGGAAGACAACGGCGTCTTTCCAATCTTGGAAGAGCTGTTCTCCCGATCTGTAGATCTGCAGACTGCTTCGTCGGAAGATGTAAAGCCACTTCTTCCAGAAAGCCGATCCAGCTGATCCTTTGGCAGAGTCTTGGGCTGGAGATTGTGAAGATCATTCTTCTGACAATACCCTACATAATGGCTTCGTCTGCGTCAGGCTTCGGAGTGCATGCCACATCCCTATTGGAGAAGACAGACATCATTGCCTCGACCCCCCACGCACTCGAGGCTCTGGTCGACCCATACCCCGGAAGCGGGAATGATACGGGCCATGAAGTGCAAAGTGTCATTAGTCTCCTGCAAAAGCAGCTACAAGGCGAAGCTGACCGGTCGTGGGAGCTGGCTTGCCTTCCTCGTCCGTGGAATACATCTCCTGTCGTGGATGAAGCCGAGCTAAGTACACCGACAAAGCACTCCTTGCCGCTTGTCACCGTGCCTTCTCCAGTCTCCCCAGGTGTCCGGGCTCAACTACCGGAAGTCTACTCCTCGGTCTATGCGGATCAAGACATCGAGACAGTACCACCAACATCAAATATTGCATCGCTCTTGCTCAGAGACTCGCTCGTTGATACCATCAACACTCTGGACTACAATCGAAACGCCACAGCGAAGTTTCTGATCGATTTGGATTGCTATTTCTCCTCAGAAACCTTCGTCAAACGAGCTACCCCATTCGATAGACTTCGGGAGGTTGAAGCAGGCAAGTCGACTTGGAAACCCGAAGATGTGGCTGTTGATGCTGTTTTCTCTCAACTACTACAGCTGCCGAATCCGCAGCACAAGTTAGTTTACTATCATGCTGTCTTGACGGAATCTTGCAAGATTGCACCAGCAGCGATTGCTCCAAGTTTAGGCCGTGCTATCCGCTACCTCTACCAAAACGTTGATGCAATGGACATGGAACTGGAGTATAGATTCATGGACTGGTTCACTCATCATTTGAGCAATTTCGGATTTACTTGGAAATGGACCGAATGGTAAGGGACCTGTCATTGGACTCGTGAATGGCTCCTTACAATACTGCAGGGTTGATGACGTTGAGCTCCCTCTAGCCAAGCCAAAGAAAGCATTCATTGTCGGCGCTCTTGAGAAAGAAATCCGTCTGAGCTTTGCGCAACGCATCCGCGGAACCCTTCCAGAACCGTACCAAGCCTTGATAACAGAAGCGAAGGAGAAAGACATTCCCGATTTTAAGTATAGTTCTGACCGTAAGTAAGCTTCTGCTAGTCTCCTGCTGTCCACATTGATGTCCTAACCAAAAATTGCAGAAACACCATACGCGCCCCAAGCTCGAGAGATCCTTCGGCTCCTCAAGGCAAAAGCTCTCGACTCCGAAATTGAACCCCACCTACAATCTTTGGAGGCTGAAGCTGCCTCGCTTGGTGTCGATGACACCCTCGTTCCTTCCACAGACGCCTACATAACCGCAATTTGCTTCATTGGCAGCAAATCACTCTCGCATGTCCTTAGCTGCATTGAACGCTGCAAGGATCGGCTGCTGGCCCTTGGGCCTCGATCAGAAGCCGCAAGACGACAGATTATTTCATCCGTGATGGATTACTGGACCGAAAAACCCGGTGTGGGCGTCAATATAGTAGATAAGTTGCTCAACTATACCATCTTAACTCCAATGAGCGTTATCAACTGGGCGCTGGTGGATAATATCGGTAAAGGCAAGATCCTGACACAGGCACATATGTACGAGATGATCGCAAGTACAATACAAAAGGTCACCAACCGTGTCCGGCAGATCGCCATGGCAAGGAGCCAGCCTGGATTGCCTGTAGACCAGATTGCGATGTTGGACGAGACCTTGGGGAAAGAGAGAGCCCAAATGAAGGAATTGTTCGCGACCGTAGAGGACGCGCTCGTGGGCGTGGCGAGCGGAATCGTAGACGAGATGGCGGAATCGAGGAACCAGGATACAGAAGGGGAGGCAGTGTTGAGAGGGTGGGGCGAGAGGTGGGTGAGGGTTTTCAGGAGGAAGATGGCTGTTGAAGAGGCTTGGATTGGAGAGGTATTGGCAAATCCGGAAGGCACGGATGGTCTGGCGGCAAATGGAAATGGGGTGCTGAAGATGCAGGAAGAGGATGTTGACAACGGAGTGTCGTGATCCTTCTTCTCTTCGGACGATCCAAGTTCAGTGTTTAGCAAATGCTGGGTGGATCGGATGCGGTTCACACTCTCTGGACAGCGTCGCGATAGTCGGGGTCATCATGTGGGCAAAGGGAATATTGTGCGGTAGAGGATGAGAACGTCCGTAAATTGCTGGGTATGATTATAGCATCTGTATGATATTCGTCGACCGAGCAAAGCTGAGCATATGCAGCATGGAAGAAGAGCCATTGTCACTGTCCATCTCCGATACTCAATGCACCAAGACTTCTTACGAGAGCGTCTTTGTGCCTGTTCAAACATCACTTTCGAAACTATGAAACACAGAAAGGTGCGATTCCACACGGTCATTTGCCACCTCGCCATATGGACTTCCAATTTAACGTACCGGATTAATTTAGTATTTCTTCATTCAACACTTCCCGCACAGGCTGGTTCACAGGATTTTTTTCTGCAGCCTCCGCACTTCGTCGCCATAATCTCTATCGTCGTCGCCTTCCACCTCCTTCTGCACCGTTTCCATTTCCTTGCATTGGCGTTCCCACTCCTGCTTACTCATTTTCGATTCTCGTCTGAATAATTCATCGTTGGGTTTGCGATATGAGCCACCAAACCGATCCCAGAGGGTGGTAAATTGGCCATAATTGTAATTGAAGTAGAGATGGTGCATCGTGTGGCAAGCTGCGCCATTAATGATACTGGAGTTCGCGACGTATTCGCCGTCATCTATTGCAACATCAGTTTGAGATCGACTTCTGCAGAGTCTTGCCAGGAAGTTCTGAGCCTGAAATGCTGCGTCAAGGAAGACCCATTACTTACGGATGAAGACGGTCCAGACATTGATGAATGCAAATAGGATTACATAGGCGACTTTGTTCAAAGGAAAAATAAATGGGAAAACGTGATAAGGTACGCTCTGCGCGAAACCATCCAATGGATGGAAAGCATGGCTGGCATATGGCGTTGGCATGATCCACTTATGATGGGGCTTGTGTAAAGTCTTGTAGACACGAGGATGGTGCAGGCCTCTATGGATCCAATATATGAAGAAGTCGGTAAAGCAGATGAAGAGGGGGAATTGGAGGACGTTGTACAGCCAGAAGGGTGCATCGGCCGGCGCATCGTACAGTCTGGCGTACCCCCGCACTTCAGCTATAAAGAATGGGACAGTAAAGACAGACATGACAGGAAGAGCGGCAGATGCCTGTTTGATCTCGAGGGACACCTGATTTTTGAGGTATTTTGGGTGGGTGAAGGTAGCATGGTCGAAGACGAAGTAGTAGGATAGGGTGGCACAAATGAAGTATACGATAAGGCCAAAGATCCTGGAGACTGTATCAGTATTGATGGAAGCTTAAGGCACTGATTAGACAAGGTACCAAGTTATGAGGTATAGGCTTAGAGTCTGCCTCCATGCATTGTCCCTAGGCCAGGTGCTCATGAATGCGTATTCCGATGCTTCGAGCTTCCAGAGTTGAGTGGACGGATGAACGGCCGTCGGTATCTCGCGCATACTCGAGAAGGTCGCGGAGGCATTGTTGACGACGTGGATACCATGTGCAGGGCTGGGAATTGGAAAAGCAGTGGCGTAGAGACGATCGAGAAGGAAAGTATCAAATACTTCAAGTACGATATCCATACTGGTTGTAGGGAAGCGTCAATTGAGTAAATCTGAGTTGATCGTCAAAATTGTTTCGACATCATCCATGCTAGGCGACTTTTTGGCATCGTCTATAAGACAGAGGTACTAATGCAAGCCACTCTCTAGCGCTAACTAGCGCGCTAAATTCTATCCACTTTATATTTTTCGCCGAGTATAACGCACCAAGAACTTTAAAAGATGTAAAGGGTAACAACGAGAAAAGAGCTACAACGTAAGTATATGTAGAGGTACTTACACATCGAGTTCTGCAGTATCAGGCATTTTGAAAGGAAGGAACAACTGCGTCGGTAAGGTATAGGCGCGTACTCTGAAGAAGTCACGACGAAGATAAAACTAAGTAAGCTAGTAAGCGCTAAAGTGCGGCTTACATTAGTACCTCTCTCTTATAGGCGCAGCCGTTTTTAAAAGACTGATTATAGAATTCTGAGGTTTACTATACGGACTTGCCTATCATTTTGTTTCACATTCAAACATAGATGATCTCCTCAAACAATCTCTAGCACTCTTCGGAATTCGAAGTCAAACCCTTTCCTTGTTTCATCGCTTGTTCCGACTTGAACTTCATGCTGGATTACCCTCGCCAGGACACGCTTCGTCTTCTGTCTTTCCTTTGGTCTGCCCACATTCAAATGTCTTATTCGGATGTGAATCCTTTCCACGTCCTCTGATGCCTCTGTTACTCAATTTGTACAAAGTCGCAAAATGCTCCCATGGCTCCTTGTCCGTTGCCAAGGCCGTATCTCCTTCTCGCATCGACGCAAGTTTGACATTTAGTTCGCGAAGTGTTGCGGTGTGAAATTTATCCTAGTGTGACTAACTCCCATTCAGTCTATACAACGAGATCTATGGGCAAGAGATGCATCGTACCTTGAGATTTCCCAGCTGAGTGAATTGCCTACCACAATGCTCGAGCTGGCAAAGAAATGGCTTGACCTTAGCATGATCGATCATGTGCGTGCGGACATTTCCACGTTGCGAAAATCTCTTTCCATATTGTCTGCATGAATAGGGTCTCTCGCCTGAGTGGCGACGGTACACCGCACATGAGGTGCATTCATTTGAATCGAGTCGGTGATTTCTACTTTCAGGTTCCCACGCTATGAGAAGCCATGGCCGCACCCCACTGCTTTGCAGACCTATGACGAGAGTCTTAGCAAAGATTTATCTATCATTAGAGCAATCGCCACGTACAAAAGGCTTGCGCCCAGTATGAGCTCGCATATGGATCTCGAGATAGGCTTGCTAATAAAAAATTCTAGCGCACGATGGCATGCCACATTGATGACTTTTCCGATCTTGTCGGTGGCCACGGCGGGTGCTGATATGCTGCGGAGTGTCTGTCTCAAAACCTGGCATCGTGATTGGAGGGCTGCCATTTTGAGCCTGTGGAGCAGTTGGATGACATATTGTGCGTCGTGATTTGATTTGGATAGTTCGCACCAACGTGTCGACATCATTGGTATTAGACTCCTCGGTTGATCCGGAACGCAGCTGCTGTTCCGGTGCCAGGTTGGATTTTAAAAGCCTTCCAAAGTCGAAAACCTCAGGCTCAGTTTTTATATCCTGAACAATCTAGGGTTTAGTAGCGTTATTTCCGCGAATAGGGGCTAAATACGATTTGTAGGTGATTAGCGTTGGAAAAGCCCCGGCACCATGACTAGGGAGCGTAGGTGCTCTTGCTGAATTGCTTAGAGGGCAAGCCATACAGACAGCTGGGTAGTTTAAGCCACGGGAGCCAAGTCAACGCAAGAGCAAATACTGGGCCAAGAGAGAATATCAAATGTGGAACCAAACACTTGCAACGCTGCTCCCAAGAATAAGTCTGTCTTCTCCAACGGAACATTACTCTCTAGAATCATGGCGGCTGTACTGCCGGGCCCGGAGGCAGTGAGAAATGCACAGTTAGCAAGCAACGAATCAATTGCAGGGAGTGCAATGATAGTATGGAAAGTTGAGATGACCATAGGTCCAAACCTCGCCCCGAACACTGATACATTGAAGGCAATTCAAGCACTGGATATCAGCCGGACAAGGAGGATATAGACACAACTACTACCTAGACCATCAGGAAATGCTTAGCCGGTAAGTGAATGTCCTAAAGCATGAAAATCAGGGGGAACGTCATATTCTAGTGAGTTGCCATCAAATCCGTCCGGATCGGGATAGCTTCACACTTGGAAATTAGAAATACCAGATAGGTAGACATGGCCGGCCCAGCGTGGAGAAGGTAATGTCTAGCCACCGTGCCGAATGCTTTTGGGGGGAAAGAGCAGTGTTCACAGACAATAACACATGGCCAGGCGGCTCGAGCGAGCAACCACCCGCTACGTCGTCGATCACGCCACTGCTAAGATTTGAGCAATCCGTGGTCGTAACAATGCCATCTTATCAGCAAAAGTTCAGACCAATCAGCTCGGAACCCGCATACCCATCTACCGCCCACCTTCATTCCATGTGAGGACAAACTGCGCAGCTGGGCGTAATGCTAACGAGCAATCGCCCTATAATTTTGACTCCCTCGGAGATGCATTTGAGGTAGATACTAGCTATACCTCGTGATCCGTGGATGGGTAATCTCCTCTCAACATTGGCACAGTTCAAGACGTTGGTGCCCATCTTGCGCAGAGTCGCAATTGTTGTGAAGAAGTGCATTTGAAGATCAACCCGGATGTGTAAATGACGATCTATTCAATCAAGCAGACGCAGTCTTGGATTTCGCCTCCTACGGAATAACTCCAAGCATCAATATACAGCCATCCTTTAACATACGGTTTCGAATACCAACCAGCCAACGAGCTTACCATTCGTTTGATACCTGAGATTGATCAGACCTCCACCTTCACTGCCAAGGTCCATATCTGATACAGCCACTTGTTAGTCCAAGGCTACAACTTATATTCGGGACAAACTTGCCTCCAGATACGTGCTGCCTTGTCTCCGCTGCCGGTAGCGAAAAGCTCACCCTGAGGGCTGGGGGCCACAGAAATAACTGTGAAGTAACGGCAGTCAGCATGCATATATCAGTAACTACTTGCTCACTCCTGGAATTGTTAGTGTCGTCTGAGGTTGTCACGTCATTACCTGAATTCTTATGTCCTTGGAGCATCAACTGCGCATCTCCTGTCCGAGGATCCCAGAATTGTACACCTCGGTCTTTGGAACCGCTCAACACCCAGCGACCGTCTGGTGTGAGAGCCACACTCAAGACGAAATCCTAAGTTTCGTCAGCTAATGTAAAGCGGCCTGAGACTCTGTAGAGAGGTGATCATCACCTTATGACCTTCGAATGTCTTCACACACTTGCCCACTCGCTCTCTAGAACCAATACCAGGACCCATCATCCCCCGAGTGTCAGCCAACTCCCACATCTTAATGGTCTTATCCAAACTGCCACTGACGAGTGATCTACCGTTCGGTGCAAAAGCCACCGAATAGACGCTATCCTTGTGCCCCTCGTTGCCATCCAGCCTGTCGATAAGATGGCCAGTACGCACGTCCCACACCCTTACGCTCTTGTCAAGAGACCCTGCCGAAACGAAGTCACCCCCTGGTGAGATAGCGACGGTGGTCACGCCATCGTCAATGTTTAGACTCAAGACCTCGCGACCACTATCAATGTCCCATACTCGCACTGTTCGATCCCCGCTACCCGAGGCAATGTGCTTGCCGTCACGGGCAAAATCGAGAGAGTAGATATCTTGCTCATGCCCGACGAAAGTATTTCGAATCGCCTGTGAGGCAATATCCCAAACCTGAAATGTCTCATTAGATCGCGTTCAACAAAGGAGGAGCATAGACAGACCCTGATTTGCTTGTCTTCTGMACCAGTTGCCAAGTACTTTCCATCGGGACTGAAGCAAACGCTCCGGATGTAGAGATCGCCTTCCTTGTCGACTGATTCGTCCTGAAGTTTTGTAACTTGAGCACCGGTCCCTACATCGAATATTTGCGCCGAGCGGTTGCACCCGGTTGCGACATATCGACCGTCATAGCTAAATCTGACACAGCACACGACGCTGTCGTGGCTTAAAGTGTGCACGAGATCAACATCGAGCACACGTGGGATCCGCGGGTTAAATATCGCAAACCAATCGGCGCCTTCACGCTTTTGCTCCGGCCGTAATGACTCCAGCTCAAGATCAGCCAGGTTGTTGATGATTTGATGGCCTTGATGCTGGGGTGGTGACGGTGGTCTCCCGAGTTGCGGTGAAGGTCTAGGGTCGGGATACGAAGTGGACGGAGCTTGATGTGGAGTGGTCGGCCCTGGAGGCCCACGGTTTATCCGCCCTTTTCCTGGGCCTGGGGATGCTGTCGTTTGCGGGGCCTGCTGATTGTATCCTTCGATGCAGATCAGTCATCCAAACTCGCCGCAAGAGGAGCCTTCCAGTCGTGTCTGACTGGACAATGACTTACCACCATTTACCCCGTGTGGTGGAGGATAGCCACCAAAACTGCCCTGCTGCAACCCCTGCGAGCCTCCCATCTGGTGAGTAGGGGGGACCTGTTGTTGCTGCTGCTGCTGTTCCTGAGTAGGTGGAACAAGGCCAGGAGCCCCCTGACCTGGTGGGTTTGCCATGATTCCTCCAAAGAGGTTGCTTGGACCATGGCCAATGACAGGCGGCTGAGGCTGGGGGACTCCTGCATGTGGAGGTAGACCATTAATGTTCACATGAGAGGGTGGTCCACCGCGAGCCTCGAGCTCATGACGGAGACGTGCGATATCCTCTTCGTATCTTTGCAGCCAGAATTTAGATCTTTCCTATCCGTAGCCATTCGTCTACAACGTACCTTTGTTTGATTGCGTTCTGATTCTGTTCCAGGTTGTAGACTTTCTGCCTGACTAGCTCCATCTCCTGCACCTGCTGCGCCACTAGTGATTCTATCAGTGTCTGTACTCTCAGGTTTGCCATCTGGCTTCTGCAGCTTCGGCAGCGGTTGGATAATCAGTCCCCTAGTGCTTGAAGCTCCGACTTTCGATTTGGTGATGGTGCGTCTATAAGACATGGACTGCCAGACAAAGCTACGGAAACCTGCAGCAGAAACACGGATGACATAGCATTTGGAAAACAGCAAACTCACTATTTTGCTCATATTCACCAGCACGGCTCTGCTGATTGTCAAACTCTTGACGGACCTGGTCCAACAGTTCCGTCAAACGGCTGCTGGGTGCAGGAGGAATTCCACGATGCGCGTTATACATGCCGACAGTACTCTCTTGATAACGTTGATGAGCAGACCAACAATGTGGTTTAGAGTTGAATCGCGACTAGGCCAAGTTACTTGTACGCGGCGGAAGTGGCTTCCCGGTGCTCTGGGCAGCTAAACGGCACAAGCTTGAAAAGTTTATCAATTGCAAGGCGGCTGCACGGACAGCTGAGAATTCTAACAAAGAGTTGGGTGGGCGCATAGGTAGGAAAGTGTGGTCAGTGGAAGGGTGAGGGCCTGGCTGCTTTCCTACTTCAGCGAAACCTAGACGGGGGCGTGGGAGTGTCTGTAGGCGCGACGTCAGTAAAGAGCAATATGCGCCGCAAAGTGGCAAGTAAATTTACCGCTCTTTGATTGAGACCGCGATAGGTGGGGAATTTGCTGGCCAAAGACTAGAGAGGGTTTTGGTGAATTGGTGGTAGTGGATGGGGTTGGTTGATTGCAAGGATGAGGCTCAGTAAGATGGAGCAAGTATCGTTGGGGAGGAAGCTGGACCATGACCAATAGAAGCGACAAGCTTGGGGAAGTGAACTGGGGGCCGAAGGAGCAGGCTAGAAGTGGGATGTGGAGTCCAGCTAAACTTTAGAGAGCATGGCATAACAGCGGGACGGCGGTTCGCTAATTCCCGTTGTTCGCAATTATCAAACTCTATCTTCGTGTTTCGTGCTTAGTTCTTCGATCATTCATGTCTCAAAGTATAATCCATCCTGATTCGTCATTGAATAGATATTTTAACATTCCTACCCACGGTCAGATATCGTTCGTTTTCAACCCAGTAGGGTGATTGCAGATGCATTAATCGATACGCACTCCCAGTCAACCGTTTCCTTCCAGATGACATGTTCTCATTAGGGTAATATGTGCACTAGATCAGCATTTTCATCAGAAAGAAATCCTTGACTGTTAAGTTACAGGATTCCTGGCAGGAAAGTCTTCGTCTTCTCGTAAACCAAGAATGTGACCCAGGTGCTGGGCAAAACACGCACCAGATTCGGCCCTAATCCCCTGTAAAACCCTCTGAGACCTTCTTGTTTCCAGATCTGGGCAACCGCATCTCTGGCACTCTTATATGTCTGGTTAGCTTTATACATCTGCAACCTCGCTCTCACCACCTGATATGGGTAGGTTGCACTCCCCGCAAAGATCTTGGAAGCACCACTCAACCAGAGAAGATCCACAGTCCCAAGACCCCCTTCCCCTATGCCTAAATGGCCGGCGCGGTGCTGTTTGAGCTGCTCATATAACATGAATTGCAACGCTCCGTGAGATACACCAAACAAGGATGGTACGAGGCCACTGTAAAAGCCCCGAAGACCTTCTTCTCGGTAGATTTCATGAGTACCATGTGTAATTGATCGATATGCGCCTGGACTGTTGAAGGCGCTCGATAGCATTCGGGTCTTGATTACCCAGATTGGGTTGGTGCATATCGCGGTCAAGGCTCCTATTGCGGATCAGCACGTCGAGCTCTTGGTTCTTAGGAACGTGCAGGAAACGTACCGGCAATCCCAGAAGCCATGAAATAGTCGTAGTATGATAGTCCATTGTTGGAGGAATAGTATCGCACAAGGACCGATTTGATTCGACTGTACCAAAAGAAGTACAGCGCCCAGCTCACAGAGTTGCCGATTAGATTTGGGGAAAGTCCTCGGTAGCATCCTTTCGATATGCCTTCGTTCTGGATGATAACCTGTACGAGGCGCAAAGAAGTGCCAAATGGAGTTCTAGATGTACGGTCGACTACTGTCCGTTAGAACTTATTGCAACCTTTCTCGCGTGCAATGGACACTACCACCTTGCAAACGAGTTTTGAGAACGTCGAGTGGGTGTGCTACCAACGTTGAGGCCAGTCCAGCAACGAAACCGGCTATTGTCTCTACAAGCGGAAGGGATGGCGGGTTGTGGCTCGTCATGAAAGCATTAATATAGGACGCAGCGAAGAGGTGAAGGTAGTAAATTTAAGCTTGACGAAGCCGCTCCGCTAGGTATTCCACATTTCGGGAAAATCATGACGAAGCTAGGTATGCTCCAGTTTATTAGATCGCTTCATCACAGAAGTCTCAGGATCCCCAATCTGGGGCAAGATCAAATGCCAACGCTCCGTCTCAGAACCTCACAAATCCCACATCACATAAACATCCATATCCATCTGTGACTTCGTCCCGCACGAGCATCCTCGATTTTTTTCCCTAATGTGCAAGCGGAGACACGAGTCTACATGCATCCATGAGTATCGCCAATCCGCGTGCAATTCTTAGGCAAGCTCATACTTAATTAAAGTGGGTTGGGGAAGACTTCGCGTATATCCTAGAAAACTCAGCCTCTGTATAAGCATTGCCAGATGTAACCATCAAGCTCACCCAGATAAATGATCAAAGGCAGATAACCACTGTGTAGACTCAGCATATTATTTTTGCGCCGGGCAGAATTACGGCTCATACTAATGCATTGCGACTCTGGAGAAGTCAATCGCCTTCGTTATCCTCTCCTGTTCGACTCATTAACTTCGTATAAGAGAGCGCTCTAGATTTCACTGCACCTTTGACTCATCTGATAATGGGAACATATCGATGGTATGGTAGGACGATATTTTGTAGCCCAAGAGTAACCAGCCGCCCATTTACGAAATTGATCAGTCGTCGCGCTAAGACTGTTCTGAGCGTAGGTCATCCCGCTTTTCTTGCATAATACTTCACAGTCACAGTCGTCTATTTGAAGACACTGTACCGTGCAATACATGGTCTGTATGATATTCAACAAACCTTTTGCTTTCCTTAACTATTGCTACATGTGCCTTGATATCTCTTTCCACATGACACTGAACTCTTAATCTATAGCGACAAGGAGTAAAGAGTGGTTAATTCCGAGAGCTCTGGAGCTATCAGAGCTTTATCATGCTGGAAGCGAAAACCTAGGTACTTCAATGCTACTTCCCTTGCTTATCGGCCGTTGGAAGTGACTTAACGTTCTTTGAGATTTCACTAGTGATATATTCACAGTCCCTTAGGCGCTGAAGTTTAACAACATCTGCCTTTACCGGTTCGGAATTTTTGTCCAACATCACATTCCCTTGGCAGACTGTGCAAGATGTCAGGCGCAAGACATTGGCAAGCGAAGTTTAACTCGATGATCCCAACATGAAGGGCTAACGATTGCTAGGGAACAAGACAAGGAAGCGACGGTCTACATTGGCAATCTGGACGAGCGCGTGTCTGACAGCCTAGTCTGGGAACTGATGTTGCAAGCTGGCCGTATTGTCAATGTTCACCTACCAAAAGACAGAGTGACTCAGACGCATCAAGGCTATGGTTTTGTGGAATTTATCAGCGAAGAAGATGCGGAATACGCCGCAAGGATCATGAACCAAGTCCGACTATACGGGAAACCCATCCGGGTGAACAAAGCATCCGCCGACAAGCAAAAGACAGTTGAAATCGGAGCTGAATTATTCGTGGGTAACCTTGATCCCATGGTCACGGAGCAAACATTGTACGATACGTTTGGCCGCTTTGGCAGTCTGGTCGCTGCCCCAAAGGTAAAGTCAATCTTAACCAGTGGCCGAACGTCTTCGTATTCAATGATTGTCTCTAGGTTGCGCGCGATGACGCCAATCTGTCTAAAGGATACGGCTTTATTTCTTTCTCCAACTTTGAAGCATCAGATGAAGCCATATCCAATATGAACGGCCAGTATCTAATGAATAAGGAAATATCCGTCCAGTATGCGTACAAGAAGGACGGCAAAGGCGAACGCCATGGGGATCAAGCCGAGCGTATGTTGGCAGCGCAGGCGCGGAAACATAATGTTCAGCCTACAGCCCAGCCTATCCCAGTCAGTCTTTTCTCTAGTGGTGCCTCAAGTGTCCCTGCCGCTATCCTAGATATGGACAGTGTACGTGTAGGTAACGGAAGCCAAACAATTTCAGGAGGATACATTAATGGTCGACCACCAACCTCCAGTACAAATAGTCAGAGCGTCCCTCCCTCAGGGCAACAACGTCCCTCCCCACACTCTCAGCCATTACCCGCACCTCCCTCAGGACTACCTGCCCGACCCCCTCCATCACAAGCTGGATATGGCGGTCCACAGGGCTTTTTACCCCCTGGCTTTAGCGTGCCGCCACAACAGAATTTTCCACCGCCGAACGGAGCTCTTCCGCCAGGATTCAATTCCTCGTCAGGTTTCACTGCTGGACCCCCACCTGGGCTTCTACCGAACTCTCAAATTCTGGGATACGGGCGAATAAGGTAGTATATATACGGATGAACGACACAAACGATCAGAAGATGGAACACTGTATTTAGCGTCCATCGAAGGGACTGTTATTAAAATCATATCCCTTCCAGCGGATTGTAAAGACAGTCACAAAAGGATTGATCAAGCATCGGATTATCCCATGGTTTTTGCAACGGAGCTCCAAATCTCACCAAATGTACTGCAGCAAGACTGGGTCAGTGTACAGAGTGACAAAACTAAGAGGGTCAAGCTGGAGGAAAAGCGAGCAAAGTCATCCGAGGAACAAAGTACATAGGTGGATCCTAACGAGGGACGCGTACGATGTGCTGTGACAATGTGAAGAAGCCAAGGACGCTTGTTAGAATATAGCAATAGCGTTTGGGTTCTGATAAGAATGCCTGGTCACGAAAATGATACAAATTTCGGGTCCTTCGGCCTTCCGTCTATACCAATATTGTTTCTCGCAAACCCTTGTTCCATGTATATCCTCCGTGCCTCGTCAAAGTCAACCCCCCTGACCTTCATGATCTTCTGTACTTCGCGCTTGGCTCGCTGATCCAGACCCTGACGAGAATCGCCGGCTACTACATTCGCAGACAGATCAAAGTGACCTGAAGATAGTCCAGCTTCCATGTCGTTCGAGAAGGATGAAGGCAGCCGGTCATAGACGTAGCCAGGGAGGGGTATTATGTAAGCCCATTGGTTCCTGGTCAGATAGAGGGCTATTGAGATCAGTAGTTTCCACTCGCTGGTCGATCGCAGCACGCACCAGTCGCGAGAACAAATGAAAGGAATGTCAAAAGATATAAGATATAGCCCATGTCCACGACGCTTTCCAGCTTGTGTTATTCACTCAGATTCGGCTTGTGACAAGGGCTGTATCATGAGACCAAGATTCATCCGACAAAAGATTGAAGCTTCCGAGTGACAACGATACAAGGCTAGATGGTTATTTTAAGCCGTTGAATATTAAAACTCTTGATGAGCAACGACGAGTAGACATGATAAAGAGGTTACGGCGGAGCTCCTGACAAGGCTGAGACTTCGCGCTTGTTTGAATTAGCCCCGATCACAACCGACTATCATTCCACGCACAATCAATCAGCTTCCTCACTTTTACGTTGAAATTAATCTTCGAACGGGTCCACCATGACAAACGATACTAATGTGTCGTCCGATTTGATCTGGGAGATTTGCAGTAAGTCTTATTCTGACTGCAGAATAAAGTCGCCGACTGTTGGTGATAGGGTCTAATAATGCGTATTTGGTCAAGCGCAAGAGTGCTGGGGGGAGCCAATTCTCCAAAGATCCGCTGAACCTAATGAACAAACATTCCAGAAAGGTTTGATCACAGAAATATCTCATTCTTGATAACGAAATTGACTTATGCTGCAGTATGACGGTTTCGTAAATACCAAAGTAAGAGTCCTGCGCCACCAAGCGTCTCACCAACTTTTTATAGTTTGAGTAGACTCGACAATATTGATGATCGCAGGCAATAGGAATACATTCAGCAGAGAAAGGAGGAGTCACTTTGATTACTAAGAGAACCAAGCATCAAAATCGTCCGACGACCAACAAGCATGAAATTACGTGGGCAGGGAACAAGTCAGGACCCAAGTCAGTAGAACTAGGTGATTTATGGAAGTACCATCGCTGATTGATGGGTTAATTAGGATATACAAAGGCATTGTCAATTACACAGCCAAACAGAATTACCGTGCGGACCTCCGACGGGAAGCAGTGGCTCGTGCAAGTGCCATACGTTTGTCATATCAAGAGAAGAGAGATATACCTGAAAGAAAGCCTCGCGGAAAGAAGGCGAAAGCTGCCATAGAGAAGGCATCGTGATGTCGGGCTGTCAGCTAGGCACATGAACTCCAAAAGCTTCAAGCAAGGGAACGGTGACCGAGAATATGTGTTACTGAATACATCCATAATAGCCTTGTCATGAAGATACTGCCACGTAGTTCTCCTCGGGCTATTGACCTTCATTTAGTCACCCGCAGTATTTTGCTTCTAGCGATACCATGGGGCCCAATCATAGTCAAGAAAGTTTTCAATTCAGTTCCATTCTCAAGACTATACGCTAAGAAGCTTGTCAAAGTGACCGAGTAACAATTAAGTGTGTATCCCCGATTCCAGGAATGATTGTCTAGTGATCCCGAACTATAGGGTCTAAAGCTAGCTCTCTAAGGGAGTCGCGTGGCAATATTATATGTAGTCTATATCTGATAAAAGCCCGTCCTCTAAGTACATCAATACCTATATGGATTATTGCCCTTGTAAGCCGTCCAAGTTCAAAAAGAGGATAATTAAAGTCTAATTGAATTAAGATAGTATAGCCTATTGTTAAAGACTTTTGAAATATTGCAAAAAATGTTGCAAAAATTACCTCAATAAGAATATATATAAGCTAAGACCCCTATTAAAAACCTTAGCGGAAGGCTATAGTTTGAGATTTCTGTTTTAGGACAGTTCCTCTTCATGAAACTGCCTTTAGGCAGTATTTATAATAAGCTAGTAGTAGAACGGCTAAGTAGATACCTTAGTAGTACGTATTATATCTCACTCAGTTCTACTAGAATAACCGTACTAGTTCAGTTTTTATAGGGTTTCGTACCTATAAAAGGAACCGCCTATTACTAAAATCTATTTACTATATAAAACGACTAAGACTGCTAAGCTTCGAAGCTTAAAATACGCCTAGTAGTAATATTATCAACGCTATTAAAAATCTAATACTGAATTCGAGTGATTTACGCGATTTCCTCCCGTAGAAGCTGGTCGGGCTCTTTAGGGGTGGTAGATAGTAGGTAGTAGAGGTAATAAGGTAGTAGCTAGCTACAAGCGACCAGTAGATCAAGTGGTAATTTTAGGTATAGAAAACTTCTTAAAATTTCGAGTAGACTTTACTAGGAAGTTGTATAAGAAAGAGGGTTTTTTTAATAAAAACGGTTTCTAAAAGGGGACGTACGCAAACTGGCACTGCCTAAAGGCGGCCTGAGCGTAAAAAACGACTCCCATAAAAAACCGTCTAGAAACCGTTCTGCTACCAAATTCTGAACCTCCTATGGGTCGCTAAGGAATGTGGGAACAATCATTCAGGGTTTAGTTTAGTAGGTACAGATGGTTAATCGGATTATACCCGGCCCTACAGAGCTTCGGTCCGAGACGGTAGGTGCCGTACCCCGCTATGGTGGGATGATAGATGTCTTCCGGAGACTTTATCGCTAAATTCCGCACACTGGAGACCATATTACCACCGAGAGCAATTAACTGTCAGCCAGCTCCACGATTAGGAAAAGGGATTACCGACGATGAAAGCCGGTCAGTTGATGGACCTCAAGTTAGATTTCTATTGATCCAAGCTGATAAGTTGATGTTCAGTTGTCTGTGGTGCTTCTGGTGGCATTGGCCAGGTGCGAGGCACATTAACCCCTAATGCCTTCACGTACATGGGCTAATCAACAAGTAGCCATTGAGCTTATTACTCAAAGCCAGTCCCTTGATCGATGAGCTTTCACTATTCGATGTCGTTGGAACTCCGGGTGTCACGGCAGACCTATCCCATATCTCCTCGATTGCTGTAAGCAGTTAGTCAGTACCGCTACTACCAGACTAACATGCTGGATAGAAAGTCACGGGCTATTTGAAGGAGGATGATGGCCTCAAAAAGGCATTGACTGGCGCCGATGTGGTTGTGATCCCCGCTGGCGTTCCTAGTCAGTATACTCCTGGCTCTACTGGCGCGGGTCGAGGCTGAACGGTGCTTAGGAAAACCGGGAATGACGCGTGACGATTTATTCAATATCAACGCCGGTATCGTGCGAGACCTAGTCACTGGTGTCGCAGAAGTTTGCCCCAAGGCCTTCATACTCGTCATATCTAATCCAGTAAACTCTACTGTCCCGATCGCCGCTGAGGTCATGAAGAAAGCTAGCGTATTTGATCCGAAACGTCTCTTTGGGGTTACAACCCTTGATGTGGTTCGTGCAGAAACGTTCGTTCAAGAAATCACTGGGGAAAAGGATCCCTCAAAGACGATTATCCCAGTCATTGGCGGTCACTCGGGCGAAACCATAGTGCCGCTATTCAGCCAGGCCAAGCCAGCTGTGAAGATTCCAACAGAAAAGCTAGGGCCCCTGATCAAGCGTAAGGCCCGTGACCGGTCATCGAAAGCCTCAGACTGATTCGGAACTAGGCGTCCAATTTGGCGGAGACGAGGTCGTTCAAGCTAAAGGTGGCGCGGGGTCGGCAACTTTGTCAATGGCATACGCAGGTTTTAGGTATAGTCCGTTCTCCTATTGATGCAATATCGTTTGACTGATTCGACGTTATGATACAGATTTACCGAAAGCGTTATCAAGGCTATCAAAGGCGAGAAGAATATTGTCGAACCATCATTCGTGTACCTTCCCGGGGTTCCGGGTGGTGATGCTATCGCAAAAGAGACAGGAGTTGACTTTTTCTCTGTCCCTATCGAGCTCGGAGTATGCCCCAAATGCGTGTATTCCTTGTACGTTTACTCATCAGCGTCTAGTTGTCGGGAGCGGAGGCAGCCCAAAACATTCTACCTTCTGTGAGCGCAGAAGAGAAGGAGCTTCTGGAAGCATGCAAGGCAGGATTAAAGGGAAGCATCGACAAGGGGGTCGAGTTCGTTGCCAAGTCCCCGGAGACAAAGTGAGTAATCCAAGGAGCATTGTACAGACTCTAGCCAATATCATGGAATCGGGATGAACCTGTGGGAACGGATGCGCTGATAAATGCAACTCCTAGATAGACTGTGATCTGCGAAGACAATTATTCAAGAAACCGAACAATACCCGGTTTTTAGACCTGAATTTTTCATCGATGCCCCTTGATAGTCAATATTTAGACAGGCTTGGCTTGAGACATCATCCGCCTTACTTTGTGCTTCTTAGAATCTGGTGGCAGTAAGTAGACCGAGAGAATACCAATAGTCGCTTGATGCAAATTGGCCTGTGAAATGCAAGGAAGCCGTCAACTTTTGGAATCCACGATTTTGATCTGAAAGGTCGCTCCAGGGAGCTCGGAAATCTCCGCTTGGACTGCCGCATTGATACCCATGCTAGCCAGCGCTCCCCTTATTACGCCGCAAGGGAACCATAGGAACTGCAATATACATTAGCCATCATAAGAGACTTGTCTCCCATACGCTGTTCCATACTGGTTGAGCTCCTGAGACAGCTTCCGTCCGTGATGGCATACTCATGCGAGCAAATGGTCGAAATGAATTATCCGTGAGAACATAAATGCCCTGGTCATACCAATCAGATCTAATATCACCCCGTAGCACATCCTAAGTATACCCGATGATTTGTCTTAAGATTGTCAATTTGCTTCCGGAATACCAACGTCCACATATCCTTACAGAGAAACTTGATCATATCTAGGGTGTCAATGAATCGAGGTCGATCTCTTGAAAATCTACAATAAGATGTTAGCTCCATCAGCTCGAGACACTTTGTTACCATGTATGTGAAATTAGCGACCTCTCTGCCAGCCCTTGTCCAACCCTATAACCCAGGATATCCAGCCTTCGAAAAGCATTTTCATTCTGCTCTTCCTCATCCAGGATCTTGCTACCAATTTTTCGGAAAGCCACTGGCTGCGTAGCCGGTCTATATGCTGACGGGACCATCTCTATCAAGAGCAGGTCGAAACACGTCGAATTCAAGTATGTTGCGTGAGGATCAGATGTATTGTACGGCGGCAGAGGTGTTTCGAAGGACATCGGGTCTTGTGAAATCAATCCAGGTCAACCACTGTGTTCTAGGGTAGGATGAATCTGACAATGAAGTCTCGATCAGTACGATAGAAGCAAAGATGCAGTGGCAGCGACGTATCGAGGCTCATATGGGCATACAAAAGACCTAAAAGCAACGGTACTTCATATCCAGAACATTCATCGCTCGGAGGAATCGTGTAATATGCAAGATACACTTCAACCCGTATCAGAATCGAGCCATCAAGAATTATCAAAGGACTGGCATCCAAATTATACTCTAGGTGTATTATTCCATACTAAAGCGTATAACAAATTGGTAATATCAACTTACGGATGATAACAGCAAAGGTTTTGGGGTATCTAATGGAATCGAATATAAACGAACATCTAAGCACAAGTTTGCGTAAGCCCGCGGCGCCAAAATCGCCGATTCGAACAATAAAAAAAATGTTGCAAATTATTCTATTCAAAATCTCTTAACTTATTTTGATTCCATGAGAATATTTGAAAAAAAAAAATATAGATTTTTATATATTATAAATCGTTTTTTTAATTGTTTTAATAATTAATTATAGTAAAAAAAAGTTATTTTTATTTTTAAATAAACTCAGATTATAAATACAGTTAAAATAAAAATTCTAAAAAAAATTAATATAATAATAATAATATATTAAATATTTTATATATTAATTTTAATTAAAAATTTATTAAAAATTATAAAAATATTTATTATATAATATATAATGAATAAATTTAAATATATATTAAAAATTTTTATTTTTTAAAATATTTAATTATATATATTATTAAAAGTTTTATTATAATAATTTTTTAATATACTTAAATTTATAAACTATTTAATAATTTTATATTAATAATTTTAATTTTTAATTCGATTTAATAATTTATATATAATAATTAATTTATAATTTTATTTTTTTTAATTATTTATAATTAAAGAATAAAAATTTTATAATAATTAATTATTAAAATTCCTTATAGTTTTTATAAATATATTTATAAAAAATATATTAATATTAATTTTATTATTTTAAATTTAAATAATCAATAAAAATTTAAATATTTAATTTTAATAAATATATATTATTTATATTTTTTTTTATATTTTTTAAATCTAAATAAAATATAAAATAATCTATTTTTTATATAATAGATTTAGTAAAAAAACAATCTAGTTAATTAAAAAATTAATTTCCACCCGTTTATTTATTAATAATAAGCTATATTTAATAAACGAAAAATAGTAAATTTAAATTAGAATTTGCAGTTAGTATAACTTCTTATTGTTTTTATATAGTATTATATAAAAGAATTCAATTTAAAGCGCTTTACGAGTATATTTTAACGGTATAAAAATTATAAAATTTGGATTAAAATTAGTAGCGCTACTAGCTGTAGAAGATTTGCGCTGGCGATTTTTATTATACGCTCGCTGAATAAATTAATAGAGCTGAAAAGCCTGATAAAATTGAAAAATTTAATAGAATTAAAAAGTCTAATAAGTTTAAAAGAATAAAAAAATTTTTAAAAAATTATTTAATTTTTAAAATATAAAATATCAAATTTAATTATTATAAACTAGATAAATTCGACGCTTTCAGCGTCGATTAATATAGCACGAAGCTTCTGCGCCGAAATCGTTCCTGGTTATTATATAAAAATCGCCTATATATTAAATCTTTACAGTTAAATAATATAGCTAGTTTTTATCTAAAATTAATATATAATAGCTTATTTAAAAGCGTTTATTGTATATTTTTTATATAAATACTTTTTATCTATATTAAATTAGAACTGGATATATTATATATATATATAGTTTATATATATAGTTTATATATATAGGCGGTTTCGATAGAGAATCTATAGTATAAAATAACTTTTTAGCGTCCGAATTAGGCGATTTTCGCGGAATTGTACGGAATTATTATAATTATTAATAGATATATATTTCTTTTAAATTTTTTTAAAAAAATTTGAATTTTTTTATTTAATAATATAAGAAAATTATTATTAAATATTAATAAATTTTTAATTAAATATATATTATATTTTATTATTTATATTTATAAAATTTATAAATTTATTTATTATATAATAATTTTATTTCAATTTTATCGATTTTATTAAAAATATATATAAAATCGCTAAATAAAAAATTTATAAATTTCGAGTTAAAAAATTATATAATAGAATATAAAAATATTAATCGAAATAATATTAGAATTAATTACTAGAGTATTAATAATTTAAAATTTATATAATATTTATAAAATATAAACGCTATTTATATTAAATATAATATTTATTTCTATATATTTTATAATTATTTAAATTTAAATTTTATAATTATATTTTTTTATTAAATATATATTATATATTTAATATTATTCTATAAATTTTAAAATATTTAATTTATAAATAACTATATTAAATTTAAATTTAAATTTAAATTTTTTAGATATTATAAAAAAATTTAAAATAATATAAATTATTTTTAAAAAAATTTTAAAAATAAATTTATAATTTTTAATTTTTAATTATATAAAATTATAAATAAATATAAAATTAATATAATAATAAATTTTTTATAAACAATTTTTTAAAAAATTATTATTTTTATTATATAATAATAAAAATTTTTAAATATATTATAATAATATTAAACTATTTTTTAAATATAAAATTATTTAAATATTTAATTTTTAATTTTAATTAAATTTCAATTTATATATAATAAAAAATATAAAATAATTATAAAATCTATAAAAAATTATATTTTTTTAAAAACTATAAATAAATTAAATAATCAATTATTATAATTGTATTTAAATATAATTTAATAAAATTTCTTTTATTTTTAAAATATTTTTCTAGCGAATATTTTTTAAATTATATATAAATAATTTTATTTTTTTTATTTAATTATTAATTTTTTTTATTTTTTTTTTATTTTAAAATTATAATAATATTTTATTTTATAAAAATAATTTATCTATAATTATTAAAATTAACCTTTTTAATTATAATATTAAATTTATTAAAATTTTTTATTTTTTAAAATTATCGTTTAATTTTATAAATTATAATTATTTTAATAAATAAATAAATTTAAATCTAATTTTTTGTATTTTTTATATAACTTCTATTATTTATTTTTTATTAAAAATAATCTATAATAGAAAATTATAATTTAAAAATATATAAAAAATCAATTTTTTAAATATTTAAATAATATTTTTAAATAATTATTTAATATTTAAAATTTATTAAAATTAAATATTATTAGTAATTTTTAAAACTAATCGAAACTTTATTTAATATATATAATATCTATAATATTTAATAATATATTCAAGCTATTTTTATAATCTATTCTTTTTATAATCGAATTTAAAAAAAAAGGGTCCAGTTTATATAAAAAATTGATATCTACCCGTTTATTTATTAATAATAAACTATATTTAATAAACGAAAAATATTAAAATCTAACTAAATTTTAAATTAAATATTACTTTTTTAGTTTTTTAAAAAAAAATATATAAAATAGTATAAAAAGGATATAATAGTAGAGAAACTATATAAAAATATAAATAATAATCTAGCGTTCTACTATTATATATACGGAGCTATATATAGAAAATATATATATATTAATATTTAGAGAGCTATAAATATTAGAAAAAATTCCTCTAATTATATAGGCCCTTTTTCCTACTAGTATAATATAGCGATATAATATTTTAGCCGAAGTTATATAATAGTTTTATAATAGTATAATAAATTAAATTATTATTAACTATAATAATATCCTTTTTTTATAATAATATTTTTATTATTTTATAATTAAGCGATATATATATAATAAATAATTAAGCTTTTTATATAAAGCGCGCGTATTTAAACGCGTATTAGTTAAATTAATAAYTTAAAARTAYRYRATAYTAATAYRYRTTTATATATAAAACGTTTTATTATTATATATAAAATATATAAATAGTTTTATTTTATATATTAAAAATTATTTAATATTAATATTAATATTAGCTATCGCGTTATAATATATTATTAATACCTTTTAATATTTATTAAATATTTATATTAAAATATATTTATAAAAATTAATATTATTTAATARTTTTATTTAATAGTTATATTATAYTATAATAATTATAATAATTAAAACTATTAAATTTTAAATAATTTAATTTATATTACTAGCGTTATAAATCTCGCGTTAAATAGTATAATTYTATTTTTTATTTATAAATATATAATAAATATTTTTTTTTTAGTATAAATCTATTTTCTAATTTAAATTTTTATTATTTTTACTATACTTTACCTTTATTTACTAGTTTTATTTTTTTATAAATTTTCTTTAATTTTTATATTTTTTATTATAAGTTTTAAAACTTTTAAAACTTTAATAATTAAAAAAAATTTTTARAATATATAAACGCCTAATATTTTAATATTATTAAATACTTTAATTTTATAAAAGAATTACTACTATTAATATATTAAAACTAGTATTATAATATATATTATTTATTTAATACTACTATTTAATAATTTTTAATAAAAAATAAATAAAAAATAATTTTATTACCTATTATATTCTTATTTATTATATAAAATCTAGTATTAGTTCTAAATATTATATATATTATTTTAAATTTTAAAAAAAATATAAGCTAATATATTAAGTCTATATATCGCGGTAGTTTTTTTAATTTATATAAATCTTTTAAAAATTTATTTCGATTATTAATAAGATAATCTCCGCTATTATTACTACTAATATTATTAATAATAATAAAAAGCGATATATTACGCGCTATTTATATATTATTATCTTTTCTAATTATAAATAAATTAAAGTTTAGGAAAAAACTAAAATGTAGACTGGTTAGGTCGGGTCGAATTGGGTCGGGTTAAACCCAGATTTTTAGTTTAGTAGTCGGTTTTAAATTAGATTATTAGCGAATTAAGTTAAATCCGGGTTAAATTACTAGCGAGTTAAGTTAATTTTAAGTCTTAAATTTTAAATTAAAAGTCGAGTTAAGTTATAAAATTTAAATTAATAACTTAATTTAATAATTTAACCTAACCTAACTTTTTTATAAATTATATTAATAAAAATTTAAACTTTAGAATTTAAATAAAATTTTTATTTTATTATTATTTTTAAATTATATTATTTCTAATTTTAATTTAATTATATCGACTAATAAATAAAATTTTAATAGAAAAACTTAAATAGTTTAAGCTTTAAATAAATTTTATTATTAATATTAAAAAAAATATATTTATTTTTTTTATTTATAATTATAATAAATATATAATATTATTAAATAGTAATAAATTTTAAATATTTAAACTTTTTACTCGATTTAAATATATATTATATTTAATTAATAATAATATTAAGCTAATTTATAGAATTAAAAATAAATTATATATTTTTATTTTAAATAATTACGCGTTTTATATATATAATAATAAATTAAACGTCTATTATATATTAAAATTATAGTACTAGTAATATATAAAAATAATATATTTATTTTTAAAAAATATTACTATATAAGTTTTTATAGCTTTATATAATATATTTAATATATTTAATTAAATATAATTAATTATAAAATTTTTATAGTTATTAATTCTATAATTTTATATATTAAAAAGTAATTTTTATATTAAATAGCTAAATAATATTTTTAAAAGTAATAATTTAGTAATTTTTTAATATTAATAAGTTTTTTATAAAATAATAATATTTAATTTAAAATAATACTATTATTAATATTAACTTATTTTACTATATAGATAAAATATTATTATTTTATATTATTTTATTAATTTTTTTTTAACTAACTCCTTCGTTATAACGGATCTTTCTTTTATAATTAATTTTTATACCGCGAGTAACTACTCCTCTACTATACTTTTTATTTTATATATTTTTTTTATTTTAAATATTTATAATCCGAAATAGTTTAAAATAATTTTTTTTTTAATATATTAACTTCGCTAACTAGAAGTATTTCTACTATTAAATAGGCCTATATTTAATAAACCTTTATAGTTTAAAATTCGATTACTATTTTATAATATATAGCTTAGAATATTTCTAAAAATATAACTACTCTCGCGCGAATATAAAAAAATTAACTTTTTATTATTTAATAAATAACTATTTTTTTATAGATTCGAATAGGCTAATAAATTACTATTTTTAACTATATATATTTTATTATTCGAATCTATCTAAAATTAATAAATAATAATATTTTAAATATATTACTATAATATATTATTAATATATTTTATTTATATTTTAATATCTAATAGCTATATAAACGCGTTTTTTATCGTTATTAATAAAAATACGCGGTAATCTAACTAGTAAATAAAATAAAAGAATAACTAGTAAAAATAAATATAATAAATATAAAATATATAAATATTTTAATTAAATAAAAATATATTAAAATTATTAAATAATACGATTCTATAGTATATAGGATAAAAAAAATATTAAAGTTAGTTAATTAATTAAAATAAAATTTTATAATTAAACTCTAATTTTTAATAAATAATTTTAAATTAAGTTTAAAGTTTTTACTTTAATATTAAATTATATATATTATTATATATAAAATTTTATTTTATTATATTTAACTATATTTTATTATATATTATTATATCTCGTTTTATTAATCTATTATTAATATTTACTATATAATAATTATATAATATAATATTAGAGGAAAAGAAATTATATATATAAATAAATATAGACTTTTAAACCTAATTTAAAACGGTATAAAAATTTAAAAAAACTATTACCTATTAAATAATTAATAAAAAGGAGAAAAAAGTATTTAAATAAAATCGCCGGGTTAAAAAAAATAATTCTCGGATTATAAATAATCTATATAGTAATATATTAAAATAATATAATTTATATTTTTATTAATTATTTTTAAATATTATATTATAAAATAAAACGGCGTAAATTATAAAATTAAAAAAAAATAATTTAAGCGGAGAAAATAGTATTACTAATTAAAAAAAAGTTTATTATAATAATATTAATTTTATTAGTAATATAATCTAGTAATATAATAAATACGGMCGCTAATTTTAAATAATATAAAATATTTAAAATAGTAGAAGGCGCGTTAATAATAATATTAAAATATATAATATTAACAGTCTAATATATTATATAGCGCGTTATTTATAAAATAGGGCTTAATAAATTAAAATTTACTAGTATCTAAAATCTAGAAAAAAAGTAGAATAAATTTATAAAAGAGTTTAGGACCGCTATAAATAAAAAAAGTAAGAAAATCCCTTTATTATATACTAGCGATAACGATAGAATAATTAAAAAAGTTAATAAAAAAATAGAAAAAATTATTAAAAAATATATTATATAAAAAAATATAAAATCTTTAAAAAATAATTTATATAATAAAGATAATAATAAATAAAATAGTTTAAAAATCTAAAATATATTACTTTTAAATATTATTTTAGTATTTTTACTATTTAGTTTTTAATTTTATAAATTATTATTATTAAATAATTTAAAAGCTTTTAAAATCCGAATAAACTTTATAAATATTATAGTTTTTTTTTATAAGGAAAGACTAGCGGGATTTAAAAAAAAACCCGATTTATTATAAATTTAAAAACTTTAAATAACCTTTAATTCTTTTTTAATAATAAAATATAAAAATAAAATAAAATAATTAAATTTCTTTAATTATAAAAAATATACAATTTAAATTTTTCTTTTTATCTAAATTAAAAATCTGTTTAGCGCTATTTATCCGATATTTTATTAAAATTAAAGCTTATTTATTTAAATAATATATTAAAATTTATTATAATTTTTAAAATAAATTTTATATTTTTTTTTTAAATAGTTATCTATTTTTTATAAATCGCTACTAGTTAAATATTTAAAGGAACTTTAATATTTTAATTTTAATAATATATAGAGGTAATATATTTATTATAGAATAAATTATATATATATATTTTAATAGCTTTTTATAATATAGTTAACGCTATAAATTAAATTCGTTTATTTTTATTTAAATAATTTATTATTAGTTTTTATATTAATTACGCGAACGGAACTTTAGAAATAATAAAATCAGTCGATTTTTAATAATAAATAATTTTATAAAACGCCGTTTTTTTTAATTTAATTAAACGTTTTATCTAAATATTATTAAATATATTAAACTTAAATATATTACCTAAATATATTATTTTAGTAACTTTATTTATATTACGATTATTTAATATACTATTTTTTTTATATATAGTTTTTTTAATAGCTACTTCGACGGATTAATATTAAAATTATTAATAATATATTAATAGAGTATATTACTTTTAGTAATTAATATTATATTTTATTTATATTAAATTATAAAAATACTAAGTGTTAAAATAATTATTAAAAATAAAATAATTTTATAAATAATAACTTATTTAAAATTCTATAGGTAAGTTAATTTATATAAAATTAATTTATAGCGGAGTTATTTCTTAATTTATTACTATTATTAATATTTTTAATCTATTTTAAATATTTACTATTTAAGCGCTAATATAATTCTATTATAAATACCGGTTATTATATTAGAAATAAATAAGTTATAGTTAATAAAATCTATTAAATACGCGAGAGAATAGTATAAAACTAGATATAATATTTATAAAAGGTTTTTATTTAACGTTTAAATATAATATAATACTATAATATAATTATATAATATTAATTAATAAAAATTATTAGTAAATTTAAAAGTGTTAGAAAAGGATAAACGCTAGAAAATAAATAAAAATCGAAAATACTAAAGATTTTATAATAATATATTTAGGTAATATAAATTTATTATATACTAATAATCTTTTAATTTTATACCTCGAATTAATTTTATAAATAAGAGTAATTATAGAATATAAAAATTAATTATAAATATTCGACTCTATAAATATAAGTTCTATAATTATAATATAATAAATATTATATATATTAATTATCTTTATATAGTTTAAAAAGCTAATTATAAATCTAATTATCTAGTAAATCCTATACTATATAAAAGGTAGCGATTTAATACCCGATTCGAATAAAATTTATTATTAATAAAAGAATAAAATAAAAAAATTATATTATAGTAGGGATAGTATTAAAATAATTATTCTAGACCGCTTTACTATTATTTATAATAAGAGGCTAGTTATAATTAATAATAAAACGAGTAAAATATACCTATATATATAAAATAATTATCTAGATATATATTTCGCTATAAAGATTTCCTATATTAAAAGCTTTAAAAATAGTAATAAGTAGAATATATTATTAAATAATATTATTATAATTATATTACTTTATTAAATTACCTATAAAAAATATCTATATATATTAAAAAAATCTTAATTTTTATTTTTTTATTATATATTTATGGTTTTTAATTCGTAAAAACTTTATAAATAATAAATTAATAATATATAATTAAATAATTTTAAATAATAAATTTAATATTTTTAGAGTTATTATATATAAGATTTATTATATAAATAAAGTTTTAAATAATTATAGTTTTAGTATATAAAGTTAAAATATTATAATTATTTATTATTTTTTAATTTTAATATTATTACTACTAACCTTTTATTATATTATTATTATATAGAGTATTCGATATTTAGAAATATACTATATAGTATATAGTATACTATTATCTAAGTTATAACGCTAATTAAAGATAATATATTAAGGTTATATATTTCGATAAATAGAATATTTATAGATTTTAGTATTTTAAAAGTATTTTAATTATAAAAAGAAATTTTTTTTTAATATAAAACTTAATTAAAATAGTATTATTAAAATAAATATAATAATTAATTAAATTTATTATATTAAACTAATATTTTATTAATTTAATCGTCGCTTTTATTTTAAATTAGATATAGTCGCCCTTTAAAAAATTCGCTGTTTATAATATATAATAGAGCTTTTTATTTTTAAAGCAATCTTTATATAATTTATTAAAAAAATTATTTTAGATTATTATTCTAATATAGGGCTTTATATTTAATTATAGGCTTTATATATACTTTAAAAAATAATAAAAGCTTATATTATCGCTTTTTTTAATAGTAAATATATTACTACTTTATATTATTAAAACGAAGTTACTAACTATTAATAAATATTAAATTTATAGCTATTTATACTAAGCGTATTACTATAAAAAAAAAACGCGAAATTTATTTTTTTATTTATATATAATTTAAGTTATTTTAATAAGTAGTTATTCGGGTATCGATTATTATAGGGGTAGCTAGGGGTTTAATAAAAATAGACGAGATTAAAAATATAACTTTTATAATTAAATAAATAATAATATATTATTTTTTTATATTATCTTTTTATATAATATATAATAGTTATATATTACGCGAATAGGTATAGTATTTAAAAATCGCTTAATTAATTACTCTTAATATAATACTTTTTAAAAATATAATTTAAAGATATTTTTTTTATTTAATAGTATATATCTAGGTTTAAAATACTTTAAAGATATTATTAATTAAATTATTTTTATTTTTACTATTAATTTCTTCTTTTAAACTCGTCTCTAATTATTTAATTATTTAATTATTTAATTATATACTTTTAGTAAAAAGGTAAAATAAATAGCTTCTCGTATATAATTAAATTATTATTATTTATTTTATTATTAATAAAACTATATAAAAGCTTAACTTAATTTTTATAATAATTAACCGTTTTTTTAAATATTAGGTTTTAAATATTAAATTAAAAAGTAATTCTATTAATAATAATTTTAATAATCGGGTTCTAAAAAAGATATAAAATTAAAATTAAAAAGAAATATTTATTTAAATATTAAGCGTATTATTTATATTTTTATACTTATTATAATTACCTTATAGGCTTAATACCTAAATCCTTATTATAAAATCATAGTCTTTTTTTTTAGCTTTAATCCGTAGATAATTTTTAAAGTTCGAAATTAATAAATAGTTAATAAAGCTAGAATTTATATTATTAAAGTATATTATTATTAATTATATACTTAATTTTATTTTTATTTATAATAATATTAGAAGTTTAAATTATATTTATTATATTATTAAATTTTTTTTTAGCGGTTTTAAAAACCGTAGTCTTTTTTAATTTATTGTTCGCTTTTAAGTATATAATAGAATTATTATTTAAAATAATAAATAAATAATAAAATATATTAATTTATTTTTTTAATTATTATTATTAGTAGCCTTTAATTCTTTTAAAAATTATAATAGCTTAAAATTTTAAATAATAAAATTTAATAAAGATAGAATAAGCTTATTATAAAAAATTAATAATACCCGATTTTATTCTTATTTTTTATAGATTAGTATATTTATAGAGCTTTAAATAAAGTTATATAATTTTTATTAGAAATAATAATTTTAATAATATTTTTTATTTAATTCTAATAGAATTATTAAATTAAACTATTATTTAATTATACTAGATTTAATATTAATATTTATTATAAACCGTAAGCTGTTTAATATTTAATATTTTTAGCGTTAAATTTTTTTTTATCGCTATATTATAAATATAGTAGCCTGATATAAAACGATATTTAAAATTAAAAAAGTTAAAAATTATAAATTTATAAAAAATCCGGATTTATTAATTAAATTAGTACGGATTAATAATAATAATAATAAAATAATAAATAGCGAGTATAATAATATAATTAAGTAATATAAGTATAAATTATACAAATTTTTAATTAGTATATATTTTTAAAGATTAATTATATAAGAAAATAGATTATAAAAATTAAAAATTAGTAGATAAATTCTTTATTATTTTTTTAATTATTATTTTTTTTATATATTAAAATTTTTTAAACTTATATTAACTATTTAATAATAGTTATAAAAGCCCGGCTAATAATATTTAAAAATATTAGCTAGCCGAAACCAACCTAATAATAATATAGATAAATAATATATTCCGAGTTTATAGTATAATTCTATTTTAATATTAATATAGAATTCGATTTAATTAATAAAAAAAAAGATTAATTAAAATACTATATCTATTATACCTTTAATTATACAGCGGATTTTTTTTTATATAAGTATAGACGATAGAAAAACGGATAATATATTTAATAATTAAAAAGTAGAAATAAAAAGGATAGTATATATCGGAAAAGTTATAGAAATAAAAGTACCTAGTCCTTTAATAATTAATAAAGGATTTTTAATTATTATTAAAAATAATTTAATAAAAAAATTATATTTATAAATAGCTATAAACGATTTAAATATTATATTAGTAGTATTTTAAAATTGAAAATTTTAAAAAAATAATAGATAATAATAGGTATTAAAGTATATTTATAATAACTAGAATTATTAATATTATATTATACTATTTAATTATATAGTTAAAAATTATTAATCGAACTAGTTAAAAATTATATTTATTAAAATAATAAGTATTAATATTTAAATCGACTCTTTAATAAATAATATATAAAAATAATATATTATTTATATTTATTATATCTATAAAACTATTCTTTTTTTATATTATTCTTTTTTTTTTATTATTCTTTTTTTTACTAGTCTTCTTTTTTTTACTAATCTTTTTTTTTTTACTAGTTTTTTTATTACTTATTTCCTTTTAGCTTTTATTTTTTTTATAAAAATTGTTTTTTTTAATAAATATTATATCGTTCTTTTTTATATAAGTTTTTAAAATTTTATTTATTTCTTTATTAATTTCTTTGAATAACCCTTTTAGATTTTATTTATAATAGAGCGATTTAATTTTCCTATTAATAATATTTATAAAATTTTTAACTATATTTTTAAATATTTTTAATTTATTTTTAGGGTTTTTTAAATCTATTTTTTAAAGTTCCGCGGTACTAGTATAATAAATAATCTATTAAGCGATGATATTAATAATAAAAATTATATATTTTAATATTTTAAGTAAATCCGATCGTTTAAATATAAATTAGATAAGTATTAGATTTAAAAAAGATAATTATTATATATTATATTTTTTATATATATTACCTCTTTAAAAGTCTTTTTAAAGATAATTATAATAATATTTATTTTTTCCTTTTCTTTTATTAATACTTTAACTCTTAACTTCTATTTAAATATTAACACTAGGTAATAATTAATAAAGCTAGTAGTTATATTATTCGAATATATTACTATATTTATTATTTATTATCCTTTTATCTTTTATTTTTATTCGAACTAATACTTTTAATATTTTTTTATCTATAGACTATTTTTATTTATCTATATAATCGGCTTTTTACTATATATAAAGTTTAACTTTATTTTTATTTTATTTTAATCCTCGTTTTCTACTAGCTACGGTTTTTAGATTAGTAGAATATAGTTTTAATTTTATAAAAGAAGCTATTATAATAAAAAAAATTAAGTAAAACCTTTTATATAATAGTAAAAACTTAATTAAAATAGTAAGTTTAGTTAATAAGATAAGTTTAATTATAAAATATTAATCCGGCTAGCTCTATAAGGCTAAAAGTTTTTAACGCTAAAGCGTTTACTTTAATAATCGGAGTTAAAAATACGTTATATACGCGATTAGTTCTTAAATATTTAAAGAATAATTTTATTATTAAATATACTAAGTTAATTCTATTAATTATTATTATAATTAGTATAATTAATATAATATATAATTAATAAATTATAAAATTTAAATTTTATTTTTATATAAAAAACTGTTATATTATATTAATTTAATAAATTTTATTAATATCTTTTATAATTTAGTAATTATAATTTTCGGGTATTTCTATTATATTCTAGAGGTTCTAGGTTCGAATTTTAATAGAAATCTAGTATATTTATTCTTAAAATCCGACGGTAAAAATAAAATATAATTTTTTAAAATATTTTAATTTTAGCTAAAATTTTTTAAAAGAAGTTTAATACTAGAATTATAATATATAAAAAAAATAATTTAGTTTTTATTAGAATTATAATTTTAAATAATTAAATAATATATATTAATAAAATATTTATAACTTTTATATTCTTTATAAATAATATATTATAATAATATATATTAAATATACTAACTAAAATAATATAATTATTAAAATTTTTATTATATTATTTTTATATTTATATTCTAGGTATATTAGCTTTAATAGAATAATATAATATATAAATTATTAAAACTCGGCCGTTAATATTATTTTATTTTTTAATACTTAAATAATCGTTAATAAATAAATAAATTAAAAATTTAATCTAACTTAGTTTATTTAAAATATTTAATATATTTATTTTATTTTTTTATTAAATAAAGTCTAATTTTATATTTTTTAAAATAACTTTATAGATATTCGCATAATATATAATATATTTTATAATTAAAATTATAATCCTAATTACTTAAATTTATAAAAGATTAAAGCTATTTAATCTAGCGATTTTATATTATTTATTTAATTTATCCGCTAATAATAAAAAGGTTTTAATATTTATTTAATAAAATTATTTAAAATTTTAATTATTCTTTTTACGTAATTAATAAATAAATTAGTAAATAATATTTAAAAGAAATTAAAAATTTATATTATTACTAGTTATAATATAAAAGCCGCGTCTATATTATAGTTTTTTATAGCTGCCTTTTACTATAGTAAACTCTCGTAGATAAATATTAAAAACTTATTTAATATAACAAGTAATTATATTATTTAAATATATTATTATATATTTTTTAAATAATCCTATTCTTTTTAATTTAAAACCGAGCTAATTCTTTTAATAAACGCGGTTTTATAAAATTCTACTATTAATTTATAGTTTTAAAATTAGCGATAATATAAAACTCGGCTTAATAATTAACTATAATTTATATATAAAAGTCTATATAGTTATTATATTATTAATTACCCCGCGAGTAGGAGTATATTAATTATAAAATCGTATATAAATTTTTAAACTTTAAAGCTATATTTTTTAAAATAAAAAAATAATAGAATAATAATACTATAAAAGGCTATATATATTAAATAAATTATTAATAAAATTTAATTCGATACTATTAAAATTAAATTTTAAAACAATTTAAACTATTTATAAAGCCGTATATAAAATTTATAATTTATTACTTTTTTTTAATTTGGTTACTTTTATAACTATTATTTATAATAATTAACAATAGCGCTTATTATAAAAGGTAATATATAAAATTTAAATATTTTATAAGTTTAGTACGCTAATAACGCTTTAATAATCTAACTTTTAAATTCCTTTTTTAAGAATTTTAAACTATTAGATATAGAAAAAATAATATAAAAAGATAATATATTAAAGTATAAAGTGCTAATATTTCGCTAGATAAAATATTAAATTAAATTAGGACGTATAATTTTAAAAAAGATTTATTAATACTAGAAATTTATAAAAAATTTAATATTTAAAATATTATTCGGTCGTTTTATCCGGGGGTTTATACTAAATATATAATCTTTTAAAAAAAAAATAGTAATTAAAATTTAAACCTCGGTTTTACTAGCGCTTTAAAAAAGTATTAAAGTTTATATAATATTAGTATTTAAATATAAATATATTACCTATTAATATTACTAGTAATATAGAGCTAAAAATAAATAATTATTAATCTAATAACTATTTATATTAAGCGGGTTACGATATAATAAAAGGATATAATATTTATTTTATATTTAGTAAGACGGATTAAATAGCTATTTTAGTCGAAAAAAAAAGAATAGAATAAAAAAAAAAAATATAAAATCTATATTTCAAAATTTAAAGAATAATATTATATTATTTTTTTATAAAATCTTTAAAAAGGATATAAAAAAATAAATTATTATTATTTATTAACTAGTATATTTTAATAATAATAACTCCTAGTTTAAAATTATAAAAAAGATTTTTATATAATTTATTTATTTTCTTTTATTAATAAAGTAAATTCTATAATTCGCTTATTATTATTTTTTATCCTAAATCTATTATACGATTATTATATTTAATTATTATAGTTTATTCTATATATAATAAATTTAATTAAGCCCGGTTCTACTAATAAATTTTTTTTATAAAATTAAATACCCGTTTAATTCTAATAAAGAATATTAAATAAAAAAAAATATCCTAAATTATTTAAACTAATCTAAAAAAATTAAAATTATTATTTTTCTAAAATTACTAGTCTAGTATATATTCGGTAATATTTATATTAAAATATTATTTTATTTTTATACAATTTTTTTAAGTATATATAAGCGGTCGAAAAATACTAGTTAAAACTAGTATAAATAACTATATAAAATTAATAAAGTATAGATATATTACTTATATATATTACCTATTAAATCTTTATAAATTAATTATCTTATATTAAAATATTAAAAGAGTCGTTATAATTTTTATTAAAATACTCTAGAAATTTCTTTTAATAATAATTTATAAAATTTTATTAACCAGGTTTAAATACTTTATTAATATTTTAATTATAATATAAATTTAATTTTACTATTAAATTTAAAATATTAGCTAGATTCTATATTAATCCGTCTTTTTTTTTTATATATAAATAATACTTTTTAAGTTTCTAAATTACTATTTAATAGGCTTTTATTATAGTAATTTTCATAAAATAATATAATATTTTAAAAGCTTCTTCTACTATTTTAAAATAATTATATATTTTAATAAGAACGCGGGATATTAAATAAATACTTATATTAATAGTCCGTGAAATAATAAGCGTAAAATTATAGAAAAAATAAAATATAATATTAAAAAATAAAAAGAATAACTAATTATAGGTATTTAGATAGATTTTATTAAATTTATTATCCGATATTCGAAGTTTATTAATATAGATTTTAAAGACTTTATATAATTAATATATTTAATAGATTATTAAATATATCAAATTCTATTAAATATTAATATTTTAAAATAAACCCTTTAATTTATAATTTTCGTTTTTTTTTAATTAAAGTTATTTAAAATATAATTTACGCTAAAAAAATATATTAATATAAATAATAAGCGTGTAAATTTAAACTATTATTAATAACTTAACTTTTTTTAATATATTATTTTATTATATTACCTTTTTTATTATATTTAATAACCCTATATTAAGATTATTAAAATATTTATCCCTTAAATTCTAGTTTAAAATATTATTTATTATTTATAATTCGATCGTTATAATAAAATCCTAGACTATAAAATTAATAATATAAGCTAAATATAGTAAAAAATTTTTAGTCTTTTTCTATTTTTATTTAAATTAAAAGAGTTTATTTTTTAATTTTACCTTTAAAGTATTATTTAAATTTATATTATTAGTAATAATACCGAGGAGTTTTCGCCTAATTTAATAGTAATTAATAAAAGTTAATATTTTATTATATTATATTTTATTAAAATAATTAATATTTAATAATATAAATCTAAATAACTATTTTTAAAACTAATATTAGTTATTAATTTAGTATATTAGTACTTCTAGATATAAAATTTTTTAAAGGCTAGACTAGGTATTTATTATAAAAAAAACTCGATTTATATTTAATAGCTTATTATAAATCTTTTTATAAATATTAATATAATCCTTTTTAATTTCATTAATTAAAATTATTCGATAATTAAATTATAAATTAAAATAAAGTATTTAAAAAAAATTTTAAAAAATAGAATTATTAATAATTTATAAAAGAAAATTAAGCTATATAAAGATTTTATATAACTAGCAGTTCTAAGTTTTTTAATTAAAATCCTTATTATTATTTATATAACTTTTTTTCTAAAATACTATATTAATAATATATTACTTTTAAATATTATTTATTATTTTTTTACGCTTAAAACTCGCTTTAATATTTAATTAAAAATTTTATTATTTAGCTTTTTAATAAAAAGTAGAGATTATATATTTATATATAATTAATATAATAAATAAACCGAAAATAATAGAATAATTAAAAATTTTAGCGTAATTTTTATAAATAATTATAAATTTATTATTAAAAATCGAAGCGGTTTATTTAAAATTAGATTAATATTTTAAATAATTTTTATTTAAACTATCTATTTTTCGTATTTAAAAAGGATTTACGAATTTATTAAAAAGATCCTTAATTTATATTATTATAAAAATAGTTAATTATTAAATTTTAAAAATTTTATAAATATTATTATATTATTAAACGTATTTATTATTAATTTAAAAAATTAAAGTTAAATATTAAAATTAAATTTCTTCTATTTTTATCTAAATTTACTCTTATTTCTTTTAATATAAATATATTAATATAATAAATATACTAGTATTTTAATTTAAAAGCTAACTCGTAAATTAATTTAAATAAATATTACTAATTAGCGAATTTAGTATTAATTCTTTATTAAATTTATTTAGATTATTTCTTCTATAAAAAGGATTCGGTTAATTTTATAATAATAGATTAATAATACTATTATTAAATATAATTTTATCTTTATATAGTAGTAATATAATAGGATAATATAATAGAATAATATATAAATAATAGTTATAGTTATTAAATATTAATACGATTTTAACTATAGTAAAGAAAATTAATACTATAGAACTTATATTATAAGTTATATTATTAAATTTAAGTAAGCTTTTAGCGGGTTAATTAAATTAAATCTGATTTAAAATTAATCTATTAAAAATCCGACCCGATTTAAAATCGATTTATTAAGAATTTAACCGGCTAAAATTCGATCTAACTTAAATTAGGTTCTAGGATTTTTTAACCCGACTCGGGTCGATTCTGGGTCCAGATTTTATCTATAAAACCCGGTCGAGTGACTAGTCTACTAAAACGCGGTAAAAAAAGACTATTAGTACTTTTAATATTATTAAAACTATTTATATTTTAAAARAATTAATTAATATAAATATTAATATAATATATTTTATTATATATTTATTTTTTTTATATAATTTTATATATTAATTTTACGCTAGAACCGTTTAAATCCTTTAATCGTTAAAAAAAAATAATTAAATTCGATTAAAAAAAATAATCTTTCCTTTATTAATAAAAGCGAAGTAGAAGAAAATAATATTATTATATAGTTTTATATTTATCTAGCGCTTTATATTTATTTTTAATATCTATTTTTATATATTTATTTTTATATTCTATTTTCGAGCCTATATTATTTTCGGGTAATTATAGTTTTAAAATCTATATTTTAATAAAATTTTCTTTTAATTTTAATTTTTTTGTTATAATTAGCAATGGTCTAGTTTATTATAATATTATAGAACCGTTGTATAGCTTCGGCTAAGATATTATATCGCTATATTATACTAATAGAAAAAAGGGCCTATATAGTTAAAGGAATTTCTTTTAATATTTATAGCTTTTTAAATATTAATATATATATATTTTCTATATAAAGCTCTATATATTCAATAGTAGAATATTAAACTATTATTTATACTTTTATATAATTTCCTTACTATTATATCCTTTTTATATTTTAATATCTTTATTTTTTATAAAAAACAGTTCGATTATATCGCGAAGCTATAATATAAAATAGTAATAATAATATTACGCTTATAATTAGATTATAATTATTAATAAATATAGTTATACTATAAAATAATAATATAAATAAACTTATTAACGATATTTTAAATATAGAAATTCGAGCTTTTAAAGTAAAATAAGCTCTAATTTATTAATAAAGAAAGTTAGAAATATTAAAAACTAAAAAAAAATTAAAATTTCTAAAGCTATTTATTATTATATATTAATAGTAAATTTTTAAAATTTTAATTAACGACTTTAAACGTATTAAAAAATAGAAAATAAATAAAAAATTAAAGTTAAAATTTTTTAATTCTATTTAATATAAAAGTAAAAATTATATAAAATATATATTATTTAAATATAAATATAAATATATTTTTAAAATTTATTTAATTATATATAAAATAAAAGCTTTAATAATTTTATTTAATATAAATTATTTTAGTTATTATCTAGCGAATATATAGAATTAAATTAAAAAAACGAATTTAAATACTAGGTTTAAAATAATCTAAAAAAAATAATTAAAATTTTTATTAGATTAATTCGATTTTTAAACTATTTATAATATTAAAATAATATTATAATATTTTAACGCGAAGTACTATAATAAATAAAATATTTTTTTATTTATTAAATATTTAAAAAATTTTAAAAATTATATAAAAAAATTTTTACTAAATTATATTCGGGTAAATATTTTAAAAAACGCTTTTTAGAATAATATAGCTGATAAAATATTTAAAATATTTAACTTTTTAAAAATATATTAGAGGATTATTAATTAAATAATTAAAATTAGATTAGTTTAATTATAATATTAAACGTATACTAGTTATAATAATATAAATACTAAAGTATTAAATTTTAAAAGCTATAAAAATAGTTAAAAAGGATAAAATTTATTTAATACTATTATACTAGCGATTAACGTAAATATAATAATAATTAGTTATAAAAATTATAAAGGCTAGTATAATTTCTAAAAGTATAGCTTAAATAGTAGCCGCGGATTTTATAAAAATAATAATATATTAATAATAATTATTTATTAAAAATATAGTAAAAAAGGTTATAAAAAACCCGATTACTTTTATAAAAATAAAAAAGGAAAAAATAAAACCTAATAAATATTATTTTTATACTACTAGATTATTAATAAATAAAGCTATAAATATTTTATTTAATTATAAATATAATTATTTAAAAGAAAAAATAAAAGGTTAAATTAATTATATTTATTAATTATAATATAAGCCTGAATTTTATATTATAATATTATATAAAAGAGCTAAAGTTATATAATAACTATAATATTAAAACGCTAATTAAAATATTAAATAATATAAGTTTAACTTATTTTTAAAAATATAAATTTCTAATTAACTTTACTAATTTAAAAAAGGAATCTAGAATAATAATAGATAAATATATTAAAATAAATATTAAATTCTTTAATATTATATTTAATTTTTTATAATTATATTAATATAATCTAAATATTAATTAAATATATATATAATAGATATAACGCGATTTTAGTACTATTCTAATAGGAATAAATATTAAACTAATCCCGGCTAAAAAATTAGGATATTTATTAAAAATAGAAGAATTTAAATAGTTATATCTTTTTAATATAGAACTATATAATAAAAATAATATAATCGCTTTATATAATATTAAAGAGGCGATTTTATTTAAAAAATATACTAATTTAAAAAAGGTTTATAACCTTTAAAAAGCTAATAAACTTTTTAAATATTTTATAAATAATTATACTTTTAAAATAACTAGTAATCTATTATTTAAACTTTTATATAATCTTTTAATTATTAAATTAAAAATTTTATAAATTTATATTAATAAAAATTTAATAAAAAGGTTTATTTATTATTTAATATTATAAACTAGCGTTCCGATTATATTTATAAAAAAAAAATAGTAACTTTCGCTTTTATATCAACTACTAGGAACTAAACCGAGTTATTATTAAAAACCAGTACTTTTTTCCCCTAATATTAGAAGCCTTAAATAGGCTATATAAAATAATAATTTTTACCTATTTAAATATCCGGAATATTTATTATTATATTAGAATCTAAAAGAGTAATAAATAAAAAATAATATTTTATATTTATTATAGCTATTTTAAATATTATATTATATTATTTAATTTAATAAATACTTTAATTATTTTTTAAATATATATTAATAACGTTTTTAGAAACTTTTTAAACTTTTTTATTATAATATATATAAATAATTTACTAATCTATTCTAAAAATAAAGCCGAGTATTTAATATATATATAAAAAATTTTTATAAAACTATTATAATATAAACTATATATTAAATTAAAAAAATATTTATTTAATATATATAAAATTAGATTTATAAAATTTATTATTCGCTTTAATAGTATTATAATAAAAAAATTAGTCTCTTTTAAAATCGTACTATAATATATAGTATTTTTTAAATTTATAAACTTTTATTAATATTTTATTAAAATATTCTCGCGGGTAGTATTACTACTAATATTATTATTAAAAAGTAGTAATAAAGGGAAGTTTAATATTAAATTTATTCTAATTAAAAAAATAGCTAATAGATTTAAAACGTTAAAGAAACGTTTTATAATAGCATTTATTTTATAATAATTTAATTATATACTTTAAATTTATATTAAAATAAATATTTTAAAGTATATTATTTTAATAATTATTTTACAGCCCTTTAATACCGGTATATAAATCTACTAGTATTTTATCGCCTACTAGTCCCGGAAAAAAAACGGTTAAATATAACTATAATATTAGAGATTCGGAAATACTAGCTATTATTTATACCTATAAATAGTAGTAATATTATATTAAAAAAGCTTTTTATAAAATAAAAATTATTATTAATTATATAAATTTTTATAATTTTTTTATAAAAAAAAAATTTAACTATAAAAACGCTAGATAATAGAAGCGATTAATTAGGCTAGATTTAAATTTAAAATATAGGCCGGATAAATTAAACTTTATTAATATAGTATTAATAAAAAAATAACTATAAAATATTTAAAGCCTATACTACTTTTAATATTCTAGATTAAAAATATATTTATTTAATTTTATACCCTAGAGAATTTTAGGAAAATTTTAAAAAAAGTATAAAACCGATTATAAGTTTTTTAAAGATTTAGTACTATTTATTTAAAAATTTTATAAAATAAAATAAAAATAAATTTAAAAGTTTATAAAAAACTTTAAATAATATTAAAAAGCTACTAAAAATAATAAAAAGAGCTATTTTAATAATAAAATATTATTAATTAATTTTAAAAATATTTAAAAAAGCTTTTAAAGGTTATTTAAAAATATTAAAACCGTTATTAAAAATATTTAAAAAATAATAGTAATATATTATATAATAAAAAAAATAAAGGCTAATATTTTTAATAAAAAGAGCGAACTTTTAAAAAATACCTTTAAATATAAATTTTTAATAAAAAGTCGCGTATCTAATATTTATATAAAAAAGCGCGATAATATTATATTATTTATATCTTTTTATAATTAAAGGATACCTTTAATATTAATAAAAAAAAAAGATAAAAATATTTTAAAAAACGATATAAAAATATTAACTCTATTTTTTATAATTAAAAGGAAGTCTTTTAAAATAAAAAAAAGGTAGATATTAATAAAAACTTATAGTTTTAAAGTATATAAAAAATTAAAAACTTTTTATAAACCCGATACTACTATATATAATAATATTTAGTTGATTTTTTTAAATAATTTTAATAATTTTAAAAACTTATAGTTAAAGTAATAAGTCGCTAAAAAAACAGCTTTAAAAAATATATATAATATACCCCCGTTATACTTTTATTATATTATAAAAAAGTTTTAAAAGCTTAATAATATAATTAAAAAATTAGTATTTTTTAAAAAAAAGTTATTTAATAATTTATTAAGCGTTTATATAATATTAAAATAATTTAATAAAAGTTATAAATAGTATTAAAACTAAAAATTATTTTATTATAATAAAAAAAAATATATATTCTTTAATATAATTAAATAAAAAGTTTTTAAATATAATTATAATAATTTTATAACAGATTATTTTAGTTATAAAAAAATATAAAAGTTTATTCACTAAAAATACTTTTAGCTAAATATAATAAAGGATATTAAATATTATATATATATCTATAATATATATTATTAAATAAAATCGATAAGGTATAAAATATATAATGAAATATAACTACTAAAAAGATCTTTAAAATTATTTAGCGATTTAATTATAAATTTTATTATTAATCTACCCTTATATAAATACCTCCGCGTTATATATAATTCGATTTTTATAATAGTCGACCGTTATATAAAACTCGTTATATATATTTTATATTAAATAATTATAACTATAAAAAAGCTAGCGGATACTTTTATTAATAAAGTATATAGCTATTATAATATATTTAAATCGCTAGTTTTTAATTAAAGGATTTTTTTTATTTTATAATTTTAATTTATTTTTTACTATTATTTAAAGATTAAGCGCTATTTAAATACCGTTTTTTATTTATAAACTAATAAATAAACTAAATAATAAAATTAAACCTTAAAATAATTTTTAAAAGACTTTATTAACTATAATTAGAATAATTAAAGTAAATAACTACTTTTTATAGAATTTACGTATAATAATAATAAGTATATTTCTACTAATATAACGCCGTTCTTCGCCGCTACTAATAAATATTTTAATTTAAAAAATAATATTTAAATTAATAATATTAAAGATAATATATCTAAAATATATTAATATATTAAAATATATATATATATATATACTTAGTTTAAAAGCTAATAAAAAATAATAATAAAAAAATAATTTAAATACTATAATTAAAAGTATTTAATAAAATTTTTTATTATTAGTAATAAAATATAATTAAATAAGCGTAATTTTAAAATAAAAAAATTATTAAAAAAATTAGATTATAAATTTTATAGATTTTTTAAAGTAATAGAACTAGTAAATTTATAATTATATTATTTAAAACTTTTAATATTAATAGATTATATTTATCCTATTTTTTATATTTCTCTTCTTAAACTATATATAATAGTAGAAAAAAAAAATAAAAAAGATCTACTACCCTTATTTATTAATAGTAAAGAGTAATATAAAATAAAAAAAATACTTAATTTAAGATAATACTATAGAAAATTATAATATCTAATAAAATAGTTTAATTATAATTTTAAAAATAATAATTAGTTTAATATTAAAAAAATATCGGGAGCTAGTAAATATATAGAGAATTTTTATTATATATATTCTAAAAAACTATTCAATAATTATAAAAAGAACTCTTTAAAAAAAAGGTAAAAAAAAAGAATAAATTATAATTAAACTATATATAAATATATATATAAAATAATAAATAAAATAATAAATAATATTAAAAATATAAAGTAATAATAAAAACGAAACTTTATATAATTATCGAAATTTACTAGTAGAATATATATAAAAAAATATATATTATAAAATATATTATTAAAGAAGGTTAAAATTAAAAAAAAGCTTTATTAAAATATAAATTTTAAAGTTATAATTATTTAAAAGCTATATAGATCTAAAAATAAAATATAGAAATAAATATATAAAAATAAATATTAAAGATAAATATAAAACGCTAAATAAATATAAAATTATATAATAATATTATCCTTTTTTATTTCGCTTTTATTAATAGAAAAAAAATTATTTTTTTTAATTAAATTTAACTATTCCTTTTTAATAATTAAAAAATCTAAATAGTTTTAGTATAAAATTAGCGCGTGAAGTTATATAAAAAAGGTAAATATATAGTAAAATATATTATATTAATATTTATATTAATCGATTTTTTTAAAGTATAAATAGTTTTAATAATATTAAAGATATTAATAGTTTTTTTTTACTATATTTTAATTTTTTTTTAAACCTTAATTTATTTATAACTAAAAAGAATAATAATACGCGAGCGGTATATAATATATCGCTTTTTATTTTTATTAGTAATATTAATAGTAATAGTAGTAGAAATTATTTTATTAATTATCGAAATAAATTTTTAAAGGATTTATATAAATTAAAAAAACTACCGCGATATATAGACTTAATATATTAGCTTATATTTTTTTTAAAATTTAAAATAATATATATAATATTTAGAACTAATACTAGATTTTATATAATAAATAAGAATATAATAAATAATAAAATTATTTTTTATTTATTTTTTATTAAAAATTATTAAATAGTAGTATTAAATAAACGATATATATTATAATACTAGTTTTAATATATTAATAGTAGTAATTCTTCTATAAAATTAAAGTATTTAATAATATTAAAATATTAGGCGTCTATATATTCTAAAAATTTTTTTTAATTATTAAAGTTTTAAAAGTTTTAAAACTTATAATAAAAAATATAAAAATTAGAAAAAATTTATAAAAAAATAGAACTAGTAAATAAAGGTAAAGTATAGTAAAAATAATAAAAATTTAAATTAAAAAATAGATTTATATTAAAAAAAAAATATTTATTATATATTTATAAATAAAAAATAGAATTATACTATTTAACGCGAGATTTATAACGCTAGTAATATAAATTAAATTATTTAAAATTTAATAGTTTTAATTATTATAATTATTATAATATAATATAACTATTAAATAAAATTATTAAATAATATTAATTTTTATAAATATATTTTAATATAAATATTTAATAAGTACTAAAAGGTATTAATAATATATTATAACGTAATAGCTAATATTAATATTAATATTAAATAATCTTTAATATATAAAATAAAACTATTTATATATTTTATATATAATAATAAAACGTTTTATATATAAATATATATTAGTATTATATATTTTTAAGTTATTAATTTAATTAATACGCGTTTAAATATACGCGCTTTATATAAAAGACTTAGCTATTTATTATATATATATCGCTTAATTATAAAATAGTAAAGATACTATTATAAAAGAAAGAATATTATTATAATTAATAATAATTTAGCTTATTATAATATTATAAAACCGTTATATAGCTTCGGCTAAAATATTATATCGCTATATTATACTAGTAGAAAAGGGGGCTTATATAGTTAAAAAAATTCCTTTTAATATTTATAGCTTTTTAGATATTAATATATATATATTTTTTATATATAGCTCCGTATATATAATAATAGAACGCCAAATTATTATTTATATTTTTATATAATTTCTCTACTATTATATTCTTTTTATAGTAAATAGCTACCCTTTATAAAATTTACGTATAATAATAGTAAATATACTTCTATTAATATTACGCCGTTCTTCGCTATTATTAGTAAATATTATAATCTAAAAAATAATATTTAAATCAATAATATTAAAAATAATATATTTAAAGCGTATTAATATATTAAAAAATATATATATATATATACTTAATTTAAAAGTTAATAGAAAGTAGTAATAAAAAAATAATCTAAATATTATAATTAAAAGTATTTTATAAAATCTTTTATTATTAATAATATAATATAATTAAATAAATATAATATTAAAATAAAAAAATTATTAAAAAAATTAAATTATAAATTCTATAGGCTTTTTAAAATAATAGAATTAGTAAATTTATAATTATATTATCTAAAATTTCTAATATTAATAGATTATATTTATCCTATTTTTTATATTTTTTTTCTTAAATTATATATAATAGTAGAAAAAAAAGGTAAAAAAAATTTATTACTCCTATTTATCGACGGTAAAAAATAATATAAAATAAAAAAAATATTTAATTTAAAATAATATTATAAAAAATTATAATATTTAATAAAATAGTTAAATTATAACCCTAAAAATAATAACTAGTTTAATATTAAAAAAATATTAAAAGCTAGCGAATATATAGAGGACTTCTATTATATATATTTTAAAGAATTATTAAATAATAGTAAAAAGGGCTTTTTAAAAAAAAAAWAAAAAAAAAAATTATAATTAAATTATATATAAATATATAAATAAAGTAATAAATAAAATAATAAATAATATTAAAAATATAAAGTAATAATAAAAACGAAACTTTATATAATTATTAAAGTTTACTAGTAGAATATATATTAAAAGATATATATTATAAAATATATTATTAAAGAAGATTAAAATTAAAAAAAAATTTTATTAAAATATAAACTTTAAAGCTATAATTATTTAAAAGTAATATAGACCCGAAAATAAAATATAAAAATAAATATATAAAAATAAATATTAAAAATAAATATAAAATATTAAATAAATATAAAACTATATAATAATACTATCTTTTTTTATCTCGCTTTTATTAATAAAAAAAAGATTATCTTTTTTAACCGAATTTAACTATTTTTCTTTAATAATTAAAGGACTTAAACGGTTTTAATATAGAATTAATACGTAAAATTATATAAAAAGGGTAAATATATAATAAAATATATTATATTAATATTTATATTAATTAACTTTTTTAAAATATAAATAGCTTTAATAATATTAAAGGTACTAATAGTTTTTTTTCGCCGCGTTTTAGTTTTTTTCTAAACCTCGATTTATTTATAATTAGAGAGGATAATAATATATAAATAATATATAATATATTATTTTTTATTTTTATTTATAATATTAGTAGTAATAATAATAGAGATTATTTTATTAATTATTAAAATAAATCTTTAAAAGATTTATATAGGTTAAAATAACTATTATAATATATAAATTTAATATACTAGCTTATATTTTTTTTAAAATTTAGAGTAACGCGTATAATATTTAAAGTCGATACTAGATTTTATATATTAGATAAGAGTATAGTAAATAGTAAAGTTATTTTTTAACTATTTTTTATTAGAGGTTATTAAATAGTAGTACTAGATAAATAATATATACTATAATACTAGCTTTAATATATTAATAGTAGTAATCCTTTTATAAAACTAGAGTATTTAGTAATATTAAAGTATCGGGCGTTTATATATTCCAGAAAGTCTTTTTAATTATAGGAGTTTTAGGAGCTTTAAAATTTATAATAAAAAATATAAAAATTAAAAAAAATTTATAAAAGAGTAGAGCTAGTAAACGAAAGTAAAATATAATAAAAATAATAAAAATTTAAATTAGGGAATAGATTTATATTAAAAAAGAAACGTTTATTATATATTTATAAATAAAAAATAAAATTATACTATTTAATATAAGGTCTATAATATTAATAATATAAATTAAATTATCTAAAATTTAATAGCTTTAATTATTTATAATTATTATAATATAATATAGCTATCGAGTAAAACTATTAAACGATATTAATTTCTATAAATATATCTCGGCGTAAATATTTAATAAGTACTAAAAAGTATTAATAATATATTATAACGCGACGGCTAATACTAATATTAATATTAAATAATCTTTAATATATAAAGTAAAACTATTTATATATTTTATATATAATAATAAGATATTTTATATATAAATATATATTAGCGTTATATAACTTCGAGTTATTAATTTAATTAATATATATTTAGGTATACGCGCTTTATATAAAAGGCTTAGCTATTTATTATATATATATCGCCTAATTATAAAATAATAAGGATATTATTATAGAAGAGAAAATATTATTATAATTAATAATAGTCTAGCTTATTATAATATTATAAAATATTGCGGCTATACCGCTTGGGCAAAAAACTAATAGGGCAGATAGGGCTAAGTGGCTACCGTGGCCCGAAGGAGGCCTTTTGAGTATATTTACTTAGTTAGGTTTAACGTCTTTTAGCGCCTATATTTATTTAGTTATAAATTCTATAAATAGATAGTTCTTTACCTTTAATATAATACTATTACTTTATACTTATTATATAATAAATAGTAGTAATTAAAAGTAATTTATATAAAATACGATATTATTAACTTCCGTATATATATACTATTAATTATTATATAATATTAGATCTTCCGAATAAACTTAATATTCTTTTACTTATTAGACTACCGCTTTTATACTAATATTCGGTTAATAGAGTTAACTAAAATATATCCTAGCTTCTAATCCTTTTAGTAAAGTTTTAGATATTTTCTATAATAATTTAGAGGACTTAATCGACTTTATTATTATATTAGTTTTTATTATAGCTGCCTTTTATATTAAAAAGTTCTAAAAGTATATTAAACGGTTTTTAAAATAGAATCGAGCTTTTATAGTAATTTTTAGAATTTATATTAATTATATCTATAAAAAAAATCTAGGTTTATACCGTTTTTTAATATAGGAATTTTCTAGTAGTTAAGTAATTTAAGCTAGTATAATAAAAGCTAGTATAGCTTTTATTACTACTTATTTTATAGATTAAAGCAAGTATTTACAGATTTTTATTAAAATAATAAATAATTTCCGCGATAATATTATTATAGTCTTTAAAAACAAAGACTTTTAAATTTACGTTTAAGAGCTAGCTATAAATTTTATTTAGGATAATTTAGACCTTTATTTTTACTTTTTAGATTTATTAAAAAATTTATAACGGATTAATAAATTTACGAATATTACTAAATTTATTAATATATTTAAATAGTAAAACTATATTTCTAGTATTAAATCCAGCCTACTTTATTTAGTAAAATCGGAAGGAAGTATTATACTATCGCTAGATATAGTAGGAATTCTATTATAATAATAATAGGGTGGATCTATAAGTAACGATAATCTATTATAATAATAGTAAGCTCTTTTAAATAGGTAATTACTTATAGACGCCCGTCTAATTTAATTATTAGGATTTTTTATATAGAATTTCTAGAATTAAATAATTACTATACTAGTAAATCTAATAGCTATACTAGCGATTATTAAATTATAATAGAGGGCTTATAATATTAATCTATTTTAATTAAATAGCGATAAACTATCTATAAAGTTTATAAAATTATATAATATCTATTATAATATATACGCTTTTATATAGCGTATAAAAATAAAATATAAAACGATAGATATATTATTAATATATTATATTCTGGATTTTTATCTATAAAGCGAAGTAGTTATATAGTTTATTATTATAATTAATAAATCTACTTATAAATCGCTATAATTAAACGAGAGTATTAAACTATAGTATATATTTTTTAAAAATTATTTTAGCGAGTTATTATTTACTACGCTAATATAATTAAAGTAGATATACTATACTATTAATAATATATAGGCTTAAAAAGATTTTTTAAAATATTTTAATAATATTATTATTAAGGTAAAAAATATAAAAATAATATTTACTAAAAGTATTTAAATAATAATTAATATTAAATATTTTAATACTCGGCTATAAATATTAATTCTAGATAAAACCGTAATAATTATTATTAAAGTTTTTTATAAATTTCTTTAAAATAAGAAAAATAATTAGTTCGATATCTATAATAGTAATAAAAATCGTAAAACGTTAAAATTAAACCTTTTATAAAAAAATAAAAATAAATAATATAAAGAAATAATAATATACTAGCCGTTATAAAATAACCCTTTTTATATATTTAAATATCTATTTACGTATTTAAACTACTTATAAGGAAATTAACCGAATATATTTCCTATTATATATTAATACCGGAATCTCTTTATAATTTTATAAGCTTTATTAATTAAGAGTAAGCCTAGTATATAGAATAATTAGCGTACTATCTAAAATAATTATTAGTAGTTTCTGTTTAAAGCTATTACTCCGCCGTAATAAAATTAAATTAGAAACTAGTAAAATTATAGCTATTAATAATATAATAATAGCCGGAATTTATACGGAAGCCGCTAGCTAAATAACCAGTAAGTCTACTTCTAATAGGAAGCTTCCGGTAAGTAGGTTCTAGGTAATAAAATAGAATAGTACTAGAATTACGAAAATAGCTTCTACTAATTAACGGACTTTACTAGAGCTGAATATATAATAAACGAGGAGCTTAACGAAGTTCTATATACTACCGTTAAAAATCCTAATTAATATAATAATATAGTAGAATTTTACTTTATTATAATAAAATATACGATACTTAAATTTAAACTAATAAAAATATACTAATATAATAAATACGACGAGATTTTTAAATTAAATAACGTTTTATATCGTTATCTGCGCGTTAACTATAGTAAAAAACCACTTCTAGTTATAGCTATTATAGTTAAACCAACTATTAAGCTAAATATTCTAATAGTACTAGTATAAATTTATTTAGAACTAGCTAAGCTATTTAAAAATACGCCGGAGGATATTAAACTAGAGGTTATTAAATAGCTGCCGTTATAAATACCCTAGTTAATTTATTAAATTATAAAAAATATATTAATAGTAGGTTTTATTTTCTAAAAATACCGTTATATAATTATAAATATTCGCTTATAATCTAACGCAAAAAATTATAGCTTCTACTAGAATATAGGCTATATAATAAATTTAATTAACCGAAAATTTCTATTAAAACGGCTACCGTAAGCTATAATTTAGAAGATATTAGCTTTTATAAATGTTAAAGGTATTAGTAAGAGGTAATATAATACTATTAAATTTATTATTATCGAAATTTTCGTACCTAATAAAAGGGCTATAGAGTTTACTATTATTATACGCGAATTCTATCTAGTAGACGATCTAAACGCTAATATATTTATTAGTATCGATATTATAAAATCTAAAAATATTAATATATATTTATCTATAAATATAATAACTATTAGCTTCTATAATAATATAGTAATACTAATCGCTACTAGTATTAAAGGTACTAGAATAAGCGCTATTGTCTATAGTATTTAATATATTATAGTGCCGCCACACGCTAGTAAAGCCGTTAAGATCGCTGGCCCACGCCGAAGTCCTCTGAACCTTTTATAAGACCGTGACTTTATCTATAAGCCAAAAACCCTGAATACCCTCGCCGATTATACACGCACGCACGAACGCCTAACGGAAGGCCTCTCTATATATAATATATTAACGAAGCTGTATAAGTTTATCCGCTACTACCCGTAATGCTAAGTTAACCAGATATCTCGCTACCGCCCGTACGAAGCCCTACAGCTAATATTCAGCCCAGTAAGACCGTTCTATACGCTTACTATCGATTTTATCCTTACCCTACCGAAATTATATAAAGGGTACGATTATTATATATTAGTAATAGATAAATTTACTAAAATAATTATCTATATATCTAGAAAAACTATCTAGGGCGGTAAATAGTAGGCTAAATAGCTATTAGATAAACTAATAAAACTAAATTAAAGCGTATTATAAGTAGTAATTTTAAATCGCAATAGAAAATTCGTTAATTAACTATAATACTAGATATTTAAAATATTAAAAATAGATTTATAGTATTTTATTATCTAATACCTGTAAACTAATAATATATTAAAATAATTTAATTAAACTACTAAAATTACTATATATTATTATATTATTATACTAAACGATTCTAGGCTATAACCTATTATTTTTTTATAAATATTAGCAGCTTTTAATAACTTTATAAATTATAGTTTTATATTTAAAATACCTAATTAAATATTATTTAAATTTAAAACTCGCGAAGTATTAAATTTTTTATACTTACTAGACTTTAAATAAACTATTTAACTAAAAAATACGCTAGGCTTTAAAACTCCCGCCGACGTTTTTATTAAAGAACTAGCTACTTTTTTAACTATAATATAAATAGTTTATTATTATAACTCGATTATTCTAGAAGCTAATAAACTTATAAATATATTTATAGTACGAAATACTATAGTACTAGTAATTATAAAAAAATACCGGTTTATATATATCGATATTAAAAATATTATTATTTTTATTATAATAAAAATAAAAGAATACTCTAATATATACTACTAATTAATTTACTTTAAAGTTAGCGATTTTATAAAAATACGTTTATATTAAAGTTATAATATATTAGGGCTTACTTCTAAAAAAATTAAATAATAGTAAATAGGTTTTTTTAAAATTATTAAATATATTAAATAATTAGTCTACTATTTAAAGCTATTATCTATTATAAAAATTTATAATATAATATTAATAGTATATTTAAAGCCTATTATTTACTCTAATAATAATTTCTATTAGCGCTATTATATATCTATATCTCTAGTTATTATTAATAATAATAAAGAGTTTAAAATCGAATAAATCTTTTATAAACGCCGTATCTATAAAAATAAAGGTTTTTCTATTTAATACTTTATTTATTAGGTTAATTATAGGTTTAAAAATAACTAATAAATACCTAAAAACCGTTTAGGTAATATTAAAGCACTAGTAGAAAAATATAAACGCCGCTTTAATCTAGAATCGGCTTTAGATTATAATAAAGCCGTTAACGATACTAATACTAATATTAAGTAATAGAAATATATTAAAAAGCCGTTTATCGGCGAGAAAGAGCCTATTATTAAAAACTAATAGTTTTATTTATTACTGGTATCTATTACGGTTATACCGCCTAGATAGAAGGCTAATAAGGTAGATAGGGCTGAGTAGCTACTATAGCCCGAAGGAGGCCTTTTAAATATATTTACCTAGTTGGGTTTAGCGCCTTTTAGCGCCTATATTTATTTAGTTATAGATTCTATAAATAGATAGTTTCTTACCTTTAATATAATACTATTACCCTATACCTACTATATAATATAAAACCGTTATATAGTTTCGGCTAAAATATTATATCGCTATATTATACTAGTAGGAAAAAGAGCCTATATAGTTAAAAAAATTCCTTTTAATATTTATAGCTTTTTAGATATTAATATATATATATTCTCTATATATAGCTCCGTATATATAATAGTAGAATATTAAACTATTATTTATACTTTTATACAATTTCACTGCTATTATATTCTTTTTATATTTTTTTAGTAATATACTTTATAGTATATATCTTTTAGTATATATTCTACTAATAAATTTTAGTAATTATATAAAATTTCGTTTCTATTATTATTTTATATTTCTAATATTATTTATTACTTTATTTATACGTTTATATATAGTTTAATTATAGCTTATTTTTTTTTCGTTTTTTTTTAAAGAGCCCTTTTTACTAGTATTTAATAGTTTTCTAGAATATATATAATAGAAATCCTTTATATACTCGCTAGCTTCCGATATTTCCTTAATATTAAACTAGCTATTATTTTTAAAATTATAATTAAACTATTTTACTAAATATTATATTTTTTTATAATACTATTTTTAAATTAAATATTTTTTTTATTTTATATTACTTTTTATTATTAATAAATAAAAATAATAGATTTTTTTTATTCTTTTTTTCTACTATTATATATAGTTCGAGAAAAGAAATATAAAAAATATAATAGATATAACCTATTAATATTAGAAGTTTTAAGTGGTATAATTATAAATTTATTAGTTTTATTATTTTAAAAAACCTATAAAATTTATAATTTAGTTTTTTTAATACTTTTTTTATTTTAATATTATACTTATTTAATTATACTATATTATTAGTTATAAAAAATTTTATAGAATACTTTTAATTATAATATTTAAATTACTTTTTTATTACTACTTTTTATTAGCTTTTAAGCTAAGTATATATATATATATATTTTTCGATATATAAACGCGTTTTAGATATATTATTATTAATATTATTAATTTAAATATTGTTTTTTAGATTAAAATATTTATTAAAAACGGCGAAAAACGATATTATATCGATAAAAATATATTTACTATTATTATATATAAATTCCGCGAAGAATAACTATTTATTTTAATTATTCTAATTATAGTTAATAAAATTCTTTAAAAATTACTTTAAAATTTAATTTTATTATTTAATTTACCTATCGATTTACGGATAAAAAGCGGTATTTAAATAGTACTTAATTTTTAAATAATAATAAAAAGTAAACTAAAACTATAAAATAAAAAAAGTTTTTTAATCGAAAATTAGCGATTTAAATATATTATAATAGCTATATATTTTATTAATAAAGGTATCCGCTAGTTTTTTTATAATTATAGTTATCTAATATAAAATATATATAGCGAGCTTTATATAATAGTTGATTACTATAAAAGTCGAATTATATACGACGCGGAAGCGTTTATATAAAAGTAGATTAATAATAAAATCTATAATTAGATCGTTAAATAATTTTAAAAGTCTTTTTAGCKGCTATATTTCGCTATATAGTTTATACCTTATAGGTTTTATTTAATAGTATATATTATAGATATATATATAGTATTTAATATTCTTTATTATATTTAATTAAAAGTATTTTTAATAAATAAACTTTAATATTTTTTTATAATTAAAATAACCTATTATAAAATTATTATAATTATATTTAAAGGCTTTATATCTAATTATATTTAAAGATAAATATTATTTTCTATTATAATAGAATAATTTTTAATTTTAATACTATTTATAATTTTTATTAAATTATTTTAATATTATATAAACGTTTAATAAATTATTAAATAATTTTTTTTTAAAAATATTAAATTTTTAATCGTATTATTAAGCTTTTAAAACCTTTTTATAATATAATAAAAAAATAATAGGGGTATATTATATATATTTTTTAAAGCCGCTTTTTTAATAATTTATTATTTTAATTATAAATTTTTAGAATTATTAAAATTATCTAAAGGAATTAACTAAATATTATTATAAGTAGTAGTATTAGATTTATAAAAAACCTTTAACTTTTTATATATTTTAGAATTATAAATTTTTATTAATATTTACCTCTTTTTTATTTTAAAAGATTTTTTTTTAATTATAAAAAACGGAGTCGATACTTTTATATCGCTTTTTAAAATATTTTTATCTTTTTTTTCTATTAATATTAAAGGTATTCTTTAATTATAAAAAATATAAATAATATAATTTTATCGTGCTCTCCTATATAAATATTAAATACGCGACTTTTTATTAGAAATCTATATTTAGAAATATTCTTTAAAAACTTATTTTTTTTATTAAAAATATTAGCCTTCGTTTTTTTATTATATAGCGTATTATTACTGCTTTTTAAATATTTTTAATAATAGTTTTAATCTTTTTAAATAACTTTTAAAAGTTTTTTTAAATATTTTTAAAGTTAATTAATAATATTTTATTATTAAAATAATTCTTTTTATTATTTTTTAATAATTTTTTAATATTATTTAAAGTCTTTTATAAACTTTTAAATTTATTTTTATTTTATTTTATAAAAGTTTTAAATAAATAATATTAGATTTTTAAAGGATCTATAATCGATTTTATATTTTTTTTTAAATTTTTTTTAAAACTTTTTAAAGTATAGAATTAAATAGATATATTTCTAATTTAAAATATTAAAAGTAGTATAGATTTTAAACGCGTTATAATTATATATTTATAATATTATATTAATAAAATTTTATTTACCCGGCCTATATTTTAGATTTAGATCTAGTTTAGCTAGCCGTTTCTACTATCTAGCGTTTTTATAACTAAACTTTTTTTTTATAAAAAAAGTTATAAAGATTTATATAATTAATAATAATTTCTACTCTATAAAAAGATTTTTTAATATAATATCGCTACTATTTATAAATATAAATAATAGCTAGTATTTCTAAATTTCCGATATTATAATTATATTTAACCGTTATTTTCTTTTAAAATTAATAAATAATAAAATACTAGTAGATCTATATATTAATATTAAAAAATTATAAAATAATTACTAAAATAGTATATTCTAAAATATCTATTTTAATATAAATTTAAAGTATATAATCGAATTATTATAGAATAGGCGCTATTATAAAATATTTCTTTAATATTTTAAACGCGCTAATTACTTTTTTAATTAGAATAAATTTAATATTAAACTTTCTTTTATTACCGCCTTTTAATAATAATATTAGTAGTAGTACTATCTATAAGAATATTTTAATAAAACGTCGGTAAAAGTTTATAAATTCGAAAAAATACTATATATTATAATATAATTTTAGGAGGGATTAATTCTTTATATATTTAATATAGGATTTTTTTATTATAATATTATTAAAGCGAATAATAAATTTTATAAATTTTATTTTATATATATTAAATAAATACTTTTCTAATTTAATATATAAGCTATATTATAATAGTCTCGCGAGAACCTTTTATATATATATTAAATACTTAGTTTTATTTTTAAAATAGATAAATAAATTATTTATATATATTATAATAAAAAAGTCTAGAAAAGTTTTAAAAATATTATTAATATATATTTAAAAAATTTACCGGAGTATTTAATAAATTAAATAATATAATATAAAATTTAAAGTAGTTATAATAAGTATAAAATACTATTTTTTATTTATTATTCTTCCGGATTCTAATATAATAATAAGTATTTTAAATATTTAAGTAGATAAAAATTATTACTTTATATAGTCTATTTAAGGCTTCTAATATTAAGGGAAAAAAGTACCGGTTTTTAATAATAATCCGGTTTAGCTCTTAATAGTCGATATAAAAATAAAAACTATTATTTTTTTTTTATAAATATAATTAAAGCGCTAACTCGCGATATTAAATAATAAATAAATTCTTTTATTAAGTTTTTATTAATATAAATTTATAAGATTTTTAATTTAATAATTAAAAAATAATATAAAAGTTTAAATAATAAAATACCTATTATTTTAAAAATATAATTATTTATAAAATATTCGGGAAATTTATTAGCTTTTTAAAAATTATAAACTCTTTTTAAATTAGTATATTTTTTAAATAAAATCGCTTTTTTAATATTATATAAAATAATTATATTATTTTTATTATATAGTTTTATATTAAAATAGTATAATTATTTAAATCCTTTTACTTTTAATAAATATTCTAATTTTTTAACTGAAATTAATTTAATATCTATTTCTACTAGAATAACGCTAAAATCGCGCTATATTTATTATATATATACCTAGTTAATATCTAAATTATATTAATATAACTATAAAAGGTTAAATATAATATTAAAAAATTTAATATTTATTTTAATATATTTATCTATTATTATTCTAATTTCCTTTTTTAAATTAATAAAGTTAACCGGAAGTTTATATTTTTAAAAATAAATTAAATTTATACTATTTAATATTTTAACTAGCGCTTTAATATCGCGGCTATTATATAATTTTAGCTCCTTTATATAGTATTATAATATAAAATTTAGATTTATATTATAATCGATAAATATAGCTAATTTAATTTTTTATCCTTTTTTTTAAATAATTACGTTTATAATTAGATAAAATATTTATAATTCTATTTATTAGCGATTTAATAGTATAGAAGTAATATTTATTAGATTTTTTTTTTTTTTTTTTATTTTTATAAGGATAATCGGGTTTTTTATAGCTTTTTTTATTATATTTTTAATAAATAATTATTATTAGTATATCGCTGTTTTTATAAAATCCGCGGCTATTATTTAAGCTATATTTTTAGAAATTATACTAACCTTTATAATTTCCGTAACTAGTCGTTATTATATTTATACTAATTACTAATATAATAATATTAAATAAATTCTATCCTGTTTAATTATTTTTATAATTTCTAAAATTTAATATTTTAGTATTTATATTATTATAATTAGTACGCGCTTAATATTATAATTAAACCTATCTAATCTTAATTATTTAATTAATAATTCTTTAATATATTTTTAAAAGGTTAAATATTTTAAATATTTTATCGGCTATACTATTTTAAAGGGCGTTTTTTAGAATATTTATTTAAATATAATCTAGTAAAAATTCTTTTATATAATTTTTAAAATCTTTTAAATATTTAATAATTAAAAAAATATTTTATTTATTATAGTATTTTATATTAAAGTATTATAATATTATTTTAATATTATAGATAGTTTAAAAGTTAAATTAATTTAATAAAAGTTTTAATTATTTCTTTTAAATTATTTTAAATCTAGTATTTAAATTTATTTTTTTAATTTAATTTTATATATTCGCTAAATAGCGACCGAAATAGCCTATATTAAATAAAATTTTTAAAGCTTCTATTTTATATATAATTAAATAAATTTTAAAAATATATTTATATTTATATTTAAATAATATATATTTTATATAATTTTTACTTTTATATTAAATAGAGTTAGAGACTTTTAACTTTAATTTTTTATTTATTTTCTATTTTTTAATATATTTAAAATCGTTAATTAAGGTTTTAAAAACTTATTATCGATATATAATAGTAAATAGCTCTAGAAATTCTAATTTCTTTTCGGCTTTTAATATTTCTAACCTTTTTTATTAATAGGCTAGAGCTCGTTCTATTTTAAAAATTTAAATTTTTATATTTAAAATATCGCTAATAAATTTATTTATATTATTATTTTATAATATAACTATATTTATTAACAGTTATAATCTAGTTATAAATATAATATTATTATTATTACTTTATATTATAGCTTCGCGATATAATCGAACTGCCTTTTATAAGGAATAGAGATATTAAAATATAAAAAGGATATAATAGTAGGGAAACTATATAGAAATATAAATAATAGTCTAATATTCTACTATTATATATATAGAGCTATATATAAAGAATATATATATATTAATATCTAGAGAGCTATAAATATTAGAAGGAATTCCCTTAATTATATAAACCTCTTTTTCTACTAGTATAATATAACGATATAACGTTTTAACCAAAGCTATACGACGGCTCTACGATATTATAATAAGCTAAACTATTGCCAACTGTAATAAATAGTTTAATTTAAAGCGTTTATCGAGTTTATTTTAACGGCGCAAAAATTTTAAAATTTGGGTAAAAATTGATAGCGCTACTAGCTGTAGAAGATTTACACTGGCGATTTTCATTATACGCTTACTAAAAAAGTTTATAGGGCTGAAATAGCTAGTAGAACTGAAAAATCTAATAGAGCTAAAGAATTTAATATAGCTAAAAAGTCTAATAGAATTAAAAAGCGAGTATTTATAAACTTTTATTAAAAAAATAAACGATTTTTATAATAATATTATTATAATTTTTAAAAATAAAAACTTTTAAATTTATATTAAAAAATTAAAAAAAAATTTATTTAAAATAATTAAAATTTTTATTTTTATTTTTTAAATTTATTAAAAATTTATAATAGTTTAATAAATTTATTAATATTAATAAATTTATTAATATATTTAAATAATAAAATAACGTTTTTTTATATTCAATCTAGTCTATTTTATTTAGTAGAAATTGAGAAAAAAATATTATATAACCGCTAGAAATAATAGAATCTCTACTATAATAATAATAGAGTAGACTTTTAAGTAATAACAATTTATTATTATAGTTATAAATAATTTTAAATTATTTATTATTTATAAATATTTATTTAATTTAATTATTAAAGTTTTTTGAATAAAATTTTTAAAATTAACTAGTTATAATACTAGTAAATCTAATAGATTTACTAGTAATTACTAAATTTTAATAGAGAACTTATATTATTAATCTATTTTCACTAGATAGTAATAAAATATTTATAAAATTTTTAAAATTATATAAAATCTATTATAATATATATAATTTTATATATTAAAAAAAATTAAATATAAAATATTAAATATATTAGTAGTATATTCTAATCCAGATTTTTATTAATAAAACGAAATAATTATATAATATACTATTATAAATATTAAACCTATCTATAAATTTAGAAAATTAGGTAAAAATATTAAGTTATAGTATATATTTTTTAAAATATCTTTTAATAAACTAGTAGATATTATATTAATAGAATAAAATAGTATATATTATACTTTTAATAATATATAAATTGAAAAAAAAAATTTAAAAAACTTTAATAATATTATTATTAAAATAATAAATATAAAAATAATTTCTATTAAAAATATTTATATAATAATTAATATCGAGTATTTTAATATTCGATTATATATATTAATTTTAAATAGAATTATAATAATTACTATTAAAATTTTTTATAAATTCCTTTAAAATAAAAAAAATAATTAATTCAATATTTATAACGATAATAAAAATATAAAGCGCTAAAATTAAATTTTTTATAAAAGAATAAAAATAAATAATATAAAAAAATAATAATATATTAACTATTATAAAATAATTTTTTTTCTATAATTAAATATATTTTAGTATATTTAAACGATATATAAAAAAATTAATCGAATATATTTTCAATTATATATTAGTACTGGAGTTTTTTTATAATTTTGTAAATATTTTTAATTAAAAATAAATCTAGTATATAAAATAATTAATATATTATTTAAAATAATTATTAATAATTTTTAATTAATATTATTATTCCGCTATAATAGAATTAAATTAGAAATCAATAAAATTATAACTATTAATAATATAATAATAATTGGTATTTACATAAAATCTATTAATTAAATAATTAGTAGATCTATTTTTAATTAAAATAATTTGTCGGGTATCCGCTAAAAATTCGTCTAGAAAAATCTAATCTAAAATAGCTAGCAAATTACTAAAAGCCGTTAGCGTTAGCGCCAGACTAGCCTAATATAGCTAGAAAGTCGGTTCCGGATTACGATTTTGACCCTATAACCCGAGAAATCGACCAGTCTATTTTTAATAGACTGGTCAAGTCGGGTCGAATCGAATCGGGTCGAATCCGGGTCGGTACTAATTTTTAGGATCGAAACCCGACCCGATTAATTTTAGAATAGAAATATTAAATAAACTAATAATTAAATAAATAAAATAATTATAAGCGAATTTTTAATATAAAATCTATAATAAAATTTTTATAAAATTTCTATTAAAAATTAAAAAATTTTAATATAATTAATTTATTTTATATCAAATTAGCGTTGTTTTTATAAATTATAATAATATTTACTAAATTAAATTAAAATCGGGTCGAATTTAAATATTCGGGTTCGACTCGAAACCGCTCGGGTCGGTTCCGGTTCCTAATTTTATCTAAAATACCCGGCCGACTAACCAGTCTAACTTTTAATAAAAAGTTTCCGGCGAGTAGATTTTAAATAATAGAATAGAATAGTATTTAAATTATAAAAACGGGTTCTACTAATTAATAGATTTTATTAGAGCTAAATATATAATAAATAAAAAGTTTAATGAAACTTTATATACTATTACTAGAATTCCTAATTAATATAATATTATAATAGAATTTAACTTTATAATAATAAAATATATAGTATAAAAACTTAAAATAATATATCAATATTATAAATATAATAAAAATTTAGAATTAAATACTATTTTATATTAATATCTATATTTTAATTAAAATAAAAAACTATTTTTAGCTATAATTACTATAATTAAACTAGTTATAAAACTAAATATTCTAATAATACTAGTATAAATTTATTTAAAACAAGTTAAACTATTTAAAAATATATTAAAAGTTATTAAATTAAAGATTATTAAATTAGAAGTTATAGAATTATTACTATTAAACGCGCTATAATTAATTTATTTGATTATAAAAATTATATTAATAATAGGCTTTATTTTTTAAAAAAACTATTATATAACAGCGAATTTTTATTTAAAATTTAATATAAAGAATTATAGCTTTTATTAAAATATAACTTATATACTAGACCTAATTAACCGAAAATCTCTGCTAGAAAAACTGCTATATATTATAATTAAAGAAATATTAGCTTTTATAAATATTAAAAGTATTAATAAAAAATAAAATTATATTATTAAATTTTTAATTATCTCAAATTTTATATTTAATAAAAAGATTATAGAATTTACTATTATTATATATAAGTTTTATTCAATAAATAATACAAACGCTAATAAATTTATTGATATTAATATTATAAAATTTTAAAATATTAATTTATTTTTATCTATAAATATAATAGTTTTTAGCTTTTATAATAATATAATAGTACTAATCGCTATTAATATTAAAAGTACTAGAATAAATATTATTATTTTTAGTATTTAATATACTATAATATTATAATTCGCTAGTAGAATTATTAAAATCGCTAATTTATATTAAAATCTATTGAATTTTTTAGCAAAATCGTAATATTATTTATAAGTCTAAAACTTTAAATATCTAATAAAATATATATAAATTATAAATCAAATATTTAAATAAAAATATATTTAAAACAATTTTCTATTTTTTATTTAATTAATTATAAAAACTTAATTAAATATTATTAAAAGAAAATCTGGTATATATTATTAATTTTATTTTAAAAACTATTTACTAGCTATTAAAATATTAAAGCGGAAATTTAAATAATTTTTGAAAAAACTTTAAATACTATATAGCAGCCGTTAGAATAGCTACTATAACTTTATCTATTACTATTATACTACCTATTATTATTAATTATATATTAAAAATAGTATATTAATTAAAATTATTAATTTTTAAAATATAAATTAAATAAACTTTTTTAATTGCTTTAATTAAATATTATCTATATTTATAATAAAATACTAGAATAATAATTAATATACTAAAATCGGAATATTTATATATTCTATTAGTAAAAAACTAAAAATAGATTTATAAATTTAGAGAAGTTTATATATATTTCGTAAAGATTTATTATAATATAGTAATAATTAATAAATTTTTTAATAATTTATATAAATAAAGTCGGATACAATAAATTATTATAGCTATTTTATATTTATTTTTTTATTTTATAATATAAAAAATATCAATTAGAATTTCAAAAGCTATATTATTATTAATATTTAGGTATTAGATAAAAATATAATATTAAATACCTATTTAGTTTTAATATAAATAGAAGTTTTAATATAAATTTATAGTATTAAAATCCTTTTTATAATAGATTTTAGTATTTTTTATTATTAATAATCGATTAATTAATAATATTAATATTATTTTAAAAAGTTTTATATTAAAAATAAAGAATATTTTAAAAATCGATTGTAGATTAATATAATTTATTAGCTTATATATAATATATAATAAATAAAAAACTTATATTTTTTTAAATTTTTTGATAAAGCTTATATTAATAATATTATAATTTTTTTTATTTTAATAAAAAAAAATAGAAAATATTTTTACTAAATTGTTTATATATTTAATATTATTAATTTATATATAATATTTTTTAAATTATTTATTAATTATATATTTAGACAAATATTGGATTTAAAAATTAATATTTTTAGATTTATTATAATACCTTAGGGGACCACGCTGGATTTTCGACAGGATATTCTCACGATGTTAGTAGCTATATTCGTGAGAACATTATATGGGAGTAATCATCGTATATACAAGTCCATTGTACCATGTCCCCTAGAACATTTATACTAAAATTATGCAATTTTGTGCAAAAAAGCTTATTTTTAGTGCTTACTAATCTTTCTCTCTTACTAATCACTATTTTTTACACTTAATCTGACGGATTTGAACTCTCGACCTACGGCTGAAATTTTTTAAATTATTATAACTAGCTAGAAAATGATAACTAAGCAAATCTATAAATATTTTCTAAAAGCTAGACCGCTGCACTATATACTATTTATAGAGAGTATGCTTATATAATCAAAAATATACTGCTAGCTTATTTTTTATAAGAAATAGGAGTGTTTTTATTATAACAAGCTTTTAATATCTTAAAAATATCTTATAATATAATGTTTCTAGAGCGATATAGGATTTTGTAAAAAACAGTATATTACGAGCTAGTTAACATGCTAGTAAAAAAAATATATATTCATTTTTTACCTACTGTTATTTTTAAAATTTGGTTAAAAATAACCTTTTATCAACGAGTAATTAAAAAGCTGTTTTGGAAATTTAAGCTGTTGAGATACTGTTAAAAATTGATAGAGTGCCCCTAAGGTAAATAAGAAGCTAGAAATAATTTTAAAATTTTTATTTCTATAAATATTTTAATAGCTAAAAAAAAATTTTAGTTTAATAAACTATTTTTAATAGTATATTTATTGCGGTTATACCGTATAGGCAAAAGGTTGATAGGGCAGGTAGGGCTGGATGGCTACCGTAGCCCGAAGGAGGCCTTTTAAATAAGTTTATCCAGTTAAATTTAGCGCCTTTTAGCGCCTATATTTATTTAGTTATAGATTTTATAGATAAATAATTCTTTACTTTTAATATAATACTATTATCTTATACCTTTTATATAATAAATAGTAGTAATTAAAGGTAACCTATATAAAATATAGTATTATTAACTTCCGTATATATATATTATTAATTATTATATAGTACTAGATCCTTTAAATAGGCCTAATATTTTTTTATCTACTAGATTATTACTTTTATATTAATATTCGGTTAATAAAATTAATTAAAATATATTTTAACTTCTAGTCCTTCTAATAAAATTTTAAATATCTTTTATAATAATTTAGAGAATTTAACCGATTTTATTATTATATTAGTTTTTATTATAGCTGCCTTTTATATTAAAAAATTCTAAAAGTATATTAAACGGTTTTTAAAATAGAATTAGGCCTTTATAATAATTTTTAAAGCTTATATCGACTATATCTATAAAAGAAGTTTAAGCCTATATTATTTCTTAATATAAGAATTTTATAATAGTTAAATAATTTAAGCTAATATAATAAAAACTAGTATAACTTTTATCGCTATTTATTTTATAGATTAAAATAAGTATTTATAAATTTTTATTAAAGTAATAAGCGATTTCTATAATAATACTATTATAATCTTTAAAAATAAAAGCTTTTTAATTTATATTTAAAAGCTAGCTATAAATTTTATTTAGAATAATTTCAACTTTTATTTTTACTTTTTAAATTTATTAAAAAATTTATAATAGTTTAATAAATTTATAAATATTACTAAATWTATTAATATATTTAAATAATAAAACTATATTTCTAGTATTAAATCTAGTCTACTTTATTTAAAAAAATCGGAAAGAAGCGTTATACCGCCGCTAGATATAATAAGAATTCTATTATAATAATAATAAAGTAGATTTATAAATAATAGTAATCTATTATAATAATAATAAACTTTTTTAAATAAATAACTACTTATAAACGCCCGTTTAGTTTAACTATTAGAATTTTTTATATAAAATTTCTAGAATTAAATAATTATTATATTAATAAATTTAATACCTATATTATCGATTATTAAATTATAATAAAGGGCTTATAATATTAGTTTATTTTAATTAAATAACGATAAATCGTTTATAAAGTCTATAAAATCGTATAATATCTATTATAATATATACGCTTTTATATAGTATATAAAAGTTAAATATAAAACGATAGATATATTATTAATATATTATAATCTAGATTTTTACCTATAAAATAAAGTAGTTATATAATTTACTATTATAATTAATAAGTCTATTTATAAATTACTATAATTAAACGATAGTATTAAACTATAGTATCTATTTTTTAAAAACTATTTCAGCGAGCTACCGTCTATTATACTAACGTAGCTAAAATAGATATATAATACTATTAATAATATATAAGCTTAAAAAGATCCTTTAGAATATTTTAATAATATTATTATTAAAGTAAAAAATATAAAAATAATATTTATTAGAAATATTTAAATAATAATTAATATTAAATATCTTAATAATTAGCTATAAATATTAATTCCGAATAAAATTATAATAACTATTATTAAAGTCTTTTATAAGTTCTTTTAAAATAAAAAGAATAATTAATTCGATATTTATAATAGTAATAAAAACCGTAAAACGCTAAAACTAAACTTTTTATAAAAAAATAAAAATAAATAATATAAAGAAGTAGTAGTATATTAGCCGCTATAAAATAATCTTTTTTATATATCTAGATATTTATTTATATACCCGAACTATATATAAAAAAACTAATTAAATATATTTTTTATTATATATTAATATTAGAATCTTTTTATAGTTCTATAAACTCTATTAATTAAAAATAAACTTAATATATAAAAGAATTAGCGTATTACTTAAAATAATTATTAATAATTTCTATTTAAAACTATTACTCCGCTATAATAAAATTAAATTAAAAATTAATAAAATTATAGTTATTAATAATATAATAATAGCCGGAATCTATATAAAAGCCGCTAGCCGAATAACTAGTAAGCTTATTTTTAATAAGAAGCTTTTAGCGAGTAAGTTTTAGGCGATAGAATAAAATAATATTAGAATTATAAAAATAACTTTTACTAATTAACGGACTTTATTAAAACCGAATATATAGTAAATAAAAAGCTTAATAAAATTTTATATACTATTATTAAAAATTCTAATTAATATAATAATATAATAAAACTCTACTTTATTATAATAAAGCGTATAGAATTTAAACTAGTTAAAATATATTAATATAATAAATATAATAAAATTTTTAAATTAAATAAAGTTTTATATTATTATTTACGCTCCGGTTATAGTAAAAAACTATTTCTAGCTATAGCTACTACAGTTAAATTAACTATTAAGCTAAATATTTTATTAATATTAGCGTAAATTTATTTAATATCGGTTATATTATTTAAAAATATATTAAAAATTATTAAACTAGAAATTATTAAATAGCTACTATTATAAATACTCTAGTTAATTTATTTAATTATAAAGGATATATTAATAGTAGGTTTTACTTTTTAAAAATACTATTATATAATTATAAATATTCGTATATAATTAAACGCTAAAAATTATAGCTTTTATTAGAATATAGACTATATAATAAGTTTAATTAATCGAAGATTTTTATTAAAATTACTATCGTATATTATAATTTAAAAAATACTAGTTTTAATAAATATTAAAAATATTAGTAAAAGGCGATATAATATTATTAAATTTATAATTATTAAGATTTTTATATTTAATAAAAGGATTATAAAACTTATTATTATTATATATTAATTTTATTTAATAAATAATTTAAGCGTTAGTATATTTATTAATATTAATATTATAAAATTTAAAAATATTAATATATATTTATCTATAAATATAATAATTATTAACTTTTATAATAATATAATAATACTAATTATTATTAGTATTAAAAGTACTAAAATAAGCGCTATTATTTATAATATTTAATATATTATAATACCGTTCTACGCTAGTAAAACTATTAAAATTACTAGTCTATATTAAAGCCCTTTAAATCTTTTATAAAATCGTAACCTTATTTATAAATTAAAAATTTTAAATACCCTCGCTAGCTATATATATATTATAGATTATATATTTAAATAAATCTATATTTAAAATAATTCGTTATTTTTTATTTAATTAGCTATAAAAATTTATCTTAATACTATTTAAAAATATAAAACTAATAAATACTATTAAATTAATTTAAAAAACTATAAACTAACTATTAAAATATTAAAGTAAAAGCTTAAATAATTTTTAAAAAACTTTAAATACTATATAACAGCCGCTATAATAGCTACTATAGCGTTAAATACCGCTATTAGACTACTTATTAATTCTAACTATCGGATAAAAGTAGTATATTTTATAAAAATAATAATCGTTAAAATATAAGTTAAATAAACTACTTTAACTATTTTAATTAAACGTTATTTATATTTATAATAAAATACAAGTAATATAATTAATATATTAGAATTAAAATATATAAATATTCTATTAATAGAAAACTAGAAGTAGATTTATAAACCCGAGTAAGTTTATATATATCTTATTAATATTTATAATAAAAAAATTATTAATAAAGCTTTTAATAAACTCTATAAATAAAATTAAATAAAATAAATTATTATAGTTACCCTATTTTTATTTTTTTACTTTATAATTTAAAAAGATACCGATTAAAGCCCTAAAAGCCGTATTATTATTAATATTCGGGTATTTAATAAGATTATAATACTAGATACTTATTTAATTTTATTATAAACGGAAATTTTAATATAAATTTATAATATTAAAGTTCTTTCTATAATTAATTTTATAAGCTTCTTTTATTAATAGTAGATTAACTAATAATATTACTACCGCCTAATAATAGTTTTATATTAAGAATAAAAAATATTTAAAATACTAATAATAAACTATTATAATTTACTAGTTTATATATAATAAAGAATAAATAGGATTTATACCTATATTATTTCTTTTATAAAATCTATATTAATAATATTATAGTTTTTTTCTCTTTAATAAAAAAATACGCGGAATATTTTAACTAGATTTTTAATATATTTAATACTATAAATCTATATTTATTACTTATAAAATCGTTTATTAGCTATATATTTATATATCAATTAAACTAAAAGGTTAATACCTTTAAACTTATTATTATAAAAAATAAACTAAAAATAATTTTAAAGCTCTTATTTCTATATATATTTTAATAATTTAAATAATATCTAAATTTAATAGATTATTTTTAATAATATATTAATAATTATATAGCTATTATAAAACTACTCTAGAAATATAAAATTTATATACACCGCGATATTACTATTAGGGGTAATATTTATAAAAAAGCTACTACCTAGAATCTATTAGTAGTATTTATATTTAAAGAGTTTAACGCGTTTTATTATCTATAAAAACTCTTTTTATCGCTATTAATCCTAGTCTATTTTAATATAAACTTAGTACTATATATAGATTTAGACGCTAGTAAAAAGTTCGGTTTTATAGCCTATATCTATTATAATATAGATAAAACTACCTATAAAATAGGCGAAAAATCTAAATAGAAATCTAAGCGATTAATTCTATTCCTTAACTATTTACTATTAGATATTAAAATACGCTATTAGCTTATAAATTTAAAGATTATAAATATTATCTAAATAATTAAAAAAATCCGCTATATAATTAAAGTTACTAAATATATTATTATTATTTATATAAATTATTCTATTATAGTTAATATTTCACGCTAAACTAGTTTAAATATAATATTTATAAAAAAATTTAACTTTTATTTAATATAAACTTCCGAATATTTTTAATATTTTAAATTTAATATTTATTATAAATTTAAAATTATAAATACGGTTTTAAATATATTATTAAAGTTTACTAGCTATAAATATTATTTAAAAATAAATAAATTACTAAATATAAAAGCTTTTATAATACGTTATTTTCTAGTAAGCCTAATAAAAATATTAGCCGAATTCCGCTAATAATTAATTAATAAATATATAAAAAAAGGCCGTTAAATTAAAATTAAGGAATCTATTAAAGTTAATATAAAATTAAATAATAATATTATTAAACTACCGTATTAAATTATTTACGCGTTATTTTATTTTAATAATAATAAACAAGGCCTATATTTAATAATACCTATAGATATAAAAAAGGAAGTATTCCAGCTGGTATATAATAAAATAGATTATCCCGATTATATACGCACGTATAAATATTTAATAAAAGGTTTTTATATATATAATATATTAATAAAGCTATATAAATTTATTTATTATTACTTATAGTACTAAATTAATTAAATACTTTACTATTATTTATATAAAGCTTTATAGCTAGTATTTAACCTAGTAAAACTGTTCTATATACTTATTATCGATTTTATCTTTATTCTACTAAAATTATATAAAAAATATAATTATTATATATTAATAATAAATAAATTTATTAAAATAATTATTTATATATTTAAAAAAACTATTTAAAGCGGTAAATAATAAATCGAATAATTATTAAATAGATTAATAAAATTAAATTAAGGTATATTAAAAATAATAATTTCGAATTATAATAAAAAATTCGTAGGTTAATTATAATACTAAATATTTAAAGTATTAAAGGTGGATTTATAATATTCTACTATTTAATATTTATAAATTAATAATATATTAGAATAGTTTAATTAAACTATTAAAATTATTATATACTATTATATTACTATATTAAATAATTCTAGGTTATAGTCTACTATTTTTTTATAAATATTAATAGCTTTTAATAACTTTATAAATTATAGTTTTATATTTAAAATATCTAATTAAATATTATTCGAATTTAAAACTTACAAAATACTAGATTTTTTATATTTATTAGATTTTAAGTAAGCTATTTAATTAAAAGATATACTAGATTTTAAAGCTCCCGCTAACGTTTTTATTAAAAAACTAGTTATTTTTTTAGCTATAATACGGATAGTTTATTACTATAATCTGATTATTTTAAAAACTAGCGAGCTTATAAATATATTTATAATATAGAATATTATAGCGCTAGTAGCTATAAGAGAATACCGGCCTATATATATTAATACTAAAAATACTATTATTTTTACTATAAAAAAAATAAAAGAATATTATAATATATATTATTAACTAGTTTATTTTAAAATTAACGATTTTATAAAAATATATTTATATCGAGGCTATAATATATTAAAACTTATTTTTAAAAAGATTAAATAATAGCTAGTAGGCCTTTTTAAAATTATTAATAGTATTAAACTATTAATCTACCGTTTAAAACTATTATCTATTATAAAAATTTATAATATAATATTAATAGTATATCTAGAGCCTATTACTAACTCTAGTAGTAGTTCCTACTAATACTATTATATATCTATACTTCTAGTTATTATTAATAATAATAAAAAGTTTAAAATCGAATAAATCCTTTATAAGCGCTATATCTATAAAAGTAGAGGTTTTTCTACTTAATATCTTATTTATTAGGTTAGTTATAGGTTTAAAAATAATAAATAAATATCTAAATACTATATAAGTAATATTAAAGTACTAGTAAAAAAGTATAAGCGCCGTTTTAATCTAAAATCGGCTCTAGATTATAATAGAACCGCTAATAATACTAATACTAATATTAAATAGTAGGAATAAGTTAAAGAGCCGTTTATCGGTAAGGAAAAACCTACTATTAAGGGCTAATAGCTTTATTTATTATCGGTATCTATTACGGTTATACCGTATAAGTAGAAGGCTGATAGAATAAATAGAGCTAGATAGTTATTATAACCCGAAGGAAGCCTTTTAAATAAGTCCACCTAGTTAGATTTAGCGCCTCTTAGTGTCTATATTTATTTAGTTACAGATTCTGTAGATAGATAATTCTTTACTATTAATATAATACTATTACCCTATACCTTTTATATAATAATATTAATAGTTATATAAATATTATAAAACTATTTTAAAAGAATAAAATTTAAATAAATCGCGATATTATTATTAAAAATAATATTTTTTAAAAAGCTACTACTTAAAATCTACTAAAAGTATTAATATTTAAGAAATTTAATATATTTTATTATCTATAAAATCTTTTTTTATTGTTATTAATTCTAAATTATTTTAATAAAAATTTAGTACTATATATAAATCTAGATTCTAATAAAAAATTTACTTTTATAATTTATATCTATTATATTTCAAACGAAGCTATTTATAAAATAAATAAAAATTAAATAAAAATTGAAATAATTAATTTTATTTTTTAGCCGCTTATAATAAAATATTAAAATATATTTTTAATTTATAGAATTAAAGATTATAAAAATATTTTAAATAATTAATAAAATCCGCTATATAATAAAAGTAGTGAAATATATATTTAATATATCATAATTTCTATTTATTTGTATTAGTATATACTATATATATTAATATATATTATATATACAATAATAGTTGTACGTATTAGTAGATAACGATTAGATAGCGATAAACTAAGCGAGCTAGTATATAGTTAGCTGGTAGTAGTTAGAGAAAAGCAACTTTTACTATTACAGGTTCTCTATAAGAGATTTCTGCTAAATAGTAGTAATTGATCCAATTTTTTTTTTATTATATTTATTTATATTAAAGAAAAAAAGATCTATTAATATTTATTATACCAGCTTTTTATAGTATTAAAAGTTTTTTTCCGCTCGTTTTTTATATAAAAGATTATATACTCTCGAGCCTTTTTTATAACTTTTATTAGTAATCTATATACAAAATCTATAAAAATAATTCTAAACTATTTATTAAAACGATCGTTTTTACTATTATTACCACTTATTCTTTTACCCGTCGATTATTATTTTAATATATACGTATTTAAGGCTTATAAAATTTTAAAACTTTTAAACGGAATAGTTTAAATAGCTATAACCTATTTTTTTAACTATTTTTTCAAGTTTTTAAACGAAATTTCTTTTATATATTTATTTTTTCTTTATACTACCGCCTGGCTATTAAAGTTATTAGCTTTTAAAAATATTTTGAAGTTTAAACTATTTATTAAAACGATAAAATTTATTTATTTTAACGCTTCTTTTTATATTTTTTTCACGATTTTTAGTCTGGTTTATAGATATCTCTAAAATTGGCTACTAATCCTACTATTAAATTTCCTAAAAATTCTATTGAATTAGTCTCTTATTTAATTAAGTTTATCGAAGTAAATAAAAATATATACTATAAAAACGTATTTATAAATATCGGTTATATAATTAACTATATTATTAATTATTTTTTAAAGCTACCGGTACTATTTAAAAATCTATTAAACCCTATTAATTATCAGTATATAAAGTTTTAAAATCTATTTCAAAGTAAGCTTTATTATTTATTCCGCTAGATTATAAAAATATCTTTATTTAGAAAAGCTATTAAAAATTTAGCTACTAGTTTCTAAAAATTCCGATAGTACCTATTTATTCGATAGTATTTAGCCGCTAGACTTTAGATACTATCGGATTTTATACTAGAATCTCGTTAAAGAAGCTATTTATAACTAGAAAATTCTTTACAAATATCGAGTAAAACTACTATTTTCGATTATTTACTACCTATTTTAGATAATAATTATCTATTACTAGGACCTTGAACCGATAATTTAGTATTTAATATAAATAAAATTATATTATAACGTATAATTAATCGTATAATTTCAGCTATTCTAGCTAGTCGAAACAATAGATAATAAAGGCTTTAAGGTATTTAAGGGCTATTAGAGCTACCTGGACTTATTAAATCTTCGTCCGGAAATAATAGCTGGAACGCTTTAAATCTGGATTATTTTAATCTTTAGCTCGATAAGTACTATAATAAAGAGGATATTATTGTAGTAGATAAGAATATCTATTATAAAAACGTTTATCTTTTTATTAAAAAAATAAAAAATTTAATTATTATTAAAACCGCTTCGATAGTAAAAACTAATTTAAATATTTATTTATATAATATAATTTTAATATAATATATAATAAAGCTATTAAATATTAAATAAACTAGTTTAAAAAACGATAAAAATAATAGAAAAAAATAGTTAAATTATTTAATAAAATATTTTAAGAAAGTTTTTAAGAAAGTTTTTAATATAGCTTTTAATAAATTTATAACTAAAAAATATATTATCTAGAATATATATTTTTAAAGGGAATTAGCTAGTAATATTTAATCTATTATTAAGTATATTACTTTTACTAATATTTTAAATATCTATAACTGATTAACTATTACTATTAAACTATAGGATCAGTTAGTATTTGGATCCTAGATGGAAATTATATAATAGAGATAATATATTAAATTACTAGTATAGCGGGCCCTTTAAAAGGCTTAAACGGGGTTATTTAAGTAGTTATTACTTAGTATAAAATAAATATATTTTTAGGTATATAGCGATCCCCTTTACTTTTTATTAAAAAATAAGAATTAATTCTTTAATATATCTAAATATATATATTATAAATAGTTTTTTTATAGTAGTTTACGCATTTCAATTAATTTAATTATACTTAATATATTATAGTTTTAACTTTTCTCTTTTATATTTAGAGGCCCGGATTATTATTAAAAGTATTTATTAAAAGAGCTCGCGGTTATAATAAAAATAAAAATAATAATAATAGTATAATTATTAACTTCTAGAATCTAAATATTTAATCGGAAACTATATATATATAAACCTAATAGGCGGATCTTTTAATATAACTAATCTAACGATTCTTTAGAATAAGCGTATTATAAAACTATCTAATAATACTATAAAATTATAATAAAATAATAGTATTTCTTTAATAGAGCTAATACCGGATTCTAATACTTATTATTATAAAGGTAAAAGCTATAATATAATATAACTCCGTCCTTTTTATTATCTAATTTAGGTAATGATAKCTATAATAATAGCGATTTTTCGAATACTTTTTTAAATATATAAATAGAACGGGAAATTAAAAACTTAAAGTATAAAATAGAAAAAGTTATTAAATATACTTATTACTTTAAAAAAATTAGAATAGTTTATTAATAAGCTTAAATAACGCTTTAAAAGTTTTATATACCTATTAATATATCTACTTCTATTATTCCGCCTATTAATATTAAACTTTCTATTATTATATCGAAAGGTATTAAGCTAACTTTTTTATTAGATTATTCGCTAAGAAATAGCTTTACTAATTATTAAATATAGATATTATATGTAGATATACTTTTTAAATTATTATAGGATTCGTTTCTAATAAATAAAATAAAAATCCGGTTTATTATATTATTGATAAAAAGTAACCCCCTAATATAGTAGATTTAGTATATAAAAACGGATAGAATTAATATAAACTAACCTAATTTTTATAAATAGCTACTTAATTTTTTATTAAATAAAAAAAGCCGATTTTTAAATTCTTTATTAAAACACTATATATTAGAATAAAGTATAATAATATTATAGGAGTTCTATAACTAGATAAAAACATTTAAAAATTAGTTACCGGAGTTATTAAAAGAATAATATATAATAAATTTTATTATAAAACTTAAACGCGATATTTAAATACTAATATATTAATTTAGATATATATTTAAAAATAAAGCAAGAAATAAATAAATAGCTTTAGTAATTTATATAAAAGGTATTATAAAAGGTACTAATATAGATACCTTTTATAAAAAGCTTTTTTTTTCGAACTAAAGTAACTAGGGTAATTAAATTTTAAAAGAGCTTTATAGTAGTTATATAAGGGATAAATAAAAATATAATAACCGCAGGCTCTATAACGGGCCTTCTATAAAATTAAAAAATAGTAAAAATATTAATTTAAAGGATTTAAGCTAATGTTACAATTAGTAATAGTCTAGCTTATTATAATATCGCAGAGCCGTCGTATAGCTTCGGCCAAGACGTTACATCGCTATATTATACTGGCAGAAAAGGGGGCCCATATAATTAGGGGAATTCCCCCCAATATTTATAGCTCTCTAGATATTAATATATGTATATTTTCTATATATAGCTCCGTGTGTGCGACAGTAGAACGCCAGACCATTGCCTATACTTTTATACAGTTTCCCTGCTATTGCATTCTTTTTACAGCTAAATAAAATATTATAATTATTATAAAAAAAGTTATTATTCTACTAATTACTTTTATATAAAAAAATAATAATAAAGGTATCTATTAAAAGTACTAAATCTAGCGCTAATAAAGATTTTAATATAGTTTTAAAAAATAACTAAATTTAAATAAAATTTTAACGTTTAAATATTATCTAATTAAAGTAATAAAAGGAATTAAAATAATACCTCGGTTTTATATAAATAACTAAATTAAAAGGGCTTCTATACTATTAATTATAAGGTTAGATCTTAACTATATTTCGTAAATTAAAGCGGTAAAATAGAGCTTTATTTCAGTAAATATTAATTATTTTATATTAAATTAGCTCTAAAATTAGTAATATTACTACTATAAGATTTATAATTTTAAATAGACTTATATTAATAGCTAGGGTATAAAATAAACGATTTTTATTATTTATTTCTACGCTATCGATTTAAACGAATATAATATAATATTAAATACTTTAAAAATTTATAAAACTAGTCTATTTATCGATATATAAACTATAGAATAGCGTTTTCCTATTAAAATTAATTAAATATAAATAGATTATTTATATGTCTTTAAATAATCTCTTAAAATATACTCTATTATATATACTTTAATAATATCGGTAGTAAAAGATCTAGTCGATATTAATAGTATAGAAATATTAAATTAGATTAAAAGTTTTAAGCCTATATTTTCTATAGTAAAATTAGATAAATTATTTTAATTAAAATCTAGTTATTATACTATTAATCTAATAAAAAGTAAAAAGTTATTATATAAATTAATATATAATCTATTAAATAATAAATTAAAGGAATTACACTGATATTTTAAAAAAGCTCTTAAAAAAGGCTAGATTTAATATTTAATCTCGCTTATAAAAGCTTTTATCCTATTTATACTAAAAAAAGACGGTGGATTACGCTTATATATAGATTACCGTAGTTTAAATACGGTAATAATTAAAAATTGGTATCCGCTTCTTTTAATTACTAAAACTTTAGACCGTTTATATAATATAAAAAAGTTTACGAAAATAGATATATACGATATTTATTACTAGATTAGAATTAAATAAAGAAATAAATAAAAAATAATATTTTATATTTAGTATAGATACTTTAAATATTTTATTATATTTTTTAATCTAATAAATACCTTTATAACCTTTTAAATATATATTAATAAAGCGTTAGTAGAGATAGTTAATATTTTTTATATAATATACCTAGATAATACCCTAGTATATTTAAATTCCGAAAAAAAATACTAGAAGTATATTTATATAATCCTACACTGATTCCGTAAATACTAGTTATTCTTAAATTTAAAAAAATATATATTTAATATAGAATTACTAGAATTTCTAAAATATATTATATTATTTAAAAAAGTAAAAATAGACTTTAAAAAAATAAATATAATCTAGAGTTAATCTATTCTAAAATTATTTAGGGATATTTAAGTATTTCTAAATCTAATAAATTTCTATTAGCGATTTATTAAATATTATCCGAAAATTATAATATTTATAACTAATTTATTAATTAGTATAAAGGATAATAAAAAACTAAAGCTATTAAAATAGAATAATACCGTTTAAAAAACCTTTAAAAAATTAAAAAAAGCTTTTATTATAATACCGTTAATAAAATACTTTAATTTAATATATAAAATCTAAATTAAAAAAAATATTTTAGATTTTAATATTTCTAGTATTATAATTTAATTAAATAACAATAGTATTTACTACCTAATAGCTTTCTAGTTAATAAAAATAATAATAATTAAATAAAGTTATAAAATTTATAATTAAAAGCTATTTATTATTATTAAAATCTTTAAATATTAGCGGTACTATTTAAAAAAAACCTAATATACTATGAAAATATAATTAAATTATAATAATCTAAAGGGATTTATAAATATTAGGCAATTTAATAATAGGTAATAACGCTAGATTATAAAGTTAATAGCTATAGATTTTGAAATCTTCTATTAAACTAGAAAATCGAACCTAGTAGATCTTTTATTAAAAAGGTTAAATTATTAAAAAATTAATCCTAAAATTTTAACAATGATATTTATATTATATTAAAAACTTTTTTTTACTAATAATATATTATTTATACTAGCGGTAGTAAAGAAAATAAGAATAGTATACTTATATAAAAAATATAAAAGAAAATTTAAAAATCTTTTATTAAAAGCTAATATCTCTAAAAAATTTAATAATAGCCTATCGATCTAAATATCTTATAGTATATTAATACTAATAATATCCTATAAAAGCCCCGTTAAAAGCTTTTTAAAAGAAAACTTACTTTTTAATAAAAAAAATATAATATATTCTATTATTAAAATAGTTAATTATAAATAGCACGTTTTATATTAAATAATAAAAAAAGCTATTTTTAGCGAAATAGTTTATAATAATAGCTCGATAAGTATAAAAAAAATAATTTTATAATTTTAATAAAATAATAATTTTATTATTATTAAAAAGCGTAATATTAAAAACGTTGATAAAAAAAATTCTAAATATATAAAAGCCGGGTTATAGAATTTAAAAATAAGAAATAAGTTATTACTTTATAAATCCTTATATATTCTAAAAGATTCTATTATTTGTATAAAGCTTATAATAAAATATTATAATAACCTTTTAACTAGTTATTTTAAAGTAGAGCGGATAATAAAGCTGCTTCGCTATTAATATTAATAATTTAATCTAAATAAAAAAATTAAGGAATATATATAGATATATAATATTTATTAATATATAAAAGTATACCGATATAAACCGTATAGTAAACTATAATCCTTCCCTATTTCTAATAATCTATACAAAAAAATTACCTTAGATTTCGTAACGGGATTACTATAGTTAAAATACTATATAGGTATAGCTAATACTATATTAATAATAGTAGACCGGTATTTAAAGATAGCTATATATATTTTATATATAAAAATAATTAATATAGTAGAATTCGCAGATTTATTATTTAAAATAATAATTTATAAAAAAAATACTTTAAAAGATATTATTAGCGATAAAAATTTATTATTTATAAGCGAATTTTGGTTTAAAATCTACCACCGCCTAAAAATAAAAAAGAAATTAAATATTATTTTCTATTTATAAATAAATAGTTAAATAAAACGCTGAAATTAATTATTAAAATATTACCTTCGGATCTATTTAAATAAGGAGTAATCTAATTAGATAAAAATTCTTCCTATTATAGAATTTATATATAATAATAGTATCTATTCTATTATAAATAAAATACTATTTCTTTTATAAATTAGGGTATACTTTAATCTAGAATTTAACATTACGGATAATATTTCTAAAAAAAAAGCTTATAAAACTAGTATACTAGTAATAAAAAAATATATAAAAAAATTAATAGAATTATATAAAAAACTAAACTAGAAATAATAAAAGGTATAAAAGCGATAAATAAAATACTATAATCGTTTTTATATAAATATAGAATTTAATCCAAGCGATATAATATTTTTATTATTAAAAAATTTAAAGTTAAAAAAGCTATTTAAAAAGTTTATTTATTATTATACCGGACTGTATTATATTAAAAAATATATTAGTTCCTAAATATATAAATTATTATTACCGCTTAATTCGCGTATTTATAATATCTTTTATATTTTTTTATTAAAGAAATATTAGTAAAGAAAAAGGTAAAAGATTTTTTAATACCTACTTCCGGAATTTATAGATAATATTGTATAGAAAGTATAGAGTAAAAGTATTATATTAAAGGTAAAGAATTATCTATTTATAGAATCTATAACTTAATAAATATAGGCGCTAAAAAGCGTTAAATCTAATTAAGTAGACTTATTTAAAAGGCCTCCTTTAGGCTATAATAGCTATCCAGTCCTACTTACCCTATTAGCTTTTTATTTATATAGTATAACCGTAATAGATACCGATAATAATTAAAACTATTAGCCTTTAATAATAGGCTCTTCCTTACTAATAAACAGCTTTTTAGCTTATTCCTACTACTTAATATTAGTATTAGTATTATTAATAGTTTTATTATAATCTAAAGCCGATTCTAGATAAAAACGGTATTTATATTCTTCTACTAGTGCTTTAATATTACCTAAATAGTATTTAGGTATCTATTAGTTATCTTTAGGCCTATAATTAACCTAACGAATAAGATATTAAATAAAAAAACCTCTACTTTTATAAATATAGCGTTTATAAAAGATTTATTCGATTTTAAACTCTTTATTATTATTAACAACGATTAGAGGTATAGATATATAATAGCGCTAATAGGAATTATCGCTAAAATTAGTAATAAACTCTAGATATACTATTAATATTATATTATAAATTTTTATAGTAAGTAGTAGCTTTAAATAATAAGTTAATAAGTTAATATATTTAATAATTTTAAAGAGACTTATTAATTATTATTTAATCTTTTTAAAAGTAAGCTTTAATATATTATAGCTTTAATATAAATATATTTTTATAAAATTWTTAAYYTKRAARTAAAYTARTTAATARTATATATTATAATATTCTTTTATTTTTATTATAGTAAAAATAATAGTATCCTTAATATTAATATATATAAACCGGTATTTTTTTATAACTACTAGCGCTATAATATTCCGTACTATAAATATATTTATAAGCTTATTAGTTTTTAAAATAGTCGGGTTATAGCGATAAACTATTTATATTATAGTTAAAAAAATAGCTAGTTCCTTAATAAAAATATTAATAGGAATTTTAAAGCTTAATATATCTTTTAACTAAATAGCTTATTTAAAGTCTAATAAATATAAAAAATTTAATACTTCGCGAGTTTTAAATCTAAATAATATTTAATTAAGTATTTTAAATATAAAATTATAGTTTATAGAATTATTAAAAACTATTAATATTTATAAAAAAATAGTAGATTATAATCTAGAAATCGTTTAATATAGCGATATAATAGTATATAATAATTTTAATAATTTAATTAAACTATTTTAATATATTATCGATTTATAAATATTAAATAATAGAATATTATAAATTTATTTTTAATACTTTAAATATCTAACGCTATAATTAATCTATAAACTTTTTATCGCGATTTAAAATTACTACTTTTAATATACTTTAATTTAGTTTTACTAGTTTATTTAATAGCTATTCGACTTATTATTTACTATCCTAAATAGATTTTTTAAATATATAAATAACTACTTTAATAAATTTATTTATTATTAATATATAATAATTATATCCTTTATATAATTTTAGTAGAATAAAAATAAAATTAATAATAAATATATAAAACGGTTTTACCGGGTTAAATACTAGTTATAGAACTCTATATAGGCGGTAATAAAATATTTAGTTAATTTAATACTACGGATAGTAATAAATAAACTTATATAACTTTATTAATATATTATATATATAAAGGCCTTCTATTAAGTATTAATACGTACGTATATAACTAGGGTAGCCTATTTTATTATATACTAGCTAGAATATTTCTTTTTTTATATCCGTAGGTATTACTAAATATAAATTTTATTTATTATTATTAAAATAGAGTAGCGTATTAATAATATAATATAATAGTTTAATAATATTATTATTTAATTTTATATTAACTTTAACGGACTTTTTAACTTTAATTTAATAGCTTTCTTTTATATATCTATTAATTAATTATTAACGGAATTTAACTAATATTTCTATTAGATTTATTAGAAAATAATATATTATAAAAGCCTTTATATCTAGTAATTTATTTATTTCTAAACGGTATTTATAGCTAGCGAGCTTTAATAATATATCTAGAACTATATTTATAACCCTAGGCTTATAATAAATATTAAATCTAAAACGTTAAAAATATTCAGAAACTTATATTAAAGAAAAATTAAAATTTTCTATAAATATTATATTTAGGCTAGTCTAATATAAAATATTAACTATAATAGAATAATCTATATAAATAATAATAATATATTTAACTACTTTAATTATATAACGGATCCTTTTAACTATTTAAATAATATTTATAACCTCTAATTCTATAGGCTAATAATATATTTTAGTATCTAATAATAAATAGTTAAAAAATAGAATCGATTATTTAAATTTCTATTTAAGTTTTTTATTTATTTTATAAATAGCTTTATTTATATTATAATAGATATAGATTATAAAACCGAATTTTTTATTAATATCTAGATTTATATATAGTATTAAGCTTTTATTAAAATAGACTAGGATTAATAATAATAAAAAAAGCTTTTATAAATAATAAAATATATTAAATTTTTAAGGTATAAATACTATTAGTAAATTTTAGGCAGTAGCTTTTTTATAAATATTACCTTTAATAGTATAATCGCGGTTTATATAAATTTTATATTTTTAAAATAGTTTTATAATAATTATATAATTATTAATATACTATTAAAGGTATTCTATTAAATTTAAATATTTTTTAAATTATTAAAATATACGTAGAAATAAAAGCTTTAAAATTATTTCTAGTTTATTTTTTATAATAATAAATCTAAAAGTATTAATCTTTTAGCCTAATAGATATAAAGATATATAGCTAATAAACAATTTTATAGATAATAAATATAAATTTATAGTATTAAACGTACTAAAAATTTAATTAAAATATTCCGCGTATTCTTTTGTTAAAAAGGAAAAAACTATAATATTATTAATATAGATTTTATAAAAAAAGTAAGGTAAGTATAAAATTCTATTTATTATCTATTATATATAAGTTAATAAATTATAATAGCCTATTATTAGTATTTTAAACGTTTTTTACTTTTAATATAAAACTATTATTAAATAATAGCGATACTATTAGTTAATCTACTATTAATAGAAGAAATTTATAAAATTAACTATAAAAAGGATTTTAGCGCTATAAATTTATACTAAAATTTCCGTTTATAATAAAACTAAATAGATATCTAATATTATAATTTTATTAAATACCCGAATATTAATAATAATATAGCCTAATTTTAATTAGTATTTTTTTAAACTATAAAATAAAGAAATAAAAATAAGATAATTATAATAGTTTATTCTATTCAATTTTATTTATAAAACTTATTAAAGGTTCTATTAATAACCTTTTTATTATAAATACTAATAAAATATATATAAATTTACTCGGACTTATAGATCTATTTTTAGTTTTATATTAATAGAATATTTATATACTTTAATTCCGGTATATTAATTATATTACTAGTATTTTATTATAAGCGTAGGTAGTATTTAATTAAAATAGCTAAAATAGTTTATTTAGTTTATATTCTAAAGATCGTTATTTTTATAAAATATACTATTTTTATTTAATAATTAAAATTAATAAGTAGTATAACGGCGGTATTTAGTATTATAATAGCTATTATAACGGCTATTATATAGTATTTAAAATTTTTTAAAAACTATTCGAGCTTTCGTTTTAATATTTTAATAGCTAGTTTATAATTTTTAAAACTAATTTAATAGTATTTATTAATTTTATATTTTTAAATAGTATTTAGCTAAATTTTTATAATTAATTAAATAAAAAATAGCGAATCGTTTTTAATATAGATTTATTTAAATATATAATCTATAATATATATATAGTTAGTAAGAATATTTAAAATTTTTAATTTATAAATAAAATTATAGTTTTATAGAAAATTTAGAAAATTTTAATATAAACTAGCGATATTAATAGTTTTACTAGCGTATAATAGTACTATAATATATTAAATACTATAAATAATAGTATTTTTTCTAGTACTTTTAATACTAATAGCGATTAATATTATTATATTATTATAAAAGCTAATAATTATTATATTTATAGATAAATATATATTAATATTTTTAAATTTTATAATATCGATATTAATAAATATATTAACGCTTAAATTATCTACTAGATAAAATTTATATATAATAATAGTAAGTTTTATAATTCTTTTATTAGATATAAAAATTTCGATAATTATAAATTTAATAATATTATATTATTTTTACTAATACCTTTAATATTTATTAAAGCTAGTATTTTCTAAATTATAATATATAGTAATTATTTTAATAGAAATTTTCGGTTAATTAAGCTTATTATATCGTTTATATTCTAATAAAAGCTATAGTTTTTAATATTTAATTATAAGCGAATCTTTACGGTTATATAATAATATTTTTAAAAAATAAAGTTTATTATTAATATATTTTTTATAGTTAAATAAATTAATTAAAGTATTTATAATAGTAGTTATTTAATAATTTCTAATTCAATAATTTTTAATATATTTTTAGATAATTTAACCGGTTTTTAATAAATTTACGTTAATATTAGTAAAACGTTTAGTTTAATAGTTAGCTTAACTATAGTAACTATAATTAGAAGTAATTTTTTATTATAACCGGAATATAGATAATAATATAAAACATTATTTAATTTAAAAATTTCGCTATATTTATTATATTAATATATTTTAATTAATTCGAGTTTTATATACTTTATTATAATAAAATAAAATTTTATTATATTATTATATTAGTTAGAATTTTTAATAATAGTATATAGAATTTTATTAAGCTTTTTATTTATTATATATTTAGCTTTAGTAAAGTTTATTAATTAATAGAAGCCGTTTTTATAATTCTAATACTATTCTATTTTATCGTCTAGAACCTGCTTACTAGAAGCTTTTTATTAGAAGTAGGCTCGTTAATTATTTAGCTAGCGGCTTTTATATAAATTCCGGCTATTATTATACTATTAATAGCTATAATTTTACTAATTTCTAGTTTAATTTTATTATAATAGAGTTATAGCTTTAGATGGAAACTATTAATAATTATTTTAAATAGTACGCTAACTATTTTATATACTAGGCTCGCTTTTAATTAGTAGAGTTTATAAAACCGTAGAAAAATTCTAGTATTAGTATATAATAGGAAATATATTCGGTTAGTTTTTTTATATATAGTTCGGGTATATAAATAGATATTTAAATATATAAAATAGGTTATTTTATAGCAGCTAGTATATTACTACTTTTTTATATTATTTATCTTTATTTTTTTATAAAAAATTTAGTTTTAGTATTTTATAATTTTTATTATTATTATAAATATCGAATTAATTATTCTTTTTATTTCGAAGAAATTTATAAAAGGTTTTAATAATAATTATTATAATTTTATTTAAAATTAATATTTATAGTTAAATATTAAAATATTTAATATTAATTATTATTTAAATATTTTTAATAGATATTATTTTTATATTTTTTACTTTAATAATAATATTATTAAAATATTTTAAAAGGTTCTTTTAAGTTTATATATTATTAATAGTATAGTATATCTATTCTAGTTATACTAGTAAAATAGATAGTAACTCGCTAAAATAGTTTTTAAAAAATAGGTATTATAGTTTAATACTATTATTTAATTATAATACTTTATAAATAAATTTACTAATTAAAATAATAAATTATATAATTATTTTATTTTATAAGTAAAAATCTAGATTATAATATATTAATAATATATCTATTATTTTATATTTAATTTTTATATATTATATAAAAGCGTATATATTATAATAGATATTATATAATTTTATAAACTTTATAAGCGGTTTATTACTATTTAATTAAAATAAATTAATATTATAAGCTCTTTATTATAATTTAATAATTAACAGTATAATAATTAAGTTTATTAGTATAATAATTATTTAATTCTAGAAATTTTATATAAAAAATCCTAGTAATTAAACTAGACGGGCGTTTATAAGTAGTTATCTATTTAAAGGAGTTTATTATTATTATAGCGGATTATTATTATTTATAAATCTACTTTATTATTATTATAGTAGAATTTCTACTATATCTAGCGGTAGTATAATACTCCTTTCCGATTTTATTAAATAAAGTAGGCTAGATTTAGTACTAGAAATATAATTTCGCTATTTAAATATATTAACAAATTTAATAATACTTATAAATTTATTAAACTATTATATATTTTTTTATAAATTTAAAAAATAAAAATAAAGATTTAAATTATTTTAAATAAAATTTATAACTAGCTTTTAAATATAAATTTAAAAGTTTTTATATTTAAAAATTATAATAATATTATTATAGAAATCGCTTATTATTTTAGTAAAGATTTATAGATACTCGCTCTAGTTTATAAAGTAACTAGCGATAAAAGCTATACTAGCTTTTATTATACTAGTTTAAGTTATTTAATTACTAAAAAATTCCTATATTAAAAAACGGTATAGGCCTAGACTTTTTTTATAAATATAGTCGGTATAAGCTCTAAAGATTATTATAAAGGCCTAATTCTATTTTAAAAATTATTTAATATACTTTTAGAACTTTTTAATATAAAAAACAGCTATAATAAAAGCTAGTATAATAACGAGGTTAGTTAAGTTTTTTAAGTTATTATAAAAGATATTTAAAACTTTACTAAAAGGATTAGAAACTAGAGTATATTTTAATTAACTCTATTAACCGAATATTAATATAAAAATAGTAGTTTAATAAATAGAASAGTATTAGATTTATTTAAAAGATCTAGTACTATATAATAATTAATAGTATATATATACGGAAGTTAATAGTACTATATTTTATATAAATTACCTTTAATTACTACTATTTATTATATAGGAAGTATAGAATAATAATATTATATTAAAGGTAAAGAATTATCTACCTATAGAATCTATAACTAAATAAATATAGGCGCTAAAAGGCGCTAAACCTAATTAGGTGGACTTACTTAAAAGGCCTCCTTCGGGCCACGGTAGCTATCCAGCCCTACCTACCCTATCAGCCTTCTGCCTATACAGTATAGCCGCAATAGATAACAAGTTAGAATAAAAGGTAGAAATAATTCTAGATAAGCGTATTAAAAGATCTAAAAATAAGGCGGAATAGTATTTAATTAGCTAAGTAGGTTAATTAAAGGAATATAATTTATAGTAGCTAAAATTAAATCTAGTAAATATTAAAAACCTAGTAAAAAAATTTAATTAAAGCTATAAAAAATTATCGAAGAAATATAAAAGAAAAAACTAAATATTTTAATTATACTAGCCGCTATTTCTTTTAAAATTTTTAATAAGCCTTTTATAGACTTTATTAGTATTATATTTAAATAAAAAATAGATATAAAAAAAAATAATATAAATAATAAAATTTATATTAAATTTTTAAAAACTAATTAATTTATTTAAAAAAAATTTATTAATATAAATTAAAAATAAATTTAAAATAGTAAATAGAGTTTATTAAATTAAAATTTAAGCCTATTTAATAAAAAAAGCGTTTACTAATAGCTATATCCTATTTAATCTTTTTATACTACGTTTTTTTATTTTATAACTCGCTATACTTTTTTATTCTATAACTCGCTATATTTTTTTATAATTTACCGCGCTTTTTTATATTAATAAGCTCTCGGTCTATTTTTTTATATTAGTTTTATTAATTAATAAAATTTGATTAACGATTTTACTAATAATTTTATAATAATAAAAAATAATATTATTTTTTAAAGTTTTCGGTATTTTAAAAGTTTTAAATATTTTTAAAATTTTTAAAATTTAAAAACTTTAAGGCCCCTTTTATAATATTAGATAAAMCTATTTTATTAGTATAATAAATAGTTTAAAAGATAAAGGTTTTATATTAAAGGTTCCTTTTTCCCTATTATATATATTCTTCTTTATATTCTCTTTATTAGTATTTCTATTAGTAGTTTATTTCCTTCGTTAATATTTCTATTAGTAGTTTACTACTGGTTTAATATAAAGAAAAATTAGTAATTATAAAAATATTATTAGCGTTAGAAATTTAAGAGAACTAATAATTAAAGTAGTATTATTTAATTAAAAAAGTATTATTTAATTTATTCTATCTTTTTTAAAAATATTATTTAATTTATTCTTTTCTTTTTTAAAATACTATAGTCGAAGTTTTATCTAAAATATTATAGCTAAAGCCGTTTTTTATTACTATACTAATCTTTATATATTTTAGACTAATTTAAAAGCGATAAAATAGAATATAAATCTATAATTTATAATATTAAAGTAAATTATAGATTTATATCTACTTTTTATTAAATCGTACCTTTAAGTTAGCCGTTCTCCGCCGTATTTTCTCCGCTCGCCGGTATAACTATTACTTTTATTTTTCTATTTAATTTAGAGTTATTTTTAGTTTTAATAAATTATTTAATTAGATAAATAATAAAAGATAATCTATAACAGTCGGCGCTTTAATACTTTACTTTAGGGGCTTTAATAAAGCCGGGTTTTAAAACCGTTAAAAGAAGTTAATAGAGAATAATAGAATTTAGTATAATAAATATAAATATATTAGGTTTAATAAGCTAGCCGGCCTTTTTATAAGAATAGACTATTTTTAATTAATTTAGCTACTACTTAAAACCCTTTTTGAATTATTATTAGAAACCGACTATCGTTTTAGATTTAAATAAAATTTTTACCAAAGCTAAACGGTATAATAGGCTACTATCTTATACTATTTAACTACCGACTGGTTTAAAGCGAAGTTATTAAAAAAATCGACTTTTAAAAATATATAAGGTAATATTAAAAGCTCTAGTATAAATTTAATAATAAATCTAGCGGAAAAATTAATTAGTATTAAATTTGAATAAATTACTACTAAAAATTATATAAAAAATAATAAAAGCCGTATTAAATTTTATTAACTAAGTTTTTAGCTATTAAATACTGCTTCTATTATAGGAGGTATTCTATTTAAAGGTAATTAACTAAAATTTAATAGTAAAATTTTATTATACTAGCTATAAGTCGATAATAAATAAGTTAAAAGTAAAAAACTTAATAATAATTTACTATAATATAGTAGAAATTTATTTTTATTACTACTAAATACTATAAATTCAGATTATTTTTTTTTCTTTTTATTTCTTTTATCCACGCCGTTTAAATAAACCTTCTCTCCTTATAAAGAAATACTTACCGTATAAAAGCTATTAAAGCGAGTAGAATTAAATATATAGATTTATTTATAAAATTCCTAATTTTATAAAAATTCTTAAAATCTATTATTAAATTTTTCGAGACTTTAAAATAGAACCTCTTTTATTAAAAAACTTAGGAAAAAATTTTTACTTTAATCTATAAATAGATTTTAGCCGTAAGAAAATAAATTTAAGCTTAAATAAAAAAAATAATAAACTTCTATAAATATAGATAATTAATAACCCGTATATAATATACTATTTTTTTATTTTAACTCGCGTACTTATTATTTAAAATTATAGATTTTTTAACGAAAGTTTTTCTATTTAATAAAATTCCGGCGGGTCTCGCGTAAAAACTCGTTATTATAAACTAATAATAGATTAATTTAACTATTAATTAAGTTTATATTTTAATTATAAGTTTAAAGATTCCAAGCTATTTTTATTAATTTTTTATTTATAGAGGGTATAGAGTTCTATTTTTAAATAGTATCTAAATATTTTTAAATATATTTAAAATATTTTTATACTATTAGCTATATAAAGTAAAAAACTTAAATAGAGTTAATATAAAATAACCGATATATTAATAAACTTATTACTAAATAACTTTAAATATTTTTATAATTTTAGCGGTATATATAATATAGAGGCTCTATATACTCCTTCCGGTATAATATATATAGAACCTTATTATTAAAAAATATAGCCCCTAATAGTACGCGGAAGTAACGGCTATATAGTAAAAGCTTTATATTAGATTAGATTTATAATTTAAATAATTATTTAAATTTTAAATTATTATATAAAGGTTTTATCTATTAAGAAATAAAAATAAAAATAAAAGAAATTTATTATTAATATTTTTAAAAGCTTTACTACTAACGGATTTACTACTATTAAATAAACTACTAGATATTATAATACCTACGATAACTAGTAAAAAAGGAAAAAAAAAAGATTTTTATAAAAGTCTATATTTATCTATTAGTACGATTACTAGTCCCTCCTATATTATACTAGAGTAAAGCCTATATATTAAATAAAAAAGGGTTTTAAATTCCTTTAACTATAATAACGCTATAATATTTTTTCTACCGTTTTCCTACTAATAAAGGTATATATAATACCGTAAGCCCTTAATAGGCCTTTAGTATAATATTAATAATAGGAAAATAAGAAAAGTTAGTAACTATTTTTACGGTTAATAGTATTATTATAAATAATTCTTTTTTTTTTTTTACCGGGTTTTAGATAGTTTTTAATAAGTATTTATTTAAATATTCCGGATAGCTTAAATTACTTCTAAACCTCGATACTAAAATTAATATTTTAAAGAAGGAGATAATTATTACTATTAAACTATAGAAGCAGTTAGTATTTGAATCCTAGGTAGAAATTATATAAAAGAGATAATATATTAAATTACTAGTATAGCGGGCCCTTTAAAAGGTTTAAACGGGGTTATTTAAATAATTACTACCTAGTATAAAATAAATATATTTTTTAGATATATAGCGATCCCTTTTACTTTCTATTAAAAAATAAAAGTTAGTTCTTTAATATATCTAAATATATACGCTATAAACAGTTTTTTTATAGTAATTCACGCTTTTAATTTGGTTTGATTGCACCTAGTATATTATTTTAACTTTCGTATATTAAAGTATTATATCTAAGCTATATATTTTTATTAATCTATTAAGCGAAAATATATTAGTTTTTTTATTTATTTTTACGCTTAAATTAAAAAAAGATTTATAGTTTAATATATACTATAAACGTTTTAAAATACTAATTTTATTATTTTTTAGTAGATTTTAAAGAAATATTTTACCTCGATCTAATAATTTTAGTAAATATCCGAAAGTTTCTCTTTAAAGTATTTATTTTTATTAATTTCCCTAATATTAAAAGTAATAATTTAGGTAATTATTTATATTTTAATAGTAACATTTTTAGAATTCTACTTACCTTAATACCTTTTAGAATACGTATCGACCTTAAAATTAAATTTAAAATCGATTTAAAATATTTATTTAAACGTTTAAAATTCTTATTTAAACGGTTAATAAAATATTTATTATCTATTTTATACCTAAAATCCGTTTATATAGCGATAACTTGTACTATTAGCTCCTTAAAAGCCTATTTAAAATTAGTATTTTTTTATAAATTAACTAAATTTTTAACAACTTTAAAAATATTTAAGTTAAGGCTAAAATTAAAATCGCTATAGTAAAGGTAATTTTAATAATAATTAATAATAGTAATATTCTAAAACAGTTATATTTTATATATCTATAGACGATTTTTATAAAGAAAATAATAAAAATATTATACTATCGGAGTACTTTATCTATAACTACCCAAACTATATATTTTATTTTATTAAAGATAATAGATAACTATAAAAGAATAATTTAAATACCTATTAGGAACTATTAAATAACAATCTATTAATCTATTAAAAATTAGAATTTAATAATTAATCCTTCGCTAGTTTTATTAGTGCGGCTTAGGTTATTAAATATAATAAATATTATAACGTTTTTATATCTAAAAATAAATTCTATAATTATTTATATACGGGTTATAATAAGTAAAATAAATAAAAAACGCTTATTTCTACGTATATAATAATTACTATACTTATACTTCTAATTAAAATCGTTAAATCTATAGCTAAAAAGGATAATTAGACTGGTTAGGTCGGGTCGAGTCAGGTCGGGTCGAACCCGGGTTTTTGATTTAGTAGTCGGTTCCGGATTAAATTACTAGTAAGTTAAGTTAAATCTAAATCGAATTACTAGCGAGTCGGGTTAATTCTAGATTTTAATTCTTAAATTAAAAGTCGGATCGAGTTATAAAATTTAAACCGATAATTTAATCTAATAATTTAACTCGACCTAATTTTTCTATAAACTATACTAATAAAAATTTAAGCTTTAGAATTTAAATAAAGTTTTTACTTTATTATTATTTTTAAATTATATTATTTTTAATTTAATTATATTAATTAATAAATAAAATTTTAATAAAAAAAATTAAATAGTTTAAATTTTAAATAAATTTTATTACTAATATTAGAAGAAAATATATGTATTTTTTTTATCTATAGTTATAATAAATATATAATATTATTAAATAGTAATAAATTTTAAATATCTAGGCTTTTTATTTAGTTTAAATATATATTATATTTAATTAATAATAATATCGAGTTAATCTATAAAATTAAAAATAAATTATATATTTTTATTTTAAATAATTATACGTTTTATATATATTATAATAAATTAGATGTCTATTATATATTAAAAATATAATACTAGTAATATATAAAGGTAATATATTTACTTTTAAAAAATATTATTATATAAACTTCCGTAGTTTTATATAATATATTTAATATATTTAATTAAATATAATTAATTATAGAATTTTTATAATTATTAACTTTATAATTTAATATATTAAAAAATAATTTCTATATTAAACGGCTAAATAGTACCTTTAAAAGTAATAATTTAATAGTTTTTTAAAATTAATAGATTTTTTATAAAACGACGATATTTAATTTAAAATAATATTATTATTAATATTAGTTTATTTTACTATATAAATAAAGTATTATTATTTTATATTATTTTATTAATTTTTTTTTAATTAACTTTTCTATTATAATAAATTTCTTTTTTATAATTAATTTTTACGTTATAAGTAATTACTTTTTTATTATATTTTTTATTTTATATATTCCTTTTATTTTAAATATTTATAATTTAAAATAGTTTAAAATGGTTTTTTTTTTAATATATTAATTTCGTTAATTAAAAGTATTTCTATTACTAGATAAATTTATATTTAATAAATTTTTATAACTTAAAATTCGACTATTATTTTATAATATATAGCTTAAAGTATTTTTAAAAATATAACTACTTTTATATAAATATAAAAAAATTAGCTCTTTATTATTTAATAAATAATTATTTTTTTATAGATTCGGATAAACTAGTAAATTACTATTTTTAATTATATATATTTTATTATTTAGATCTATCTAAAATTAGTATATAATAATATTTTAAATATATTATTATAATATATTACTAGTATATTTCTTTTATATTTTAGTACCTAATAGTTATATAGACGTGTTTTCTATTATTATTAATAAAAATACGCGGTAATTTAATTAATAAATAAAGTAAAAGAATAACTAGTAAAGATAAATATAATAAATATAAAATATATAAATACTTTAATTAAATAAAAGTATATTAAAGCTATTAAATAGTACGATTTTATAGTATATAGAATAAAGAAAGTACTAGAGTTAATTAATTAATTAAGATAGGATTTTATAATTAAATTCTAATTTTTAATAAATAATTCTAAATTATATTTAAAGTTTTTATTTTAATATTAAATTATATATATTATTATATATAAAATTTTACTTTATTATATTTAATTATATTTTATTATATATTATTATATCTCGTTCTACTAATTTATTATTAATATATAATATATAGCGATTTAATAATATAATATTAGAGGAAAAGGAATTATATATATAAATAAATATAAATTTTTAAATCCGATTTAAAATAGTATAAAAGCTTAAAAAAACTATTATTTATTAAATAGCTAATAAAAAGGAAAAGAAAGTATTTAAATAGAATCGCCGGGTTTAAAAAAATAATTYTTAGATTATAAATAACTTATATAATAATATATTAAAGTAATATAATTTATATTTTTATTAATTATTTTTAAATATTATATTATAAAGTAAAACGGTATAAATTATAAAATTAAAAAAAAATAGTTCGGGCGGAAAAAATAGTATTATTAATTAAAAAAAAATCTATTATAATAGTACTTATTTTATTAATAATATAATCTAGTAATATAATAAATATAGCCGCTAATTTTAAATAGTATAAAATATTTAAAGTAGCGGAAAACGTATTAATAATAGTATTAAAATATATAATATTAATAGTCTAGTATATTATATAATATATTATTTATAAAATAGGGTTTAATAAATTAAAGCTTACTAGTATTTAAAATTCGGAAAAGAAATAAAATAAATTTATAAAGGAATTTAGGACTATTATAAATATAAAAGGTAAAGAAATTCTTTTACTATATACTAGCGATAACGATAGAATAATTAAAAAAGTTAATAAAAAAATAGGAGAAATTATCAAGAGGTATACTACGCGAGAAGATATAAAATTTTTAAAAAGCGATTTATATAGTAAAAATAATAATAAATAAAATAATTTAAAGATTTAGAATATATTATTTTTAAATATTATTTTAGTATTTTTATTATTTAGTTTTTAATTTTATAAATTACTATTATTAAATAATTTAAAAATTTTTAAAGTTTAAATAAGCTCTATAAATATTATAATCTTTTTTTATAAGGAAAGACTAGTAGAATTTAAAAAAAAAATCTAGTTTATTATAAATTTAAAGGCTTTAAATAACTTTTAATTTTTTTTTAATAATAAAATATAAAAATAAAATAAAATAATTAAATTCTTTTAATTATAAAAAATACGCGATTTAAATCTTCCTTTCTATTTAAATTAAAAACCCGTTTAGTATTATTTATCTAATATTTTATTAAAATTAAAGTTTGCTTATTTAAATAATATATTAAAATTTATTATAATTTTAAAAATAAACTTTATATCTTTTTTTTAAATAATTATTTATTTTTTATAAATTACTACTAATTAAATATTTAAAGGAACTTTAGTATTTTACTCTTAATAATATATAGGGGTAATATATTTACTATAGAATAAATTATATATATATACTTTAGCGGCCTTTTATAGTATAGCTAATACTATAAACTAAATTTGTTTATTTTTATTTAAATAATCCGCTATTAATTCTTATACTAATTACGCGAACGGAATTTTAGAAATAATAAAATTAATCGACTTTTAATAGTAAATAATTTTATAGAATACTATTTTTTCTAGTTTAATTAAACGTTTTACTTAAATATTATTAAATATATTATATTTAAATATATTATTTAAATATATTATTTTAATAATTTTATTTATATTATAATTATTTAATATACTATTTTTTTTATATATAGCTTTTTTAATAGCTACTTTAATAAATTAATATTAAAATCGTTAATAATATATTAATAAAATATATTATTTTTAATAATTAATATTATATCTTATTTATATTAGATTATAAAAATACTAGGTATTAAAATAATCGTCGAAAATAGAATAATTCCGTAGATAATAACTTACTTAAAGCTTTATAGATAGGCTAACCTATATAAAATTAGTCTATAATAAAGTTATTCTTTATTTTATTATTATTATTAATATTATTAATTTATTTTAAATATTTACTATTTAAATACTAATATAATTTTATTATAAATACCGATTATTATATCGGAAATAGATAAGCTATAATTAATAAGATCTATTAAATATATAAGAAAATAGTATAAAGCTAGATATAATATCTATTAAAAATTTTTATTTAACGCCTAAATACGATATAATATTATAGCGTAATTTTATAATATTAATTAATAAAGATTATTAATAAACCTAGAAGCGTTAAAAGAAAATAAATATTAGAAAATAAATAAAAATTAAAAATATTAAAAGCTTTATAATAATATATTTAAATAATATAAATTTATTATATATTAACAATTTCTTAATTTTATACCTTAAATTAACTTTATAGATAAAAATAATTATAGAATATAAAAATCGATAATAAATATTTAACTTTATAAATATAAATCCTAAAACTATAATATAATATATATTATATATACTAATTATTTTTATATAATTTAAAAAGTTAATTATAGATTTTATTACCTAGTAAATCCTATATTATATAAAAAATAGCGACTTAATATCTAATTTAGACGAAGTTTACTACTAGTAAAAGAATAAAATAAAAAAATTATATTATAGCGGGGATAATATTAAAATAATTATTCTAAACCGCTTTACTATTATTTATAATAGGAGGCTAGCTATAATTAATTATAAAACGGGTAAAATATACCTATATATATAAAATAATTATCTAGATATATATTTTATTATAAAAGTTTCTTATATTAAAAGCTCTGAAAATAGTAATAAATAAAATATACTACTAGATAGTATTATTATAATTATATTATTTTATTATATTACCTATAAAAAATATCTATATATATTAAAAGGATTTTAATTTTTATTTTTTTATTATATATTTACGGCTTTTAATTTATAGAGGTTTTATAAATAATAAATTAATAATATCTAATTAAATAAATTTAAATAGTAAATTTAATATTTTTAGAGTTATTATATATAAGATTTATTATATAAATAAAGTTTAAAATAATTATAGTTTTAATATATAAAGTTAAAATATTATAATTATTTATTATTTTTTAATTTTAATACTATTATTATTAATCTTCTACTATATTATTATTATATAAAATATTCGATATTTAGAAGTATATTATATAATATACGGTATATTATTATTTAAATTATAGCGCTAACTAAAGATAATATATTAAAGTTATATATTTCGATAAATAGAATATTTATAGATTCTAGTACCTCGAAAATATTCTAGTTATAAAAAGAAATCCTTTTTTAACGCGAAGCTTAATTAAAATAGTATTATTAAAATAAATATAATAATTAATTAAATTTACTATATTAAATTAATATTTTATTAGTTTAAATATTATTTTTATTTTAAACTAGGTATAGTCGCTTTTTAAAAAATCTATTATTTATAATATATAATAAAGCTTTTTATTCTTAAAATAATTTTTATATAATTTATAAAAAAAACTTTTTTAAACTATTATTCTAATATAGGGCTTTATATCTAATTATAGGCCTTATATATATTTTAAAAAATAATAGAGGTCTATATTATCGCTTTTTTTAATAATAAATATATTACCGCTTTATATTATTAAAACGGAATTATTAATTATTAATAAATATTAGGTTTTCGGTTATTTATATTAAGCGTATTACTATTAAAAAAAAAGATATGGAGTTTATTTTTTTATTTATATATAATCTAGGTTATTTTAATAAATAGTTATTTAAGTATCGATTATTATAAAAATAATTAGGAATTTAATAAAAGTAAATAAAACTAGAAATACGGCTTTTATAGCTAAATAAATAATAATATATTACTTTTTTCTATTATTTTTTTATATAATATATAATAGTTATATATTACGCGAATAGGTATAATATTAAAAAATCGCTTAATTAATTACTTCTAATATAATACTTTTTAAAAATATAATTTAGAAATATTTTCTTCGTTTAATAATATATATTTAGATTTAAAATATTTTAAAAATTTTATTAATTAAATTATTTTTATTTTTACTACTAATTTTTTCTTTTAAACTCGTCTTTAATTATTTAATTATTTAGTTATTTAATTATATATTTTTAATAGAAAGATAGAATAAATAGCTCTTTATATATAATTAAACTATTATTATTCGTTTTATTATTAATAAAATTATATAAAAGTTTAACCTAACCTTTATAATAATTAACTATTTTCTTAAATATTAAATTTTAAATATTAAACTAAAAAGTAATTTTATTAATAATAACTTTAATAATTAGGTTCTAAAAAAGATATAAAATTAAAATTAAAAAAAAATATTTATTTAAATATTAAACGTACTATTTATATTTTTATATTTATTATAATTATCCTATAAATTTAATACCTGAATTTTTATTATAAAATTATAATCTTTTTTTTTAATTTTAATTTATAGAATATTCTTAAAGTTCGAGACTAGTAAATAATTAATAAAGCTAAAATTTATATTATTAGAGTATATTATTATAAATTATACGTTTAATTTTATTTTTATTTATAATAATATTAAAAGTTTAGATTATATTTATTATATTATTAAATTTTTTTTTTAATAGTTTTAAAAGCCGCGGTCTTTTTTAATTTATTATTCGCTTTTAATTATATAATAAAATCGTTATTTAAGATAGTAAATAAGCGGTAAAAAATATTAATCTACTCTTCTAATTATTATTATTAATAATCTTTAATTTTTTTAAAAATTATAATAGCTTAAAATTTTAAACGATAAAATTTAATAGAAATAAAATAAATTTATTATAAAAGATTAATAATATCCGATTTTACTTTAATTTTTTATAGACTAGTATACTTATAAAGCTTTAAATAAAATTATCTAATCTTTACTAGAAATAATAACTTTAATAATATTTTTTATTTAATTTTAATAAAGTTATTAAATGAAATTATTATTTAATTATATTAAATTTAACGTCGATATTTATTATAAACTATAAATTATATAATATTTAATATTTTTAGTATTAAATTATCTTTTATTACTATATTATAGATATAATAGCTTAATATAAAATAATATTTAAAATTAAAAAAGTTAAAGATTATAAGTTTATAAAAAATCTGGATTTATTAATCGAATTAATATAAATTAATAATAATAATAATAGAATAGTAAATAGTAAGTATAATAATATAATTAAGTAATATAAATATAAATTATATTAACTTTTAATTAGTATATATTTTTAAAGATTAATTACGCGAAAAAATAGGTTATAAAAATTAAAAATTAATAAATAAATTTTTTATTATTTTTTTAACCGTTATTTTTTTTATATATTAGGATTTTTTAAATTTATATTAGCTATTTAACGACGGCTATAAAAGCCCGGCTAATAATATTTAGAAATATTAGCTAGTCGAAGCTAACCTAATAATAATATAGATAAATAATAGACTCCGAGCTTATAATATAATTCTATTCTAATATTAATATAGGATTTAATTTAACCGACGGAGGAGAAAATTAATAAAAATATTATATTTATTATATCTTTAATTATATAGCGGATTTTTTTTTATATAGACGTGGATAATAGAAAAGCGGATAATATATTCGACGATTAGAAAATAAAAATAAAAAAAATAGTATATACTAGAAAAGCTATAAAAGTAAAAATATCTAATTTTTTAATAATTAATAAAAGATCTTTAATTATTATAAAAAATAGTTTAATAAAAAAACTATATTTATAAATAACTATAAATAATTTAAATATTATACTAGTAATATTCTAAAATTAAAAATTTTAAAAAAGCGATAGGTAATAATAAATATTAAAATATATTTATAATAACTAGAATTATTAATATTATATTATATTATTTAATTATATAATCTAAAATCGTCGATTAAACTAATTAAAAATTATATTTATTAAAATAATAAATATTAATATTTAAATCGACCTTTTAATAGATAATATATAAAAGTAATATATTATTTATATTTATTATATTTATAGAATTATTTTTTTTTTATATTATTTTTTTTCTTTTTACTATCCTTTTTTTTACTAGTTTCCTCTTTTTTACTAGTTTTCTTTTTCTTATTAATTTCTTTACTATCTATTTTTTTTTAGTTTTTATTTTTTTTATAGGAATTATCTTTTTTAATAAATATTATATTATCCTCTTTTATATAAATTTTTAAAATTTTATTCGTTTTTTTATTAATTTCTTTTAATAACCCTTCTAGATTTTATTTATAATAAAACGATTTAATTTTCTTATTAATAATATTTATAGAACTTTTAACTATATTTTTAAATACTTTTAATTTATTTTTAAAATCTTTTAAATCTATTTTCTAAAGTTCCGCGGTATTAATATAGTAGATAATTTATTAGACAATAATATTAATAATAGAAATTATATATTTTAAAATTTTAAATAAATCCGATCGTCTAAATATAAACTAGATAAATATTTAATTTAAAAAAAATAATTATTATATATTATATTTTTTATATATATTACCTTTTTAAAGGTCTTTTTAAAGGTAATTATAATAATATCTACCTTTTTATTTTTTTCTATTAATATTTTAACTTTTAATTTCTATTTAAATACTAACGTTAGATAATAGTTAATAAAACTAGTAATTATATTACCCGGATATATTATTATATTTATTATTCGCTATTTTTTCATTTTTTATTTTTATTTAAACTAATATTTTTAATACTTTTTTATTTATAGACTATTTCTATTTATTTATTTTTTTTAATTTTTTAAATCTTTTAGATATTATTATATAGTCGGTTTTTTATTATATATAAAGTTTAGCTTTATTTTTATTCTATTTTAACTCTTGTTTTCTACTAGCTATAGTTTTCGGGTTAATAAAATATAGTTTTAATTTTATAAAAAAAACTATTATAATAAAATAAATTAAGTAAAACCTTTTATATAATAGTAAAAATTTAATTAAAATAATAAGTTTAGTTAATAAAACGGGTTTATCTATAAAGTATTAATCCGGTTAGTTTTATAGGGCTAAAGGCCTTTAACGTTAAAGCGTTTATTTTAATAATTAGAGTTAAAAATATATTACGCACGCGATTAATTTCTAGATATTTAATAAATAATTTTATTACTAGATATATTAAATTAATTTTATTAATTATTACTATAATTAATATAATTAATATAATATATAATTCGTAAATCGTAAAATTTAAGTTTTATTTTTATATAAAAAACCGTTATATTATACTAGCACTGGGCCACCGTCCCATTGAGATTTTGCTGCTGGCAGCTGGCAGCTGGCARCTGGTAGGGCTGGCAACTGGTAGGGCTGCCAGCCAGCGCAGTACGGCTAAAACTTCTACGCGCTATAACGCCACCAATTTTGATCCGATTTTCGCAATTTTTGCAGCATTAGAATGCGCTCATAAAGCGCTTCAATTTGAGCTACTATGCATGCTACTGTGCATGAAACTGACGAAGTTATTTAACTGCAAAAAAAACAGCTGTTTTGGTGGTTGGGGGCACTAACCGGATTTGTGACTGCGGTCATTCGATACCAACCGATAAGGTTTATGCTTATTTCGGGTCGGGAAGCCGATAAGGGACGTTTTCCAATATATATATGATTAATTTAGTAAATTTTATTAATATCTCCTATAGTTTAGTGGTTATAATTTTTAGGTATATTTATTATATCCTAGAGGTTCTAGATTCGAATTTTAATAGGAGTCTAGCGTATTTATCCTTAAAATCCGACGGCGAAGATAAAGTATAATTTTTTAGAATATTTTAAATTTAGCCGAGATTATTTAAAAGAAGTTTAATACTAGAATTATAATATATAAAAAAAATAGTTTAGTTTTTATTAAAACTATAGTTTTAAATAATTAGGTAATATATATTAATAATATATTTATAATTTTTATATTTTTTATAAATAATATATTATAGTAATATATATTAAATATACTAGCTAAAATAATATAATTATTAAAGTTTTTATTATATTATTTTTACGTTTATATTCCGGGTATATTAATTTTAATAGAGTAGTATAATATATAAACTATTAGGATTTAATTATTAATATTATCTTACTTTTTAATATTTAAATAGTTATTAATAAATAAACGAACTAAAAATTTAATCTAGCTTAATTTATTTAAAATATTTAATATATTTATTTTATTTTTTTATTAAATAAAATCTAACTCTATATTTTCTAAAATAGCCTTATAGATATTCGCGTAATATATAATTCGCTTTATAATTAAAATTATAATCCCGGTTATTTAAATTTATAAAAGATTAAAGCCGTTTAATTTAGTAATTTTATATTATTTATTTAATTTATCCGTTAATAATAAAAAGGTTTTAATACTTATTTAATAAAATTATTTAAAATTTTAATTATTTTTCTCGCACGATTAGTAAAAGAATTAGTAGATAATATTTAAAAAAAATTAATAGTTTATACTATTATTAGTTATAATATAAAAGCCGCGTCTATATTATAATTTTTTATAACTACTTTTTACTATAGTAAACTTTTATAAATAAACGTTAAAAACTTATTTAATATAATAAATAATTATATTACTTAAATATATTATTATATATTTTTTAAATAATTTTATTTTTTTTAATTTAAAATTAAGCTAACTTTTTTAATAAACGCGGTTTTATAAAGTTTTATTATTAATCCGTAGTTTTAAAATTAGTAATAATATAAAACTCGATTTAATAATTAGCTATAATTTATATAAAGAAGTTTATATAGTTATTATACTACTAGTTATTCTATAAATAGGAGCGTATTAATTATAAAATCGTATATAAATCTTTAAACTTTAGAGTTATATTTTTTAAAGTAAAAAAATAATAGAATAGTAGTATTATAAAAAGCTATATATATTAAATAAATTATTAATAAAGTTTAGCTTAATATTATTAAAATTAAATTTTAAAATAGTTTAAACCACTTATAAAACTATATATAAAATTTATAATTTATTACTTTTTTTTAATTTAGTTACTTTTATAATTATTATTTATAGTAATTAATAATAGCGTCTATTATAAAAAATAATATATAAAATTTAAATATTTTATAAACTTAATATATTAATATTATTCTAGTAACCTAATTTTTAAACTTTTTTCCTAAAAGCTTTAAACCGTTAAATATAGAAAAAATAATATAGAAAGGTAATATATTAAAATATAAAGTATTAATATTTTATTAGATAAAATATTAAATTAAATTAAAATATATAGTTTTAAAAAAGATTTATTAATATTAGAAATTTATAGAGAATTTAATATTTAAAATATTATTCGATCGTTTTATTTAAGAATTTATATTAAATATATAACCTTTTAGAGAAAAAATAGTAATTAAAATTTAAGCCTCGGTTTTATTAGCGCTTTAGAAAAGTGCCGAAGCTTATATAATATTAATATTTAAATATAAGTATATTATTTATATATATTACTAGTAATATAGAGCTAAGAATAAATAGTTATTAATTTAATAGCTATTTATATTAAGCGGGTTATAATATAATAGAAGGATATAATATTTATTTTATATTTAGTAAAATAAATTAAATAGCTATTTTAGTTAAAAAAAAAAAATAAAATAAAAAGAAAAAAAATATAAAATCTTTAAAGGGGATATAAAAAAATAAATTATTATTATTTATTAATTAGCGTATTTTAATAATAATAGCTCCTAATTTAAAATTATAAAAAAGATCCTTATATAATTTATCTATTTTCTTTTATTAATAAAATAAATCCTATAATTTATTTATCGTTTTTTCTAATTTTAAATCTATTATACGATTATTATATTTAATTATTATAGTTTATTTTATATATAATAGATTTAATTAAACCCGGTTATATTAATAAATTTTTTTTATAAAATTAAATACCTATTCGATTCTAATAAAAGATATTAAATAAAAAAAATATTTTAAATTATCTAAATTAATTTAGGAAAATTAGAAGTATTATTTTTTTAAAATTACTAGTTTAATATATACTCGGTAACGTTTATATTAAAGTATTACTCTATTTCTATATAGTTCCTTTAGATATATATAAGCGGTTAAAAAATACTAGTTAAAACTAGTATAAATAGTTATATAAAATTAATAAAATATAAACATATTACCTATATATATTACCTATTAAACCTTTATAGATTAATTATTTTTTATTAAAATATTAAAAGAGTCGTTATAATTTTTATTAAAATATTCTAGAAACTTTTTTTAATAATAATTTATAAAATTTTATTAATTAGATTTAAATATTTTATTAGTATTTTAATTATAATATAAATTTAATTTTACTATTAAATTTAAAATATTAGCTAGATTATATATTAATCCGCTTTTTTTTTTATATATAAATAATACTTTTTAAATTTTTAGATTATTATTTAATAGGTTTTTATTATAGTAGCTTTTATAAAATAATATAATACTTTAAAAGCTTTTTTAATTATTTTAAAATAGTTATATATTTTAATAAAAACGTGGAATATTAAATAAATATTTATATTAATAATCCGTAAAATAATAAATATAAAATTATAGAAAAGATAAAATATAATACCGAGGAATAAAAGGGATAATTAATTATAAATATCTAGATAGATTTTATTAAGCCTATTATCTGATATTTAAAGTTTATTAATATAGGTTTTAAGAATTTTATATAGTTAATATATTTAGCGGATTATTAAATATATCGAGTTTTACTAGATACTAATATTTTAAAATAGATCTTTTAGTTTATAATTTTTATTTTTTTTTAATTAAAATTATTTAAAATATAATTTATATTAAAAAAATATATTAATATAAATAGTAAACGCGCAAATTTAAATTATTATTAATAATTTAATTCTTTTTAATATATTATTTTATTATATTATTTTTTTTATTATATTTAATAATTTTATACTAAAATTATTAAAATATTTATTTTTAAAATTCTAGTCTAAAATATTATTTATTATTTACGATCCGATTGCTGTAATAAAATTCTAAATTATAAAATTAATAATATAGGCTAAATATAATAAAAAGTTTTTAGCCTTTTTTTATCTTTATTTAAATTAAAAGAGTTTATTTTTTAATTCTATTTTTAAAATATTATTCAAGCTTATATTATTAGTAATAATATTAAAAAGTTTTCGCTTAATTTAATAGTAATTAATAAAGGTTAATATTTTATTATATTATATTTTATTAAAATAATTAGTATTTAATAATATAAATCTAAATAACCATTTTTAAAACTAATATCGGTTATTAATCTAATATATTAGTATTTTTAGGTATAAAACCCTTTAAAAGCTGGATTAGATATTTATTATAAAAAAAATTTAATTTATATCTAATAATTTATTATAAATTTTTTTATAAATATTAATATAATTTTTTTTAATTTAATTAATTAAAGTTATTTAATTACTAAATTATAGATTAGAATAAAATATTTAAAAAAAATCTTAAAAAATAAAATTATTAATAGTTTATAAAAAAAGGTCGAGTTATATAAAAATTTTATATAGCTAGCGGTTTTAAGTTTTTTAATTAAAATCCCTATTATTATTTATATAACTTTTTTTCTAAAATAATATATTAATAATATATTATTTTTCAATATTATTTAGTATATTTATATATTTAAAACTCGTTTTAATATTTAATTAAAAATTTTATTATTTAGCTTTTTAATAAAAAATAAAAATTATATATTTATATATAGTCGATATAATAAATAAATTAAAGATAATAAAATAATTAAAAATTTTAATATAGTTTTTATAAATAATTATAGATTTATTATTAAAAACCGAAACAATTTATTTAAAATTAAATTAATATTTTAAATAACTTCTATTTAAATTATCTATTTTTTATATTTAAAAAGAATTTATAAATTTATTAAAAAAATCCTCGACTTATATTATTATAAAAATAATTAATTACTAAATTTTAAAACTTTTATAAATATTATTATACTATTAAATATATTCGCTATTAATCTAGAAAATTAAAGTTAGGTTTTAAAATTAAATTTCTTTTATTTTTATCTAAATTTACTTTTATTTCTTTTAATATAAATATATTAATATAGTAAATATACTAATATTTTAATTTAAAAACTAACTTATAGATTAATTTAAATAAATATTATTAATTAGTAAATTTAGTATTAATTTCTTATTAAATTTATTTAGATTATTCTTTTTATAAAAAGGACCCGGTTAATTTTATAGTAATAAATTAATAGTACTATTATTAGATATAATTTTATTTTTATATAGTAGTAATATAATAAGGTAATATAATAGGGTAATATATAGGTAATAGTTATAATTATTAAATATTAATACGATTTTAACTATAATAAAAAAAATTAATACTATAGAATTTATATTATAGGTTATATTATTAAACTTAAATAAACTTTTAGTAGATTAATTAAATTAAATTTAATTTAAAATTAACCTATTAAAAACCTAACCCGATTTAAAACTAACCCGCTAAAAATTCGACCCGACTAGAACCCGACCCGATTTAAATTAGGTTTTAGGATTCTTTAACCCGACTCGGGTCGGTTCCGGGTCTAGATTTCATTTATAAAACCCGGTCGAGTGACCAGTCTAAGGATAATATTAGCTCTAGTTATAGATTTTATATTTATAGTTATATTAAAACGTTTATTAAAATATATCTAAATAGGTTTAAAAAATCTATTTATTTAAATTTTGGTTATAAATTTATTATAATAGATAGTGAATTTCTTAAAAAAATATTACTTAATTATAAAATTTTTATTATAGTATAACTTTTAACTATAAAAGGCTTTCGAACGGATCTATATAAAATAAAGGAATATATTATCTAAGCGATCTATTTTTCTATTATAATAAGCGATAGTATTTAAATTCTTCTTTATATTAAGAGGGAACTCTATATTATAGATAACTTTAGGGCTAATATTTTAATAAGGATTGATATTATAATTCTAAAGTAGATATTTTTATTCCTAGTAAACTAAAAAACGACTATTAATAGCTATAAAAACGCTATTATTCTTATTATTATAATAAAAACGCCTTTTTTTATATTTAAGATTAAAACTACTAAGTATACTTTAGTACCTGCTATATTAGAAGCTATAATACTAATTTTAGTAAAAGGTTTATTATTAAAATATAATTTATTTTTTAAGTCTATTAAAATAAATATAGCTCTATTTATTTATATTATAGATAATAAAATTATATATATTTTAGCCCGTAATAAAATAGGTTAAAATATATATATACTAATAAAATTTAATCTCGGTACAATTTCGAATATCGCTTATAATAATTATTTTCTATATAATATATTTAAGGAACCAGCTATATATATATTAAAAATATTTAAAAAATTACTATCTTTAAATACTTTTATAGGCGGTTATTATATAAATTTAGCTATAAATAATTTAAGCTATATCAAAAACCCTATTAAAAACGTATATAAAACGATATACTTTTCTAGATTCAATAAAATAAATCTTTATAAAAAAAATAGGTTAATTTATTATAATTAAACTAAAAATTATTTAATAGAATAATAATATTCAATAATATAAAATAGCGGAACGCTTTATCCGAACTTATTATAGAATTTTTTATATTATAAATCGATAAAGGGATTATTAATATACCTAAAAATAAATAGATAAAACTATTATTTAAAAATAATTAATAAAATTTATTTAAATATAAATTTAAAATTTATTTTATTAATATTAAAAACTAAAAAATTATTAACGATGTATTTAATAAAATATATAGGTTTAGTTATATAAAATAAATAATTAATTCGATTCCTTTCTTTTTTTTTATTTTTATAATTTAAAAGGAATTACTTAAAAAAAAAGGAAAATAGTTATTAATATAAGAGATTTTAATAAAATATTTATCTAGATTACTTATACTATATTTTTATAATTCGAAATTATATTATTTTTAAAAGGTTATACCTATATCGTTATACTAGACGTAATTGGTATTTTTTATAAATAATATATTTATTTAACTAATAAGTTAATACTTATAATAGTAATTTATTATAGCTAGAAAATATTTTTAATACTTATTATAGATTATATAAATTTAATAATATATATTTAGCGATAAATTAATAATATTTCAAAGTATTTAAAGTATTCCTACGCGTATATTAATAATATTATATTAGGGGCTCGATCTTTTAAAGAATAATTATCTAATTTAAAAGAGTTTTTCCGTTTATTAATAAATAAAAACGTTTCGATCTTTTTAAAAAAAGTTTTTTTAGAGTACTTTAATATTAAATTATTAAACTAAAGAATTAACTGTTTTAATCTAGTAGTAAATAAAAATAAATTTATAACGATTTTTTAAATTTAATATTTAAAAACGTTTAGTAAATGTAAATATTATTTAAGCCTTATAAAATATCTTTATTAGTATATTTATTTTTATTTATAGCTAGCTCGTCTTTTATAAAATCTAAAGATATTTATATTTACAAATATACTAAAATCTAGTATAAATTAAAAAAACTATAGTTTTAAATATCGTTTAAATCTATTAAATTCTATATAAAAAATATTATTTTTATTACTATAGAAAGTACTTTTAAAGTCTACTATCCTAAAATATTTTAACTCTCACGAAATTATATAGGTTAACTTAGATATTTTAAAGAAATTTAGCTTTAATATTATAATATTTTATATTAAGCCTAGTACTATTATATTTATAAATAAATAACTAAATAGAGTAGCTATACAGCCGACTTTATTTCTATTTAAACTTTTTACTACCGCGGAATCTAATTATTAATCTATAAAATTTACAATTATAGATTTTGTTTAGATATTAAAAAAGGTTCGATATTTAATTAAATTATTAGAATATACTATTATTATTTAAATTAACTATTCGGCTATTTATAATATTATTAAAAGGATATAAATTATAAGCTCGATATTTATAATAAGAATTAATATTAGGTATATCTATATTAATTAATATCTATATTAATATAATCTAGGGTTTTAATATAAACTAGAAAAAGAGTACATTATTGCCGATATATTATTTAAACTGTTTAGTTTAAATTTTAAACTATTTTTTAATAATTAGAACTATAGCGAATTGAATAAAATTAATACTATATAAATAAATTTTATTTTAATACTTATCTAAATAAGTAATTTTTTTATAAAAAAATAGTTATAGGCTATTAAAACGACTTTTAATAGAAAAAGTTTTTTTAATAGTATAATAAGAATAATATATTAGGCGAGAACGTTTTTAAAATTTCTTTTATATACGGTAGTACTATAATAGATTATTTCAATTTAACGGTCTATATTTAAAATACTATATAAAATAAACGTAAATTAGAATATTAAGCAAAAAACCTTATATAAAATAATACTTAAAATACTTTAAATAGTTAAAATTAAATTTATAATAATTAAATTTATAATCCGCCGATTATTATTTTTAACGGTTAAAATAATAATTAATAAACAGCGGCGGTTTTATAATTAATACTATTTATTCCGTAATTAATTTTATTTATTTTATAAATTTTACTAGTATAAAACCTTTAAATCAATACGCCTTCAATAGTATTTTATACTTCAATTTTTATATAAAATAAGTATAAATTAGAGTATAAAAACTTAAATACTATATAAAATAATACGTTAAAATTTATATTTTATATTAATTATATTACTAGATTTTAAAAAACATATATTCTATTTAAAATAAAAAAGGATATTATCGCTATAGTATATAATCAAAAATATCTAGAATTTTATAGAATATACTATTCTATTATTACTAGTTATTATATATATAGTTTAATAAAATTATTAAAATTTTATTTTCGCTATTATCTTTAATACAATATTATAAAAATTAAAAAATATCTATTTTATAGTTTATTATAATTAATTTCTTCGCCTATAATACCGTTTTATATAATATTTATTAATTTTATCCTAGTTATACCTATTATATCTAATAGTTTAGATACGATTTTATCTATAATAGATAAATTTACTAAAAGAATTACTTTTATCTCTAGTAAAAAGATTTTTTTTATTATAGAATAGGCTTTTATACTACTAGATAAACTTTAAATAACTAATTAGAGCCTACTAGAAATGATTATTTTTAATTATAAATATAAATTCCTTTTTAAACTATAGATTATACTATTTAAAAAGTTTTATATAAATTTATTATATTTAATAATATATTATTTTTTTTAAATCGATAATTTTTTTAAACGAATTAATTAAACTATTAAAATTATATTTAAATATTTTATTTATAAATTAAAAAATCCGAGTTTTTAATTTACTATTTTATTTAGAATATAAGCTATTTTAAATAATTCTATCTTCTTAATTACTAAAAACTAAATTATAAATAAAATAGCTTATAGATTTAAACTAAAAGCTATATTAGATTTTTTTAATATTATTTTAAAAAAAAACGAAATCGATTATATTATATTATAAATTAAAGTTATTAATATAATTTCTTTTATTTAAATAAAATTTAAATATTATTATAATTATAAATACTAATTAATATTTTTTAAAACTAGCGATTAAATTTTATTATATTTATACAAAGGATATTCTATATTAAAAATAAATATACTTATTAAAACTAAACTATTATAATAATATATTAGCCTATTTAAAATTGTAAAATAAATAGAATATTTAATATATTAATTTAATATCTCTAGCTATTAGGATATCTATCCAGCTTTTTTAATTATATATTTTAAACCGTCCGAACCCTTTTAAATAGACCCGTTTTACTATTTAGAACCTAATTTTCTAGAGGCTATCGCGATAAAAGGGGACACGGAGAAATAAAAATCGTAAAAAATTAAACGGCTTTTTAATAAAAGAACTATACGAAAAGGTTATAGGTATACTATTTAGTATCTAGTATATTAAAAGAACTAGGATCCGGTATATAATTAATAGTACTATATAAGGGACTTTAATAACGCTTAGGAACTTATCCAGGACTACGAGCGCGAAATCTACTAGCGCGAAATCCGTAATACTAGCTAAGCAGTTTAAATAAATCAACAAGGCTAGCGTAAATAAACCAGTTAAATAAACGTTAAAACTTTTACTATTTTTCGATAGAATTATATAGAGTTACTATACAAATTTATATAGTAAGTCTATAAAAAGGCTCGATAGAAGGTTATTTTACTATATAAAATAGCGTATATTTAAGTGTTCTAATATAATAAATTACATTTAAATTTTATAGCAATAGATAAAATAGTTTATAGCTATACGAAATAGGATATAGTATAGCGAGGTCGCTATAGTTTTCTTTTATTTAGCGGCACTTGTTATAATTTTTGCTTATTTGTAATAGTATATACTATATATATTAATATATACTATATATACCACGATAGTTGTGCGTACGACTAGATAACGATTAGATAGCGATAAACTAAGCGAGCTAGTATATAGTCAGCTGGTAGTAATTAAAAAAAAGCAACCTTTATTACTACTAGTTCTCTACAAGAAATTTCTGCTAAAATATTTATATAAAGTATTTTATTATAATTAAAACTTTCTACTAAACCAGTTTAAATATAATATTTATAAAAAAATTTAACTTTTATTTAATATATTCTATAGCTATAACGATATTTTTAAATATACCGTTTGATATTTTTTCGATATCTATTATAGTAGGGGCTTAAAACCCACTTTTCGTATTAAATCTTTTCAAATATCAAGTAGTTATCAGATGCTAAATATAGTAAAAAAATAATTTATAGTATATAGTAGTTTAAATAATATAATTTTATTTTATTTAAATAATTCGATAGATTGATTTAAATTCGTTTTTTATAGCTATTTTTTAAAAATTATCGGATTCGAACTAGTATAAAAAATTTTTAAAGCTATTTTCTACGCTAACTATAATAGATATATAAGTTCTAGTCGGGAATATATAAAGTATATATTCTAGACTATATACTAATATTATAATATTTTACTATTTTAACTTATTTATATTATATAATACCTATTTTATTTAGAAATATTTAAGAAATTTTTTTTAAATATCTGAATCCTGGTATTAAACCTTTAAAAAATATTTAAAACCTAATATCTAATATTTATTACCTTTTAGAAAAAGTTTTAAACTAGATAAATTTTTTTTTATATTATAGATTTATAACGCAGCTGTACTGATTATATAAAAACTATTTACGTATATTATAAAACTAACGATTTTTAATTATATTAAAAATAAAAACTCTATTTTAACCCTTTTTAAAAAAAATCCTATTAGTACTTTCTAATATCTGATATCTGATACTTGATACGGTGTCGAGAAAGTATCTATCGAGAAAATACTAGATAATTATCTGGTAATTCCTCGTTTAATACTTTTATACTCGTTTTATATATAAAAAGAATGCAATAGCAGAAAAACTATATAAAAGTATAGGTAATAGTCTAGCGTCCTACTATCGCATATACGGAGCTATATATAGAGAATATATATATATTAATATCTAGAGAGCTATAAATATTAAAGGGAATTCCTTTAACTATATAGGCTCTCTTTCCTACTAATATAATATAGCGATATAACGTCTTAGCCGAAGCTATACAACGGTTTTATAATATTATAATAAGCTAGACTATTATAAACTATAATAATATTCCCTCTTTTATAGTAATATCCTTACTATTCTATAATTAGGCGATATATATATAATAGATAKCTAAGCACTTTATATAAAGCGCGTATACCTAAACGCGTATTAGTTAAATTAATAACTTAAAAATATATAATACTAATACGCGTTTATATATAAAGCGTTTTATTATTATATATAAAATATATAAATAGTTTTTTTTTATATACTAAAGATTATTTAATATTAATATTAATATTAATCGTCGCGTTATAATATATTATTAATATCTTTTAATACTTATTAAATACTCGCGCTAAAATATATTTATAAAAATTAATATCGTTTAATATTTCTACTCGATAGTTATATTATATTATAATATTTATAAATAATTAAAGCTATTAAATTTTAAATAGTTTAATTTATATTATTAATATTATAGATCTCGCGTTAAATAATATTATTTTATTTTTTATTTATAGATATATAATAAACGTTTCTTTTTTAATATAAATCTATTCTTTAATTTAGATTTTTATTATTTTTATTATACCTTATTTTTATTTATTAACTCTATTTTTTTATAAATTTTTTTTAACTTTTATATTTTTTATTATAGATTCTAAAATTTTTAAAACTTCTATAACTAAATAAACTCTCTAGAATATATAAGCGCTCGATATTTTAATATTATTAAATACTTTAGTCTTATAAAAGAATTACTACTATTAGTATATAAAAGTTAGTATTATAGAATATATTACTTATTTAGTACTATTATTTAATAATCTTTAATAAGAAATAATTAAAAAATAACTTTATTATTTACTATATTTTTATTTATTATATAAAATCTAATATTAGCTTTAAATATTATACGCGTTATTTTAAGCTTTAAAAAAAATACGAGTTAATATATTAAATTTATATATTGTAGTAGCTTTTTTAATCTATATAGATTTTTTAAAAATTTATTTTAGTAATTAATAAAATAATTTCTACTATTATTATTATTAATATTATTAATAAAAATAAAAAATAATATATTATACGCTACTCGTGTATTATTATTTTTTCTAGCTATAAATAAATTAAAGTTTAGGAAAAAGCTAAAATATAGTAAAAAAAAACTATTAGTACTTTTAATATTATTAAAGCTATTTATATTTTAAAAAAGTCGATTAATATAAATATTAATATTATATATTTTATTATATATTTACCTTTTTTATATAACTTCGCGCGCTAATTTTATACTAGAACCGCTTAGATTCTTTAGTTATTAAAAAAGAGTAGTTAAGTTTAATTAGAAAAAATAATATTTTTTTTACTAATAAGAGCGAGGTAAAAAAAAATAATATTATTATATAGTTTTATATTTATCTAGCGTTTTATATTTATTTTCGATATTTATTCTTATATATTTATTTCTATATTCTATATTCGGGCTTATATTATTTTTAGATAGTTATAGTTTTAAAGTCTATATTTTAATAAAATCTTTTTTTAACTTTAATTTTTTTTAATAATATATTTTATAATATATATCTTTTAGTATATATTCTACCAGTAAACTTTAGTAATTATATAAAATTTTATTTTTATTACTATTTTATATTTCTAATATTATTTATTATTTTATTTATTACTTTATTTATTATTTTATTTATTACTTTATTTATATATTTATATATAGTTTAACTATAAATTTTTTTTTTTTACCTCTTTTTTAAAAAGCCCTTTTTATTATTATTTAATAGTTTTTTAAAATATATATAATAAAAGTCCTTTATATATTTATTAGCTCCCGATATTTCTTTAATATTAAGCTAGTTATTATTTTTAAAGCTATAATTAAACTATTTTATTAGATATTATAATTTCCTATAATATAATTTTAAATTAAACACTTTTTTTATTTTATATTACTTTTTATTATTAATAAGTAAAAGTAGTAGATTTTTTTTACTTTTTTTTTCTATTATTATATATAGTTTAAAAAAAGAGATATAAAAAACGGGATAGATATAATCTACTAATATTAGAAATTCCAGGCGGTATAATTATAAATTTACTAGTTCTATTACTTTAAAAAGCTTATAAAATTTATAATTTAGTTTTTTTAATAGCCTTTTTATTTTAATATTATACTTATTAAGTTATATTATATTACTAATAGTAAAGGATTTTATAAAATACTTTTAATTATAATATTTAGATTATTTTTTTATTACTACTTTCTATTAATTTTTAAACTAAAAATATATATATATATATTTTTTAATATATTAACGCGCTTTAAATATATTATTTTTAATATTATTAATTTAAATATTATTTTTTAGATTAAAATATTTATTAATAACAGCGAAGAACGGTATTATATTAATAGAAGTATACTTACTATTATTATACGTAAATTTTATAAAAGGTAGCTATTTATTTTAATTATTTTAATTATAGTTAATAAAATCTTTTAAAAATTATTTTAGAGTTTAATTTTATCGTTTAATTTATTTATTAATTTATAGATAAAAAGTGGTATTTAAATAATACTTAATCTTTAAATAATAATAAAAAGTAGATTAAAATTATAAAGTAAAAAAAGTTTTTTAATTAGAAACTAGCGATTTAAATATATTATAATAATTATATACTTTATTTATAAAAGTATCCGCTAGTTTTTCTATAAATATAGTTATTTAATATAAAATATATATAATAAACTTTATATAATAATCGATTACTATAAAAATTAAATTATATACGATATAGAAGCGTTTATATAGAAGTAGGTTAGTAATAAAATTTATAATTAAATTATTAAATAGTTTTAAAGGTTTTTCTAATAGTTATATTTTATTATACGACTTATACCTTATAGATTTTATTTAGTAGTATATATTATAAATATATTTATAATATTTAATATCCTTTATTATATTTAATTAAAAGTATTTTTAGCGAATAAATTCTAATATTTTTTATAGTTAAAATAACCCGCTATAAAATTATTATAATTATATTTAAAGGCCTTTTACTTAATTATATTAAAAAATAAATATTATTTTTTATTATAATAGAGTAATTTTTAGTTTTAATACTATTTATAATTTCTATTAAACTATTCTAACGCTATATAAATACTTAATAAATTATTAGGTAACTTTTTTTTTAAAAATATTAATTTTTTAATTATATTATTAAACTTTTAAAACCTTTTTATAATATAGTAAAGAAATAATAGAGATATATTATATATATTTTTTAAAGCCGTTTTTTTAATAATTTATTACTTTAATTATAAATTTTTAAAATTATTAAAATTATTTAAAGAAATTAATTAAATATTATTATATATAATAATATTAGGTTTATAAAAAACTTTTAGCTTTTTATATACTTTAAAACTATAAATTTTTATTAATATCTATTTTTGTTTTATTTTAAAAGATTTTTTTTTAATTATAAAAAACGGAATCGATACTTTTATATTATTTTTTAAAATATTTTTATTTCTTTTTCCTATTAATATTAAAGATATCCTTTAATTATAAAAAAATATAAACAATATAATATTATCGCGCTCTTTTATATAAATATTAGATACGCGACCCTTTATTAAAAATCTATATTTAAAGATATTTTTTAAAAATTCGCTTTTTTTATTAAAAATATTAGCCTTTATTTTCTTCGTTATATAGCGTATTACTACCGTTTTTTAGATATTTTTAATAATAATTTTAATATTTTTAAATAACTTTTAAAAATTTTTTTAAATATTTCTAGGGTTACTTAATAATATTTTATTATTAAAATAGTTTTTTTTATTATTCTTTAATAACTCTCTAATATTATTTAAAATTTCTTATAAACTCTCGGATTTATTTCTATTTTATTTTATAAAAGTTTTAAATAGGTAATACTAGATTTTTAAAGGATTTATAATTAATTTTATACTTTCTTTAAAATTCTCCTAAAATTTTTTAAAGTATAGAGTTAAATAGATATACTTTTAATTTAAAATATTAAAAGTAGTATAGGCTTTAAATATTTTATAATCGCTTCTCTATAATATTATATTAATAAAATTTAATTTATTTAGCTTATACTTTAAATCTAAATCTAATTTAGTTAACTACTTTTATTATTTAGTATTTCTACGGCTAAGTTTTTTTTTTATAAAAAAGTTATAAAAATTCGTATAATTAATAATAATTTTTATTCTATAAAAGGCTCTTTTAATATAATATCGCTACTATTTATAAATATAAACGATAGCTAGTATTTTTAAATTTTTAATACTATAGTTACGTTTAATTATTGTTTTTTTTGAGAATTAATAGGCGATAAAGTACTAACGAATTTATATACTAGTACTAAAAAGCTATAAGATAATTACTAAAATAATATATTTTAAAACGTCTATTTTAATATAAATTTAAAATATATAATCGAATTATTATAAAATAAACACTATTATAAAACGTTCCTTTAATATTTTAAATACGCTAGTTATTTTTTTAATTAGAATAAATTTAATATTAAATTTTCTTTTATTACCGCCCTTTAATAATAATATTAGTGGTAGTACTACCTATAAAAATACTTTAATAAAATATCGGTAAAAGTTTATAAATTTAAGGAAATACTATATATTATAATATAATTTTAAGAGAAACTAATTTTTTATATATTTAATATAAAATTTTTTTATTATAACGCTATTAAAATAAATAATAAACTTTATAAACCTAACTTTATATATATTAAATAAATACTTCTTTAATTTAATATATAGCTTATATTATAATCGCCTCGCGAGGACTTTTTATATATACATTAAGTACTCGGTTTTATTTTTAGAATAAACTAGTAAATTATTTATATATATTATAATAAAAAAGTCTAAAAAGTTTTTAAAAATATTATTAATATATATTTAAAAAGTAATTAAGGTATTTTTTAAATTAAATAATATAATATAATATTTAAAATAGTCGTAATAAATATAAAATATTATTTTTTATTTATTATTTTTCCGGATTCTAATATAATAGTAGATATTCCGGATATTTAAATAAGTAAAAATTATTATTTTATATAGTTTATCTAAGGCTTCTAATATTAAAGGAAGAGAATACCGGTTTTTAATAATAACCCGGTTTAACTTCCGATAGTTAATAAAAAAATAAAAATTATTATTTTTTTTTTTATAAATATAATCGGAGCGTTAGTTTATAATATTAAATAATAAATAAATCCTTTTATTAAGTTTTTATTAATATAGATCTATAAAACCTCTAATTTAGTAATTAAAAAATTATATAAAAATCTAAATAATAAATTACTTATTATTTTAAGGGCGTAATTATTTATAAAATATTTAAAGAATTTATTAGCTTTTTAAAGATTATAAACCCTTTTTAAATTAATATATTTTTTAGGTAAAATCGCTTTTTTAATACTATATAAAGCGATTATATTATTTTTAACGTATAGTTTTATACTAAAAAAATATAATTATTTAAATTCTTCTACTTTTAATAAATATTTTAATTTTTTAATCGGGATTAGTTTAATATCTATTTCCGCTAAAATAGCGCTAGAATCGCGCTATATCTATTATATATATACCTAGTTAATATCTAAATTATATTAATATAACTATAAAAGGTTAAATATAATATTAAAAAATTTAATATTCGTTTTAATATATTTATCTATTATTATTTTAGATTTTTTTTTTAAATTAATAAGGTTAATTAGAAGCTTATATTTTTAAAAATAAATTAAATTTATACTATTTAATATTTTAACCGATATTTTAATATCGCGGCTATTATATAGTCTTAGCTCTTTTATATAATATTACGATATAAAATTTAAGCTTATATTATAATCGATAAATATAGTTAATTTAACCTTTTATTCTTTCTTTTAAATAGTTATATTCGTAATTAAATAAAATATCTATAGCTTTATTTATTAGCGACCTAGTAGTATAAAAGTAATATCTACTAGATTTTATTCTTTCTTTTTTTATTTTTATAAGGGTAATTAAATCTTTTATAGCCTTTTTTACTATATTTTTAATAAATAATTATTATTAATATATCGCTATTTTTATAAAATCCGCGGTTACTATTTAAACTACGTTTTTAAAAATTATACTAGCCTTTATAATTTCTATAACTAGTTATCGTTATATTCGCGTTAATCGCCGGTATAATAATATTAAATAAATTTTATTTTTTTTAATTATTTCTATAGCTTCTAAAATTTAATATTTTAATATTTATATTATTAAAATTATTATACGCCTAATATTATAATTAAACTAATTTAATTTTAATTATTTAATTAATAATCCTTTAATATACTTTTAAAAGGTTAGATATTTTAAATATTTTATTAATTATACTATTTTAAATAGCGTTTTTTAGGATATTTACCTGAATATAATTTAATAAAAATTTTTTTATATAATTTTTAAAATCTTTTAAATACTTAATAAATAAAAGAATATTTTATCTATTATAATATTTCGTGTTAAAGTATTATAATCTTATTCTAATACTATAAATAGTTTAATAATTAAGTTAATTTAATAAAAATTTTAATTATTTTTTTTAAATTATTTTAAATCTAATATTTAAGTTCGTTTTTTTAATTCGGTTCTATATATTCGCTAGATAATAACCGAGGTAGCTTATATTAAATAGAATCCTTAAGGTTTTTATCTTATATATAATCGGACGAGTTTTAAAAACGTATTTATATTTATACTTAAATAATATATATTTTATATAGTTTTTATTTTTATATTAAATAGGGTTAAAGACTTTTAATTTCGACTTTTTATTTATTTTTTATTTTTTAATATATTTAAAGTCGTTAATCGAGGTTTTAAAGGTTTATTATTAATATATAATAATAGATAATTCTAAAAATCCTAATTTCTTTTTAGCTTTTAATATTTCTAACCTTTTTTATTAATAGACTAGAGCTTATTTTACTTTAAAAGCTCGAATTTCCGTATTTAAAATATCGCTAATAAGTTTATTTATATTATTATCTTATAGTATAACCGTATTTATTAGCGGTTATAATCTAGTTATAGGCGTAGTATTACTATTACTACTTTATATTATAGCTTCGCGATATAATTAAACTACCTTTTATAAAAAGTAAAAATATTAAAATATAAAAAGGATATAATAGTAGGGAAACTATATAAAAGTATAGATAATAATTTAATGTCCTACTATTATATACACGGAGCTATATATAAAGAATATATATATATTAATATCTAAAGAGCTATAAATATTAAGGGGAATTCCCCTAACTATATAGGCCCCTTTTTTTACTAGTATAATATAGCGATATAACGTTTTAACCGAAGCTATACAACGGTTCTACGATATTATAATAAGCTAGACTATTGCTAACTATAATACCTATTAGCTTTCTACTTATACGGTATAATTGTAATAAAATTAATTAACGATATTTTATTATTAAAATAGTTCTTTTTATTTCTTTCTAGCGATTTTTTAATATTATTTAGAATTTTTTATAAACTTTTAGATTTATTTTTATTTTATTTTATAGAAATTTTAAACAGGTAATATTAGATTTTTAAAGGATTTATAATTAGTTTTACGCTTTTTTTAAAATTTTTTGAAAATTTTCTAAAATATAAAACTAAATAAATATACTTTTAATTTAAAATATTAAAAGCGATATAAATTTTAAATATTTTATAGTCGCTTTTCTATAATATTATATTAATAGCATTTAATTTATTTAGTTTATATTTTAAATTTAAATCTAGTTTAACTAGTTATTTTTATTATCTAGCGTTTTTATAATTTAACTTTTTTTTTATAAAAAAATTATAAAAGTTTATATAATTAATAATAATTTTTATTTTATAAAAAACTTCTTTAATATAATATCGCTACTATTTATAAGCGTAAATAATAATTAATATTTCGGAATTTTCGATATTATAATTATATTCTACTATTATTTTTTTATAAAACGAGTAGGTAATAAGGTACTAGTAGATTTATATACCGGTATTAAAAAATTGCGAAATAATTACTAAAATAGTATATTTTAAAACGTTAATTTTAATATAAATTTAAAATATATAATTAAATTATTATAAAATAGACGCTATTATAAAATATTCCTTTAATATTTTAAATATACTAACTATTTTTTTAATTAAAATAAATTTAATATTAAACTTTCTTTTATTATTATTTTTTAATAGCGATATTAATAGTAGTATTACTCGCGAAGATACTTTAATAAAATATTAGTAAAAGTTTATAAATTTAAAAAAATATTATATATCGCGGTATAACTTTAAACGAGGCTAATTTTTTAAATATTTAATATAGAACTTTTCTATTATAATACTATTAAAATAAATAATAAATTTTATAAATCTAATTTTATATATATTAAATAAATATTTTTTTAATTTAATATATAATCTATATTATAATAATTTTATAAAAACTTTTTATATATAAATCGAATATTTAACTTCGTTTTTTAAATAAATAAATAAGTTATTTATATATACTATAATAAATAAATTTAAAAAGTTTTTAAAAATATTATTAATATATATTTAAAAGATAGCCGTGGTATTTACTAGATTAAATAATATAATATAATATTTTAAATAGCAATAATAGGTATAAAATATTATTTTTTATTTATTATTTTTCCGAATTCTAATATAATAATAAGTATTCCGGAGATTTAAATAGGTAAAAATTATTATTTTATATAATTTATTTAAGGCTTCTAATATTAGAAAAAAAAAGACCGGTTTTTAATAATAACCCGGTTTAACCTTTAATAGTTAATATAAAAACGAAAATTATTGTTTTTTTTATAAATATAATCGGAATATTAATTTATAATATTAAATAATAGATAAATTTTTTTATTAAATTTTTTTTAATATAAATTTATAAAACTTTTAATTTAATAATTAAAAAATTATATAAAAATTTAAAGAATAAATTATTTGTTATTTTAAAAATATAATTATTTATAAAATATTTAAAAAATTTATTAGCTTTTTAAAAATTATAATTTTTTTTTAAATCGGTATACTTTTTAAATAAAATCGCTTTTTTAATATTATATAAAACGATTATATTATTTTTATTATATAGTTTTATATTAAAAAAATATAACTATTTAAATCTTTCTATTTTTAATAAATATTCTAATTTTTTAGCTAGGATTAATTTAATATTCGTTCCCGTTAAAATCGCGCTAAAATCGCGCTATATCTATTATATACGTGCCTAGTTAATATCTAGATTATATCAATATAGCTATAAAAAATTAAATAAAATATTAAAAAATTTAATATTTATTTTAATATATTTATCTATTATTATTTTAAATTTTTTTTTTAAATTAATAAAATTAACCGGAAGCTTATATTTTTAAAAATAAATTAAATTTATACTATTTAATATTTTAACCGGCGTTTTAATATTATAGCTATTATATAATTTTAATTTTTTTATATAGTATTATTCCTCGTTGGAATAGGTTGGATTGAACCGGGTTTTGGCCTAGTTAAACCTAACCTATACGGGTTAGATTTTCTATAAGTTAGGGTAGGGTTTTTATAGATTAGGTTAAAGTTTTTATAAATTAACTTAAAACTCTATTACGCTAATTTATTTATAAAACTTTTATAGTAATTATTATAATAATCCTATTATAATCTCTATAAATAGTAGATACTATAATAATTATTTATCTTATTACTAGTTTTTAATTTTTTTATTCTCTATTATAGTTTTATTACTATTTTATATTTTATTCTTTAATATAGTTTTATTACTATTTTATCTTTTATTTTTTAATATAATTTTATTACTATTTTCTTTATTTTCTATTATACTTTTATTACTATTATTATTTAAATTTTCTACTTTCTTATTATTTTTATTAAATATTATTCTATAATTAATAAATTTAACTACTCTAATAGTAGTAATATTCCAGGCCTATTATTTTTATTTTTTTTATTTTTATATTTCTATTTATTACTATTTAAATACTTTATATTATTCCCGCTTTTATATTTTACGTTATTTGTATATATATAATACCGCTTTTAATTTAAATAAAAAAGAAATAAAGATTTTATACTTATATTAATAAAAAATACTAATAATATTATTTAAAAAAGTTAATATAATAATAATAGTTTAATTATATTTATTTATATTTAAAAGTTATAAAATATACGACTAATTATATATCTTTTAATAAAATAATAATATATTTAATATAAATAATATCTATATTTAATACTATAAAAATTACTATAAAAATAATTAAATAAAAATAGAAATAATTTATTTTTAAACTATAATATTAATATAATAAAAGATATTTCTAATAGAATATATAAAGGGTTCCTTTTAAAATAAAAGCTTTTTAAAATTTTAAACTAGCTAGCTTTAATTCTAATAGCGGCTATAAAAGTTAAATCTTAAATAATTTCGCGAATTAAATAGAAGAATAATATAAAAGAGATTAAAGGTTTAATAGTTTTTTAATATTTTTTAATTTTTTAAAATACTTTAACTAAATAGATATTAAATCGAAATTTAATTATTATAAGAATTACTATAATTTATAACTAGGTTTATATCTAAAAATATATTTTTATAAAAGCTTTAAATATTTAGCGGGTTGTTTATATAGCGTTTTATTTATAGTTTTTTTAACGGTTATTTTAATTAGGCGCTTTTTTTTTAAAAGTATTTATAATATAAATATTAATATTAGTATTAGAATAAAAATTAAAGATTAAAATTTTACTTTAAAAAAGAAAATATAAGGTAAAAATTTAGTTAATTTTCGAAAATAACTAATTTTATATATTAAAATACGTTAACTTTTACTACTATAATAATTATTATAGAGAATAACTAATTATATAATAATTAGAAGCTTTAATAATAAAAAACTAAAGAATTAAATAAATAGAAAATATTTACTAAAAAAAAGGATTTTAATAAAAAATCCCTTTTTTAAATTTATAAAAATAATAAAAATTTATTAATATATTATTATTAATTTAATTATTTTACTATAATTTTTATAATTTTTATTGGATTAATAAAATTCTTTTTTAGTATTAACTAGAATAATATAGATTTATTATATTTTAAAAAATAAAATATTATAGTAATTATTATAATAGTTTATTTTATAGAAATATTTAGATAATAAAAAAAAATTAAGGTTTAGCGCTAGTAAATATACCCGGCGCTAGTAGATTATAAGGTCTTATATACCCTATATTATTTTATATTTCCTATAATTATTAACCTTTTTTTTTTATATATATATTAGCTCTTTAAACTTTAATTTTATTAGTTTTTATTATTGGTTAATTATAAAAATTAATATAATAATAGTATAAGTTAAAAAAAAATCTATAATATAAATACTTTTACTATTAAAAAATTTAAAAGGTAAAGAAAAAAAGAATAAAAAAATTATTAATATATTACTATATAATTAAATTTCTATAGTTTTAATTAAATTTAGTAATATTAATATAAATTTTAGTAAAAGTTCTATAATTATAAAAAAGAAAAAAGAACTATATTTTAATTTAATAAATATTAATATAAAGCTTTTAATATAAAATATATAAAATTAAATATTTTTTATTTTCTTTTTTTTTTCTTTTAATATACTATATTAAATAGACTACTATAATAATTACTTTAATATATAATTAATTTAGAACTTTTAATATTAAGTATAAATAATCGATTAATTTTTTTTTTTTATTATTTTTATATTAATAGCGCTATATATCGAAAATTGCTATTATAATTACTTGAACTTATAGCTATTATAGATACTATATTATAAAGTATATAAAATCGATTTATTTTTATTTCTCTTTTTTATTTCTATCTATTTTAGATTATAGATTACTATAATAATTATTTTAACTTATAATTATTAAAAATACTTTATTATAAAATATATAAAATCTATCTATTTTTATTTTTTTTTTATTTCTATCTACTTTAAATTATAGATTACTATAATAATTATTTTAATTTATAGCTTATTATTATTAAATTCTATAATCTTTAATTTTAATAAATTAAAAAAACTAGTAGGATTTTAATTAAAATATAAATTAAAAGGAGAGCTAAATTAAAATCTATATACTAAGAAAATAAAAGAGCGCTTGAAAAACTTTACCCGAGAAAAAAATAAAATTAAAAAAAAAAAAATAGATTAATAAATAATCTCTAGAGTTAAAAATATTATAAAAAAGATTAAAAAACATTAAAATATATTTTTTAAAAATTAAAAAGCGATAATAATAATAGTAGTATAATTAAAAATTCAATAGTAGTATATTATAATAATTTTTATAGTAGTATAAATATTCAGATAACGATTTTAAAATTATTTAAAATAGATATATAATAATATATATAGCTTAAATCGGAATTAAGTATAATTCTAAAAATACGCGTATAAAGGATAATAAAAATCTATATTTTTAAAATATTTTAAATAATAAAAATAATAATAATAAGCTTTAAATATAAATATAATAATCTTTATACTAATCTAAGTTTCTAGATTTTATAGTTATAATATTAATATCTTTTACTAATTATAAAAATAAAGGTAAATATATATCTAAAAAAATAAATAAAAAGTTATAAAAGAAAAATTAATATATAAAAATTACTTTTATTTTATTCTTTTTTAATTTTAATTTAAAAAAATTCTATTTTATTTAAAATAAAATAATAAAGTATATATTTATAAATTAATTCATTTTAAAAACTATTATTTTAATTTTTATTATTATTTAAAAAAAGTTTTAAAAATATTAATAATCTTTAAAATAAAATTATAATAATTATTATAGTAGATATTTTACTAATAATTATAGAATAGATATATTAATATAAATTTTCTTTTATTTTATAAATATTTTTTATCTATTAAAAAAACTACTTTTCGGAATATAATAATATACTACGAAATATTCTAAAAAAAAAGCTATAAAAAAGGTTAGTATAAATTACTAGATTTTATTTAATAGTAAAAAAATAAAAAAAAATATTTTTATAATAATTAATTTAATATAAACCTAGCGGCTAATAATATAAAAAATATTTATTATATTATAAGCACGGATTAGTTTATTAAAAAGGTATTTTTAATAATAAAATATTTAATAAATAAAGATAACCGCCTATTTTTATATAATAAAGAAACGTATAAATATATAAACTATATTATACTAATTTAAAAATATTATAAAAATTATTATAAAATTAAATTTTAATTATTTTAATTAAGCTTTTTTAATTTTTAAAATATTATTATATTAAATTTAAAGTATTTAATATTATAAAATARAATATTTATARAAAATAWATAAATTATARATTTAATATTATTAATATAAAAATATTTATTAAAAAAATATAATTTAAATTTTTTTTAAAATTTTATTTATTTTTTATCTTTATTACTTTTACTATCTATATTTTTTATATTATTATATTTTATATTTAATTTTTTTTTAATTTAATAATATATATTTTATTTATACTAATTAGAAATTATTATAAAAGAATTTTTTCTTTTAATTTATTTTTTTTTTCTTTTATTATTATTTAATATAGCCGCCGTTTTTATTATTTTATTCTATACTTTTAAAATTTTATAATTTCTAGGAGATAGAAATTTAAAAAAGTAGAAAAATACTAAAGTAATAGAGTCGGATCTAATAAAAGGAGGGATTTTTTTATTAGACCTATTTTAACCGGATAATACTCTTTATTTAAAAGTACTATAATATTTATAAATAAATCTAAAAACTAAAACTATTTTTTACTATTTTAAATTAATTTTTATTAAAAAAAGTTTATCTTTTATAAATTTAAGTAAAAAATTAGAATTTTTAGTTTTAATATTAGTTTATTTTTTTTTTATTTATTATAAAGTTTAAAATTTAATTATTATAATAATTATTATAATTTATTTTTTTATTTATATAAAACTCTATAATATAAAGAAATCTTTTATATACCCGCGGTTTTTTTTTATTTTTTTAAACGCTAAAACTAATTAAAGATAATATTACTATTTAAAATAGATTCTCGCGTAAAAAATAATCGCTTTTTTAAAAATATAATAAAGCTTTAAATATATTTAATTAAAGTAAAAAAGATTTTAATTAATTTTTTTTATTTAATAAACTATAAAAGGTTTATTTTTATTTTTATTATTTATATAATCTACCGATTCCTCTATTAATACTATATTTCGGCTAGATTTTTTATTTTAAATTTCTTTTTTATTTAAAAGCTTATTTATAATAAAACTTTATAATATAATATATCTATTATAAGTATTTTTTTAAAAATAATATTAATAAATAATTATTTTTATATTAATTATTAATAAATAGTATAATTTATAATTATTATATATTCGGCTAGCGACTAAAAATAAAGTTTTATTTATAATACCAACTGATACTATACTAAATATATCCCGTACTATTCGTATTAAAATAGGAAACCGAAGCTTTAATTTTATTTATTATTATAAAATAAACTTTTTAAATTTATTTAAATTCTTATTAAATAGAAAAAAATCTATAAAATTATATTAATAAAAGAACTATTTACTATAATAATTATTATATTATTTATATATATTATTTACGATATTTATTAAATTTATTTATTATTTTAATTATAATAAAACTTTAATAAATATTATTAAATAAATTTTCTAATATTATTATATCTAAGCGTATTATAACCTATTTATTTAATTACCTAATTATACTAGGTATTTTATATTACTAACTAATATATTAATAATATATATCTTTTAAAGCCTATTAGTAGATTTTAATTTAAAGAGTATCTATTTTATTATTATCCTAATCTATAAATTATATAATAGTTAAAAATAGATAAAATAAAGTTATTTTTCTATATAATAGCTCGAGATCGGTTAGAGTTCAGCTATAATAAATCTAGAGTTTTTTATAAATTATATTAATCGCGCCTATTATTATTTTTTTTTAAATTATTCTTTTTCTTTTTAATCGATTTTTAATAGTATTAAAATAATTAAAAAGACGATTCTATATTTAAAAAAAAAATAGATTATAGAAATTCGGGTTATATTTAATATTTTTATAAAAATATAAAAAAGTTTTAATATTTAAATAAAATATTAAATTTAACTCTATTTATTATTATTTAAATAAAAATATTTTATTTTTTTTAATTAATTAAAAAATAAATCTGGTTTTATTTATAAACTATATATATAAATAAATATATAATATATTAAATTTTATCGACTAGTAATATTCTAAAAAAATTTTAATAAATATCGGGTTTAAAAATATTTTTATTCTTTATTTAATAACTTTTAAATAAAAAAATTATTTTATTTAAATTAAATTCTTTAAAGCTAGATATTATTAAAAATATTTTTATAATTCCTGTTTATATTAATATAAATACTTAATTTATAAATTTTTAATATATTATTATTATTAATATATATTATTTATTAAAAAATCGGATTACTATAATAATTATTATATTATTTAATAAGAACCTTATATATTTTTATTAATATAGTCGGTAATCCTTTTTAAATTTATCGAATTATATTTTTATTTTTTTTATTTAACTAATTTCTTTATAATTTATTATTTATAAAATTTACGCGAATATTATTTAATAGTATATTTAAGGCTAGCTATAATATATATACTAAGTATAGTATATATACTAGTTCTGAGCTGAAATTATTATTATTTTTTAAAAAATTATAATCTTTTTCGAAAATATTAATATATTATATAATATTTTAAAAGTTTATTAAAATATTTTTAAATATTATTTTATTATTACTAGCGTTCTTTATAGTAATACTTAGTATTTTTTTTTAAAGTTTAAATTTTTAAAAAATTCCTTTAACTACTTTTATAAGATATAAATTAGTATATTACTTCGAAATATATTTAAAACTAATAAAAACCTTATATTAATTCTAGATTTTATTAATAAAAAACGTAATAACTAAAATATATAATTAACGGTTTTTTATTAACTAATAATTAAATATAATTAAAATTTTTATATATTAAAATAAACTATTAAATAATTATTTTTTAATATCGTTTAAAAATTTTAATAAATAATTTTAAAAAAATAATAAACTAAATAATTTAATTATTTAATTAAAATATTAAAATATATAAAAAACTTTAATATCTTTTATTATAATAAAATCTTAATCCGTTATAATAATTTAATATAGAAATTAAATATTAAAATTCTCGCGTTTTATATCTTTTAAAAGAACCTTTTATTTAATAAACTAAAAGTTAAAAAAAATAAATATATTTATATATAATATAGTAATTGTTATAATAATATCTAGATAAAATATACTTTATTTTTTTATAAATTTTAAAAAGTTATTTAGGGAAATCTACAATTTTTCGCTTTTTTTCTATATTTAAACGTGGTAATATATATTTTAATTATATTTATTTTTTACCCGTTTACTAGATATATAAGGACTAATTTATATTATTTATATACTATATCGGGTTTTTTATCGAGCGTTATAGTATATTTTTAATAGTAATTCTATACTATTATTTTCTTATAACTACCCTAGTAAATATATTTAGATTTTTCTTTTTTAAAATAAAAAATAATCTAATAAATACGGTTCTACTATACTAAAAAAGCTTTATACTTTTCTTCCGTATAAAAATAATTACGATTTAATTTATTAATAAATAATAAATTTATATTAAATTATAATCTATTTGATTTTAAAAAAAAAATTTAAAAGTTATTTGATATATTAAAAATTTAAAGAGCCTCTTTATAATTATATAAAAAAAATATTAAAGTAAATAATTATAAAAAAAAAATAAAAAACTATTAGAAAAAATAAAATTAATATATTTTTACTAATATATCATAAATTATTACTATATTAATAAAATATAACGCTAGTTATTTACCGTTTTTTCTCTAATATTTTCTTTTTAAATTTATTTAAGATTTTAAATTATTTCGCTAGATTTTAATATTTATATTTAATTACTATTTACTAGCTAATAAAATTAATTATAATAATTAATATAACAATCTTTAAAATACTATAAACTGAATATTATAACTAATATTATAGATATTCTAATACTAAAATATCGAATTAATTATTTAATATATAAAAGTTTAAATATTAGAATAAAAATAATTAAATAATATTAAATAATTTATATAAAAATTTAAGAAAAAATAAATATTTTTATTATTTTTAAATTTTCTTTTACTATTTTTATTATTAATATTTCTATTATATTTACTTTTTAATTATATATTAAAAAAATATTTAATCGGTTAACTTTAAAAATTTATTTTAAAGTTTTTTTAAATATTTTAATTATTTACGCCTAAATAAACTCGAAATATTATATAAAAATAGTTAAAATAATATAACCCGATTTTAAAAGCTATAAAGTCTATTAAAAATAATAAATTAGAATAGTTAAATAGTAGATTTTTTTTTAATTATTAAAAAACAATCGTTTAAAAGATTAAAAAAAAAATTATTTAAATTAATTAAATAAAAAGTTTTATTAATATTCTAAAAATTAATTAAATAAAAAGTTAAAAATAAAATTTAAACGATTATTAAATACTAAATCCTTTATTATATAACTTTAAAAAAAAAAAATATTATTTTTAAATATTTATAATAATTTTTATATTTATTTTTTAATTAATTTGTATATTTTATAAAATACGCCGTTTATAAATATTAACTAAGTTAATATTCTTTAAATAACTATTTTAGCGAATTATTCTCGAAATCTTTATTAAATTATAAAAAAAAAATATATATATTTAATTAAAAACTTTTAAAGTTTTTTAAAAAATTATAAAAATATATTTAATATATTAATTTAAATATAAAATAACTTTTTAAAATAATATATTATATATTTACTACTTTAATATCTAATTTTTATATAATCTATATAAAAAAAATAACTTTTTTTTTAAAAAATATAATTTTAATAAAAAAAATATAAAATATATAAAAAATAAAAATTATATAATAAATTTAAAATAATTAAATATTTTACTATTATAATAATTACTATAATACTCTATTATAAAAATTAGACTAGAGTTTTAGATTAAATCCGACCTAACCCGCTAAAACTCTAATCTATATAGGTTTTAAAAATTCGTCGAAAACTTAATTTGAATTTAACCTATATTGGGTTGGATATAAATTAAATATAGGTTTTTCTAATCCATTCCGACGAGTAAATATTATAATATAAAATTTAGATTTATATTATAATTAATAAATATAATTAATTTAATTTCCTATTTTTTTTTAAATAGTTATATTTGTAATTAAATAAAATATTTATAATTTTATTTATTAATAATTTAATAGTATAAAAGTAATATTTATTAGATTTTTTTTTTTTTTTTTATTTTTATAAAAGTAATTAAATTTTTTATAATTTTTTTTATTATATTTTTAATAAGTAATTATTATTAATATATCGCTATTTTTATAAAATCCGCGGCTATTATTTAAACTATATTTTTAAAAATTATACTAGCCTTTATAATTTCCGCGATTAATTATTATTATATTTATATTAATCGCTGGTATAATAATATTAAATAGATTTTATTCTTTTTAATTACTTTTATAATTTTTAAAATCCGATACTTTAATATTTATATTACTATAATTTGTATACGCCCGATATTATAATTAAATTAATTTAATTTTAATTATTTAATCGATAATTCTTTAATATATTTTTTAAAGGTTAAATATTTTAAATATTTTATTAGCTATATTATTTTAAAGAGCGTTTTTTAAAATATTTAACTAGATATAATTTAATAAATTTTTTTTTATATAATTTTTAAAGTTTTTTAAATATTTAATAAATAAAAAAATATTTTATCTATTATAGTACTTTATATTAAAATATTAGAATATTATTTTTCTATTATAAATAGTTTAAAAATCGAGTTAATTTAATAAAAATTTTAATTATTTCTTTTAAATTATTTTAAATCTAATATTTAAATTTATTATTTTAATTTAATTTTATATATTTATTAAATAGCGACTAAAATAGTTTATTCTAAATAGAATTTTTAAAGTTTTTATTTTATATATAATTAAATAAATATTAAAAATATATTTATATTCGCGTTTAAATAATATATATTTTATATAACTTTTATTTTTATATTAAATAAGGTTAAAAACTTTTAATTTCGATTTTTTATTTATTTTTTATTTTTTAATACGTTTAAAATCGTTAATTAAAATTTTAAAAGCTTAATATTAATATATAATAACAAATAATTCTAGAGATTCTAATTTTTTTTTAATTTTTAATATTTTTAACCTTTTTTATTAATAAATTAAAGTTCGTTTTATTATAAAAACTTAAATTCCCGTATTTAAAATATCGTTAATAAATTTATTTATATTATTATTTTATAATATAACCGTATTTATTAATAATTATAATCTAATTATAAATATAATATTATTATTATTACCTCGTGCTATAGTTTCGCGATATAATTAAATTATTTTTTATAAAAAATAAAAATATTAAAGTATAAAAAGGATATAATAATAAAAAAACGATATAAAAATATAAATAATAATTTAATATTTTATTATTATATCTATAGAACTATATATAAAAAATATATATATATTAATATCTAAAAAGCTATAAATWTTAAARGGAATTYYTYTWAYTATATARGCCCYCTTTTCTACTAGTATAATATAGCGATATAATATTTTAGCCGAAGTTATATAACGGTTCTATAATATTATAATAAACTAGATTATTATTAACTATAATATTTTTTTTATAAATATAATCGATATAAATTTTAAAAATTACTATAAACGTTTAATTTTATTTTAAAAATTATTTAATATATTTTTAGAATATTTCAATCTAAAAAGTAATTATAATAAAAATTAATATAATAATAAAATCGATTAAATTCTTTAAATTATTATAGAAAATATTTAAACCTTTACTAAAAGGATTAAAAACTAGAGTATATTTTAATTAATTTTATTAACCGAATATAAATATAAAAATTGTAGTTTAATAAATAAAAAAACGCTAAATCTATTTAAAAAATCTAATATAATAAAATAATTAAATATATATATATACGGAAATTAATAATATTATATTTTATATAAATTACTTTTAATTATTACTATTTATTATATAATAAATATAAAATAATTCTATTATATTAAAAATAAAAAACTATTTATCTATAGAATTTATAACTAAATAAATATAGGTGCTAAAAGGCGCTAAACCTAATTGGGTAAATTTACTTAAAAGGCCTCCTTCGGGCCACGGTGGCCATTCAGCCCTACCTGCCCTATTAGCCTTCTGCCCATGCGGTGTGGCCGCAATATATACAAATAAAAATATAATACTTTAATTTCTCTATCGTATAATAGCTAATTTTATAATATATATAGAGCTATTTTAGTATAAAGCGCTCGCAATAGAATATTATCAAATGGTAAATTTTAATTGCGTAAAGCTGAATTGTAATCGTTCTTGGTAGGACGCAGGTAACAAAAATTGCTCAACTTCGGCATTCGTCCGTGTGAAATTTTGGATAAATTATATGCCCAAAGCCGCTTTGCTGAAGTACAGTTTCCATCGCGGATTATAATGCTCCGGCGGACAATTGACGGCTAGCAGAAACCCGTTGGACATCTTCTGCGCCTTCATAGCCCGATTCGGTGTTTGCTGCTCATCCCAACGATGTCCACGACCATTCCACGTGCCAACCACCTTGCCACCCCATCTAAGCGCGATCAGCGATTCTGATGAGTGCCTCTATTCAAACGAATGTGTTCGTCGAATGGAGGATTGAAGGGGTTTTATTCGAAGTTTTCCGGCGTCCAAGGAGAATTTTGGTGTTGAATGTTCATATTCATGGGGTCGAGCCCTTAGACCGTATGTCGTTTAGGAATCGTGGAGCCTTTCCTCCCACGAGAATTGAAGAACATCGCAGGAGCTCGAGGTTTAGTTCTACTTTTTTTGCGCGGTTTGATGACACGCGACTGATTCCTCATGGTTGCTAGGTCTGTCGGATTTTCGCATGTTATGATCATTGAATTCGCTGAAGCAAAGGGTCAGTAGACATGTATCGAGGCAGGCCAGGGAGCTTTACAGTGATCTGTGGTTGACTTCATCTCTACGTTGCGCTCATGCTTGTAATCGTCATTTGAAGATGATTGGGTGTCTGTCAATGGACGACATCTCAGCACTGCCCCGATAAACCTGCAGATATGGGGTGCAAACCAGCTAGTTGATTTGGTATTATTGTGCTATCTCTTAGATCTGAGGGCCCTTTGCGTGATTGTTCAAGTAACTTTGCTGACAGCCTCTCTTTCCTGGCCTTTTCCACGGGTCCAAATGTATTGGATCGTAGTCGTGCCTTATTCGCTTTCTTAACGCTGGATCTCAATCCTTTAGCCATGTTCGACCTAGCCGATGCTAGAGGGTGCCACGTTTTAGAATAGAATGTTCGTCCAATTCAAAGCAGATGGGTAGTATACATCATGTTGAATTATGATATGCGAAATAGGACGAGGAAGTGAGTGAACGGCGGGGAGCGGGAAAACAAGCGCCGATACGCCGGGTGCAATATCAACAGTATCACATCTGGTCACACCCAAATTCAATGCCATCAAAGAACAAGAGCAAAAGCATGAGCTGAAACGCTGGAAGAATGCTGATTGGTTCAGTAAGCAACGGAGCTCAGTGATTCCGAATTCAATGCACGAATGCCCAATATCGAGCCTCGTTCCTAACCTCGACCGGTTCGAAAAGCAATAGCTAGAAACATAGATCCAAGTCTTCGGGCTATCGTTTGAACGTAACCAACATGGCAACTCTATCTCCACTCGACACTCATCTCGCAGACCAGAAAGTCAAGACTCTCGTTAATGCGCAGCTGAAAATCATCTTGAAAAGGGAAAAACTGCCGGTTTCAGGTCTTAAAGCTGCGATGCAAAATCGAATCATTGACCGTAAGCTCCCAAAATCCTCCACCAGCTGGAATAAATTCTGGTTCTATAAGGAAGACCCTAGGCAGCAGCATGTGAGCTGATTCTGATCGATTTTCCCTCAGAGCTTCACAATCATGCTAGGAATCGGGACATCGAAAAGCTAAATCGACTCAAGGGCTTTATCAATAACCCCGACGCTCTGCAATCTTCAGCCTCTTCTATGCCTTCCCATCATGTATCGTATCAGGACTTCTCCACTTCCAGCCAAGGCTTGAACCTGCCGCCTGTCATGCACCCGGGAACCCCCCTGCCAGGTACGAATCAAGCTTAGGTGATTGCATCCCTACATTCGGCTTATAACAGTTCAGTGAAGCCTATATTCAAGGAGAGCCCTTTTTACACGGTTATAGAGCCACTGACTAGTGTACAAGAATGCAAAGGTCAGTCGATCTGAAAGCATTTGGAAGACTAATGTGTTTTAACTCCCATGATTGACTTTCCAGTGCTAGTGCGAGAAGCCACCAGAGATCAGGTCGAATGCAAGATCACACTTCGATCAGATGTCACGGACAAACTCAATAACGACCCCAATGCCAGAGTGATGGTCTTCTGCGCTTCAGAACCTATCTCTCACTTCTCGAAAGTTGATATTGCTTTTCCCCATCAGGTCGAAATTAAAGTGAACATGGATGAGGTGAAGGCCAACCTTAGGGGTCTAAAAAATCGGCCAGGGTCGACTAGACCTGCGGATATTACAAATCTGCTTCGAAAAAGAGCGAATTATGAGAACGCTCTGAGTCTCACTTACGCGTTGACCCACAAGGTGAGTCTTCAACGTCCACAAGCATTCTCAATTTTAGCAAGGCACCCTTTCCCTTAATTAAGTCAATTTTATCAGCTGATTGCTCTAATTGCAATAAGAAATTCTACTTCGTCATCAATCTTGTAACACAACATTCTATCGAAGAGCTTGTTACCAAGCTTCAGTCTGGTAAAAGCATCTCTAAGGCACAAGTCATACGAGAGAGTAAGTCTTCTTCGTTCTGTCTTTGACGACCTGCTCATACTCGTCTAAAAGTGATAAACAAATCTCAGGACTGCGATGTCCAGGCGACCGCTGCCAAAATGTCTCTGAAGTGCCCTTTGTCCACCTTACGAATAGATGTACCCTGTCGCTCGACTGTCTGTACGCACAATCAATGCTTTGACGCATCGTCTTTTCTTCAACTCCAGGAGCAAGCCCCCACTTGGACTTGCCCAGTGTGTAACAAGCTAGTGAGCTTCGAGGCGCTGGAGATTGACTTGTCTGTTAATCCTAGTCAACTGCTGCAGCATATTTTTTCTGACCACATCGACGTAGATACGTCGACGATATACTCAAAACTACCCCGAGGTTCGTTGACCAGGTGACTGTACAACCGGACGGGAAATGGTCCAGGACTGCGGAAGGCTCACCCCCCCCTCGTCAAAGCCACGATAGTAGTGAAGACGACGAAGAACTGATTGAGATCAAAGATCCACCGCGTCTTAGCGCTGTCAAGCACGAAAGCAATAATGGAGCGAGTTACATGAGGACACCACCGGCTTCTTCAAGAGAACAGTCGTCTTCATCCGTACCACCGCTGTCAACTGGGGCGAAGCGACCTGCAAGCGCAGTCATTGATCTTACTAGTGATAACGAGGATGAAGATGGTCTAAGGTTGTCAAAGAGGCCGGCCATGCCGATGTGTCCGTCCAGACCAAACTACGCTCCGCTAGACAAGACTCAGCTTCCATCGAGGGCAGGAAGCTCCACTACTTTCAATTCGTATGTCACTAATCCAATATCCAAGCCGAACTACTTTCATGGCGGTTATTCCCGCCCATCCTGAATTGAATCACCACGAGTCATCATGTCCCGATAGCTCGTTATGTATGTTACGGCGTCAAGTAGAGGCGTGGTCAAGGGATCCTTTAGGAAGCGAAGGTGTTATAGGCGTCAAAGTTGATATTAGGCTTTTTCGCCGAGCAAACCCTGATTGGAACTTGGCAGTCCACAAAATTCCCTGATCTGTGGGTCTGGTATTCAAAATTTCCGCTTATCTTCAGCTTAGATTGGCTTCGTGTTCAGCTAATGCTGTCCTATCTAAAGATCACATCGCAGTCTATCGTACCACCATAAGTGACACTGAATCAAATTTCGAAGCCGCTTCTTAGAAATTTCGTTTGCTAGTGGAGAGTTAGGCCCTACTATTGCAGTAACGAAGCTAAGATATATTATGACCCTGTGGGGAAAAGGCCAATGGAAATTCTCTTGCACTTTCCCTAACTGTGAGCAAATCTCTTCGACCTAGACACCCTTCTTCACTCCTTCATCCTATCCATCCATTTTTCATTCGAAACTCTCATAGTATATACTTTAAGTTGAGATCTCATAATTAAATAGAGCGATCACGTGAAAATGAAGATTTGATCGCACCTGCGGTAACAGATGTTCAGATTTTTCATTGATCAAGTCAATCCTGGATCGTGGTATTAATCTATTAACCCCTAGATGATGTGTAAGCGTGCAGAACACCGAATTATCTTCATTGTCTAAGGACATCCCTCCGTTCCTTGAAACCGATATTTGCACACTCAAATGATCAGGTTATTCATGTTGCAGGAAAATAAGGAAAGAAATGGGGAAAGAAAACGGGGGAAACGTGAATTATCACTTGAGGAGACGAATCAATATGATGAGAATATATCAAGCTGATAACTATATCCTAATTTATTTAAATCTCTTCGTTGGAAAGCCTAGTAAATCCACCCAGTATGCTTCCAGCTTGTGGTAATGGACTAGATCTGATTATCTTTCCCAGGGCTAACATTGAATCCCTCGTATGGTAATATCCATTGTGGTTCTGCATAACTGGGTATAGGACATTTAATTCGGGAAGGGGGCCTTTCCTCCCAATCAATCAACTCTTGTAGCCCCGCATTGGGCTCACTATCGTGCACGTGGTCCTCAACGTAGCCTTGCGACCGCTTGATAGCGATACTTGCGTTTTGACTGTACGCCACCCACACGCTCGGCACCACGAATATCTTTCCAAAGCCATTGGCCCAGAAGTCTTTGCATAAAAGAGTCGGTTCGCCCATATAACACTCGTCCGCAAAATTCCTCCGGAAACGAATGCTCTTTTCTAAGAAAGGTTTCACGCTCATGACCGCCATACCGTTCCAGCAAGAGAAGACCTGGAATGGCAGGTGAGCATTCAGCCTACGCTTGGCCATAGCATCATCCCAAAGAAGATTCTTAGCGTATTTCCAGAGACCAGATGGCGGTATCTCGAAAAAGATATCGCCAGTCATGCTTCGGGCAACCCAGACGTCGTAGAAAAGGCCATCGTCCGAATAGTCCATTGGGCAAGCCATATCAGCTCCTTGAACTCGACGTTGATGGATGAGCTCTAAGATATCATTCGGGCAAAGAGAAATGTCGTTGATGAATATGATGGTCGTCTCTTCACTGTCGAATTGAGCTTCGTCCTTCAATAGAGGGGCGAGTGCGAGATTCCTCAACTTAGATAAAGTTTCAATCCGATCATTGGTTTCGCTCTTTGAGTCCATGCTGCTCTGGACCAGAGAGTATGGAAATCCCAGTTCTTCGGCTTTAGTCTTTAAAGCAAGAAGGAACTTCGATGTTCCATCGGTAGATCTACCTTCGACGATGGAAAGATAGCAGTACTTCGGACCTAGAAACTTAATAGTCTGCAAAATGCTGGTTAGCAGCTGAGGCATGACGCTTGCAGCTTGGAAGAGATCAAGTGCGAAGAAAAATCTGGGTTTTGGCAAGGCGAAAGAGCGCAAGTGAGCGTAACGGTCCTCTAATGGCTCACGACAGTCGAGATGAGGTAAATTGCCGAAGTCGGGTTCAAGGATACTTCGCAGACCCGATTGCATTGTCTGGCTTTTAGTAATGGCACCTGATACAGCACCTTCTGTGTCGAGCATTGCCAATGCCGATGCCGCTGCTTTTACAGCATCCTTGGTTCGGTTTTCTGGTCCTGCGGTTTTGTACGCGAATGGGTAAGAAGAGAGATAGGGTACGTTAAGGTTCGATAGAGTAATGCAGCGGGAGGAGGAGCAAAATTGCCACAAGACAATGATAGCAAGGATTGCCTTTAAGACGACACGGAATCCGAGTCTCGGCGATGAGTTTACGAGAGCCATATTGGAAGAAAGCCATCAGTGCAGAGATGGTAGGAGAAGAACTTAAAAGCTCGTGTACGTAGACAAAGTCGTCTCAGACGAGCTGATGCATTTAGCCGCAAAAACTGTGGTTAGGAAAAATCGCCTACTAATATCATTGGCAGGCGTGGTGCTGATTAGTCCCGTCGGATAATTTTTGAAACGTTCGAAGATGAAGTGGGAGGTAGAAGGTGGAACAGAGAATAGATCGCTACATATTTATGGACCCGATCTCCTCAACCCCAGTTGCAAAGGTTTACCCTTGATTTTAATGATACCCCTTCCATGTAGATAGATTTGGTGTTTGAGGCTGTTATTATTGTAGAAGTAATTGCGCCAACTCCGATAGAATGAATGCTGATTAGGAAGGCAAGAAATCTGGATGATCGCGAGCATCTTCCGGTATTCGGCCTTGCCACTATGCCTATCTAGGATCATACTGTGCCCCTTTCATGATGCGTTTTTGATATTTTACTAGTGACGAAGGAAAGGAGAGACGAAGTCCCATTCACGACCGCGAACGTTCCGGAGTCCAGAGCAACCTAAGTATCAGAAAAAAACCCAATACTGCATTACTTGAAGCCCGCCGAACCTATCTCGTATACTATACATAGCCGGGCAAGTGATCAATTTATTGGTATTGAAAATGACCTGAGACTTTGATCATGGCTGGCGCCTCAATCCTAGCCGTCAACCTCCTCATACCGGTTTCTCTCTTGATATTTGCCTCTGGATTCTTCCCGTACAAGGCCTTCTTGCCCGGCCATTCTTCTTTTACGAATGAGGAGGCCGAACTCGCACAACATGCGCCATTCAACAAGGTCATCTTCATGGTGGTCGATGCATTAAGGACGTCAGTAATTTTGTGCCGCGACATGTTTCCAGCTAAAGTCAGCAGCGATTTTGTCTACTCTCACGGGTCAGGCTTCGAATTTACACAAGGGTAGGCAAACAAATCCGATCGGTTCCCAAGCTTTGCCAAACTCTGACCTTGCTTCAGGCTGATCAGATCCGGGTCAGCAATGCCGTTCACAGCCCATGCCACTGCTCCAACCATCACATTACCTCGTATTAAAGCTCTCACGACCGGTTCGATACCGTCATTCCTGGATGTGATTTTAAATTTTGCGGAATCCGACGAAACGTCGAGTCTAGAAAGCCAAGATACATGGCTCGCACAGCTCAAGGCGAGGCGGGGCGGACGATTGGTGTTATATGGAGATGACACATGGTTGAAATTGTTTCCGCACACATTCTCTCGTGCGGAGGGCACATCTAGCTTCTTTGTTTCGGTCAGTGGTTTCCGAAGCTGGCATAAGTAGCCTCATACCAGCTATTAAAGATGATTACCTAGGACTTTACGGAAGTCGACCACAACGTGACCAGAAATGTGCCTGCAGAACTGGAGAACAATGATTGGAATGGGATGATACTGCATTATCTTGGACTAGACCATATAGGCCACAAGACGGGACCAAACAGGTGCTTTTTCCTGGATACCTTCATCTGCTACTGTGAGCTGAACAAAACTTAGTCCTTATATGGTTCCAAAACAAGCTGAAATGGATGACATTGTGAGGGATCTCTATCACGCACTGATGAATAAAGCCCATCTCCAGAGAACGCTTCTTGTCCTGTGTGGTGATCATGGAATGAACGATGCTGGTAACCATGGTGGGTCCAGCGAGGGCGAGACCTCCCCAGCTTTGGTCTTCATTTCACCCAAGCTACGTTCCATCTCCGAAGGAATGGACTGCCCGGTGACACAGCCGGTCGGCAGTTTCAACTATTACGAAAAAGTGCAGCAGTCAGATATCGCACCAACATTGGCGGGACTTCTCGGTTTTCCAATCCCAAAGAATAGCCTCGGTATTCATATTCCGAGTCTCTTACGCCTGTGGGCTGCAGGTATGTAAAATGCGATATGCTGGACCCCTCACGTACCGGTGTTGATGTTTTTCGCTGAAAGGTGACCGGATGCGTATTGTGGAGCAGAACGCCCAGCAATTCTTAAGACTGGTCAATGAAACATTTCCTAGCCTTTCCTCCAGTGGACACTTCTCCTCAGAAACATGTAGTGGCTTCGCGGACAATGGCATGCGATTAGCATGTTTGTGGTCTCGAGTGCGGAGCTTAGATAATGGCCACCTAAAATTTGGGGATGTGCAGATTTCAGCATTAGGAAAGGTACGTTACGCATGTTGCGACAAGAACATATTACTGATACTGCATAGTTTTTGCAACATACGCAAAACGTCATGAGCAGCGCCGCTAGTAATTACTCTGCTAGAAAGCTATATAGCGGTATCGCTGTTGCGACAACATCAGAAATAATAAGTCTCATCATCTCCTCACAAGCCCTGCTTAAGAAAAGCAATGTCAGACCGTGGGCTTTGCTGATGACCATGGCCTATGGACTGATGATGTTTGCCAGCAGCGCAGTGGAAGAAGAGCACCAATACTGGTACTTCTTGGCTTCCGCATGGTTCTGGCGGCTTGGCTTGAAGCAATATGTTGGAAGCACTGAAGCAAGAGCGCCTGTGACGAATGACTACCAGACCCAAAAGCCTAGAGGGCTTTGGTCGGCGATCCTAGCAGCTGCTCCGCTCGCAACGATGAGAGCGGTTCGAGCCTGGAATCAAACCGGCCAGAAGCATGCAGGCGAGTCTGACATTGCGAGGGGACTGCTTTCCAATCACAATTATGTTCTCTGGGCACTAGTTGGCATAACTTACATTGCTCTGTCGGGAAAGATGCTATACAAAGGCCCGAGAGGCGCCGGGCGAACGGCGTCTGTGGTATATGCAGTTGCCCTTTGTGTAGTAGGATTCGTGTTCAAGGTGGCTTTCACATTGGCCGATGCGCCAGAATTACTCAAGGGACTACCAATTCCTCGGGTCCTCGCGAGTGCCGATCTAACAAGGCTAGCCAGAGTGCTCTTCGTCGGCATGCTGCTGAACGGCACTACTGCCTTTTATGTCTTTCAGCGGAAGGCTAGGTATACGATATCTGACAGAGACAATGATACGCAAGATAAGGCAAGTCGGCTACAGACTGGTCAAGAAAGTAGTATAGCACATATAGTGCCTCTACACGGTGTCCTCACCCTTTTTCTGATGACACAATCACGAGTCACAAATATTCCTCTTTTCGCGCTCTTCGAGTTACAAATGCAAGCGGTTGCGTCAATGAATCTCTCGGTTGAGGAGATCAGCCTGACGTCTCTCGTACTCCAGTACACGTCGTTCTTTGCATTTGGAGGGTCTAATTCAATCTCGTCAATTGATCTATCAAACGGGTATAATGGCGTTAGCGGATACAACGCTGCGGTAGTTGGTGCATTAACATTTTGCAGTAACTGGGCCGGTCCAATATGGTGGACATTCGCATCAATATTACTCCTCACACAATGTCAACAAGATGTCTCAAATCGGTACAAGTATTTTCATCATCTCTCAACATGCTTCATTACCAACGGTGTATTGTTTGTTATGCTAGCATGCACGACACTTCGGACACACTTGTTTATCTGGACTGTGTTTTCACCCAAATTTCTCTATATGGTAGCATGGAGTTTTGGGATCCATCTGCTTTTAAATACGTTCTTAGTGCGTTTTTTGGTATAACTAGTGTCAGCTGCAAAACTTGAGTACTTGCAGATGACCTAATAGACCAATTTCCGCTCTAGCAATTGGTACTTCCGGTGTTGGACTACTCTGACACCTGCGACAACTGCGTGAGAAGGCAAAGGCTTTTCGTTAGATGCTTCCACCCTCGATGGGGAAGCTATTGACGGTGTTGAAAGATCTGATCGATTGTAGAAGTTGAGTTGGCTTTGGACTGCGTCTGTCTTATCTTCGTTGTGCTTGAGGTCGAGAATGTCACTCCGCCCGAGACTTCTGATAGCGTACGTTGTTCCACAACGTGCTCAGTCACTGCGAAGGTCGGCAAATTTCTCTGCACCGGATTTCCGGTATCTTCACTCTCCCTCAACCGCGTGGTCAGATGCAATGCATCATTTCGTCCAATGTTGCTCGACACGTATGGTGTGATCGGATCGAAGAGCGAATCGAGTTTAGCCAATTCAGCCAGAAGGCTAACACCAAGGACAGCAAATTGATTATCAGCTATGAGCTGGCTGAGCGATCTGACCACAGATCAACACATATATAGGGTAGAAACTTAATCATAATCGCACCTGTAGCACTTTGGCAGTATGACATTCTTAAGAAGATTAGATCTGCATGTAACTTTAATTTGGTCGTCACGCTCCAAATGATCGGTAAGCTTAATCAGGCATCGATTGAGGGTGCAGAAACAAGCCCACCAAGTCGAGTGGTGGTGTTGATTTCTGTTACGGTAGTAAACTGATTTTAACGTTTTGGAAATGTTGCGACATTGATGCACGTCGAGCTTCATGGTTCCTGGTCTGATTGTTGTGGACGGATGCGACCTCTTGGAAAGGAAACAAAATTAGCATTGGTCAAGATGGGGGAATACTCGCGAGTACGACAATAGATCGATTGATCAATCACTATGAGCCTTATTCAGTAAGCGAAAATGCTATTACAGAAGCTGAGATCAGCTCTACGCTATCTATCTTCTGTCATTGACGACACATCCTGCCACGTAGCCCACATTGCCTCTTGTCAAATACATTACCTCACATACCACCCCATGAGAAGTTAATAGGCTACAATGGCTTTGATATGACCGCAGTAAGACTTTGTGCAAAGCGACAAAAGAAATGTAGAATTTCGACATCTGGGTTGGCCGGACAATTCGCCACGATCCCCATCTCCAACTACGATTCCTAGCAGGGCCAGATAGTGTCAGTATATCGCTCGTCGCAGCGACTCTACAGCCATGAGGTATCTTCAGGATGCTATCACTGACTTCAGACCATTGCTCGGCTAACAATCCTCAAGCGCCTTCCAGCATACCTTCGTGCGCGATAATTAATATCGAGATTCGAATCTGTCTGTTATGGATGCAAGTGGGTAATCTCAGTAAGCGTGTCTTTCAGGATAATGAGACCGATACACATGCGGTGAGCCATGGTACGTATGGCTTGGCTCAGAAGCAAGAGATCGATAATCGAGGCGGTAACCGTCCTCAATCTCAGCGAGCCGTGTACCTCGATCGTATTGCGAACGACGTCGGCGCTGCTCGTCACGGAAATTCTGTCCTGCTCGAGGTGCGAACAGTCCTGATTAGATCTAAATCAGCCGGCAGCTACGAATGTGCATGGACCTGGTAAGGAACCTTACCGACGTGTTCAGCATTTTCTACGCTGCGGCGCATTTTTGACGGATTGTCAGGTCCTGGAAATGGCTCTTCCGTGCCAGCAAGAGAACCGTTCCCCGTTCGGAAGATCTAAGAAAGTAAGCAAGGCGGACTTAGCCAAGGCACATACTAACCTTGGGACGGAATGAAGGATGCTCAAGCATTACAGAACTGTTTCGAAACTTCTGTACTAGGCAGTCTTTACCTTGAATGGCTAGGGAGAACGGTGAGCGTCCATTCTGCTGCCTAAAAGAAAAGCCTTACTCGCGTACGACACCTCCGCGATCTTGTCACTGTTGAAACGATTCCTACCCAAGAGTGAGCCTTGGCCCCAGAAACAACATCAAAAGCAGGGTCGATGTACCAGCGGAGACCTGCACGGGCGTTGACGAACTGTTACATAGTCTAGCGTCAGACTTCAAGCCTCGTGAGACAAAAGCAGGGATACTAACATCAATTATGTGGATTGGCTGTCGTATAGTCAGCCAGAAAGCAACACAATTCGTCGTCCGGGCAAGACACTCACGTCTTCGAAGTTGATGAACGCATAACCGACACTGCTGACTTTAATCTTCCTGTAATATAGGCGTCATGGTATGGTGTACACACTTGCAATTATTCGCGAAGTCTGGTGACAGGCTCGTAAGTATGAGAGAGGATGAATGTCTCTTTAGTACATACCAATGCGTAAATACATGAAGTCGTAACTTCCCCGGCTTGTCTCGTCGATAATGTCCTTTAACATTGCCTTGAAATCGTGAGAAACTCCAAATATCAACCGGTCTAAGATAAGCCTACCTGATCAATTTTATTCGGAATATTTCGAAGCATGATCTGATCATTAATATGTCGATGAAAATTACCGTGGAGGTCGATAACTTACCGTAGTACGGACGTCTGCTCCCTGGCGAATCCGGTCCACCTCTACAATGTTATGGTGCCCGCTTGAATGCTCTCGTGTATGCCGTCCTCMATGTCGGAAGGGCCCTCGTGACTGATGGTGAAGCGCGTCGAATGGGGACAATGGAGATATCCGTTCCTGGCCAACGGCACCGGGCCCAAATGACGTTGTGTTGAACACGCCCCAGGGACGTCCTTGTATTGCGAAGGGTGGCGCGGAACGTGCATACGGCGACAGTAGAGAGTCGCTACCGGTTTCCCGCATCATGAACATTGGCGCCAGCCTTGCTTGTTGGGCATCAAAGAAACCAGGGGTAAGCGTGTCTGCGAGACATGGGCTTGAAGTAGGATCCGGCGGGAAATGCGGAGAGCGTTGCTGCGGAGTCACCCACGTCGTTGGACTGGATTCCAAGTCTAGCTCTCGAAATCTGCTGTGCATTGAATTATCGTTATGACTGACAATTAGGGGTTCATCGCCATGGTAGTGTCGAACGTCCATTGTACACCCCTATCGACTATCAACATCCTTGGGAAGTCAAAACAAGGCGTGTGTTTACAGACCGCAATTCGAAAACCATGGAGATGAGCTATAGCATGGTCCGCATCTTTAGTGTCAAAAAACTCGGCTCTGTAAGAGACTACAGGCTGTACAGTGGTGAGCGCATCGTAAGCCATGATATCACCATAATTGCTCAATAGGTCGAGGATAAGGCGGCTCATAGTATTAAGACTGAAATATTTCGATGGTCCTGAAAATTCGGCTTTCACACAAAGTTGACCCTCGTACTTAGTAGCAAACAAATTCGAGCCGCGTCCTGCCTGGTAGCAGGGTCCGTGTGAGGGTAACACGAGATACTGGATAAGCCAATCCTTGCGGAATTCGCGAAGAGCAGTGACAGCTTCACTAGCATCTCGAATGTCGGTGAAACTGACGTATGCAGTGCCAGTGAGAGAAAGATTTTCGAGTATCAAGTCCTTCCGAGACCGGAATTGGTTTTGCTGGCTCCAGTCAGTCGAAGCCAAAAAAAGAGAGATGACAATCCTCACATTGAAAATGGTTTCTAGACTGCGAGCTGGAGTAGTATGATCTATATGGCTAACCATCACCAATCTGGAAATGGGACCATCGGAGGAAAATTGGCCTGACTTTGTCTGCTGATGCTCGAGCATAGGGCTATGCATCGAGAAAGGGGATGTCTGATCGGATGGAGGACGATGCATTGAAATTGCCCCATGTGGGTGGTACCCTTCGAAAGGTAATTGACCATAAGGAGTCTCTGGGATGACTGGCACCGCGTGAAGACCAGTCGAGGGGTATCCACCAACCCCATTGGATGTATTGACTCCAGGCACCACTAGTGTATGGGAGAAAATGTCCCTTCCAATGGTTTCAGCATGACCTTGCGGCGTGAACGAGGGGGCGATTGCGGATAGCTTGGGCTGATGGCTAGAGCCTGCGGTTGCTAGGACCGATTTGGTGGTGACGAAGGGATCCTGGAAACCAGTTGCTGAAGACTGGACTGCGTTACCCCTCGAAGCACCTTTTGCAGGAACAGCCCCGAGCGAGAAGGCAGGCGGCTGGTTTGACCTATGGGCGCCTTGAGTAGTACTGAAGTGATTGAAGTGCAATTCGTCAGGAGACAGGGCTGTCAGCTTCGTTTCGGGCGTACCGTGATGAGACTCAGCATCTGCTGAGTTGACGCTGCTCGAAGGGTCATGATGATGGGAAGAGTTCATGGTTGCTGTTCCTCGGTTGCGGAGACAGTGCTTTTGCCACTTATAGGCACTCTGATGGTATGGACGACCACGGTAGCCGGCGGTGTAGACAATGAGTTGGAAAAAATGTTGCCGGATCGCTCACTCAGTCAAGATAATTGAGCAAACTAGACTTCCAAGATCAGGTGAGAGCCTTGCAGAGGGAGTGATACTGGGGAGGAGGAAGGAGGAATGACAGAAGAGATGTAGAAGCAAGTCAAGACACAGGAGCTAAGCCCGAACTTCGTTCAGTACTTACCTGCATTTCGTCATGGGTATGGAAGGTCCGGATACTAATACAGCTAATACAGGCGAAGCTCCTAGATTGAGGAATGGCCGAAACTAGGGCTAGCGGAAATTTTGTTTCCATTATCAAGTACGACGAAATTCTACGAGGGCTGGGCTTCATTCAATGCAGCCACTGTTTCATAAGAATGCATAGAGCCTTTGACACACAGAGCACCGAGAAAACAGGGCCCTAAAGAGTTGATAGCTGATGGAGATACTACCAAAAGCTTTACACTACTGATCAAGGACGGCACAAGAATTAAAGGACTTTGGTGTGTGAATGTGATAATAATTTCAACGCATGACCTGCACCTCATACAGTCTGCGTGTAGAATCGAATCACAAAGGATAAGAGAAGACTTTGAATTATATGGAATAAAGGTTTTGAAGGAGTATGGCCGTATGGATAATGTTGAATAAGTCCTAATCCTAGCCTTGCGGACGTGAACCAACGAGGGGAAAAAGCAAGAGGGACGGGACGAGATGAGATACAACATCAAAGGGTTAACAAATCAATAAGCGAGAGACATCAATGACTGTCTGCGAAGGTGCTGATCATGTTCAAAGATATTGACTTTGCGACATTCCGGTCTGTCGAAGTGATGTATGCCCAGTGAAATTATTTCTCCTAGAACTGGGGAGTTTAACACGGCACGGGCCGATAGCCGATAGCCGCTCGTCAAATACAGTACAGAAGTGCATATATGAAGGATTGTGGCTCTTGATAAACAATAATTCAATGGATGGATCCGAAATATCTTAGTAAGAAGATCAACGTTACCTCGTAAATCGATCATATTGAACCCTATACCCAGATCTGAAGTCATTAATTAGGTTACCCCACGTTCAAGAGCCTGTTCAGCTTACTAGGTCTGGTGGGATCAGAAGACTCATCGGCGGATCCCTCATCTTATTGGCTCATTGCTGCTTCATGAGAGCGTTGTTGATCAATCCTTGCCAGCGGCCTCAGTATCCTAGCCTGCAACGCGGCAATGCTCTATGCGGTGCTCGGTAGCGAGGAGATTATCATACTGGTACTGTAGGCTTGGGATAGCTTTTGTCTTCCCTGAGCAAGATGCCTTCTTTGGTTGAGTGTTCTAATGATATTGATGCGGCTGCTCGAATGGTAAGTCGCATCATCAAGTCAAAGCACATTTATTGACGACGAATCAAAAAGATTGTACTCTCTTCTTCCGAGAGCGAATATTTTAATCAACTTATACCTGCCATCAAAAATTCTGACACTGGTAGCAACGGCGGACAATTGCTACAGTCTCTCGCACGGTATTCAGCTAAGCGTGAGACAGAAATTGAAAGTATATGTAACGTCAATCAACAAGGATTCGTATCTTCAGTAGATCAGCTATCCAAGGTTCGCGATGGAGGTGTTGCTTTGATGACGAATGTCTTGGCACTCAATCAGTCCGTACGATTGAGTACGGAGAAATTGGTGCAGCAGAAGAAGGCTCTGGTTGATTCTCGCGGTGTTCGGCACAACATCGATGAAGCGAATCAAGCTCTACACGACTGCCTGGAAGTTCTGCGCCTCGCCAATCAAGTCCACGACCTACTCAATAGGAAAAGTCATTATTCAGCCTTACGAGCGCTGGATGAACTGCAAAATGTGCATCTACCGGAAATTACGCAGTACAACATAGCAGGATTGATACAGCGTTCTGTTCCAGCGACCAAGAAGCTAGTTGCCGACGCTGTGATGGCTGATCTGAATACCTGGCTATTCAGGATCAGGGAAACGTCGCAATTCTTAGGCGAAGTGGCCTTTTACCACACCGAGCAACGAAGGACGCGACAAAAAGACCGGGCTCGAAAGATCATAGCCCTAGGCAATTTTAAGCTCAACTCCGCGGTCGAGTCGGTAGCAGACGAGGTTGAAGAATTTGACGTCCTTGACAATGAAGACGTGCAAGTTGATTTCACGCCTTTATTTGAATGCATGCATATTCATGATGCTCTTGGTCAAGCCGAGAAATTCAGAGCAGACTATGCGGCGACACGCCGGCGGCAAAAAGAACTTCTGATGCCTACGTCAATCTCGCTGATCGATCCAGATGGGGCAAGCCTGAGTGAATTGCTTGAGGGTATTGCTGGTTTCGCCATAATCGAGAAGTGTACTATGAAGAAAATATCGAGTTTGCGATCTCTGGCCGACGTCAGTGCCATCTTTAGCACTGCCTTGACTGATTCTGCTGATCGAAAATATAGGCAGATGAGCTTTGGGACTCAATGTGTCAGACGGCGATTGCTCTGATTTCGAATGCTCTCTTCGAGGTCACCAACGCCGAACTGATGCTTAAGATCAAAGGCGTCATTGCCCTTTTCATCCAAACCATGAGCGTATGGACCTCTCCATCTAAAACGGTAGACTGAAATGACTTGTGAATCACTATAGTCCTGGCATTATTCCGTGAGGCCGCTAGACTCCTTTCTTCTAACGTTGTTCGACAAATACGCCGAGCTGCTGAAGAGGAGATTTAGTGATGATTTCCAAGAGGTATGTCAATAAGTTGTTATCAAAACTAACTGGGACTGATCATTGCGACAAGATTGTATCTACTGACGATTACATGCCAATGCCTATACATAAAGCAGACGAGTACGACAAAGTTGTCAATGTCAGCTGGTATACTCCAGAAAAGGCCCGGGAGGAACTTCAGTACAACGACACCGCGCTTGAGATCGATGATCTATTACTGATTGTTGCAGCTTCCCCTGCGTTCTGCCATTTTCGCAAATGTATCCCCTGTGCTGTATCGATATACGGAACTTCCTTAATCAATTCTACTTCTTCTCCGATGACCATTTTCAGCAACCCAAAGTCATCGACGATACTTTGAAGATGGTGTGMATGATCTGCCTCATCTATATTGTCACTTGTCTAAAATTGCAGTAGTCACTTGATGAACTGCTCTGCGAAAAGGTGTGTCAGTCACTCGTCGACCGCCTTAGTACCCAATATCTCGGGCAAATCGTTCAGATCCTTATCAATCTTAAGCATTTTGAGATCGCCTGCCAAGAGCTTGAGCAGTTGTTGGTGGCAGCCAGATCAAATGCATCCGCTGGCGGCGCGATAGCCCTCAGAGCCTCTGAAGAATTCCGGGGTAGCAAGAAGACAGCCGAGAAGCGTATCTTTGAGCTGGTAAATTCGAAAATCGACGACCTCATAGGGACTGCTGATTATGACTGGTAGGCCTAGCCCATCTTATAGTCTACTGACTATTATAGGCCGTCTTGAAGTGAATTGAGTGGGAATTGCTAATTCTTCTGCCAGGACATCCTCAACTCTCGAGACTGAACCTAGCAATTATATGCAAACGCTCACGCGATACCTGTCCAACATCATGAACACAGTTCTGCTTGGGCTACCTACAGAGATTAAGGAGCTTATCTACTTCGATGCTCTAAGCCATGCCGCCACTATGATTCTGGTAAAGTTCTACCTTGTAGAAGCGGAGGGCTCGCTACTGATTGACTTGATCTTTCAGTCCCTTCCGTTATCACMCGAAGTGAAAACTATTAGCCCTCATGGGGTTGCAGCACTAGCGAAAGACGTCCAGTACCTTACTGAGTTTGTCGATACCTTGGACAATCCAGTCTTGAAAGAAAACCTGGACGAATTGCAACAGACCGTTGCCTTAATGCAAAATGAGAACACAGATGAGTTCTATGATATTGCAACCAGGAACAAAAAGTACGGACGGGTTGATGCGGTGAATGGCCCTATTTTACTAGAGAAGTAAATCACCCTTTGACAGCCATCAATGCTGCAGATAGATCAGAAGCCGCTGACTGGCTTCAGACTCACGCATGCAGCGCCAGGCCCTGCTAAGAATGATAAGTTTGCGACGCTTTCATCTCGATTTGGTAAAAAGCTGCAGTGAAATGTAAGGTTAAGGTGCTGCGATTCAAACGAAGACATTCAGCCATACATTGACATCGTGGTTTGAGTACATTGTCGAGATCTGGTTTTGTAAACCACCGTCAAGCTGTCTTGCATGTACCGGATATGATGCTAACGGAATCACTTCATAGGTATAACGAATTGACACTATTCTGCCAAGCTGATAACTCCCCAATCATGTGCTACCGTAAATTTACGCATGTTCCATATCCTCATAAACAGGTCCCAAAATTGTGAGGCTACCCCACTTCGTAGTCCCGGTCACCTTCGGCATCGGCGTCGACTTCGCCGCCATCATGTCTTTGGTAATGGTGGGACGGATCTTGGCTGGCTGAAGGATCTTGGGATCTTTGATTTACCTGATACATCTAGCACAGCATTAACCAAATACTTATCTGAGCAAGAATGCACGTTCTGCTGCCATAGAAACTGGTCTCACGCGCAATCCCGGGCGGGGACTAACAAAAGATGTATATCGGCGCGTACGTACCTGCTGGGGCGCCATGGGCGGGTATCCATACATTCCCTCAAACATTTGCTGCTGAGGCTGACCGTAAGCATTGCCAGGGTCCTGTGGCACCTGAGAAGCATATATCCCTGGTTGAGGACGATAGTCCTGGTCGTGTGGAATTTGATTGCCTGGGATGGGATATTCGGGGTGTGCGATGTGGTGCTGCTGCTGCTGCTGATGACCAGAAGCCGGTTGTTGCTGGACGTTATTCTGTGGTGGAAGAAGTTGATTGCTAGTGGAACCCGATGAGGGAGGAATCGTTCCTGAGCCTGGACCTGCCTGCGCTGCTGTCCGTTTGGCGTGGCTGGCTGCCTCCTCGCGGGGCACAATGTCGATCAAAAAATCAAACATGTCGGATTTTGCCAACGCTGAAGCAATATCAGACCGTTGAAGCGTTCGCCGCTTGTTCTCTTCTGCATGAATCCATGCACGCATGGTCAGTTCGGTGATGAAGATGTCGCAGCCTTTGGCAAACAGGATTGGAGCCTCGGCAGATATCATCTTCACCTCCGGATCCGCTTTCATTACTTTTTTGATGCGGGCCAACGGCAACTGGTGGATCTTGTAGTCATGAGTTTCGGTCTCCAGGTTGGTTATGGTTTGTTGCCAATAAGTGGTAAGAATATCCCGATACTGGCCGTGCAGGCCCTGGTTGACCTGCATTCATCTGTCAGCGTGGATGGCTCCCGAAGCTGTCGTTTTCTGAAAGGAGTAAGCGTACGTTTGCCCATGTTGGTGAGAATAATTCTTGTACTGGGCCTTGCGCAGAAAGCTGTGAATATCGATCGAATCAGTCACAAAAATATAAAGTGTAGGAAAGGTCATATACAAATGCGCTGGCACCTGCCAAAGAGATTCAATAATTAGCTGGACTAGCTTAGGCGAGTAATGCAAAGGAAATAGTATGGTTCGTGATAACGGATAAGGGTACAATACCATAATGGCCTCCATTATTGTTTGGGTCGTATACCGGTTGCTGGCGCTGCTGCTGCTGCTGTCCAGCGGACTGATTACTGTGGTCCATATTTCACATAGACCTGTTTACGCCTCGTGTTATTTCAAGCTTCCGTGAGTCCTTAATATGTAGAGAGATTGATCTGTGCAGTCAGAGTGCAATCGGCTGATATCCACCAAGCGGCACGACTCGACTCAAACGCTCGATTGATTTGAGATGACTGTTAAAGAAGAGTTCAGTCAGGCTCATACTCATCACTGTGTTGGGCGCATACTGCAAACGCTGGATGGGCTGGGGAAGCGCGGGTAAAGACTAGCATACAGAGAGCCAATGGTTAGACGCTAACACGATGGGAAGACGATCATAATTGAAAATAAAATTGCGTGCGTCGCAACAAAGGATCGCGAGTCAACGTAAATTGTACTAAGAGGTAGGATAACTTGGAAGGAATTTTGGCGCGTGGACAGAGCTACAGGATATACTTTACATTGGGCAGCAAATGATCCTGCCACAAAGCGCTCACATTATTCCAGGGTAGGTAGATGGCTAATTGAAAGTCTGGACCGAAGAGGTAAAACGAGAAATACGCTCCAGGGTCTAACCCTAAGTGCGGGACTCTCGCAAAGTTGGAACCTTTCCCCTACTCGTATCCACCAGGTTTTGCACCAGTTCAGGTTTTGCACCAGTCTAGCAGCTTGGCGCCAAGTGTGAAGCCCTATCGGCTAGCGTGCCAAGAGAAGTCAAAGGCTCTACTCGATAAAGCTAGCGCTTGGATGACTTGGCGCCAAGCTGCTAGACTGGTGCAAAACCTGAACTGGTGCAAAACCTGGTGGATACGAGTACGGTTTATCGCGCCAAGTGTTCTAATTATTTTGTGCCCCGCGAGAGCCCTCATTCACTTCCAGCTTTTTAATTTTCCCACGAAAGTGATTACTTGTACAATGTCAGACCAACGCCATTCTCTTACCAACAACACCGGTAATGTAGCCAGGCAAGCCTCAGATGAAAGACCACTCTCCTTCAACGAGATGAAGTCTATGCTTCAGAACGTCGAAAAACGTCTCCTCGGCCAGGAACCATTTCCAGTGGACGCTGTTGTAGGTGACGCCCCCACACACGATACTCTTATTTCGACGTATGTATACTACTTTCAACTAAAGTACTTTACTCAAGCTCCAATACTTTGAATAGTCTTCCCAAGCTCGATAATACCGTCACAACTGAACCTTATGTAACTTTCAACTCGAAAGTGGCCCGCGTGAACTGGGCGAAATCGGACAACAGAACAGAGCGCCGATTCATAAGCCAAGGACCACTAGTCGCAGCTGAGAGGCAAACTCATAACCTGGGTCCTGAGGTTAGTCAATCGGTCTTTTCCTGTTACTGCACTCGAAATCAATTATATGAGGAAAACATTTCCACAACATCCTTGAGGCAAATCTATGGATCCCGTTTTGGGCAAGCCCTTTGCTAGTATGAAAGCTGTCTTTACATAGTTACTCTGAAATTTTTTCACTTGCTACCGTTATGAAATTGGCTTGCTATCTCTATAGCTCATTGACTCCTCTGTGATCAGGGTAACGAGCTCAACGCTGGTCCTGACTGGTTTCACCTACCTCGAACAAAGCTCACCTCCGACCTAAAGCGAGAATTACAACTACTGAAAATGAGATCCTCTTGGGACCCGAAGCGGCACTACAAAGGTGACAACCGGAGATCTTTGATCCCAGAATATGCTCAGATTGGCACAATCATGGAGGGCCCTGCGGAATACTACAGTTCCAGGATAACGAAGCGGGATAGAAAAAGTTCTTTCTTGGAGGAGGTACTGGCTGCTGAAAAGAGTTCTGGCCGCTTCAAGCGCACATATACGAACATTCAATCGTCCAAGGCGAGCGGTCGGCGAGCGTTCTATGATAACTTGAAGGGGAAAAGAAGCAAACGATAGTTGAAATGCTAGGAAATAATGATTCTGATCTCCTGCTGGCCGGATCAGCCTCAAGCTAGTCAACAAACACAAATATCGTATGACTCGCATCTCACAGCGTACCCAGACTCACCCGAGCTCGACCAGCTAGTGCTTTGTATTCAGAACTCAGGCCTTTGCAACGGTATCATTCTCTTCATTTACAATTGTCATCGCCAGCGCTTGGATCAGACCCTGCTCACGGTATAAGCTAATTTTCCGGGGGTGAAGAAGATTCCCATACCTGCAGATCTTTGCTAGCTTCTTTTCCAGCCTCAAGAACTTCTTCATGGTTTGCTTTGCCCGCCGCAAGAGCTCGTGTCAAATCTTGCCGATCTTTACTGTTGATATTTGGATCATCACCTTTCATGCCTGGTTCTAGCACTGCATTATTAGTAACAAGGCTAAACGCAGCAGTCCGCATATTGCAGTGCCGTGCGACTATAATCTCTGGAACGGTCGACATCCCGACTAAATCTGCTCCAAGCATACGCAGCATTCTGCATTCCGCCCTCGTTTCGTAGCTGCACCATTCAGCACGATATTTCGTGCACACAACGCTAGACTTGGGTAAATACCTTGGGCCGCCAACAAAAGCATATGTTCCTTCATGCAGCCGACGATTCTCAGAAGAACGAGCTAGCTGCTGCCAAATGGTGTGCACCCGATGGCGCAGATCGAGGTCGTATGCATCCGATAAGGCAGGGAAACGGGTTCCGAAATACTCAGGGTTAGGTCCTCGCAGTGGATGGTTTCCTGCAAGCCCTGCTAGATTTAAATGCTACAATCACCTCAGTCCCATGACTCTGTGGAAACCGGTGGCAAGCTTACATCGCTCACAAGCACAACGTCGCCTATAGCGTACGTCGGGTCAAGTCCACCAGCTGCATTGGTGACTACATTGAACGATCAGCGCAATTCGCATTGACCAACAAAGCTTTGCAAAGAGAGAAGCTGACCGATCAAGCTGTCGACGCCTAAGTGTTTCAACACTCGGACTGGAAACGTTATGCTTTGAAAGGAGTGGCCCTCATAGTAACTGATTCCAAATTTAATTAAGAGTACTCTTCCCTAGGAAGGCATTGGATTCCATCGACTAACTGGGCTCTACCGACCAAAAAGACAACGGCCGGTTTCTGCGCTTCCAATAGCCCAAAAACAAGCTTGCCAGCATGGCCTTGTACTGCTGAAGGTCAGTACGCCTTGTCAGCTCGCACTACGACTCCTCAGCATGTATACCTGACCCTATAGGAAAATGAGGGATCGTCATATATGGAACTTCATGCCGTGGCTGGGATAGGACGGAATCCGCAAGTCCTCCAAGGCCTGAACCACAGATAATACCAAGTTTCGGACGTCGTAGCGTTTCGGGTAATTGCTTCGCTAGAAAGTCAACGGCTTCCACTGCATACGTGAAGGTTGATGTAGGGTCAACGGCGGGTGCATAATTAGTCATAACCCTAGTATAGATAACAAGTAATGGTAGAAGCTACAATCCAAGCTTATTACGTCGAGGGTATTTCAAGCTCACAGAAGTAGTTGTGTCGTCGACGACTGAGTAGAATAATAGTTACATAGAATTTTTACTCGGCAAGCTACGCGTCTCGCAAAAAAAATTAGTGGTTTTTAATTTACGGATCCGCCACGTCTTTTACTCATCACTCATACGAAACGCTATCGTTCTTTATGAATCGCTTCACCCGTCCCTTGCGGATTCAAAAATACCCTTCTATTCTGTCATTATATTGCCGTTTATCTCGCGTCTCTACGTTACAACCAGCTACGAACCTCGAGTCGAAAGAGCAGCGGCTTGGCTGTACGCCTTCCGTCATTCCAGAGCGTGCAACTCTACAAGAGTCTGAAGAAAGCGCAGAGCATCCGGGCTCACTGTATAGCGTATGAGCCTTTTAAACGTGGACTTTAGGCTGATCGTATTGCAGAGCGCCCGATTCAAATGGGGATTTGTTACCGATCGCAAAGGTGGGGTGGGTATTCCAGTATCCGATAATTGCTACAAAGCAACTGCTCATCCCAAATAACAGAGATGAGCAGCAGGGTATCTCATCAAGAATGGAATCTCTTCGGATGCCCAGAAGCGTACAAGCAGTGTACCTTAAACCCCTGAAACGTAGAGCTTCGTATGGGATACCCACTTGTGACTTGCAATTACGTTCTTACAATGTCCGGAATGTGGAGTTCTTTGCCGACTTTGCACTAAGAGCAGCATACTACCTGCACCTTCCGGCTATCGGGCCTATCCCTCTTCCTCGAATTACAGAACGTTGGACGGTACCCCGCAGCAACTTCGTCAATAAGAAAAGCCAGGAGAACTTCGAACGTATAACTCTAAGGCGTCTCATACAAATACATGATGGTCATCCAGAAACTGTCGAAGTATGGCTTGCTTTCTTGAGGAAGCACGCATATTACGGCGTTGGAATGAAGGCTAACGTCTGGCAACACGAGAGTCTTGGTGTGTCATTGCAGCACTTTACATGCGTATTTGCCCAGCTGACGACGTGCCAGGTGTTGGTAAACACATGGATGTGAGATTGGAAAATATCAAGAGGACTCTAGAGCCTAGATGGGCACACTTCGGTAGAAGAAAGAATTTGGAGACCTCGGAAAGAGTCTACGAAATGATGAAGGATGAGACAGTCCAGAAACTGTCCGATGCGCCGCTGAATGGATTCTAGCAATCTCTGCTCGGCTGAAGTTATGGATGCAATCGTCACTGCAGTCATGGAATTCGTATGTTTGGAGCTTCCACAAGGAGCATCTACGACCCTCGTGCTATCGGTATTGAAGTGCTCTCGGACCCCGAACATCTTGGTTGCATCCTGGAAGCTCTGCATTTGATAATGTCGAGCAACACTCGCTATTACACGCTTCTTGACATCACATTAATCAACCAATTTTCCGCTATGATAGACGGCAGCCGCAAGCTCTGCTGATCTATATCATTCATGACAGAAATAGAACTCTCAAAGGCATTTCCACCGGATCGGTGCATCTTTCCATATCATACCAGGAAGCGATGCTGCCTGCGATTGATACTCCTTGGTAGTGAAACACTCCCGCGCCAGCTGGGCTCTATCCCGGGGACCAAGATCGATATTAGATGAAAAAATCGTTGTGTTTTCAGGGGTCTAGGCGGCCCCAGTGCAATGCCATAGAGTGTCGCTGAGTCAAATGTCGAAAGTCCAGGGGGATAATTCGGATACGGTACGGCTGCACCGGATCATTACCCGCCGAAATTACTTGCTGGTTTAACTGTTACGTATTCAGATGTCCACCATAGGAATCAGAAACATGGTACAGTGTCTCCTATGTATGTGATATTAGCTTATGATTATCCTTTAATCCGCCAATATACATTTGGGACTGCTGTAAAACATAAATATCTGAATCCAATTACATGAAAACCATGAAATAAACTCGTTGTCACGGAAACCACGTTTGACACTTGAAGATGCCCCAAAATCTGGATTCATTACGTAGCCTGACTGGTTGTATGTTGTACGAGAGCTTCGAATCCTTCTGCTGGTCAGTATCCGCGTAAGCGCATTTGACGCGCCTATTGTCCCAAAATTATGCATACTTAGCATAAGCGATTACTCTCTAGCGATGCCATGAGCTATGTGCTTTATCTTAGGAAACCGGCCCTCAACCCGAACTTGTTGACGATCCCAACTCTTGTGGCACGTCTTCTCGGACAATCATTTGTACGCAACCGAGTGACCCATTGTCAGCGGCAGGCAACTTTGGCTTCCAGGAAGATCGTCTTCTCAGGTATCCAGCCGACAGGTGTTCCTCATTTAGGAAACTATCTAGGCGCACTGAAGCAATGGGTCAAGATTCAAGAGGACGTACCGCCGACTTCGGACGTCATATTCTCAATCGTGGATCTCCATGCCATGACATTACCGTATGAGCGGGACCAGATGTGCCAATGGAAACATCAAACGCTTGCTGCACTTTTAGCTATTGGTCTCAACCCAGAGAGATCCGTTCTGTTCTTCCAATCCACAGTACGACCCGAGGTATTGAAACCCTTTCTCGAGCTTCCATTGCTTATGCCACTGCTAGGTACCTGCACACACAGAACTCATGTGGATCTTAAGTTGTACGGCGTCTGTAGGATATCTCTCTCGCATGACGCAATGGAAGGTTTGCAAAACCTCCAATCAGATACTAAACAGATATTCATCTCCGAAAGTCCAAGTCAGCTGACGTCCATTTCAGAGCAAATTGGCATTATCCGACCATAGCGCCTTATTCGATGGTGATGCAAAAGCGAGATTGAAATTGGGCTTGTTTGCTTATCCTGTACTTCAGGCAGCAGACGTTCTCTTATATCGGTATGCTCTTCGATTTGAGTACGTAGGCTTTCCTGACCACTGCAAGGGCGACCCATGTTCCTGTTGGACACGACCAAGCACAGCATCTGGAATTTGTTCGTGAGAACGCAAGAAACTTTAACGCGGCACACGGTTCATTCTTCTTAGAACCACAGACCATTATGGGTACGTAGGAAATCCAAACGATTCCTGGTTATAAACTGAGCCGGAGTAGCGGCTGCAACGAGGATTATGTCGCTTAAAGATCCACTGCTTAAAATGTCAAAGTCTCATGTGGACCCACGATCACGGATTTTATTAAATGATGACCCGGAGATTATACACACGAAGATCAGAGCAGCGCTGACGGATTCTGTCGAAGGAATATCCTACTCTCCAACCAAGCGACCAGGTGTTTCAAATTTGCTGACTCTCATGGCATCTATGGGTGATAATTCAGTTTCAGAAGAAGAGATTGCGATGGAGGCCCAAGCTCTGAGCATGCGCGCGTTCAAGGACGAAGTAGCTGCCACTATCATTAGGGGTCTGAAAGATATTAAAGCCAGATACGACTACTACATCGATCCTATGCGAAAGCAATATCTCTTGGACATTGCAGCGTCAGGGACTCAAAAGGCACGCCTCATCGCCGAGGAAACAATCGCCCAGGTGCGTGGAAAAGTAGGCACTGGCCTGTTTTAGGGCAGCACGATAAGAGAGAGACGACTGGTGAAGTCTGCCCCTGACTTCGAATTTGGGAACATCGCCAATCTCTCAACCCGCCAAATTCTCTGGATGATTTTACAGTCATTGCTCCGAATTATACAAACTGCCTGTGCTTTCATCCACGACCTTGACAAGATGATCACTATCGTACCCTTGGTATAAACCATAGTCCTTGGCCTTTAAGTTCATTCATGTGGTACGAATTGCAGCGCTTTTGCACGAGCAACTTTGACTCCAAGCATTGAGTCGACCCGAGGATATGTTTCCCTAAGGTCACCTACCCCAAGCATACGATCGCGCGATGATTGGATCACGGAATCATTCGACTGTGATGTCAGCTTTGTCAGATAGACGCGGGAGGTGGATACAGCAATTGAAAATCGGTGTTCTCTCTCAAAAACCTTATTACCAGTGCCGAGGCTGCCAAGTTTATACGGTTTAATATGGAATATTTATGAAAAACATCCCCCGATCATATTAGAAGTTGTATGCATCGGATGAGCTTGCTCAACTCTTCGAAATGCATTCTATGATTTTGATTCATATGTATTATTACACATTGTGGAGCCCTGTAGATATCCGGATGGGTGCGTTTTAGTGGTGCCCCATGACGATTGGTATTGCTTGCAAAGTTTACGACAATTCTTTGCAAAAGATCGAGTAAGCTGTGCAATACCCGCGATCTTGACAATTGAAGCACCTCCTTGATGTCATTGACTTCGGCCTGTATGCTAGCAGTGCACGTAGGACGGACATGAGTTCAGATCGCGTCGAGTCATGGTTCCTCCCAATCGAGTCCATACAGGACGGCCGACCTCCGTTAACCTTCTTCAGAGCTTCTCGCAAATCCAGCGACGCCGACTCAGCCTTGCGTATTCGCTTCATAAGCCACCTGCGATCTCAGCCGACGTTCAAAAATCTCCTCTCATAATTCTCCACGGCCTTTTCGGGTCGAAGCAGAATAACCGAAGCATCAGCAAGTAAGGATGTGCAGTCAAAGCGACGAGAAAATTCTGTATTCTACTGACATTTCAGGGCATTAGCGAAAGATTTGCTTCGACCAGTTTACGCTTTGGTATGACATGCTTCAAAGGCCTACTCGTCTTGCTAACATCTTGTAGGATCTTCGCAACCATGGCGAATCTCCTCACCACAGAATACACGATTATCTTTCCATGGCCGATGATGTGGAAGATTTCATCCAGGACCACCAAATAAATTTACCAGGACTCATCGGCCACTCGATGTATGCATCTTCTTGTTGCTGAAGACCGTTTGTCAACTGAGTGTCCGGCAGGGGCGCGAAAGTGGCTATGACTATCGCGCTTCGGTCGCCCACGTTACTCGGCGCTTTGATACCTGTGGATAACGCACCAGTAGATGCTAATCTGGCCGATGATTTTCATAAATACCTCGTTGGGATGCGGGAGATTGAGGAAGCTGAGATAAAGAAGCAGGCCGAGGCAGACCAAATTCTTAAGAAATACGAAGATGTACGTCTATTGTCCGCGCATAAGTAACCCATCTCACAAGTTTCATCTCCTAGGTCCTGCTCATCCGGCAATTTCTCATGACGAACCTGGTAAAGCCATCTGATGGCGGCTCCTTTAAACATAGGATCCCTATCAAGACCTTGGCATCGAGTCTAGGAAATATGGGAGATTTTCCTTTTAAGAGTGCCGATGAAGCACGCTACGGAGGCCCCACCCTTTTTATTCGAGGTACCAAAAGTCGTTATGTTGCCGATGATGTACTGCCGTTGATCGGACAGTTTTTCCCAAAATTTGTTGTTTGTGACATCGCCTGCGGTCATTGGGTCATCTCTGAACAGCCGGAAGCTTTCAGACAAGGTAAATGGACTTCCATACGCTCTAATCCTCTGATGCTAAGGTTTCAAGCTGTTGTGAGCTTTCTCAGGAACACCGACAAGGAGTAGACACAATGAGGTCAACGCCTCGTACTTAGCCTCCGTCAACATGAACGACCAACGACAATAGTAGGGGATAGATTTTTGGGAAATGAAAGATTTCTAGCAAGCGGTAGATTCGACGTCCTTAATCATACTAATAGCAGACGTGCTTCCACACGCTAGTTCAGTAACTAAAGTCTACCTATCGAGCTAGCTGGACATGTATCAATTCTTCATTGCTCATGACCCTCGAAAGAATCTCACAGTCGATGTGAAGCCTCCAAAGACCAAGCTTTCTAGACACTCTCTTGAGGCACCGGCTCTTTGAACTCTCGTTCCACCTTTTGACCTTGATCGTCCGTAGTCGACTCCCCGTGCAGGTTGAGCAGAGCCCCTAGATCGAATTTCGGCGCCTTCAGGAGTTTGACCTTTCGGATGTGCACCTAAGGAGTTTCAGCTGATACAATTATGTACGACTGCGTCTTCGCTCACATTCTGAAGGGGATAAATCCCCTGGGTCGACTTCTCAATCTCTCGTCCGATAACTTCCGGAATAAGTTTGGTTGTGAGCTGTGGTAACGAGCAGCTCGACGCCTCCCGTTGAATGATCTCTACCATCTTCTTTCGAATGGCACGAATCTGTGACGAGCGAGCATACGTGGTTTTCTTGATCTGGTTCGGTCTACGCTTTGTAAATGCAATAGCGAATAGACGCAGCAAATAATCGTCGGTAGTCTTGACCGTTATGTTGGCTTCAATTAGTGTCTGCCACTTACGGACCAAAGATCGCAGCTTGTCCGAGGTAAAATCAAGTCCATGGAAATTGGTCAGGCAGTTTTTCCCTTGAACTTCATCGACCCGTAGCTGTATCTTTCGGAAGGCATGGTCCTCATCCTTCTGGAGATCTGCAAGAGAAACCTCGAATATTCGCCCTTTCAAGGCATCATTGGCATTCTTAAGACCTGTCGTACGATTCACCAAAGTTTTCCCAACACTGAGGCATGGTCAGGACGAGAAGTGGAATCAGCTGCATAGTCAACGTACTCTCGAATTTGGAAACTAGAGGGAGCCTATAGACGGTTATTCTGAGTCGAATGATCCTCAAATCTGACTAACCTTCACTGAGTACCAATCCTTCCTGGTGAATGGGTCCTGAGTTCTCTTTTTTAATCCTTTCTTACCTTTTGAAAGGCGCTTATTTCTAAAGAAGATCAGCGGTACTGCATCAAGTCACGGGAGACACCTAAAATAGGGCTGTCTTTATACTTACTTGCCGACAGCCATGATGAGATTGGATATCACGCAGTCGTCGAGAGTTAGGATACCAATTCTTTTGCTTCGCGGAATGATGTGTGGGCCTCGGCAAGTCTAACCCAATCAGTATCGCAGCGCTAGTCTAATGCAAGCAAGCGGGAGTGGTCTAATAATGCTGAATCGCTATTTGTCGACTAGGCGAGGAAAGCAATCTTTTCTATCACTTGTCTATTTTCTCCATTTGGTCATTCCAAGGTGGCGCGCGCTTCAAGGCTACGGGCAATTTATATCAGAAAAAAATCGGTTCAGTTCAGGTATCGATGTCGTTCTTTCCATTACTTCAATGGTCGACGTCCTCCCAAGCACGTCCTCGTACCTCGGCTAGCTCTGTCATATTCATAACCCTGCCTGTCGTGACTTGAGACTGTCAATTCTGGAATTCCTCGGAAGAATAGGGAGGTTCTAACTCACAGTAACCTGCGTGTATTTCTGTTTTTGGACGGCTGAAGTCAGCATAAATCGAAATTTGGAGGAATATAGGTTTCGCAGTAAGAACCCGGAAAGATCAAGATCTGCCCTTTCGGTATTATAGCATATGGCTCAAATATGAACGTAAGAAAATCCCTGAAGAACCTACTTGCATCAATCTCCACTCTGCTGTCCTCTGGAATCAATTCGTCTGGAATTGGGACCCTCTCATGTATTGGTATGCCCTGCTCAACAATAGCATCGTGTTTCATACTAAGGGCAGGCCAAGATTAGTATGAGCGGATGCAAGTATTTAGGCATCCTTTGCAACGGATGTGGCGACTCACTTGGACATGCTAAGCATGCGATCAATTTTCTTTATTCCAAGCCAGTGTAAAATCTGCATTGCGGGGTCGTAAGTACAAGTAAATTTAAAGGATGTCGGAGCTTACATCAGGCATCAATGCCTGAAACCTCATATCCTTAGACTTGGTAAGCAAGACTTTCATTGCTCTAACTTCCTGGGCCAACGCTACCTTTACTCCGGCAATAGTCTCGGTTCTCTGGAAATATTCGCTTGCACCTAAAATCCGTTAATACATCGGATGTTCGGATATTGGCCAGAGCACTTACGGTCGGTACCACGTTTTCCTGATGACAAGCTTTGTTAAATGCAGAAGCAACTCCTCATAGGACAAAGGATCCACTCACGGGCATTATAGACCAAGTACTTTGTTACTTCGCCTAGCGCACGACCTTCTTTTCGAAAGTAAACTACCACGCCACTGCCCCCGCGTTGAGCTTCCTTGACGGCTTCTTCAACACCGAAAATGAGGTATGGGCGGCAAGTACATATGTCAGAGCCGAATACGTCGCTTCCATTACATTCGTCATGAATGCGAAGGGCTAGCTTCACATTTGGATCAGACATTTTATTCGGGTCTCCAAAACAATATACGGTCAAACCACCGATCGGTGGCAGGAAAAGCTTCATATCTCCTCGCGTAATGAGCTCTGGGAATGAACCGCCTGTATTCTCAAAGAGCGAGCGTCGAAGTGCCCCTTCGTCTACATTCAGGTCCGTTAGAGGTGTCCAAGACTGCGGCAATGTCTCTTCACCACAGCAAGCGCCTGCCAGTACTTACCTATACCAAAGCGCTCGGCAACACCGGGTAGGTACCATACAGGCTCGACAGCAAATTTAGTTACCGCCAATTCACCGGTAGCATTCAGACAAATCTTTCCATCGGGAGCGAGACGGCCGGCACGTACGCTTTGCTCTAGTTCGGGAAGCTTCATATGCGCTCGGGTGACTGCGATGGTAGGCCTGACGTGGATATTCTCGCCTTGGATGACCGATTCAAAGAGCCATGGAGACAGGTGCCCGAATGGGTCTAGAGATACGATCTTCTTGGGATTGGACCATTCAGGATATGGCCCTATGGTTACAGCAGGCTCAGCGTTGGTAAAGTCAGGTTTATGATCTAGATCCAAGTCTTTGCTGGCAACGGCCAAGGCGTGATACACAGAGTAAGAGCCGCCATGGGCTCCGATGGCTAGGTACACATAAAATTAGACATTGGGTTAACATATATATATGCCATGTGAGTCGCATACCATTTCGGCGTCGGATTGTGCTTTGACTACGTGAAACCACCACGGGGCCTCTCTTTGTAGGGTCGGAATGGCCCCAACTCATTCCTATAGGATCAATGCCAGACTGTCCAGGATAAGTGGTCAGAATGATACGGGAAGAGAGTCCTGGACCGGCTCCGCGCTGGGGAGAAGCCGTCTTTCCATCCGTCAAAACAGCTTGTTTGCTGTCGGGTGTGGGTGTAGAAGGAGAGGCCGCTGGAAGTATTGCCGGATGCGGTCTCACCGGATCTTCTCCTTGCTTCCCAAATAGGCGGTTGGCGCTGGAGGCATGCTGATGGCTCTCGGGCAAGGACTGAGATGGAACTCGAGGCTCGAGTATCGCATCCAAACGGCCTTGGATGCTTTGCACGGCGGTTGATAGTTTCTGGTAGTCATCACGGACACACTGAAGCGTACTTAATATCTGGCTGAGCAAATCGCCTTGACTTGGCCGTGGTGGCTCCATTGTGCACAATTACCAAAATAACATGTATCCCTGCTAAAACTAGAGAAAACCTTGGGGCTCCTTACATTTACTGCCACTTGCAGGTTGAAAGTCACAATGCTTGGCAGTGTTCAGTGGTTGGAAGCTGCGCTTAATAAGGTATGCTTTGTTTCAGCCACCCGCTCGTACCGCTCAACCCCACATCTCGGCAAACCTCACCGGCCTGATTTCTGACATCCGCTCAACCTCATTTGGGTGGGATTCTGCAAATCAGCTTCTATATCAAGCTGCTGGAGCAATGGTCTGCCAATGAATTGCATTACACATTTACTGGGCAGTCTAATGATTCTTTTCAGGGAAAGCGAAAGAAGTCGTCGCGTAAGCCTCAAGGGAAGAAGAAGGTACTCATCATTAAGAATTATCAATTCCCCTGTCCACCTTATTTCTGGCCACTAATGGCCATGTGTAATATGCAGAAGGATCCTCTTCCATCGGCCTTCCCGTGTCTCTTCTGTAACCACGAGAACTCCGTCTCGGTAAAGATGGATAAAAAGGCTGGTATAGGTGAGCTAGTTTGCAAAGTCTGCGGACAACAATTTCAAACGGGGATTAATTGTAAGCATACCTGCAATTCTACAAAGATTTTCCTTCCCCCCTTACAATGTCAGCACTCACAGCAGTATGCACAGATCTTTCGGCGGGAGTCGATGTCTATTCGGATTGGATCGATGCATGTGACTCTGTGGCTAAGGAGGCCGCTTATACAACCGTCGACGGAGGGGTTTCGGGTCATTATCAAGAACGTAATGGACTAGATCACTCAGAGGAGCAGTTCGAAACGTCCGGTGCGACACGGATGTCTGCTGGGGGACGTCATGACGACGTGGAAGGGTATGGCGAGGATGATTCTCGATGATTTCATTTTGCACGGATGAGCCTAGCAACGGAAGACTTTCCGGGTGCTGGCATGCTGTGCAAGCTGTCGACTTCTACGTATCCGCTAGGCGCAAACATCTCGATGAGCGAACTACGTAAGGGTTTTCGTTTCTGATACTGAGTTTGCATATCTCGGCCATCTGCTCCTCCTTACGCTCTTATGGAATTATCGTTCAGAGTGTGTAGAATCGATCCCCAAAGTCTCCCAGCCCTGGCACGATATAACTGTGGCGTACGTAAGTAGGGATCGGGGTTCTCTGATACTGCCACTTACTTCTTCTCATCCAGCCCCTGATCCACGAAAGCTGTGACAACCCTTAATTTGGGGAACCGATTTGCAAAATTGGAGACTCCCTCTGGGCTGGCGATAAGATTTAGAAAAAGAATCCGAGATTCGGGTACGCCGCGAGACTTTAATACGTCGACTGCCATAGTGGCGGATCCACCTATGTTTACTCTCAGTCTCAATGTCTTCGTGTATGCTCGTTGCTTCAACTACCAGTGGCGAACATGGGATCTAATAGCAGTACCCATCTCTCTGCGATGTCTTCCGGCAACTTGTCGTAGAACAGTCTAGGTTTACTTGTGTCGTCGTCTCGCTGAATAAGGATTTTGCCGATTCTTACAGAGCGACAGCAATCCCGCAAGCCCTGCTCCATGGCTTCTCCAGCCCGCATAATAGAAACACCACATATTTGTCCTTGGAATTGAACACCAGAATATGAGCGTCCAACGGGAGTGGTAACGATATGTTCGACTACCGGAAGATGGTTCAATCCTTCCTCAACAAGCAGGCGGATAATACGGTTGGAATAGAAGATAAAGTCCGCTCTCGCGGTGTTTCTATCTCTGATCATACTATTTTATCTAATTTCTCAGACCACGATCGATTCTAAGACAAGCATCTGAACATTTCTGGATGAGCACATATGGAGGACTGAAACTCACGTGAGTAAGGAAATGAGCTGCGGTGTTTGAGGCAGTATGTGAACGTTATCATAAGCCACTTCAGTCGAGACCGTTGCTGTCGGTCTCTGAGTTTCGGGGCGATAATCCGGACCAAGGCAATGGGCTGGAGCCTCTGGATTATCTGCGGTTGACATTGCTGCACTGTGTCTGAACGTCGGTCTATGTCAAATTTCGGAGATCAGGTTAGGACGAGCTCGGTTTCTGTTGCAAGTCACACCGGCTCATACTAATCTTTTGCAAGAAGTTGCATGAGCGTCGACTTCAGCCAAATCGAAGAATCAATTAACTTTGATAATTTGTAGGGAACAGGTACGGATAATAAAGATTAAATTGGTATTGTATATATAAAGCAAGCAAGAATGCAGTTTTGTCTGCAATGAAAATGTACTCCTCGGTTGAGTCTACCCTGTAACAAGCCGTGAGGGGTTGAGGTAACCGCTCAGTGATCTAGCGGCGGCAAGCCCGACTGTAACCTATCAGATGTCTACAGCGAACATCAATGCACGATCAAAATAGGAATGAATACAACAATGTTTGAAAAGCTCTACTTTCCACTTACATCTTCTAGTCCTTCGATAACATGTTGTCGGCCCAGAAGTCCCGCGCATTCATCAAAGCTACACCCCGAACTCTGAACCTGCTCTGAGTCTGATACTATGGCGACAACGCATACCATCTTCCGGCGGAAGCCTGCGACGTACGGCAAAACTTCGAGCAAGTCGCTCCGTCACCAGTTCGGCTCCTCTGCATTTGACCATGCCACTCCGACCATTGATGTGCTTGCGCCGCAAAGCGGACTAACCGTCCCCAAGACTACAAACAACGACGGCTTCCTTCCATCTCATGACGTAGGGCGTATATCTCAACAAGCCATCCCTACGATTGAGCTTAAAGAGACCCAAGCCGGCTTTGGCTATTCACCAAGCCGTTCCGAACGCAATTCAATAGCGAGGACAGTGACAGGTTCTGCAACACGGGAGACCAGATCTTCGGATAATGAGCAGCCTGGCGTGCAATCTACTTTGACGCGAGCCAGGAAGAGGCGAAAGATCATATCGTCACAAGTGGGCGATAGCGCAAGAAAGAACGTGTCGCGAGCTGTTCGGTTGATTGAGAACGCTGAACCCATGTCACCAACCACGGTTTCGCATACTCGTGCTTACCCGACTGACATTCTGCCTCTCCGTTCGAGTTCAAGCCAGGACTTGACAGATGATCAATACGCGACCTCCGCTGGTGCTTCTGTGGCTAATGAACAACGCATTCGCCAGCCTTTAGCTTTACAAGCAAGGCCTGCTTCTACTTCTCACATTACCCGAGTGCCTTACGAAAAAGTGACGCTCGCTTCATCAATGCCTGTATCCCAAGTATCGACGACTAATACTGTGTTGCCGCCTTCATCAGAGGCTGGCGAAGAGCAGTCTCCTAGCAGCGGACGTGAAGACGCGACTGTAACAACGCTTCGAGATCCTGAACAAGGGGAATGTCCATCCTCGGGCACGGCCCCTACCTCACCACATCCTAAAAATTCTATGGAAAGCGTCACCCCTCGCCAGAGAGAGCTCTGGGATATGTTACTGCCCGAGTCTAGTCAGAGTCCCATACAATATCCTACCCAGTACACTAAGCCAAAAACGGAACGCAAGTCTTTCCCAGATCACTTCCGCTCGATTTTTGACTCTGCGGGGGTGTTGGCCACAGGTACACAACCATGGAAAAGGTCGAGTCGTCCTGGGAGAATCATCGATAGACTTCAACCATTTGAGCGAGAGCTGCAAGGATCCGCCGAACGTTCGTCAGGTAGCGGAGTGCTTTCAGACGCTACGTTGGAAAACAGTCCTGTACCACTAAAGGACAAACAGTCAGACGTTCTGCTTTCAGATGATATGTTTTCGTCAATAGCCGGACAGCATCAATTATTGCCTGGTAAGGGACTCAGAATCACCTATTCAACCCAGCGATCCCATCTGGCAAACGAGTGCTCAGACGACAGTGCTTCGTTGGATTTGTTGCCGCCTGTAGATGGTACTGCGCAGGCTGTCGCATCCGCTGGGAAGAAACCACGAAAGAAAGCGCAAATGGGTGACACTGCATCACTTGAAGGATCAAGGACTGAAATTGACTGCCCTCAGAATAACTCAATGAGGACTATACACGAGTTACGTGAGTCCGGCGAGAATGTTCGGCAGCTAAATGACTTGGAAACCTTATTTGATGATATGGACGCATCAGGCCCAGTTCCGATGAGCTTGAGACGTTCGAAATTGTTCGAGTTGATACGTAGACTGCAAGAACCCACATATTGCCGTCTGTTACTCGATCAAGGATATGATCGTCGTCTTCTTGCTATGTCTACGTTAAGGGGTGGCGATGCAATGACAGAAATCCTCTACGCAACAGCAATGCTCTACCTTGTCGCAGCACCATCCACTTTGCGAGCTACTTTCACAACGAACGACGCTTGTATAGCGGATATGTTTGCTATGCGATTGACGGACGACCAGGATCTTAAAGTCATCGCTCAAGATCGGCGGTCTAACATATCCAAGAGCGGTCAATCCGACTGGAAGGACTGTATAGATCTCATTCTAAGTTCAAACATATGGCGTGGCGGAGGCCCTACCACATTTTCGGGCCGCATAATTGGACTACAAGGCCTAGATTACCTGGTTCGAAGAAGTCGCGAAACTGGCTGTAAGACTCAGATCATATCGCCCATAATCATCGAACGGGTGATAGAAGTATTGCCTCCTAGTGACGAGGCATCTCCCTTACACCCAAGCGCCGATCATATTTTCGGAACGCAACTAGCAGTATCGATCTTGGAGTCATGTACAATCAGTGGAATCAAATTTGATGATGACGACCTGTGGAGCGTGGTCACACTCACGCCTATACTTTCTGTTCTCCCTTGGCTCAATTGCAGAGCCTTGCCATCGAGTGAGGGATTGCGAAGGCTTACATTGCGCCTCTACTTGAACCTGACAAACAACAACCCCCGGCTATGTCAAGAGTTTGCCGGTCTAAAAGTTATACAATCAATAGTGCACGTCATCGAATCTCATTTCCGGGTCCTGTCTGATCCTGAGCAACGAGTCAGTAGCTTGGCTATCTTGGACACACTGATCCTTGCCTTGGGAACGCTGATTAACCTCGTAGAATGGTCCTTGGCCGTTCGTCACACAATCGTAAGCAATGCAGACACAGGCGAATCTTTCTTGGCAATCCTAGTAGGGCTCTTCCTTACTCGGCGAAAAGCAGCTGCTGAGGTAAAGTACAAATCATAGCCCGCGGCTCAGACTAAGCTCACTTTTACAGGTCTACTCGGAAGAAGAAACCAGTTCGAATGTTGCGTTTGGCTATCTGTCCGTCCTCCTAGCGTATCTTTGTATTGACGCGAAAGCGAGGGCGGTATTCATGGTTCGATCCGGGGGCGAACCACTGCAGCAACTTCTCGACGCTGTGGAGGAATTTTTACAATACCATCGACAAATCGACGAGGTGCTGGAATCAGAAGAAGGGGAGACAGATTTGAACGCCAGTTTCATAGGCCGACTCGAAGTTGTTGTGGCCCAGCTCAGGGATATTGGATGAGGCTTGCATGTTTACTCTAAGCGTGTAAAATTCATGTCTATATCTGAAATAAGGTATAGAAGTACACGATCCCGTCTATAGCTATATCTTATATCATACGTTTAATGACAGCAAAATGTACACTCAAAAGGCCTAAGGTGGAATGTCGTGACCTCGCAAAACCCCCTTGCTCCTGCCACAGGCCGATAATTTCATGATACTTCAGCCACTGGATATCATCCAGAACAAACCCCGAAGGCTGTGATAGTGGTAAATTATTGACCACATCGAAGTGTACCATCGCCGGAGGGGCCTCGTGGATTCATCGCAAGTGCAGCAAAGACCGCGTCGCTTCTCTGACCACAACCTCATTCCCGACAGCAAAGCAACCATTACGTAACTTGAGCAAGCCACTCTCAACCTTCTTCTCGGCATAGGTTCAGGACCAGCCGTGTATTCACGAAGATATCGACTACGATGCCTGCACCTCCGAAGCAACGGAAAATCGCCATAGTCGGAAGTCGTTCGGTTGGTGAGTGCTCATGCCGCGGATCAGCGACGTCTTAGCCATGGCGCCCTTAATGTAATGCGCGCAGGGAAATCGTCACTCACGGTACAATTCGTGGATGGCCACTTCGTCGATAGTTACTATCCCACAATCGAGAACAGCTTCAGTCGTATCATCAAAACCGGTGGCCAGGAATTTGCGACCGAGATTGTCGATACAGCTGGTCAGGTAAGTCAGAGGAGAGGTCCTACCTAATGCGGCTCTCTGCAGCGATCGGCCGGTTTGGGCTGACACAGAAGGGCCCACGCTGGGCGTCGGTCTAGGATGAGTACAGCATCCTGAACTCAAAGCATTTCATTGGCATTCACGGCTACATGCTCGTCTACTCAGTCGCTTCAAGACAATCCTTCGAGATGGTCCGTGTGTTGCATGAGAAGATTCTGAACCACCTGGTAACGTCTTCTTCGTCTTCTGTACTGAAACGTCATTCTTGGGAGCATCTACTGAAAGGCCTCATAGGGTTCTGACTGGGTTCCAATGATGATTGTCGGGAATAAGACTGATCTCAAGCCTGAGCAGAGGCAGGTCCCTACAGAACAAGGACGGCACATGGCCGAAGATTTCAAATGCGGCTTCACCGAAGCCAGTGCCAGGCTCAATATTAATGTTTCCGACGCTTTTGAGCAGATGATCGCCGAGATTGAGAAAGCACAAAACCCCAGTGAGCCCACCGGAGGGAATAAGTGTCATATGATGTGATTGGCTACATGTACCCTAATAAGTAACTCCTGCATGGCCTCCTTCCTTCTTTACATCGCGATAGGGTTCAGGTTCCTATATTTGGTTGGCGCTGGAGGAATAGAAAGAACTGGACTGCAAGTAATATCGAATTACATATAAGCTAGCTGTGACTACCCTGGTCTGGGCACAATTCCATATTACATAAGCATGCTATGGCGCTAGAGGAACAGGGGTACACATGGAACGGTCATTCCGCACTTGGCAATTTGCTGTAAAGGCATACCAGAAAGTCAAGGCTTATCATCGATACTAATTGCTATCATTCATCATGCTTGATGTTATCGATTTTATCAAGGAGCGTGGTGGTGACCCTGATTTAATTCGGGAGAGTCAGAGGCGGCGCTGCGCTCCTGAGGAAGCCGTCGATAAAGTGATCGCTCTTTATGAGGATCACCGGAGAAGTGTGTCTCCCAGAAGCCGAAATTTTAGGTCGGAGCAGTGGCTGTATTGACTTAATGCTAGCGAAATATGAAGCTCAGCAGGTTGGATCGAAGATCAACGGAATTCAAAAAGAGATAGGGATAAAGAAAAAGGTCTGCTAGGAATGACGAGGGGAAACCCGGAATGGTTTCGCTTACATTGAGCATTTTATCAGGCCAAAGAAGATGCCAGCGAACTGGTTAACGAGAAAGTTGACTTGGAGGAGCGGAAGAAAGAAATTGAAAAATCAGTCTCCGAGAAGGAGGCGGCGTTGCAGCGTCAGATTAAGACCATCGGCAACTATGTCCATGAATCGGTACCAATTAGCGACAATGAAGTGCGTGGAAATCATTGAGAAATACCAGCAATGCGCTAAGTATTGGATCTCCAGGATAACAACGTTTGTATACGAAAGTGGGCACCTGACGGCGGCCTGCGGTTAACAAAGCAAGACTGCCTTTCACACCACGAAGTATTGACCCGCCTTGATGGATACGATCCGGAACGAGGTGTGAAGATTGTTGGACATCGCGGCTATTGCTTGACCGGCTACGGTTTATTCCTCAACCTTGCCTTGGTCAACTACGGCTTGGAATTTCTGTGGCGACGAGGCTACAAACCCAATCAGCCGCCACATTTTATGCTTCGGGAATACATGGCAAAAACTGCGCAGCTAGAGCAATTCGACGAAGAGCTTTACAAAGTTACGGATGACGGTGAGAAGCAGACAGACAAATATCTAATTGCAACCTCAGAGCAGCCCTTATCTGCTTTGCATGATGGTGAATGGCTTCAAGCCAAGGACCTCCCGATCAGGTATGCTGCGATTTTAGTTTCTTATGGCAAACGCTAGAGCTTTACAGGTACGCAGGCTATAGTACCTGCTATCGTAAAGAAGCTGGCGCTCATGGGAAGGACGCTTGGGGTATCTTCCGAGTGCATCAATTTGAAAAAGTGCGTTTTTGTCGAACCATATCTTTGGCTGGCTTTACGACTAAACCTACCCTTCAAGATTGAACAGTTCCTCATAACGAAGCCTGAAGAATCCTGGAAAGCCTTTGATGATATGATATCACTTTCCGAAGAATTTTATCAGTCGCTTGACCTTCCATATCAGGTTGTCTCCATTGTCTCCGGAGCTCTGAACAACGCCGCGGCCAAAAAGTACGACCTCGAAGCCTGGTTTCCCTATCAGGGCGAGTATAAGGAATTAGTCTCATGCTCGAACTGCACGGATTACCAATCTCGGGAGCTCGATATCCGCTACGGCACCAAGACAGCAATTGAGGCTAAGAAGAAGTATGTCCATGCATTGAATGCTACTTTGTGCGCAACCGAGCGGGCACTCTGCTGTGTGTTGGAAAATTACCAGACCGATTCCGTAAGTGCGAGAAAGGCAATAGGCTTGCCTTATGACACTGACAGAGATATATCAGGGAATCGAGGTACCGGTGGTACTACGTAAATACATTCCAGGAGCCCCAGAGATTATCAAGTACACCAAAGAGTTACCTAAGGATACGACCTCGCATAAGGTGAAAGGCAAGGCTGCGGGCCCTAAGCCGAAGTTGCCTTCTATGGAAAAGACCGCTGATCAGTTTGGAGAAATGCAAGTATGATAGGTCAAGAGTTCTTGAACAGCATCGGGCTTTGGAGCGAATGCGGCACTAGAGTTTGGTTAGATCGCGACATTCAGCAATGATCGGGGATGGGGGCAGAGCTCGAGCTGGCTGGCTCGATTGATTTACTCTGTCTAGCCGATGCTTTTGATTCGTGATGGGTATTGCGGACATGTCGTATGCAAAGAGAGCTAACCATAAAGGGAGCCAGAAAACAGTGCTGCTCATAGTTCGTTCCTGGCCAAGTATCAACCCAAAAGTAGATCGTGTGCTATTAGCGCGAGGCGCAGAAGAGACGAAATAGAGAGTCTATGAGCACGGACGTCTCGGGATTGTAATCTCGACATTGTAGATTGTCATAAGCTTGACGCGCGAGCAGTAGAGCTGTAAATCGGCGTGTATAAAAAAGTGGATGGTAATTAACGAATACAAAATTGTCTACTTACTATTCATCAGCGAGTAATATGAATGCCAATGTTCTTGGGTGGCATCCGTCCGCACCAGCACTGCCACCAACCACAGGAAGTGAAGAAAATTGCGTCTGGTCAATTCCAATGAACGCGATGCAATACTGACAACATTTGAAGTCATTTAGGGACGAATGAGAGATCTCGTGGCCGAGAACGGTTTCAAATTGATACCTGATAGGAATCTCATCATCAGTCAGTGGCAAACAATATGTATGACCACCTGCTCCAAGCTTATTAATTTGGCATGGCTTGACACGCTACTTTTCTATCAATCATATCTTGGAATTAGATCTTCGATCTTGGATCCTGAATATTGGATGTACGGCTCCTTTTCTAATCCACCACATCACTTACCGTATTTGTCCATGGTGACGATAGGCCTTCTCCGACGAGTTGGGAACGAGGGGTCCATTTCATTTGCATATCTTCAAACTTGAATTTGAACGTGCATTTATGATGGATGCGCTATTCTGTCCCTTCTGTCCCTTCTCTGATCCGAGTCCCTATTTCCTTTCGCAGCACGTTGAGTCCATTCATCCAGAAGCTGACGAGCCTCCCTTTGTGGCTCGTCACTTCCTGGAAAAAGACAATGTCGAAAAGGAAGGTCGCCGGGAAACTGCCACTGCTCAGGATGCGCCTTCTCAAGACTACATCGAATGCGAATGTGGCGAAGCTGTGTTTCTCACTGAATTTGATGATCACGTTCAGCTGCACACTGCCGAATCTGCCGACATGGCTGTGGGTTCGAATCAGATGCCTGAAGGATTGACGCTGTCTCCTCCTGAGCAGCAGTTAACTTGGCCTGCTACAGCACTTCCTTTACATCCTTTGGACCTAAATACCTTACCAGCCGCCCACAAAGCTAGAAAGCCCCCTAATCACGGCCACGAGGCAAAATCCCCAAAGCTCAAGCATGTTTCCCGAAGCAACATCAGCAAAGAACACCCAACCGTGAAGGGGTGGATCGACCTCTTATCAAGTTCAACCGCTTCTAGTGCACGCACCAAAAATCATAACGCAAATCAAAAAGATGTTAGGCGACTAGGTGTGAGTTGCAATAATATCTCTAGGCTAAACGTAGTCTGATTTTCTAAACAGAAAGCGGAGCTCGGTCCTTATGCCCACGAAGAGCAAATGCCGGCATGGCTGTACAGACAACTGGAACGAGGTGCTAAAGTTTCAACAGTCAACCAGATCGGTCCCAGTGGTAGCCTAGTACGTCTGGAAGTTGTCGCCAACGAAACTCGAGGCATTCTACCGGTTCTTGCACAGTTATGCGAGCAAGATCCCACGCTGTCGAAGGTGTTCCTCTGCCATCCAGGCGTTCAGCACGTATTCAAGATGCCTAAGGAGGGCGGGTTCTGCGGATACCGAAATATTCAAATGATGGTTCGTTAATCCTACTTTATTCCCCAAATCTAGCAGATCCTCACCACCGGTGCTCCAAGCTCTCCTTCATCCAAGCCACCAAGTCGCAAGGTCACGAATACTTCCCTTCTAGAGTACCATCAATTCTCGATCTCCAGGAGCTCATCGAAAGCGCTTGGGACCGGGGTATCAATACAGCAGGCAAGATCGAAACGGGGGGGATCCGAGGAACTCGGAAATATATTGGCACGCCAGAGGTGAGCAAACGTGAGAGTCCAAATTCAGACTAATTGAAGAATGTTAGGCGCAGACTTTATTACTTAGTCTTGGCATTAAGTATGGCTCGCTCTCTACCTTCATACCGACTTCGCGCTTACATTAGGAACAGCTGCGAAGCCAGTGCTTTCAATGATCGCAATAACCCTCCTGCGTTCAGAAAGGTCTACCAGGATGCGGAAAACTATTTCGTAGATCGTACGCCCTTTTCAACCGAGAAGGTGTCCCGAACTTCAATACCTCCAATATACTTCCAGCATCAAGGTACTTCTGTCTTCCTTCGACTCATCCAAGCCAGGAAAATATAGAACATTGACACTAATTAGGCCATTCACTCACCATTGTCGGACTGGAGATAAGGAAAAGCGGGAGCCGCAACCTCCTTGTCTTCGATCCATCCTTTAAACCTTCTCCCGGAATACAGCGATTGATAGGGTCAAAATTTCGAGCTGTTACGCCAGAAAAATTGCTTAAGGCCTACCGGCGAGGCGATAGCTATCTCAGCAAGCATTCAAGCTTTGAAATCTTGAAGTAGGTTTTGATACTGTCCACAAATTCTACTTCAGCTGACCGTCGAACACGACAGATTAACAGATAGCATACCCTCAGAGGCCGTGTGGGATGAACTTTGAATTTTCACAAGATCGCAAGTAATACGAGCGATTTGGTCACTCTGTCATTGACAAGTGACCGGCGTATCCTTGCTGCAGTTGTATAGAGGATCGTTGTTGGGTATGGTGAACGATCAAAACCCACCAAGTGCGTTACTCTTGAATGTTACGTTGCATTCATCGGACCACCATCATATTACAAGCCAGCACTTGAATGCTCTTAGTTTTACTATCGAAGGAAACATTCGTAATCAATACACCAACTAGTACATGTGCTACAACGCAATGATTATGATCTTGATTTGATCAAGTCCAGTAGCCTTCGCTACATCGTTAGAGTAAAGTATTCCCGTCCAAAGCATTTAAGACCTAAAGTACGGCGTACGAGATAAGTCTTGCAAGGTGTTTGCAGCTGATTACAATCTGTATTCAAATTGTCGCGAATGCGTACCTAATGGTAACGGATGAGGCTTGATTGAAGTAACGAGCGCTAGCGCAGCGGATATCGTCTATGATGCAGAGAAACTAATGCAAGTTCTAACCTAGCGTGGTCTATTGCGCAGAGCTCTATCTCCGTCGTAGCCTACACGGAGAACGCGGTACAGCCTCGCTAGCGCCGGTATTATCTCTATTTTAAGTTCTTAACAGAACGATGTTTTAAAGGGTAAATCATAATTTCAACTCTCTACAGATTCTTCCTACATAAAAGTAACAACCGCGTGAAATCCCCTATCTAGTGTGTTTTTAAATATCGCGTCCTGCGTTTTACTTAACAGAATAAGAGGAGCTCGGACGGATAGATAAAATTCAGCGTGTTAGTCAGCGCTAAGGAGCTACTTGCATTAGTTTCTTTGAAAAATAGACAATATCGCACTACGGAGCTTTAAGGATTCCGTGCCGAAGCAGAATCTGTGCGAGTGTGGCGTCAAAGGAATGCACGGAGGTACACGCGAAGCATCCGACAAAATGATCTCACGCCGCAAGCCAAATATTATTATCACTGGGACACCGGGGGTAGGCAAGACGAGTCTATGCGAATCCTTGGTTGATACTACAGATCTCCAGCATCTCCCAATCAACCGAATAGCTAGAGAACGGGATTGCTACGACGGGTGGGATGACAAAGTGAAGAGCTGGATCGTCGACGAGGACAAGGTTCGAAATCTACGATATCCCTTGCCCCTGTGTCGACCGGCCGTTAACCCATGCCACGATGATTTGTAGCTCTTGGACGCCATTGAAGCTGAAGTCAACGAGGGTGGCTGCCTTATCGACTGGCACGCCTGTGATCTGTTCCCTGAGAGCTGGATAGATCTGGTCGTCGTGCTCCGGAGTGACTCGAACATCCTCTACGATAGGTTAACGGCGAGGGATTACCCCGAAGCAAAGTTGCAGGAGAACATGGACGCAGAGATCATGGAGGTGCTGCTCTCAGAAGCGAGGGATGCCTTTGATGAGGCAATAACGATGGAACTGCAAAGTAACGATTCGGACGATATGGAGACGAATGTGTCACGAATTGAGGCATGGCTTGAGCACTGGATGCACGATCACGGCAACGCAATTTCTAGGTCTGGCGACCAAGGATAATCACTGCGAGCTACAACGGGGTACTTTTGGCCTTCTGTCCCTTCCCTGACAGATATCACCCATCTATGATTGCAATTTCAGCCACTCCTTGAGCTTCGTCAGAGCAAGGAACCGGTGCGATAGACCATTCTTCTTTGCCGTGTCCATCTCCGCGTAAGTCTCTCCCATATACTCAAATATCGGGTCCCAACCTGGCTCGTTAGCAAAGTGGATGGATGGGAGAAGCTCTCTTAACCACATACCAAAATTCGAAGGACCTCTGGCCGGAACAATATTGCCCTTGGAAGAGGTATAAGTAGGTCATGAGTTCCTCTTAGCTTGTATCTTAAGCCTACCTTGACTCTCCCTTCAAAAATGATGGGCTCTTGAGCAGGCCCTTCGCAGTGCGCAAAAGTGCATACAGCCTGAGCACCCTTGTCATCATACGCTGCCAGAAGATCATTCAGACCTTGATGGCCGAGGGCTTGAAGGAACCATTTTCTACTTTTGATCAGGGCCTATATCTTACCCCGACTAAAAGCTGCTACGCAAGGTCCAGAAGCTGCCAGCACTTACATATAGGGCCCAGGCAGCCCTTTTAGCGCACTGAAACATAGGCACGTATCCTCTGTTAGGACCGGTCCCTGAACCTGAATTTTGCGCGTGCGCTTGTCACTCACAAAACTTCACTTCAGGTTGGAGAATTGCATACTATAGCGGCCGCCCGGCGGCATTTGTCCTTGGATATTTCCTCAATGGTACCCTGGATCTCGACCAGGTCCAACGATTGAGATTCCAAAAGGATGACGTCTCCTAGGATTGCTTGCACTTCAGCGAGCTTTTTCTGGTTACCGGTGATGAAATGAAGCTTCGAGGGAGGCATGTTGATGAGTCAAGGTCACAAAGGCAATGGAGTAAAATTTCCTTGGGATTGGTAGGAGGTTGATAAATGACTGGATTTATTTCAGTATTTGAATGAATTAGTAATCCGAGAATGAATGGTCAGATACTGTCCGGCTATCGCTTCTGATTACACCCTTAAATCATTGAGTGTGTTCTGCTATTTTGATTCACCAAGATTGAATTTCCTAATTTCCAGTCTCAAGTGGTGGGACCTACAATCCCCGGATAAGGTTCAAAATTAGCTACTTGTGGCGTAGGCTAGTAGACAAATGCTGTTTGTACATTTTGCGTCCCCACAGATTATACGCACGCAGCTCCCTCATTACGCCAGACCAAGGTAGATTTTGTTCTGATATTGATCGTATTCACTCATGGATCATACATGAGCCAAGCGTTTAGGGAATTCAGCGCTCCTGAGATTTAGCTTCCTGCTCAAGTTCTTGCTTTACTTTACTCCTCCACACAAGCTCGAGGACAGTATCCTGATCGCCGTCGGCACCTTTTCGGAAGTATATTTGTCGTACTGCTCCGTCAACTATTGCCGAGTCCAGTAGTCTGTACTGGATCTTTTCCTGCTCCAAGTCCAATTTAGGTCGTGTAGGCCCAAGCGAGTGATCAACCCCGTTCACGATGACCGATCCTTCCACGATACTTGGGTGATCCCATGTCTCTTCCATCTTGGCCAGATCCAGCTGCTTGACGCCTCCTTTAGGGTATGTTGAAATGGAGAAGCCATTGACCAACAACATATCACTACCAAACTGCCATCTCTGCAGGAAACAGTCCCCGCAAATTTCGGCGACCAGGTGCATCGTGTGTAACGGGTAACCCTTTCCATCGGGGCCTCCCGCCTTCCAGTGGTGGAGGGAGAGAGGGAGGCGACCGCTCTCGTAAATGCCCGACAAGTCATTGTGGATGTCGATTTGGTGCAGATCCAGGATGTTGGTTAACTTGGTGCTGGTGTGCCATGAGATACATTCCCTTAGCCGGATGTCTCCCGCGGACGTATGTGACCGCTCCTGACAATCCTTGTACTTGGAATTCACAATTTCCGCGAGCGCAATCGACACAAAGACTCCCGCTCCCCCAAAAGCCATCAGGCCGTACCTCGTCACAGACCACCAATCTTCCGAGAGTGCTCCAACGTAATATTGCTTGTTGGGATCGAACTCGGATAACCTTTCGACGAGAGACGCCATGGAGAGAAAGAATGTGTCATCGTCGATCAAACTGATCCACTTTGTCGTTGGCTGTCGGTGCTCCCACATCACTCGGACAAGGGAAAAGTAACGTTGGGAAAACCAATGGTGCGTCGACAACGGATTGAGGATGGTGACATCGAGACCCAGATTGCGCATGCGAGATTGTAGGCCCGACATTGCTTTTGGGTCTGCTGAATGGAAGCGGTCCTCGGAGTCGTCCGGGACATGTTCGTCGTTGATGGCGATGACAAATAGTTTAGCCTGAGTGTTCGGTAGCCAGCGAAGTAACGACGGTATGGATTCATCGAGGCGGGCCAGGGTCGTGGATATGCCGAAAATGATGTGCGAGGCATCTACGGGCCTCCCTTTGGACTCGGGGACATCGAGCGTGAGTGGATCTCTACAATTCTTTAGCTGGATTTTGGTGTTGTCGGTTAGATCGACGGATTGGAAATCGGGGAACAAGGTTTCGTCATGCTTGGTTACAGGGAGGCGCTCCGTACCGGTGGTCGGGTTGACAACAATGTCGCGGCGAGCATATTTGATGGGATAGGTGAGTTCAAGGGGCAGAAGCCAGTCGAGCTTATCGGGACAGGGTTCGACATGTTTGTCGGAAAAGGAGGGGATCCAACCAGACGAGGATGCATTGTCTCTGCGGTACAGACGGGCAACAAAGATGACCGAGGTCAGTGACAGCAGGCAGATGAGAGCGGTGATGGCAGCGCGCAGGAGCATCACCGTCAGTAAATCGAAGGCGGAATGTCGGGGGGCTTCAGGACAGTAACCCGGTCACCAACATGGGCCCCCCCCCCTAATCTGTTAGCTGGCGGCGCAATAGGATTCTCGAATAGATGGCCAAAATAAGAATTCCATACTGCCGACGCCACATGCATCCCACACTTAGTCCCTCAGGATGAAGATGATGATTGGTGAGGACCAAATGCCAAGGCGACGCCATCCGGGATTGGGCGATCCTCTGAGAAAAGCGGCAGAGGACGAGTGCTGAGTAATGTTGATGGGAGCACCGTGGTGTATAGTGAGTGCCTTTTGGACGCATGTTACTAGCCTTCTATCTTGATAACCACGCTTTAGACAAAGGCCAACGTCGGCCACTTCGATAGTCTTCCATAGCCATCAGAGACGTAGCCATATGCTGCTCCAGCTATGTGTCCGCTTGTCCTGCTTGACGTTTGAATGCCCACGTGAAGCTGCTGGCAAGGGATGATATGGCATCTATTAGTGTGATATTTGGCTTCCTTGTGCCCGTCAACACCACCGTACCATTTATCATACATTCCCATCTTGTACGCCTTCAGCTGCAACGCTGAAATGACCCGCCGTGAATAAGGCAGCAAGCATCAAAGAAGGCCCGGAAATGCAAGCATCACGGAAAGGATTAAAGCACCTCCAGTCAGATCCAACCGCTGTCTGCCCTGCCCGCGAGACTATGACTCAAACATGGTACATACATGAAAGCTGGGAGAACGAGAAAGGGTATCGTCATATGCATCATAGCAAGCTTACCACTACATTCCCCCGCCCCGACTGCTCCATTAACCGCCTCATCTCTGCCTTACTCGCCGTCTCCTGCCCCCCCGTCCGAGACTGTTTCTGGCTCTTCAAAGTCGAGCCGCTCTTGTTGCGCGACTGCTTGTGCCGACACAATCTCCGCAAGCCGCTTCAACCTGGGTGTTTGCAGCCACGCCGGCGTGTAAGTTTCCAAAGCTGTGATCACCCGTGGCTCCGCGATCTCATACGGTCCGCTATCCTCCATGTCGACCGCCGTCAGCAGGAGTACATCGCCTTTCTCCGTCACTCGCGATGCCACCGCTTTCATGATGTCGCCATTGATCGGCTGTTCATAGTCGGCCACAAGATACTGGTTCAAGAGTTTTTGGATTTGGTTGGGCGAAAGCCTGTCAGATACCAGATCAGCTTCGATCCTTTGTCTCCACCGGACTTGCGCTGATCCACTTACATCCAACAGATATCTTGGATGATCTCAATGTCATTCAGCGTCGCCTTTTTCAGCTGGAGAAGCTTCGTTGCTTGCTGCCCCAATATCAGCACTACGAGACATGGACATGGTCATGTACGGCAAACTTACCATAAGGTGTTCTAATTGCAACGTCCCCTCCGGCATATCATGACTCTTGCACCACTCTTCAATCCGGGTGATGTTATAATTGATCTGCAACCCACGCTTCCACGACAAGAATCCACGCCGCATCAACAGGTCGTTGAAGGCAGTCACGCCAACGAGCCTCAAAAGCTCCGTCAATGTTTGTGTGATAATTGAGTCCTCCAGGTAATAGGCCTTCATGGCTTTGAAAGCGTTGTTGAGCAGGCTTAGCAGGTTGTCCATACTAAAAGCTGGCCCCTGACTCGATGGCAGGAGTTTCCCCAAAAACCGGTTACTCTCGCTGGTGACGAAACCTGGTAGAGATTGCGATTCGATGATGGCCGGGACAATCATCTTCTGCAGCTTCTTCTTCAATACCTTCATCCACGTGTGGTAAATGTTAAATTCCAAGCTTTCCAGATCATGCTTCACGATTTCCAGGAGCCGGTCGTACTCGTAGTTATCCGTCTTCTGTGCTTCGTACCAATCCTCGGCGAGGAAAACAAACGAGAGCATTTCATGCACATTGGATAACCAGAATGCGCCAGGGTTGATGGCGTCGTCGCCGTCATGTTGCATCACCTCCTGCTGTACGGACTGCATCACGTTAGCCAGGAACCTCTCGGATTCTTTGACGAATCCGTTGTTCCACATCTCCGAGGTCACAAGGTTGATAAGGTAGGCGGGAAATAGGACCTCCTTGTCGGTTGGAGGTGGTGATGTGCTCGGAGATGGGATTTTGAGGTTCCTGATAAGCCCCACAGTAACCTCCTCGTTCAATCCATCCTCGTCGGACAGCAGGTTTTCCAGTTCGAATTCCACGTTGTCGAGGATTGGGCTAAAGGTAGATCCAGAAAGATTCTGACGATGCGTGGTGGCGCCAGTGAATGCCATAGATCCAGGTCGAGGGTTGTATGAGGAGCTGAGACGATCTGGTTCGATTCTCTCCGCTCCGGCACTTCTTCGTTTTGGCTTCTTGGATGACACCAGGTTGATGAGACCGTTACTCTGCGGCGGGGCAACATGACCGTTCTGCAATTCACCGTTAACTGGAACAGCTCTACGCGCCAAGTCCAGTTGATCCTGTAAGTCTGCAAGCTGCTGCCGTAAAGATAGTTTTTCATTCTCGTGCTCAGATCCGCTCTCCTTAGCCTTCCCAAGCTCCAGATTTGCAATGCGTAGAGATTCCCGAAGGCTTCGTTCTTCCTCTTGAATACGCTTTGTATTTGCAGTCGACTCCTCATAAACCAGCTGTAGCCTCTTCATATCTGCTTCCAAGGCCTGCAGCCGGGCCGCAGTTATTCCAGCCTGATTGGCCTCAGCTTGAAGTTCCTTCGATCGACTCTCCAGCGTGTTGTGCCTGGTCTTCCACGATTTGAGCTGGCTCTCGTAATTCTCCACCTGCGACATCAGGTTCCTATTGTCTCGTTTCATGCTACCCAGGGATTGTGTAAGCTCCACGACTTTGTTTTCCAGCTTGTAGGAGATCTGCTTCAAATCTCTCGCTTCTTCACGTAGCGATTTGTACGCCCGTCGTGCCTGCTTGCCTCTCCACAGCTTTTGGATTATGATCACTTTCTTACGATATTGGCGCCACGAACGAAGCTGGCGTCGTGTTCGCCACGATCTTTGTATTGTCCTTGTTGCATTACCAATCCTGGTGTTCATGATGTTTGTTCTGCACAGATAACCCTTGGTGACACTTTGCAGCAGGATGACATTGTTCCGTATCTCATGGTACTTCTTCCTTTCTCTTTGACCTTTCCAAACCTTCTGGATGGTAGTCACTGCGCGAACCCGGCGTACTTCTTCGGTACGCCTTCGAGCTGCCGAACCCCTCGCCAAAGCCTGTAGCAATAGGACAGAAGCCCGTGCCTCGAGGTATTTTCGGCGATAGTATTTACAGCGAAGATTCTTTTGGATCATGATGGCACAGTCCCTCAACCTTGAAGTTCTTAGGTTCTCAAGGAAGGCCAGCATACCCGCCCGGAAAAATATCTTCGTCAGCCCCAGCTGGTATTTGTCAAGACCTCGATTCGCTCCTTGACCCAAGGCTTTTTTCAGTATGGCGTTTGCCATATCACGAATCTCAGACGTCCAGGAAGAGGAAGGTATCAGCATGTAATACCGCAGAGCGAATTCTTCATATGTCCACCTTGTTGGATAACCTGCGCAACTGATTCGAACAGTTTCGAGCACACCACAAGCCCGCAGTTGGCTCAAGACCATTGGGCCCTCAAAGCACCAAGCTTCTTTGCTTTCGTTGGGTTTGATACACCGAATATAGTGAACGTCTGTTGAGTTGATGGTCTGCATTAATTCAATCAATGATGATTTGAAGATGCCACCAAGTGTCGGTTTTCGATTCGCCGCAACGCCTAGACGTCTACCAGGGGTAGCAACGGCTTTCGCGTTTGCGGCCATGGCAGAATCTTTTTCTCTGATGAAAGATGCAGCTTCAAGCACCTCTGCTAGGAAAGCATTGGAAGATTGCCGAAGCACTTCTAGATGCTCGTCGGGTACTGTATCCCTGTTCTTTTCAATGAAACCGTCCGACTCGTAGGTAACATCGATTGCATAGTGACAAACAGTAAATGCCGATTTACCAAATCGTGGTTTTCTGTAGAATTTCTGTTTATCCGCGGCGAAGTTATGATGAAGTTTGGTCACAAACTGTTCGTCAGAACCCATTGGTAATCGTGACTCCTCGTCCAGCAATGAGAGGACACCCATCTTCCCTTCTATGAGGTCAATGCAGGGCTGATTGTCAGAGAAGTCAATAAAAGTCCAGTCAATCTGCTCCCTAAGGTACTCCTCCTGCTCCAATTTGAAAACATGCTGATTGAATTCCTGCTGCAGCTTTTCATTTGCATAATTGATACAGAATTGTTCGAATGAGTTCTTCGCAAAATGTTCGAATCCATAGATATCAAGGACGCCTATGAAAGAATTTGCGCGGCTGTTGACCTCGTCCGTGGCGAGGCCACTGTTGATACTTTCAACAAGCCAGTCAAAGAGACTAGAGTAGATGAATTTCGCGACCGAGTCTCTGACAACGACAGCTTGTTGCTGGGTAAGATTAGACATGATCCTTTCCCCTCGAGTGATCAGCTGTTTCTTGATAGTCCACTTGGCAAACTCGCTGGCGTCGACCCCGAGCATCTGGCATGCACGAACCAGGGAAGGCTCCGTGGAAGGTAACACGGAATCACTTCTGGTGGCCGTAACCTTGATGTTCCCCAGATGAAGCAGAGCACTTAGGAGCCGGAAGATCTCTGCTTGTTTCTCCAGACTAACACCAATGGTGGTTAGTGATTGTCGTGTAGCCCCGAACTCAGCACGGTCGTCGACACCGTCGATAACAGGAGAGCCACCCTGATTTAAATAGTCGAAGTGCTCCACAGGAAGCAAGCCCCACTCGTCCCTTTCTTCGGCTGTAGCCCCTGCAACCATCTGATAAAACACGTGGTAGTTCCTCTCCTTGAGGGGCTGAAATACGAGTCTAGAGCGCTCAAGGAGATAAGTACGTATCCTAGCACCAATGATCTCCGTCTTTTGGTCGAACATGATCTCAATGTACTTTCCAAACCGAGAGGAATTGTCGTTCCGGGTGGTTTTGGCGTTACCAAAGGCTTCCATCACCGGATTGGTTGCGAGGATCCGCTCCTCCGTTTCGCTCATGGCGTCAGCTATGCCTTTCGCTCGTTTACCCGGTTGATCTGGAGACTCCCTTGTTGCGAAGTATCGCATGATGTATTTGGCGCTGACAGTTTTGCCAGCCCCCGATTCTCCAGATACGACAATAGTCTGGTTCTTGTTGTCTCGTAACATGTCCCTGTGCGAGATCAATGACGAGCTCACAGTTTATTGGCACGGTGCAGTCTTACGAGAAGGCTTCCTCGGCGATGGCGAACAGATGAGGGGCCTGTGATGATCTCTGCTTTCCTGCGTAGACTTGAACCATGCCAGGTACGTATAGAGAATCGACCTTGGCAAACGGATTGGTTGCAATCAAGACAATGCCGCTATATGTGTATATCTCCTTCTGCGAGTATCGTAGTCTGATGGCTTGGAGTACTGGAAGCAGTCAGTAGGCTTCTATGAATGTTGCAAGAGAGATCCAACCCGCAGGTTCATTAAGATGAGAGAGGTTGGTCAAATCATCGCTGGCTTCGAGTATTGCGGGATTCATCAAAGGTGGAAGAGAGGTACTGCCGTCGTCTTGCAGCGCTGCAAGAGTTGTTTGGACCGTGCGTGACTGAGATAGATTAGCAGCGAGATAAGCTGTAATGAAGCGATTGCACAAGGCATAAGAGAACACTACCTCTCCGTTTGCCAGTTGAAAGACGAGCTTTACTCGGTCGCCGTCCACGTCCTTGGATTCCACTTCGGATGCAACCCATCCTTCGGTAGCATCGGGCTGCCATGCCCTTGTCCCGACGTCGTAATTATGAGCCATGGCAGCTTGTGAGAAGTGAATAAGACGAGGGAGCCAGTGTGGATTGGGGAAGGCGGCGGAGGTGTATGTTGACCCTTCGACCAGTTGCCCGTCAACAACGATGCGAGGCTGTGGTCATAAGTTCGGTTCACGGCATATCTGTAGTCGAAGGCTCTAACCAGCAGGGCCAGGAGGAGGTTCGAATACCGAGCCTTCTGTAGTGAGTGTATACTTTGACGTGGTCGGATTATTACGAAATAAGGATGGAATTTCTAAGACGCGAACGGCCAATGCACTAGCCACTCAACCTCCATGCAGGGGGATCCGTTCCCCTATTCGAAACGAAACTACAGAATCACTCTAATGGAACCCTCAAAATCTCGACTTGTCAACATGGTACATGTAGTTTCAGCATTCTCCAGCTTCATGATGAATACCTGTTGCAATTGATTCCATAATGAAGGTTATAACCTTCACTTTACTCATCTCAAGGCAAAGAAAATTGCTACGTCCATTTCTTTATCAAGGTGAAGGGTACGGATAACAGGAAGATGAAACATGATCAGAAATATTTCGTCGTCTTCATTTAACCATCTAGTGGCGTACTATGTTCGCTGTGAGGTATTTCTGCCTTCATCCCCACGTTTGAAACTGTGAAACTCTCTACATAGGCCTGAGGTATCCAACCTGACCACGCCGAGGAGAGGTTCAATACTGCGTGTGCAAAGTCGGATTGAGCAGACTTGGTGTTCAATGCTCTATAGACTCTCCAAAATTCGTGCTCGCCCAAGATCTCCGACTGACCAAGGCAATAAGGGCGGCTCAGGCAAGTTACGGGTATATCACTAAATCAAAGACACTTCCAGGTCGGCTCATTTGCCAGCAACCTCTCATCTGTCCGATTGGCTCAGCCGGCAGAGGCAATTCTCAGAGGTGAACACCACATGAGGTTGACTCGCTGGAATATGTATCAGTAGTTGAGACTGGTACTATATACTTCGGGGAAAGTTAGTACAAGACCCTCGTCATGATCCGAGCTACGTCTTCTGTCAGCTGACAATGTGACGACTTCTGCCACGATGGAAACGTACAGCTGAGACTTTCTAGGTGTTGGTACAAGTCCTTGATCACAGAAGCATTCACATCACTGATATCAGCCATGAGATATGCCACCTGGATGAATCGGTTAGCCTGGTCCAACTCAAGATGTCAACGAGCAAAGCGCCTACATTGCCTCGAGAGTCTGTCATTTGCTTATCAACGTTGTGATCGCCGAGCACCTCATTCACTGCTCCGTTTTAGCCTTTGCGCGAATCGCGTCCCGGTCGCCTGCTCACCTTTCCGTAGAACACCGGGAACGTTATGATGTATATAAATCACGCGCACGTGGTTTGGCTCGTCCATTGTAAGGGAGCGTAGATTGACCTCAGGCATGTTTACCGCTCCCAACGTAGCGCCTTCGTTCACATAGCGAACTAATGCTTCGCTGACTTCCATCCCAATGGCACTCTGGGCTTCTTCCGTACTACCCCCTATGTGAGGAGTAAGGATGATGTTCTTAAGTGATCGGAGATCCTCTATCCAATGACTGAGGTCATTGGTAAAGTAGTCTCCATTCCCACCTGGCTCAGCGGGATACACGTCCAGAGCCGCGCCAGCAAGCTTACCGGAGCGCATAGCATCAATCAATGCTGGTATGTCGATCACGCTCCCGCGGCTCGCGTTGATGAGGTAGCTTCCCTTCTTCATCTGTTCAAACTGCTCGCGACCAATCATGTTGGACGTCTCTGGTAACTCGGGAACATGACAGGTAATGAAGTCTGCTCCCTGTAATAGGTTGTCAAGAGTTGAAACCTGCTTAGCCGTCCCAAGCGCCATAAGGTTGACAGCGTCGTAAAACATGACAGTCATACCCATTGCTTCAGCAAGAACGGAAAGTTGTGAACCAATATGCCCGTAGCCGATGATACCTGTTCTCTTCGGTTAAAGAAGGCAAATTGTGGGATCAGATCCAGGGGATCTACCAAGAGTTTTGCCTCGGATTTCCCAACATCCGCTGCTGACCTTGTTCCATGTGCCCTTGTGCAGCTCATTCGAACGATCACCCAACTGCCTGGCAAGGGCGATGATTTCTCCAATCACCAGCTCTGCTACACTGCGTGAATTGCTAAATGGCGAATTGAAAACAGCTATCCCATGTTTCGCGGCGTATTGTGTATCGACTTGATTGGTCCCAATACAAAAGCAGCCAATGACGATAAGGTTCTTTGCCTCGCGGAGTACCCGGGCCGTAAGTTGCGTTTTGGAACGGATGCCAATAACATGGACGTCTCTGAAGCCCGGGTTAGCTCTCTTGTTCCGCCAGTAGTGTAGATAGAGATCTACTACACCGTATCCGCTGGATCAATTCGTCTTCTGGCAAAGATGTCTTCAGAAAATCTACCTGATACCCCTGAGCAGCCAAGTTATCTCGCCCTGTCTGGTTAACGTTTTCGAGAAGCAGTATCTTGATGTCTTCGGTCGCAAAAGGTTTCAACTGCTTGGCCGCAGAAGCAGCAGTAGTACCACGTTGCCCGCGCGAGTCCCTACTGGTGAAAGAAGAAGGGAATGCTGTGGATGGAGAGTTGGAAAGACTCATTTTCGAAGAGACTTGAACAGGAAGGCTGCCCATAGGAGACAATATGTCAATTCCTGGCGACACAGCTTCGGGCGTCATCCTGGTTGAAGAAGAAGAAGAAGAATAATGATAATGATAATGATAATAATAATAATATTGAATGGCTATTTTTGGTAAAACAAAATTATAATCGCTTATTACAGTGGGTGGTGGGGGAACAGTATTCTATATTTCTACAGAAAATCCCCCACAGTCGGGATCTACATCGCTCCGTCCCCGAAGTGTTTCAGATGCAGATGAAGTAACTATTGCCGAGTGTAAGGATGTGCTGCAGTCATAATTTTTGTCATATTGGCACTTCATCACGCAACCGGCTTTCTCCAMTTGTTCAATTTGTAGTCAGACAATTTTCGAGTGAACCTAATGAGCATGTCGAAGAGATGTACGGAGTACTTCGCTTCTATGTGGTCTGTTTTACTGACTAATGCAATCCTACTTTGTAGTCGCACCAGACGAGAATAGATCCATTACTTTAGACGCCTTCCTGTTACACCCTGGCATGCCTGACTTGCAGCTGGCTGTACATGACTGATAGGAAACTTCGCCCATGGCTCACCGTTGAAGAAATCTATTGCTGTGCGGCAAGCACCGAAAGACCCTGCACTGCGACATGTCACGCCAAAGCCGGAAGTCAGATTGACCGTTGTAACTTCGACTCATTTCGTGCAATAGAAGAAAGCTCGTATGTGACAGGAAGCAGAATACATCCTTTTCAGCGATCTAGCTTTGCTTGCATTCAGCGGCTTCTTGCTTGGGCTTCGAGCTATCGTCCTAAACTTCAGCATTAGTCGGTTTCAAGAACTCGAACATGGCGGATTTATGAACCTCTTCATCTGATTCATCATCATCGTCACGATCTTCGCTGATGTCGTCGTCCTCATCGTCGTCGTCGTCCTCAAAATCGCCTTCCTCTAAATCCTCATCGAGCTCTTCGAATTGTAATGCCTCCCCCGTGAACCAGTCGATTGCTCGAGGAATAAGCTTCTCCTTGATGTCTTCGCCGAGTTGATAGTCCAGTTCCAGCCGCTCTTCAACGTCGGAAGCTACATCGTCGTCGGCATCACCAGGCGTCTTGGGTGGATCGAAGAAGTTGAAGAAAGATTCGGTTGGTACGGTTTTTTTAACTACACGCGTTTGCTTGGTATCTAGGTCTAAGTCAGCAATAGCCAGAAGGTGAGGCCAATCCGTACCGACTTTTGTTTCGCTGCTTTTTGCTTTCAACTCGGACCGTGAGATCCTTGTCTGCTCTCCAGTTAATTTTATCACCCTCTGCGTGATCATAGATGAAGTCGCCCCCATAACCACTTTCTTCTTGGTAATAGTAGGTCTTCGTGATGACTTTATTGGTGAAGAAGTCGTTATCAGCGAATTCAAAGATCAGCCTGAAGCCAGGTTTCTCAAGGTACTCCATCCGAATATCCGTCAGTAGCCGGAGAACCGTTTCGTCTTTGTCAGTAATCAACTCAGCTAATGAGACCTGGTTCTTCATGGCCGAAAGCCAGAACTCCGGAATGCCTGCTAAGTTCGTAGCCGCTTTTTCGCCATCGGGAGACTCTTCTTTGACAGAATCTTCGTCCTCTCCGTCAATCGATTCACCGGCCTTTACTTCCTCTTCGGTTGGTTCGCTGACTCCGTTTACAATTTCCGCGCGCTTCTCGTACAAAGGGGAGAATTTAGCAAAATATTTCTTTTCAAGCTGCAAGACCTCTTCCTGAAACTGAACCTCGAGCTTAGAATGTTCTTTCTGCACACCCTTGAGACCTGCCACTCGACGACGAACGGGTGCTGGCAAGGATTCAATATAGCCCGAGGATCGTCCAACAAGCGAGCCCAGTTTGCCCTGAATCATCGATACTAACTTAGGATTCTGCGCAAATATAGAAGCAGCAGCCGCGCGATCAAGATCTTCTGTAAAAAGTGTTAGTCTCATTGGCGGCCATGAACTAGCTGGCTCTAAGCTCATATACCTTCTTTGATACTTGAGACGCCTGGTTGTTGAGCATGTGAAGATATTGGAGCGTTGTTGGCGGGCGTGTTCTGTGGAGTCCTACAATTTGGTCATGTCAGTGATTACTGACACGCTATGCCATGCTTAGAAATCCGAGACTTACGGGGCGGTGGGGAGATCAAGCTTCTTATTACGGATTGGTTCTGACATTGTGAGGGATAGACCGGTAGGTCTGTTTAACGGAAGAAACACCCTATATGAAGATGGTAAAATTGGAGGCTGAAGGACGTGTCAAAAGCACGACTGAGGCGGAATTTTCATTCAAATTAGAAAGAGTAAATTTGCGTAAATTCAACGGACCCGTGCATTTGCAATTTAGTGTATCAACCCCGCCGCCAAGACGCTAGAAAGTCCTTGCATACGTCTTAGAGCGGCTCTTGAAACGAGTTTGTACACTACGATTTCAATGTCACATGATATACACTTTGCTGCTCGTACCGGCACCAATGTAGATGGCTCCTTGAAACATTGGACCTTTCTAATCAAACCCTATCAGTCCAGCTTCGAGACGTGAACCAGTTCTTGCAGATCGTCCTCTACCTTATGCCTAACTTCAAAAGCTAGCCAATTCAAGATATATTGGTTCTTCTACATATTTAGGATGTAACTCCTTCGATCAAGACCCTTCCGTCTTCATGGCAAATGGAAGCCCACAACACCCTCGAGCGTACGGGCTGGGCCATCCTGGCGCAGATCAAAATATGCATCCCACGTACCGGAGAGAGTCGAGCATGAGCAAGTTAGTGTATCCGCATTCGTAATCTTTGTAAAGCTTACCGTGCTCAGTGCAAGCCTCATCTCCGATGTGGAGATGGCACATGACGAGGTGAGAATAATCGAGACTCGATCTCTTTAGCATTCCGGGTCGAAATAACACTATCAAGGTCTTTGCGGGGCCCATGTCTGAAAGTGTACCGTCCAGCATGACAGGATTTACTCGTAGACGATCAAGAGCCGATTCGACTGCGAGTTTTACCTACTTGCAGGAGGATGGAGCTTCATCGGACTGGACTGAGGATGAAGCGGTCATCGACCCAAGCGACGAGGAACTCCAGGATGTTGAGGCCGGGCACGTCTTCGAGTCTTCGCCTCGATCAGAATCTTTCGGGCGTAGAAAGTCGTCGGGACATTCAAGACGATCGGTTGAAGACCCTCTTCTACGGCGTCATGACTCCATAAGATCCGGCATAAACCACTCGGGCCGAACGAGACGTAGCAACCAGAAGATTCATATCGTGACGGAAGATCTAACAATTGTCGTTTCGGGATTTGATAGTAGTTTTGTCGGCTACGCGATATATTTTACCCTTTGCATCTTCACTTGCGGCCTCACTTTTTTAATTCTCCGTTGGCTTCCACGCTGGAAAGTGCGGCTCGTTGGGGAGCATAGGACGTTGCATGACTGTTCATGGGTGGTGGTTGAAGTGAGGCCCTCCTGCGCGTCCAAAACCTACGCCTGTGCTGACCCCTAAGAATCAATGGGGCGAGTTTGAAATCCACGATCTAACGACTGAGCAATATGGTCATTCTGTATCGACGGTATTTGGATCAGCAGAGAAGAACTACTATGCTGAACTGGATGAAGAGGATGATCCTGTGATGACAACCCTCCGTTTCTTGGACTACCGATACATTCGATTCTGCTTTCATCCCCTCAAAGACAAATTCATGCTCTGCAGCGATTGGAAAGATTCGAACTGGACTGACGTACGATCCATTCGGGCGGGGCTCGATAGTGATGAGCGTCATAGACGTGAACAAGTATTCGGCAAGAATCAAATAGACATTCAACAAAAATCGATTCCCCAGCTTCTTGTTGACGAGGTCAGTCCTTTTCAAATTATGTTAGGATGCTGTACTAATGCATTCAAGGCTTTCCACCCATTCTACGTTTTCCAGATATGTAGTCTGATACTTTGGTCGTTGGACGAGTATTATTACTATGCGGTTTGCATCTTCCTGATCTCGGTTGTATCGATTACCACGACTCTTTTCGAGACCAGATCCACAATGAAAAGGCTTCGAGAGATCTCCCGCTTTGAGTGCGACATCAGAGTAATCAGAAATGGCTTCTGGCGGCAAGTACCCAGCGCTGAGCTAGTGCCTGGAGATGTGTATGAGGTGTCAGACCCCTCGTTGACACAGCTCCCCTGCGACAGTCTATTGCTTGCTGGGGACTGCATTGTCAATGAGAGTATGCTCACAGGGGAATCTGTTCCGGTCTCCAAACTTCCTGCAACCAACGAATCATTGCGCGTACTTGACCTAGGATGCAGCAGTATTTCCCCTGAAGCTGCAAAGAATTTCCTCTTCGGTGGTACGAAGATCATCCGCGCTAGACGCCCACAAGATGGGAAAGACGAAGAAGCTGTTGCCTTGGCCGTCGTTGCCCGAACAGGTTTCGATACGACCAAAGGCGCCCTCGTCAGGTCCATGCTCTTCCCGAAGCCCTCTGGCTTCAAATTCTATAAGGACGCTTTTCGATATATTGCAGTAATGGCGGGTGTGGCTGTAGTAGGCTTTGTTGCATCCTTCATTAACTTTTTACGCCTGGAACTCGCATGGCACTTGATTCTCGTCCGTGCCTTGGACCTCATAACCATTGTGGTACCTCCTGCTTTGCCGGCAACGTTGACCATAGGTATCAACTTTGCCCTGACCCGCTTAAGAAGAAAAAACATCTTTTGCATCAGCCCCCAGAGAGTGAACGTCGGGGGTAAGCTCGATGTCATCTGCTTTGATAAGACGGGTACCCTCACGGAAGAAGGTCTTGACGTCTTGGGCGTAAGAGTCGTGCACCACCCAGCTATGAAGTTTGGCGATTTGCTTAGCGACAGTTCGACCCTTCTCCCCAGCGCTGCCTATGAACGCGATCCGACAGTCGATTACCGGATGCACAAAGCAGCTCTTCATACAATGGCGAGCTGTCATTCTATACGTACCGTTGACGGTGAGCTTGTTGGAGACCCCCTTGATCTTAAGATGTTTGAATTCACTGGATGGACATTTGAAGAAGGAAGTCAAGATCCATTCTCTGTACAAAATGAGGAAATCAGACCTCAGGGTTGTTCCCTGGTAAAGCCTCCGGCAGGTCTAGAATTCGATCCGCACGAAACGGAAGAATCCGACATGAGCATAGCCATCCAACTCAGCATTATCAAAGGCTTCGAGTTCGTGTCCCACTTACGACGAGCCAGCATCGTTGTTTCACAGGCTGGCAGCCAGCTGTTGGACGTTTTTGTGAAGGGAGCTCCGGAGTGTATGAAAGCTATTTGCAAGCCAGAAAGCTTTCCGGTCGACTACGAGGACCTCCTGGACTTCTACACCCATAGAGGTTTTCGTGTTATAGGTTGCGCCACGAAGCAAATTCAATGTGAGAGGACGTTGATACAAGACCTAGAACGCGACCAGGCGGAAAGCGAACTCGACTTTATAGGCTTCATCATATTCGAAAATAAGTTGAAATCGTTGACAAGTCAAACAATCGAGGAGCTCGAACAAGCAGGGATCCGACAGATCATGTGTACTGGCGATAACATCCTCACAGCGATAAGCGTTGCGAAAGAATGCTCTTTAATCAATCGCACGGCCCACTGTTTCGTTCCGCATCTTATCGACGGTAAGCTTGATTTATTTGCGATGACAGCACGACTGACTCAAGCTCAGGCAACGCACAAAGTTCCAACGCTCGCCTGATGTGGCAGAGTGTTGACAATCCGCTCTTCAAACTAGATGAGAGAACTCTTACTGTAAGCCTGGATCTTTGCTCCTCCCTGTTAAATTAGCTGATGAGCTTAGCCGCTGCCACCACCCGCAGAAGGTGATGTATCTTTACCATACAACATGTCAAATTTACGCAATTACAGCCTAGCAATCACGGGTGACATATTCAGGTGGATTGTTGACTTTGCTGATGAGACTATCCTACATCGGGTCCTGAGTCTCTATATATAAAAGATATTGGCTGCTTACTGAGTTTGGTGCAGGTACTCGTTGCTAGCCAAGTCTTTGCCCGAATGTCACCGGACGAAAAGCATGAGCTCGTTGAGCGATTGCAAGCAATCGACTACTGCTGCGGCTTCTGTGGTGACGGAGCTAACGACTGCGGTGCACTAAAGGCAGCAGATGTCGGGATCTCGTTATCTGAAGCAGAAGCATCGGTTGCAGCTCCATTCACGAGCCGGGTATTTGACATATCTTGTGTGCCTGAAGTCATTCGGTAAGCAGATGCCGTTGGTCTTCAGTACCGGCAAGCTTGACAGGATTGTAGAGAAGGTCGAGCAGCGCTCGTCACTAGCTTCTGCTGCTTCAAGTACATGAGTCTGTACTCGGCTATACAGTTCGTTTCGGTCAGCTTACTGTATGCTTCGGCATCCAATCTTGGCGACTTCCAGGCATGTTCTCCTGGTGATCCCGACCTCACAGGCAGGCTAACAGGATGACAGTTTCTTTTCATTGACCTATTCCTGATCCTTCCCATAGCAATTTTCAGTAATTTGCACCCCTTTTCTTAGCTGTTGCGCACCACTGACGAATGGTCAAGTGGGCTGGACGGGGCCGTTCCCAGTATTGTGCCGCAAGAGACCCACGGCAAGCCTTGTCTCGCGCAAGGTCCTTACGCCATTGCTGGGCCAAGTAGTCTTTTGTATCCTCATACAAAGTGTCGCATATAAATATGTGCAACGACGAAGCTGGTAAGTAAAAGGAGCATATGCAGCACTGACCACCTATTGAATGCTAGCCATAGGTTCATCCCCCCCGTTTTAAACAGGGAGAAATCAAACATCGAGAACTCGGAAAACACGACCCTTTTCTTAGTCTCATGCTTTCAATACATATTGTCAGCGATCGTCCTAAGCGTTGGACCGCCATTCAGGCAAAGTTTGGCGAGCAATCGTGAGCACGATGTTTCTCTCAGCAGATGGCTAACACTAATGCTATCTCAGTGCCATTCGTCATCACTATCGTCATAGCGCTCCTTTTTTCCGCCTACATGTTGCTCGATCCAGCCAAATGGTTAGTTGATTTTATGCAATTAACAGACATGACAGTTGGTTTTAAGGTCTTCATCCTCATTTTAGCGGCTGGCGGTTTCACGTGCGCGTGGGTAGCAGAGCGAAGGGTCTTTTTATGGCTTGCCCGTGTCATTGGCAAGACGCATGATCTAGTACTACCACACAGGCGGAAGAGGCGGAAGCGATATAAGACCCTCCAAGAAAGCATGCGTACATAGGTAGAATTTGCTAAACAGCAATATTGGTAGCACCAATATACTATGTATTCGCTTAAGCTATTAATAAAGCTATCTCATGTTAAATCCCTGGTCATGACGTAGAGAATCTTCAAATCTGGGTCTGCGAGACGTCGTGAACTATCGACCTTTGGAGGGAAGTGGATGTTGTAATATTGAACAGATTCACAACTGTTTGGTAGTGTGGAGGTCAAGCTCAATCCGCAACAATTCTAGAGCAAGATGAATTACGGTATGGGATACCGACAAGGAAACTCGGATACAGAGTTGTGGCGGTTGTTGACACATGAGCAGATTGGATACTGGATGGTGGATATTTACCCCAGACAGTCATTCGATACGGCATCCGCACTCAACTAGGTTATCGGATCAAGTCCATCGAATCGACTTGTCTAGAGGATGCTTGTAAGAAGAAAATGCAGTATGTACAGGCACTTCGGACCCGTCCAATGGCAATCGAGACCGCCACTGCCAATACACAGCATTATGAGGTCGGGACCGGAGTTCTTCAAGCCTGCCTGGGTCCGAGGATGAAGTACAGTTGCTGCCTGTATCCCACCGGGAGCGAAACTCTTGGTCAAGCCGAAGTTGAAATGCTTGATAGTTACGTAGAGAAGGCGGATCTGAAGGATGGAATGAGTATCCTGGATCTCGGGTTGAGTATACCCTCCGAAAATCCTGTGCTGCACTCTGCTGACATTCGTCAAAGCTGTGGCTGGGGTTCTGCCGCCCTCTACTTTGCAGAGATTCTTCCCCATTCACGGATCACGGCATTTTCTAATTCTAGGACCCAAAAAATATATATCGACCAGCAGGCTTCCGCGAAGGGACTCAATAACCTCATGGTTATCACAGGGGACGTCGTGGAGTATACATTCCCATCGGCCTCATTTGATCGAGTTGTTTCCATCGAATTATTTGAGCACATGAAAAATTATGAACTCCTGATGGCAAAAGTGGCTAATGCACTGAAGCCCGGCGGAAAGCTCTTTGTGCACATCTTCAGCCATAAGACATCTCCATACGATTTCGAGGAAGGTTGGATGAGCACACATTTCTTCTCAGGGGGCACCATGCCTAGCGCTGACCTGCTGCACTACTTTCAGAGAGACCTGACACTGACAACTCAGTGGTGGGTTAATGGCAAACATTATGCTAAGACGTGCGAGGCAAGTAACGATGACAGCTTATCCTGACACATGGTGCTGAGACTAGTTGTAGGACTGGCTCATCAAAATGACCGATAACAAGAAATCTATTTGGCCACACCTCAAGGCAACATACGGGGAAGATAATGCAGGCACATGGTATCAAAGGTGGCAGATTTTCTATATGGCCTGTGCCGAGCTGTTCGCATACGAATGCGGAGACACCTGGGGCGTTTCGCATTACTTGTTCGAGAAGAAAATAGTGCAGTGAACCTCCACCAAAAGCTGAAATGCCTTTTACAACCTTAATGATGCTTTGGAGATAAGTTTCGGACGTGCTGGTCGCTGCTGTAGATGCCTGATATCTACAGATGGTGCGACAGCTTGCAGGTCCTGGAGAAGTAATCTCCGCAATTTTTGGTTGATTCCCATTCGCCAAACACCATACAGTAAAAGTCTGCCGGCCCTCTCGCTATAGAGCGCCGACTCGGAGCAATTAGATGCTGCTTCGATGATACTCTAGTGTTCCCATGGATGTCTCCATCCCAGAAGCACAGGACCATCCTTCTTGGCTCGGTACATGAGCTGCGTCCGGATTAAGGKAGATTACCAAATGGACAGACGATAGTACTCACGAAAAACCACATCGAAGCTCCTAAAAGGGTTGCCGAATATCGATAGAGCGGTCGAACCTGGAAGCTGCTATGAGCATAAATCATCAAAACCGGCGTTCCTGTCACTGACCGGATGGACGTGAATCGGGTGTTTGCCAGGCATCTTATGGAGAAATTGCAACTGTACAGTAAATGAAACTTGCGGTTGTGTAAAAGCAATAGTCCTCTTGCATGGGCAAGCGCCATTACCCAGGCGCAGGCGCAGGCGCAGGCGCAGGCGCCGATACCGTCGATAATAAACCCTTGAGTATCACGTCTAATGTCATGTGAATTGTTGTTTCTTCGCGTACACCCTTCCCTCTCCGATGCTTAATCATCCTTAGAGATATAATTTGTCAATTCAAAGGCAGTCATGGAATATACATCCTCGATTGCAGCAATGTCTACGCAACGGAGATCGAGAAAATGAATATGAAATCCAAACCCTGACCCCTACGCGAACTCAGATAACAATGGCAACCACCTCAGGACCGAATCCCAGCAGACTTCTTGGCTCTGAAGCTCCAACCAATCAACGCGCAGCTTCAGCAAAAGTCTCCATTGAGAGAACGAATGATGGGAAATCAAGATTCCGAGGTTGCTCAAGTATCAAATGTTACGAAACCTCTGAAAAACTTGGAGAGGGCACCTTCGGAGAGGTATACAAGGCTCGATCGGTCAAGGATGGACATGTTGTAGCCTTGAAGAAGATACTGATGCATAACGAGAAGGATGGCTTTCCCATCACTGCGCTTAGGGAAATCAAATTACTCAAGATGCTATCCCACCCTAACATCCTGCGACTTGAGGAGATGGCTGTTGAGAGGACCAAAGGCGAGGGTCGGAAAAAGGCAATCATGTATATGGTCACGCCGTACATGGATCATGACTTGTCAGGCTTGCTCGAAAATCCAAAAGTCCAATTCTCAGAGCCTCAGATCAAGTGTTACATGCTCCAGCTGCTCGAAGGCCTTAGGTATCTGCACGCGAATAAGATCTTACACCGGGACATGAAGGCTGCGAATCTCTTGATCAATAACAAGGGCATACTTCAGATTGCAGACTTCGGGTTGGCCAGACCGTACGACGATCCGCCTCCGCAGCCTGGCAAGGGTGGCGGTGAGGCGAGAAGAGACTACACCACTTTGGTAGTCACCCGGTGGTACAGACCTCCCGAACTCTTACTGCAACTCCGTCGCTATACGACCGCTATAGACATGTGGGGGGTCGGGTGCGTTTTTGGTGAAATGTTCAAGGGCAAGCCTATTCTCGCAGGAGCCAGTGACTTGAATCAAGCACAGATGATATTTGACCTGGTGGGGTCGCCAACAGAAGAAAACATGCCAGGTTGGAGCTCTCTTCCCGGCTGCGATGGCGTTCGATCTTTCTCTCCGCGCTCTAGTACGCTGGCGCAAGTCTTCCGTCAGGAGGGCTCTTCGGCTATTTCACTTTTAAATGAGCTATTGAAACTTGATTGGCGCAAACGGATTAATGCCATCGACGCTTTGCAGCACCCATATTTCGACAGTCACCCGCTGCCTGCTCGACCTGGTGATATCCCCCGTTTTGAGGATTCGCATGAGTTAGATCGGCGCAAGTTCCGGGGGCAGAAAGCGGCATTACCGCCTGCTCCAGCCGGAGGTTCAGTCGGCATGGGTGCGAACGGTGATTGGGCACATGGTCCTACAGCTGTCAATCACCAAGGGCCTCCGCGACCTCGAGGTGGAGGGTTAGGACTTCCTACCCAGCAGCAGCAATACCCTCAGCGGCGATACGATCATACCAATCGATTACCTCCTCCACCTCAAGATCACCGTCCGCCAGGACCACCGCCGCCGCCACCTCATCGACCAGCGTGGGCTCGGGATGCAAACGGGCTCCCTCCTAGACCGCCCCCAAGTCATGTAGGCGGTGGCGGAGGTATTGGCTGGTCAAACGATTTACCTGTTGACGGACCTCGGACCCGAGCCCCGCATAGGGGTGTGCCACCCGGAAGCTCGCGAGGCGCTGTAGATACGTACATACCTAGCTATGCGAATCGGGCCGATGGACCTCGAGGCCGGGATGATGGCCATCGGAGGGACGAGCGAGGCGATCGGGGTCGAAATGACGACCGAAGTCGCAGCCCTCAGGTATACCGAGAGCGAGAACGTGCGCGCGAGATGCATCGGCGATGATGCCAGGAGCCGGCAGCAGTCAGGTACATCCTATTTCATGCCACGAACCGGAGCCTATTGCCGTGGTTGAACAGTGCAGCATAAATACCGAAAACGCACGAGTCAACGTGTAGGGCTGAATCAATGAGCGCTTGGACTTTTCATGCGCTCTAGTGGTTGGATATGGCCACGACATGAGAAATGGGCGCTGGAGGTCTTGTTCGTACGTATCCCGTATTGCCTCCATAATACATGTGGACTTGCACAGCCATAAGAAAGTCACAGAGTGGTCTACCGCATATGCTAAGAATCGAAATGCTAGGATTATGCTAGGAATTGAAAGAGAGAAGCGCGAGCATGGAGAAGGCGGAGATATAAGAACAGGAGGCAGCAAGAAATAGGGATTAGGATTCGACCAAGGCTGGGAGAAGCACTAGAGGCAGGCGGGCGGTCTGGACACGAGTTACATGATCGACATGGCTTATCCGAGAGGTCAGTCACGATTTGTACCTCATGAGTTCAAAGGACAGGTTACAAGATAAAGCGTCGTGCTTGGGAGGGTGAAATGTAATTGGTCACCAGCAAGCGCTGCTGCGTCGCGATCACGCCACTCGCCCACAGGCAGGAGTAATTGAGGCGGCGCGATGTAGACCAGTGAGGTTCTAAGCATACTTGTAGACGGCATATGTGTCGCTTTGATTTATTCTCATATTCAGCATTCGTGTTTTCAGGCATTTGATAAAAGTATCCTCTCCTCCAGCGTATTGGTAGGTTCACCTGCTTAGGCCAGGAAAAGCTTAGCAGGGTGAGGTGGTGCCCACTCCGTCAGCCTTACCGTGACCCGCATTCGCCGGCTTTCCCACTCCTCAAAACTTGGATGAACCTTTCCCTTCCATCATACCACCGCAACAATCGGCTCTGTCGACCCAGGTTGACACTTTGCTCTTCATACTGCCACGTTTCTCACCAGCGTTTGACGGGAAACGTCCTCTTTTGCTCCTTTGCTCATACCACGCTCTAGCTTACATTGCTCCACCTGTTTTGCTTTCTTCGCATCATTCTAGCTCAGAAACCTCGCTCCAAGCTACCAGTCCACGCTCTCGTCAAGGCGTCTGAAAAAAGCTCATGGACGCGTCGTCCAACCTCTGAATCATTCTTCCGGTGTGAAAAAACCTTCGCCTGCCCGCCTGGCCATGGCATCAACGCGACAGATCCACGTCTATGAAGATCCCGCCTTTCACCTTCCACCTCATGACAACCTGGAACGTGCCCATCCGTTATTAGACCCATCAATCCCTGCTTCCGACGGCCGTTCTCCTCTTAAGCTCAGCCAAGCGAAGTCCACACCGCCCAAGGTCTCAACCACCCATCTCAAGCAAGTGTGTCTTCCGCCTCCCCACTCAACCACTTTCACCACCGACTCCCCCGTCAAAAAGCCTCAACCTGCTCCTTGTTATGCTCCTACCCCAGCAGCGATCGATGCTGCTGTCTTCGGTCCTCTACCCGCTTTACCCATCTTTGACCAGGAAAACCTCCAGCATCTGCACCACAGGGACAACTATGCCACATTCCCTGACCTTACCGATGGCTACCAATTGCCCAAAGCCAAGAACATAACCGCCACTTCCGACACATCCAAAACACGAAAGCCAAAATTGGCCGACTTTGAGGCACCGGCATCGGCCGAACTCCCCGAACCACATGAACTACCGCCCGTCGAAGATAGCGGAAAGAAGCCTCCATTTAGTTATGCGCAGCTCATCGGCATGGCGATTCTTCGGGCTCCTGATCGGCGTTTGACTTTAGCCCAGATCTACAAATGGATTTCCGACAGTTTCTCCTTCTATCGACTGTCGACTACACCTACAGGGTGGCAGAACAGCATTCGCCACAATCTTTCCATCAATGAAGCTTTCATCAAGCAAGAACGACGCAAAGATAATCCAGGAAAGGGTAACTACTGGATCATCGTGCCTGGCAAGGAGGCCAAATTTCTAAGACAAAAAGTGAGTCGTCGCTCACAGTCTGCCGGTGGGCCCGCCATGAAGACCTTCTCCCAACCTCTGAACGAGCCAAACCCAAGCGCCTGGTCAGTGCCCGTCATCGCTGAGCATCAATTCGTCGCGGATGATTTCAATATCCCGCAGCAGCCCTCATCAGATGCCACCATCCCAGCATCCGATGCTATTCCGTCCGACGATGGTCAACAAGAAGTCGAGAATATGCCGCCGCCTACCTTGCGTCATCCCATTGCATCTCCATCTCCAGATATCGCGTCTTCGCCTCCTCTTGCGACTGTTGTCGATCCTCGAGAAGAATCGCCTTTGTTGACATCAGATCCCTTGCTTCCGACAGCCGAGACGCGAGGCAAGAAGCGAAATGCTACTGCTATGGATGACAGTGGTTACTTTTCGTCTCTCGAATCGTCGATAGCCCGACGGCTTAGTACTGCGAAGACTTCAGGAGATTTAGCAGCTGGTCAACCGCGTCTCAAGCGAGGTCGTGCCGAGGAAGAGATAGCGCGTATCAGATCTTCTTCCCACGATACAAGCCCAAGCAAGTTTTGGTCGTTAGCAAAACAAGGGTCGCCTCCTTTAATATCGTCTTCTCCCTTCCGCGAGCTTGACAACCCTGTCTTGTTAGCGCCCCTTACTCCTTCGCTCACGTTCAAGTTGCCAGCGAAACCACCGCCATCTGTTTCGCCAACCACAAACTTACAGAATCATCGTAACCACATCAGAGCGCTATATGGGTCTCCCTTGCGTGACATGGACGCTCTGCATGGCGACGTTCCAAGTCCCATGTTCAATCTTCATGATGATGACCACAATGAAGGGTTGCAACCAAATTTCGGTATCTTTGATGACGCAAACAAGACACCTTCCTCCTTTCGTGGATCACCTTCTCCTGCGAAGCGCTCAACCTGCCGCCATCCTGTCACGCGATCGGCTAGGACAAACAATGCACTAACCGACATCACGGATACCCAGCTGAATCGCAGAATCTTTGCTCCGGCTTCCAAGGCGGCGTACCTAGACTCACCAACTCGGTCGCAAAAGTCAGCGACCAGAATACATTTGAATGCAAAACTTCACCATGACCAAATTCAAGAAAATGCAGAGAATGAGTCACTCTTTAATCTCCACTTGCTTGCTGGTGAAGATGATGAACTGGAGGAATTAGACATATTGCAAAACTTCCAAAAGATTGGGCAAAATCAGAACCCTACGCCTAAATCGAAGAAGCCAACGCGGCCAGCCCTTGGAACACGAAGCTATACCTCTTACTTTTGAACTTCTGGGATCTTGCTGGCGGCAAATTTAGGTCAATGAACGAATCCGACGCATGAGAGCGTAAAGACATGTATCTGAAGAAACGGTCATATGCAGCGTGCCATTGGTGGATAATGCAAGGGTTTTTCTGATCAAGGTTTAAGAACGTACCACGAGCCGGTGTACGATTAAGGTTGTTTTTTGTCGGTTTCAACGTCATGAGGATATTTTGATGAGTATGAAAATAATGACTGAGGTGTTCAGGAACACGAGTGGTGTGGGACTCATGATGACCAAGCAGGGATGATCGCGATGACAAAGATGCGGGCAATGAGTGCATACAGGAGTCTCATGCCTATAGAAGGGTAAGGGCGAGTCACGATTCTATGCTGCCTCATAGTCTATCTAAACGAGAGTTACATGTTCAAGCAATCAATGTGTCAATGAATCAAGACTACAGACATGAACTTCCGCTACTGCATGTTGAGGAAAGCTGTTCCGCTGCTTGTTCCCCATGCCTTGAGCACCGGCCACACATGACTGTCTGACCAGAGCCGCCTGATATCTTACGTTGTTCATCAAAGCTGGCTCTTAGCCCAAACCATCTTCTTGAATAAAGAAGCCGTGTGCTCTATGATTGAACCCCATCTTGAACGTTCGCATAGCTCTTAGCCTTCAAACTGACTGCAGGAACACCCTTCTGACTCCAGTCCCATCTCCATTTGTCATTGATGCGAAATGGCCGTTCCCTGACAAACGAGCTCACATCCCGAAATGTTCTCGCGGTCTCAAGATATGCCACCACCTGCCCCAATACGTCAGTCCCATTGTCCTCTCCTTTCTCGCCTCCCTTGACGAACTCTGGTACCACAACGGCATTGTAAGGTTGCGCGCTGGCCTTCTTCGCACTGTCGTCCAAGAGCAGTGTGTTTTTTTGGCTCCATTTGCCTCCGAAAGCGTGTTCGGGATGTGAACGCTGAATCTCATCAAAGGCCCAGACGCGATCGAGGCGCTTGTAAACCTGGACCTTGGCCTTGTATTGCTGCTGGGTGAGGTCAAGCGTATCGCGACCCTGTAAACATAAACAGTGAGTATATCTCTCGGGACTCGTATGCCTTTTCATCTTGGGGGATCATCACCCGGAAGATTACTTACCCATTCGCCAAGCAGATATTTCCGTTGGTCGGGTGTGAAGATCTTAGCGCAGATCGCAGTAACGTTGTGAGGGGTAGCGGAAGACCAGACTAAAACTTTGTAGTTGGAACTGCAGAACGCTAGGAATGGTTCAAGAGCAGGTCGGGGTTTGTAAGCTGAGGAGGCTTTAGGGCGGTAGAGCAATGTTCCGTTGAGATCGAGGATGAGGAGAAGAGGCTGGGGTGATTGAAGCTGCAGGCTGGGCATTGTAGATTGAACCAAGTAGGTACTGTTAGGAATCGGGGTAGGTAGAGGCTTGACTGCTGCTGCAGGAAAGGAAGACCGTGTTGTCTTAAGTATGGGGGAGGGCCGCGCATTTGGAGCTGAACCGTAGCATCGACTCTGTGGTTGTGATGCTGTTGTTATCGTAGATAGTAGGTCCGGTCGTGCTTGTGCGGTCGAGTACCTGTGATGTCTGTCAATACGCCATGAAGGGTTGCGACCACCAAGTGAGACTGACAGCTTCGATTTCTGGTTGAGAAGACTACGATTTGGTATAGAAACTGAAGGCGAGCTCCCCTCGGCGATTGAAACTAGGTTGGGAACGTTCCATCTGCTGGAGGAGGGGGACGATTCACGCTGCGCAGCGAGAAACGACCCCTTTGGCTGAGGTGGTGCGGCCTGGGTGGATCCAAGAGGAGGAACATTCAGCGGCTGATACTCAGGAGCTTCAGGATCAGGGCACCAGTGTGTTGCAGCTTGTCTGGATGAGTCATCTTTATACTTCGCTTTTGAAGCTTTCTTCGTCCTCTTGCTCTTTTTCTTTGACATGTGCAAAAGCGGGGTCGGAGAGGTCTCGTTGCCTAAGTTGAGATTCTCTAAGCCTAGTGTGGGCGCTGTATCGTGTTCGAACCCAGTAGTGTTGAGAAATGGTGAGACCGACATGCCTCGCAGTACGTTTGGCGTACACCACTTGAGGTCCGCTTCGGGTTTGCCCAGGGCGAGTGCGGATTGATGTCTCCGGGCAATCTGATGTGATTAGTGCGTAAGACTCAATGGCCGTGAGAACGATAGTACCTCGAAGCATTGATGACTGGCATATTTGAGATGGTGTAAGTCAAGAGCGAGAATTGGTAAGGAAGCGGAGGTCGCCCTCGGAAACATATAGACTCCATTCTTTGTTTAAGGGAAGGGACCATATCCTCTCACCCCCAAGAAACGCTATAACACACCCACAGTATCACTAAAACACACCCAACTAGATCTTTGCAGGGGTCCCTACAGCGTAAGAGAGCTCGTAATAAAATTTTGAGGAGTAGGTTTTATAGAGCTCAGCAGGCTGGTTAGATGTATAACCTTTTTATCTAGAGGCATCGTAGATTGCGCGTGTTATAGGCCGAAAACTATTCGAGGTGCTTTATGCCAAGACTATATCTACCTAGTAAACTTTCAACCTGGAATATCTCCACGAAAAAAGCTCGAATTATAGGAATAACTAGATGTATAGACTAGGCTTACTGAGCTCTTCATAATGTACTTATTAGAATTTTCTGAGAGGCGTTATTACTCTATATGAAGCCTTGCAAATACCTGCTTGGGTGTGTTTTAGTTGTTCTTAGGGGTGAGAGGATATGGTCCCTAAGGGAAATGATCCTCGAACCCCCAATTATCGCTAAAATACACCTATCCCAATATTTGCAGAGCTCCACACAGCGTGATATTATAGATATCAAAAATCTGAAGAGTATATATTAAAGAGCTAAATAAGCCCGTTCAATGCATCCAGTTTTTACTAGAATCCGAGCTTTCCTTATAGAGATATTCCACGGTAAAAGTTTACCGCCGTAAAGAAGCCTTGGCATTATTCGTAGAGTTAAGATCTTATAATTTAGCGCTAGATTAACGTAAATTATCGATAAAAAGCTTATATATCGAACGGGCTTGCTCAGCTCTTTAAAACGCACTCTTCAGATTTTTGATATCTATATTATTACGCTGTGTGGAGCTCTGCAAATATTGGGATGGGTGTGTTTTAGTGAAAACGGGAGTGTGTTTTAGTGACAAATGGGGGTGCGAGGAGGTGCTCCCTTGTTTAAAGATTCGCTGAGGGACTACTGACTTAGAAAGGAAAGCTGAGCTCCTCGCCTTACAGGGCTAAAACCCTAGAGATTCGCTGCGTCGTGTCTGGTTTGATGGATGTAGGGATTACATATCCACACTTCTATTCTTGACCAAGCTCTGCTCCGTTGCAGATACACCACAATGTCGTTTCACTCCATTTTCAAGCAAAGGATTAGCGCAACTAAAGACAAGAGTGATGAGGAAGAGATTGAGTCCAACGTTTCCGAGTCTCCAATCAATCAAAGTCCAAACGCTGTCGATGGTATAGCGACATCATTGGAGGAGCAGCTCGACCGCGGCAGTGTAGTAATATCTCCACGTGTCCCCTTACCTCAATCCCTGACTCGTAAAGTAGCTGTACAGCGATGACACGGCCGTATCTGCAGGTGAAAATCTAGCCACTATTTCCTTTGGGGATCTTGCCAAAGCCCAAGATAGCTTAGGCAAGCGCAAACGTGCCTATCCTCATGCTATCATTAGTCCAAATCGTATGAGCCCGACTCGAGACATCGGGAACCCTGAAGCTACAGAGCGGCAAGCGGGAAAGAACGACACTCATGAACGTGCTCGCTCCTCGAAACATGCCCCGACCGAAATATCCTCCAAAAAAGCCGTTTCTCGGAAACGCGAAGTTGTCCCTACTATCAAACGAGACGTACGGGATCCGCGCTTCGAGCCCACGAGTGGCCCTATCGATGAGGAAAGAACGAAGAAGAACTACGGCTTCCTAGACGAGTACAGGAAATCGGAGATGTCGGAACTCAGGTCTGCCGTCCGACACACCAAAGACCCAATCACCAAGGATAAGCTGAAACGAGCGCTCTTAAGAATGGAATCGAGGCAGAAGACGCAGCAGAGGAAAATCCAGGAACAAGAAGTCTTGCGAGCCCATCGAGCCAAGGAAAAGGAGCAAATTGCGCAGGGAAAGAAGCCATTCTACCTGAAGAGGGCGGAGCAGAAGAAGCTGGCTTTGGTCCACGGGTACGAAAGCATGAAAGGGAAACAAATCGATAAAATCATTGAGCGAAGGCGGAAGAAGAAGGCTTCAATGGAGAAAAGAGGCATGCCAGAGGAGAGACGAGCGGTGAATCGGTGAAGGCAGTGGTGTTCACTGCCCGTAGAGAATCTACATCACATGATTCATATGTACCATCTCAACATCTTCTATATGCAATCCCCGTTCGACGCTTCTGAATATCATATGTCGTCGATTAGAAACTAGACTCATAGAAAGCCATTATCCACCGTTCAAACATGCCAGCCCACGGACCCCTCGGCCATATGAACACCCAGCCCAGCCCTTCATTCTCTCAACGCCAGCCTTGAAAACTCCAGTGTCCAAGATTATCGTGTCAAGGCAGCGATCATCACGATTAAGAACGCAGAATACGCTACGAAACATGTAAGTTTTGACTTCAATACCAAGATGACTATAGTCGAGACAAGGTAGATCATGAATGAAACAATTCCCATGCTCTTGCGCACAAGCCCAGAAACTCGTCTTTCTTTCTTCGCTGAGTCTCAGGACTATCGATGCCCTCTCCGAAAGGTCCGCGTCTAGGTTCCGGGCCGCTGCCCAGAGGAGGACTGCCCATATCCCGCTCGTATTCAATTCGAGCTCTCCGACGACCGCCATTAGCACGGCCGCTGTCGCCGTTCATTTGAAGGTAAGAGGGTTTGTTCTGCGGTGCGCCGCTGCTCGCCATGGGCGACGGCGGCGTAGGTGGCTGATGCTGGTGGCCGGTGTAATGGACAATCTTGGGGAGTAACTCCTCTCGACCGCCAGCCATCTCCGCCACCGCTTCCTCGGCCGATCGATAGTCTCGGGAGCGGCTGGGAGGTGGTGGATGAGATTGTGGAGGCGGAAGACCAGGTGAGGGAAAGGCTGGGCGATGATTTGAATGTGATGAGTTGGAGTTGGAGTGGTAGTGGCTGTTGCTGCCGGCAATGTTCTGTCTACGGTCGGTCTCGCGGTGAACACCGAGACCATCTCCAGCAAACACGTCGGAAATCGAGGGCAACTTGTTGTTCGTTTGCGTCGCGGGGACATGGTGGATATGAGAGGTGTTCGACAAGTTTGATGGTTGATTGGCGATATGCCGAGTCATTGGATGTGGCTGATGTCGGCCGGTGAAGCTTTGATGCAAAGGTGCGGACTGGATGACTCGCTCGTTCGCAAACTGTTCATGGGATGGTGGCACAATCGACAGCCCTGCCGGCGGCCTTTTCTTTGACGAAGGTGTCTTCATGCCACCCCCAAAGGGATTGAGGTCAGAGCTCTTGACCGACTCGCCGTCAGTCGGCTTCGCTGTCTTTTGCAGGCGGGATTCGATTATATGTCTCTGCTGATCACGTACGGAAATGCTCCGCTGAAGCTGCTCCCGCATGGTAGGATCTTGGGTCTGAAAGCCCGGGGATAAGCAGGCCAGGCCGACGTCATGCATCATGGCAAGACCTCCGCTTTCTCGGGCAGTCAGGGGAGCTGAGGGTCGAGAAGACTGCTGGCCCTGGGTTTGGGAGGTGCTCGACGACAGATCTAGCTTTCGTGGACGGTGACGGGACGTTGCGGGAACTTCGGGCGACGAAGGTGGTTCCTTCTTCACAATAATCTTGGGCGGACCATGTCTGGCGCTGTAGGCAGCGTGAGCATGATGTTGCCTCTTGGAGTCTCAACATGGTTGATCGTTAGGGTTCGAATGACTTACGAGTTGGGAGACCGCTTTCCTTCCGGAGCAGACTTTGGCGGTGCCACGCCTTCGCCAACGAGGACAGGCGTGTTGGCAGATGCTGCCGTAGAAGTGGCTGAGCTGCGGTCGATGGGCGTGTGCGTTAAGGGAGCAATTGCTGGGTAGGTGGACCTGGGACTGGCATCTTGAGCGGTGGACGACTGGGTCAAGGGAGCAGGCGCAACGGAGGCTACTGCTGTAGACATGATGCGCTGATGCTATCGGATTAGGTGGTAGCAAAGGAGCTGGTGCTCGAGCTGGCCGAATACCAGCACACCCCCTCGAGCGCAAAAGCGAAGGAGAAGGGCGCTTGATGGATGTCGCTTGATTGTGCTCCGGCTTCAGATAGACAACCGGCAGACAACGGCAAAGGATGAGAGATGGGAAGAAAGCCGGGGGATAGAGGTATGCTTCAGCTGGTGTTTAGGCTGAAAGCTGGGTGTTGTGCCAGCGGAATGGTGAAGCGGGCGTCGCAAGTATCGCGATAGTCAGGAAGAGACAAGTGCTTGAGGTCGTTGATGATGACCCCTCGTTGAAGATGAGTGGAGAAGACTACGAATAATTCGATGGAGAGAGAAAGAATTGATTGGGGACAGAGGATGAGGAGGTGTCGCGAGCCCCTTCAAACGGACGGGGGAGGGAGGGGCGCTGCGAGTGTCTTTGGAGCGGTTAAATGGCGTTTCGTGCCTGATGCGAGTCCAGCACCGATCTGATTGGCTTTGGCGACCCTCGTCTCGGCCACTACATGGTTTTGATTGACAAACGAATCAATGATACTTATGTACGAGCACTGCCGTTCACCTCTTCTCTCTCCTCTTCCCTTTTCGGTCCACCCCGGGAGAGGTGGCAGTGACACGCATGAATCATCTCGTCAGCACACATGCCTTTCTACACACTTTGATTCACCTCGGCCCTTCCGAGTGAGCAAGGATAGACAAGTTCCGAAGCTGAGACAACTAAATGGTCAACTGTGGTGTGTGCCCAGGCGAGGCGTAGCTGGTGGGGCATGGGAGCGGGGGTAGGGAGCGAATTACATGGCCGTATTTGGTCCGCTCTGGATTTGATTGATTCCAGGATGAGGCTGTTGGTCTGACACGGCCGAAAGCCTATCAGCGTTTCAATATGCTTCAAACACACGCTGTTCTTCAACCTCGGAATATGACTTATGGAGCCGATCCTCTCCCCAACCATTTGTATAACTGCTAGATCGTTTTACAAGCATCAACTCATCGTCTCCGCGCACAAAATCGAAACCAATATACAACATTTCATTTACGTTGCCGTTGCCGTTCATGTACTATCAAAAGCTTGGCATGGTAATTACCTAAGATGGTTTCTCATTTATTGTTCAGCATTTCTGGTCAGCATGTCATGTCTCCATACGCAGTCGCATCGGACTTTCATGGGATACCTGATACAACTTTGCATGCTTCCGCCACTACTGCTGCTTCATTGACTGTATCCGCAGTCCAAAATAAGATGAATTGGCTTGTTCAATATCACGATTGTGCCGTTTCGTCAAACATTGCCAGATCCGATACGAACTAGTCTAGATACAGCCAATTGAAGGTAATATTGCACTCGTACTTCTGGCAATCACTATCCGTTTGGTCCCCATATTCGGCGACTTTTCGGTCAGTGTCCAACGTTCCAAACATGAGTAGAATTCAACATTTTACTTTCAACTCCTCTTATCTTTTTGCATTTCACATATCACACTGCAGATCAATATTGCTGCATACTCGGCGAAGATCACCTGCGCACACTGATGCGCGCGTCTAAATCGGACGACCAATGAAAGCTCCGCCTGGTGCTACCAATCATCCACATCACTAAAGGCTCAAATACATAAGGTCTAAATATCCTACGGTGACAGATCCTGCATTGTTCCGAATGGTCAGTTCAGACGCAAACATCGTTGAAATCGATATGATAGGACAACCGATGTAACAATTAAGGGTTAGGGTTCGATTACAAGTCTCTCTCGAATTAAATCATGCCAATAATATCCTCTCGTTTCAAGTCTAAAAAATAATTGAGCATACTCGGAAAATGCCTTCGCAGGCGTCTGAAAACCAGTATCAGCATGTACAAATCGAAGACGGTCAACAAACTTCAGTCAATATGGGTCCGCAGCGCATTCGGGTGGTAAGTGATTGATAGTCATTTACTGCAAGAATACACAGTGAATAACATTAGTTACCTGGAGCGAGTGATACAGCTGCATCCTTTCAATTTGATGAGGAAGATCACACGCTGGGTAATGCCTTGCGTTTCATGATCATGAAAAAGTATGGGCTGTCTATATGACCGGAAAGTCACATACTCTTGCTGAGACATGCGAATAGCCCAGAGGTTGAGCTTTGTGGTTATTCGATTCCGCATCCCTCAGAAGCCAAGATGAATTTGAGAATACAGACCTACGGTTAGTCTAACATACGCAGAAAGTTCCCAGTAGTTATCTTACGTCCTCGTAATAGAAGGCACAACCGTCTATGACGTGTTGGAAAAAGGCCTTGACGATTTGATGAGTCTTTGTGAGGTGGTGGAAGAGAAGTTTACCGTTGCAAGAGACAACTTTGTGGCAGTAATGAAGACATAGCAAGGATTACGTGAGCGCTTTGGAGTTTTATTTGTGCACCTTGGAAAACCAAAATATGTCTTTCTCGAATAAAGTACATCGGCGACTCCAGACGTGTCTCAATTCCGGCCCTAGGAATTTCGTCAGCGACCTAAGCAAATGTGCGTAATGAATTGTGCTGATGCCGTGTACCTCCAAGAACCCTTGCATAAAACTTTCTGGCAATCTAGCTGTAGGGTTCTCCTTATCTCTGAAGTATTTTAGTACGTGCGGTAGCTGTTTCCAAAAGTTCAACGTCTCCTAAAGCAAGAATTGTATCAGCCCCATGTTCACCATTTCCACCAGTCTCTCTTCATAAGCCCAGGCATAAGCCGATGTACACTGTAGGCGTACCTGATATTCCGAGTGGCTTTGGAACAGTAGCATGTCAACAACAGGCAACTGATTGACATATCTATGTCTTTCAAATTCTTGCCGGATCTTCGTCCGGATCTCTGAAATCGGCATGTTGAGCGAATACATTTGCTGGATCTCGGGGGCCTTTCACACAAATTAAGTTCTCAGGGAAGCTGAAGGACGCCGGTGCTACCTACGCTTCGTAGCCATTCCCTATAGGACTTGGCTACTCTGCGCTGCGCGTCTTGCCAATTGATTGCTAGATAGAGTTAGCCTGTGCATGAAGGCGGAGTGTAATATGTGCGTCATACAGGTACGAGTTCGCTGGGCCAAATACGTTGGATTGATGACCATTGTCAATACACATGCATGGAGCTGATCCACGAACGAGGGAGGCCTTGGGGGGGCATTTGCAGAGTGCTACTGCGAAAGCTCGGAGGCTAATCGTGCCGCCACATTTCAGCACCGTGTGGCTGGTGATATGCTTGGCAAAGTAATCACCCTCTCGAGATTCATCTACATACTACTCCATACGAGACTACGTACATACTATTCTGTAGCATTTCCCAGCCAAGTGTGAGGGTTACTCATCAAGAATATGCCGCCTGTTCGTTCTGCGCGGAACCGCAAGCCACCTCCGGATGGCTTTGAAGATATCGAGGATACGCTGCTAGAGTTCGGCAACAAGATGAAAGATGCCGAGAACGCCTCGCACGAGGGCAAAAAAAGACATGAAGTATTGTGGCCGATATTTCAGATCAGCCATCAACGTAGGCAATCTGTCGGGATTCAGGGGCGACAAGAGCCCTCCTGAGCTACAGCTGACTTTGCATTGCCACAGGTTCAAAGTACATTTACGAGCTCTATTATGAGAAAGAAGCCATCACAAAGCAGCTCTACGAATGGCTTCTCAAGAATGGGTACGCGGATAGTAACTTAATCGCCAAGTGGAAAAAGCAAGGGTACGAAAAGGTATATCACTCATTATCTCAAAGCATTACATATATCGCATGGACTAAAAGCCGTCTCCTAGCTCTGCTGCCTTCGATGTGTACAGACTAAAGAAACAAACTTCAATGCGACTTGTATCTGTCGAGTACCCAAGGCACAGCTGAAAGAAGACCAAACAATCGAATGCGTCAGTTGCGGCTGCCGGGGCTGTTCTTCGAGCGACTGAGTGGCCGAACCCAATCATTCAGCACAAATGTAGCTTCAAAAACGAAGTCACGAACCTGAATTTGAAATTAGCGCGAGCGTTTTGGTGTTGTTGTCCGCGAATACTCAGAGGTCGGCGCTGAGGGAGCTCTGATCGCTGCTCGATATTCCCCGCTTCCATGGAAACACATATGGAACAAATCCTTAGCAGGAAAGGTTTGGATATTGAATTTCTACAGGATTGGGGCTACTTTTAAAGACTAGCATCTGAAGTATCGTCTTCTTCAAGAATGGTTGCAGTCAAAAGACTCTTCTTCAACGGCGTATCCCGCTCAAACGGATGCGCAAAATCATTTCTAAGCGTGTTTTCGCGTGCCGCTGAGGGCGAAACCTGAGTCACCATTGGCGGAATTCTTGTCTTGCATCGTAGCTTCTCCCTTCTTGCGCGGTATGAAGCCATCGTCCTGCCCCTTTGTGGCTCCTCTGAATTGCAATCAAGGTCAAAGAGTGCTGTTAAGATGCCAGAGGTATAGTGAAGAGCGACACCGGCTAGAAGACCAACAAGCAGTGCCACGCTCAGAAAGATATACAGCGTCTATACAGAACGTGTCTGGATTAGCGACTTCAGGGGGTGTTAAGGAGTGTTTTCACCTCGAACCGGGCCATGAACCTCAAGGGCCATAGACAAGTGTGGACAATGCCTTGTGCTGTCCGGAAAATCGGCGTAATCAGAGCGAGAAGTAAAATGGTGATTGGTTTCGATAAGATTAGAATTGGGTATGATAGATAGTGAACCATGAGCTTGAGAATGGAAAGGTAGTCCATTCATATAGACACTGGAAGACGGTAATTTCTTGGTGCTGCGACAGATGCTGCGCTAACAAAAGCCAAGGAGATCTTCGTGGTCGAGTTCTACGAGAACTAGGATCTCAGTAGCTGATGCTGAGGTCTCATCTATGGTTCTAGGTTCGAGTGACGTACATATCAATAGCCTCATCGATGAAGCAAAGATAGAATCTAATTGGATAGATATTTTGACGGATGCGGAGGAAGAGAAATTATTGCCTGCAGGTGGACCCTCGGAACTGCACGCTGCAGGTCCACAGAACCTCAATCAATCATATACTTCCTATCGGCAAGTCAAGCGCTAGAATTGAACCTTCTCGAGAGCCGATTCAACGCTGGTTAGGCGAGATGTACCCAAGGTCACCCCTAGCTCGCCTAGGTGGTTTTTTTGGTTCGGGTGGCTTGTGTTAGGCCGGTTGGTAAGGGTATGAAGCGAAGTGTGGGCCTTCGATCGCCGTGGGGGGAGATGGACTTAGACTGCGGACGTCAATTGTACTTGGTCTTGTAATATCCAATCTCTCTCTCGACTCAGCTATGGTGCTTCCGCTGCGAAATGACCGGCAGCTATGACATTACTGGACTCGACTTCCAATCCGTTCATCTGTCTATAATACCTTGTTCAATGCTGGGGTAATCTTCTGGGAATACTGCGTCGCCGTGTTTGGATATTGCTATTGTAAAACGTTGCTTTGTATAGAAATGGGGAACAATGCCTCCAAAACAGCGGGAGGTAACCCTTCATCACCGAGCGCCGCTCATTCACATGCCACTAGCATACACAACGTCCACTCCCGGAAGGAATCCAAAAGTCAAACGCACTCTGTTAAATATTCCAATGCCAATGCCACTCCGCATCCATCACCACTGCATCATCAGAATAGCTCTGCCGGATCCTCACCGACTCCCAAACACCCTCCCGAAGAGAAGATGGGCAATGAACAGTCCAAACAAAGGTTCAAAGAGGCAGCGGCGCAGAGGAAGGAAAAGGAAACCTCGGGTCCCGTCAAGGTTCCTCGTGGATTTAACAGAGAAGGACGGCAGAAAGGGCCCGACACTCAATTTGAACCCTCAGGCCCATCTCGAGATCTCGACTATATCCCTCCTTCCAACTTGAACTTCCCACCCCGTCTGCCTTTGCCTATCGGCGAAGAAGATCATACGCCGGGATCTCCCATCATCACCCCGGCGGACATCTCTTCCGTGCTCAACGGGGACGAACTTGACGGCATTCTTCCTCGCCAAGGCTCAGTATTGAGCAGCACCACCGCAGAGGATGATGACGTTGCCGGCGATGAGCTCCAACCTTATCCGCTCGAAGGGCCGAGAAGACTTGTGCCAACTACGCTGCAATGGAAACAAGGCGGCGACCGCATATACGTTACCGGAACCTTTACCTCCTGGAGTAGGAAATTCCGAATGCATCGAGAGTATGTTCTCCCAGTAAAACCCCATGTCCGACATGCGCAACCCCTATCCATGCATTTACCCGCTGAGCTTCCCCCTTGTCGACAGTCCATCATGACACATGACGACGTTCGTCTGATACCGACTTTCACTATGCTGCCTAAATTGACCCTTGCTAATCATGTGTTATGATTAGTCCCGACACTGATTTACCAACTGCCGTCCTCCAATTAAAGCCTGGTACCCATCATGTCAAGTTCATTGTCGATGGCGTCATGCAGCTTTCCAACGAATTACCCACCGCCGTTGATTACACCAACATCCTAGTCAACTATATCGAAGTGAGCGCCGATGATATTCCTACCGAGCAGGCTGGTGAAGGTGCCAAACCACCAGAGGGAGTGTATCCGCCTCAAGTCCTCCCGTCCGGTACTGAAGCCAAAGATCATGCGCCGGATTCCATGGGCAAGCATCAGCCCTTGGAGGGTGAGCAGCCAGCTGAGCCGGTTCATTGGGGTAACGAAGTCCCAGAGTATCTCTACGACTTAGAGCAGCCTGAAGATAGCAGGCGATGTCAGCGCGGTAATCGAGGCGCTGCGGATCTCACCACGGCCCCAAATATACCTGTCTTTCTCCAGAAGCTTATCTTAAACGGAACTACTCCCATGAAAGATGACAACAGCGTGCTCAACATGCCAAATCACACCGTCCTCAACCATCTTGCTACGAGTAGCATTAAAAATCAGGTTCTAGCGACTAGTGTTACGACTCGCTACAAACGAAAGGTATACATTGTTCATATATGTTACGCAAGGCATCCTGCTTATTGAAACTAGTATGTGACGACTATGATGTACAAGCCTACCGATGGTGAAGGGGATTGATCCACTTTTGGCTCAAATATCATGAAAGAGCTGGCAGCAGAACACCCTGAACCGCACAGTTTCAATGCGTGCAAATCTCTTGATCGATCTTTGCACTCAGGCTCGATGCATTCGACACCGCCTACGTATGCCCGTTGCGTAGCATATCCCGCCGAGTTTCATGACTCAGAGTCGATCTAGATACGAAGCTTCTGCCATCCCTCCGCCAAATCCGGCTCAATATGGTGGCAACAACACGATCTTCCACAGCGATATGGTCTGGTGTTTGAGCTCAATCCCTCCATTTGATTGAAACTTCATCCGTTCTGAATCTTTGTACACATGTGCTGTCTTCGAGGGATGTAGAGAACCCGGTCTTGTAAGCTAAGAGGCCAGCATGAGCAATCATGATGCCGTTATCAATGCAAAACCTTTCGTCTGTAGCATAAACACCTCCTCCACGCTCGCTCGCCATTATACCCATCATCTGTTGCAGACGCTCATTACAGCCCACCCCGCCTACGATCAAGACCTGACTTGAATCAACATGTGCCATTGCCCTTTCGGTGATCTCGACAAGCATGGCAAACACAGTCTCCTGAAGGCTAAAACAGAGGTCTTCCCGAGTAATGGCGTCTCCCGTGGCTTCGTCCAGCCAACCCGTTTGGTCCTTTTCGAGTTTTCCGGCGAGGATATCGATGCTAGCTAGTATTCCAGAGAAACTGCAGTCCATACCTTTGACAGTATACGGTAGATCCAATAGATGCCTTCCCTTTTTCGCCATCTGCTCGATATTATAACCTGGAGCGGGATCATTTGAAATATTGAGTGTACGGGCAAAACGGTCGAGACAATTGCCAACGGCAATGTCGAGCGCCTCCCCAAACACTCGATACCGCTGAGAAGCATATGCAATGACCTGTGTATTGCCACCAGAGACGTATAAGACGACTGGATTCTGTGCGCCGGTGATCTCTCGGCCCATCTCAATGTCTGCAAGAAAACTCAGCCATTGCTAGCCGGATCAAAGCACTCTACGCACGTCCAACACAGTGATTTACCCCAACAAGCTTCTTGTCCCACAGCAGACTGAGCATGCGGGCTGAGACAGCAACGCTTTGCAAGGGTGCGCCCATTCCGGGACCTTTGGTATAGCAGATGCAGTCTACATCATCTACTGTAACACCCGCTTCTGTGAGAGCCTGCTTGACTATCCTGACCATCCATGTCCGGTGATGCTTCGCAGTATCCTTGGGAAGAAAGCCTTCTCCAGGCGGTGATACAAAAGTATGGCGGATATTGGCTAGGATTTGAGCTGGTCCGCCATTCCGAGGATGTAGTATTACACCAACCCCAAATTTGTTGGCAGAGCCCTCGAGACCAAGGGCTATCATTGCACTGTTTTTTTTGTTATCCTTCAGAATTAGGTGGCGCCAGCCAATGTCATCGTGCGACGGTCCGATTCCGATATCCGACGTTTAAGTAGTGCCCCACTTTGATAGTAGGGCTAACAGCCTCCGCACAGATGTTCCTGTCCATTATTGTCTTTCCACTACCCAACGTCTGGTATTATTTGTCGTTACACTCCTTTAACAAGATTTTTCAGCTCCGTCCTCTGTACGAGACTCGCCATACTTACAGCTCACTTCCAACCGTCCTCCAGATGAGTACTGGTGATATGAGTTCGCATGTGCATCGCCTGTAGTCAAGCGACAGAGACAGAAGATATGCTGTAAATGACCTCAATATCCGCGATACATCGAAGGCTCGAGTATGTCTATTAACCGTTTGCAGATCTATCAATCCGTTGCAAAATACAACGGTGCCTACCGTCAACCCGCTCCGAACTTTCCAAATCCGTCGAATATAATGGCGTGACCCTGCTCCTAATTACTATTAAGGCCATTCAATGCATGATCAGCACAGCAATACAGGTGAACCCTCAGTCGCCGTGATGGCGGGTTAAAGCGTCCTCTTCTGCCCGCACGGACGAAGAATCTGAATCACCTAGCACTGGCGAGTGTGCCCGTTCCTCCGAGAGAAGTCTTTGACGATCCCATAATGAAGATTATGGCACGATGAGCAATACAGCACTTTCGAAGGCTTTTTTTCACCTTACATTAAAGACGGATATACGAATTGGGTTAGCCCATGGGTATGTAAGTCCTAGAATATCAGGTACGTGACAACGAGGATAGCTACGCACGACATACGCTTCCGATACGATGGTGAGTCCAGGAACCCAGGTCAGGAATAAAACAAACCGATAGATGATGTTAATTGGGTATCAAGGACTTCAAGATAAGCTCAGCAACTACACCTCTCCATTTAAATAACAAATCACTACCCAAAATTCGTGCTCGCAGACAGCTCGCTGATAGCTCACCCAAGACCCCTCTCTCATTTTCTACGACATCTACTCGTTCCATTCTTGACGAGATCGCAGGTGATTAGGAAGCTCGTCGCAATATCTATAGTTGGATCACCATCTGGAAGCCCCGGGTAATTCAAGATGGTTCGCCAAGCCAGAGGCTAAAACGTCAATCTGGAGCAACATGGCGTACCGAGGCTGGCCTGTGCTGTTGGCCAGTTCCACCTTGACTAGCTGACGGTTCAATCAGATGTTTTCTGGCAGCTTGGACCTGATAATTCTGGAGCACGCCGGAATTCCTTCCGCGATATCGCATGCTTGTTATATCATACGAGTCCGCATGATAGGTTGGAATTTCATCATCATCATCTTCGTGGTCGAACTTATATCGCTCCGCCAATATGTCATCCAAGCTTTCTTTCCATGGTATGCGCATTCCTCGACGATCGATCATCAGTCTCCCTCCTCTACCAATTCGGCGCCGGAAAGATGGCTGAGATCCATAAGGTCTATCATATGAAGGAGACGCATACCGGACTGAGACCATTTGATCCTTGGTTGACCTGGGCAAGCTAGGTTCCGCGACAAGGTCACCAGAGTGTTCCGACGATATCGATGCTGGAGGTGTCGGCAAGTATTCAGCCGTCGCTGTCCGAAAACTCGAACCAGCACTCTCTTCGAAGGGTGGCGTCAGCGGTGCCCTTGTCATGTCTAGGTAACCCTCGTTGCGCTGCTTGTGTTGCGCTATTCTGTTCTCGATATCATCTTGTATCTTTCGCTCCTTCTCTGCTAAAATTTCCTGCAAAAGAACCAGATCTATGTCCGCAAAACGTCCGTCAGGCCGCTGTGGCAGTCGCAACTGTTGAGCGGTCGGACGTTGCGTTGACTGATCCATAGACTTTTTCTTCTGCGGTTTTTGGTTGATTAGAAGTTCTTCGTCTCCTTCCTTGTACTGATCGGGAAGGTTGCGCTTCACTTGTCTGAGGTTGCTCCGTTGTTCGAAGAGTTGCTTATCAATCACAAGCTGCTCACGTTTGAGTATCTCTCTTTGTCGTATCAAGGATATGATCTGGCGCGCCTCCTCCAGCTCCTTCCGAAGCTTCTTGAGCTTCTCCGCGCTATGGGCATCCCTACCACGGGTTTTACGTACTTGACGGACTTCCCGTCTCCTAAAACAGACGTATGGGTCAGAGTCGTCCGTCTCTGCCCCGGTCTCGAGCTTCGAAAGCATTAGCCAGATGCTGGAGCGGTATGAAGAGACGGTCTACCTTGAGATTCACTGCCAGCGATCTGTTGCCAATCTTTAGTCTTCTAGATTTCCAATGAGCATATATCTCTTTACTGAAGACTTTGGTAGGAGCGTCCAAGCCATCATCGAAAGCATCTTCGATTTCTTCATACGAAAGTACTGGTGAGTTGTCTACTGCAGCATACGGTTGTTTCGTTTGAGCGGTTTCTTCGCAGAAGTTCATGATTTCCTCGAATTGAGTCTCTGAGCACATTGTTGAAGCATCCCTCTTGTTCAATGATTTAAGAAATGTGTCGTCTTCATCGTCCATATCGTATGGACAGCCGCAACAGTCTTCTACGGTGGAAGAAAAGCGGATATATGTGGCGGGCTGGGGGAAGGTAAGGGAATAAAGGGCGTCATAGTGGATGGTACTTTGGATGGTGTCGGGCGTTGGAATATATATCTGAGCGACCTTACCGCCAACTGCTGCGGCCTGTGAAGCAGAAAGAGCCGCTTGGAGATGGTGTTCCTGGTGAGTACGGTCAACATGGGTTGCCTGATTGGGCAGGCAGACGCGATAATCGGCAGGGTCGATGTATTAGGTAAGCAAGATCGCAACCTACAATTTCCTCGCCCTTCTCCACGCCCGTTTCGACTTTGGGCACATTTCTTTGACCATCATCATCGATGGCATCGATCTGGTCCTCGCGGAGGATTTGGAGTGCTTGTTTTGTGGTCAATTTCCGTTGCCTGAAGCGCGCTGAACCGGCGACGGCGGATCGGGTCATAGAAGCGGATATAGCGATCCAAAAATTGCGAAAAAAGGATCACGTATGAATGAGATCCTTTTGTGATGATTTATCGCATTTTTAAAAGCAAAAGTGGTGGTTGTTGATGACAAAATGGAATGTTTGATACTTGGTGAATGGGTTGACGTCGGGTCGGCTAGGTCAGGAATGGGGGTACAGGCGGAGTTGATGGCAACAACGACACGTAAAGGGTTAGGGCTTAGGGGTGCCCCTCCTTCCTATACGAGTATCTCGCCTTGGTTAGGCCTTGCCAGGAAATTGTATTGTCTTGTGCCATTTCTATCGAGCAGTCCGCAACAATCGTGTGCACCTTTTCGGATCTGCCTCTCAATCCCTGTCAAGGATCTGACATCTCGCAATCCATAGAGGAGAAACAGCACCGCAAAGGTGGCGTCCGCAAACCAGGCAGCGCTGTATGATGCGCGCAGAAGAACAACAGGCTCTAGCAGCCAATTACTTGAGACCATCATTCAGGGTTCTAACTGTGCGCAATACCTGCAGCGTTCATCCTGTTGGGTATGCTAAATGTCCGAGCAGTTGATCGAGACGAAGTGGACCGGCTACGGAAGCGTTTTATGAAGCTTGACAAGGTTTTCCCTTTCACCGACGCCCAATCTCGGTTGGCCCGCTGATTGTGAAAAGGATAACTCAGGCACAATCGAGCGCGATGAATTTCTCTCGCTGCCTCAAGTCTCGTCCAATCCGTTGGCGACTCGGTATGCCATCACCGTCCCGACTCTATCATCAGTCGACTAATGTGGCAATAGCATGATAGCAATATTCGACGAGGACGGCGGTGGCGATGTCGACTTTCAAGAGTTTGTGTCCGGCCTCAGTGCCTTTAGCTCAAAGGGAAACAAGGAGGAGAAGCTACGGTTCGCATTCAAAGTCTACGACATTGACCGGGATGGATATATAAGTAACGGGGAACTATTCATCGTACTGAAAATGATGGTGGGGAGCAACTTAAAAGATCAGCAATTACAACAGGTACGGCGGCAGGTGCCAATCATCTTTTGGTGATGTTCGCGTAGTCACAAGCTGACGGACGAGAACAGATTGTGGACAAGACGATCATGGAAGCAGACAAGGACCGAGATGGGAAAATCAGCTTTGACGAGTTCACCAAGATGGTGGAGAACACGGACGTTTCAATGAGCATGACTTTAGGTATGTCGCATCAAATCCAGTCGAAGCCTTGAGGCAGACTGACACGTGCGTGTGCCACAGACCAATTCTAATGATTTGATACCCGATATCGCAAGATTTCCATGATATGAAGTCAGGAATGAGCTCCATGTAAAGTGCATGAGTACCGGCATCTGCAAGGCCTACGGAGCCATATCTCCCTTGATGACAGGTTGGGAGTCTCATTTTTAGCAGCTACAACCTTCTCCCAGAGGTCGCCAAACTGTGCATGTTTTCATACGGTTGATTTATTCTCCCGCCCAACTCGGCTCTCACATGAACTCTGCATTGCATCAATCATTAACTAATTTGCCATGTCGATTCATTGATCGATAACATCATCCCAACGGAAATAACAGAAGCGGGTGATAGGAGAACAAAGCTGCCACTGCTACCGTCCCCCCCTGGAAGTTGCATATGACATCCTTGGCGAAAAGGTCGCCCGGTCATGCAGCTCTTTCAAGCCTCGCAGCAGCCTTACATGCAGATCCCCTTATGCACGTCCCTGCAGGGTCGAAGCTTTGCCGGAACTGCTGTGTAACCGCCGATCAATCATACCAACCTCATTTCTGTATATTTCCGCCCAACAGCATGGCAACAGGGTATGCACCGTGTCTCTCAGTCAGCTGACGACATCAGCGGTTGCGACTTGCGTGTCAATAGAACAATTCATGAGCAGGGGGGCCGTTTGTAAGGAAAAAGCGATGGTCAATGGTATGTTTGTCGCATATAATAAGAAGTGCACAGATGTTGCCACAGCGTCCATGGTTTGTAGAGAAAGGTGTGAACTGATTGTAGGTAGTTGAGATTTCAAAATTGCCCTTGCGCAAGAATCTAATCTCCCAGCATTGTACTTGCTTGCGCGAGTTATGTGTACTAATTACTGGCAATCTGATCCATGGTTGCCGCCGCTTCTTTGTCTCCCTCTTTCCTCTCCAAGCGTGAGTGGAAACTCATTTCGCCAGTCCAGCTGGCGCATCATGTGGACACATTACTTATTTTCGAAAGATTGCAAGACACCGAAGGAAAGCCGCCCAGGGGTATATGTCCAGCCTGATCCACCCAACACCGTGAACCCTTTTTCGGTTTGCCCGCGTCAAATCTAGCCCGTGTAATGCATGTTGAGATCTATAATAAGCACATAAGGAAAATACGAGGTTGATGGTTAGAATAGTGATCGATGTTTTCGCAACAACATCGGGAAGATGGCAGGCCAATGTGGGATTTCCACGTGATTCAGCCCTCATCGGTTCGGGGGTCTATGTCGCCTCCTGCAGGAGCTTCGCCCTCATTACCACCTAGTAAATCAATGCATTGTGTGAGAACTGATCGTTAGGTCAGCAATGATTCCCCGTGTTTGAGCGCTTCACCTTACTACTCATAATCTCTTCTTCCCAGACGCCCATCTGATAGTCTACTAGACCGTATCTCTCGATACCGTCACATTGCTGAACCAGAGCGTCACCCATTTCCTTGAGGAATTCCTCGGGAAGAATGTTTTGCGGCGAAGACGGCGGCTGTCCAGTGTCAAGCATTTGTCGGGTACTGTCCATCTGGCGCTGGAGGACCGCAAGCCAGCATTTGTTGAATTCGTCCCACAGTACTAAGCGGCCTTCCCGGAGCGACTGGTCGTCTGAGACAAGACCTGAATTATTGTAAGTTGGAAGGTTCGAAATGTTCTACCGCAACCCCCTTACCTAGTTCCTTCACGCGACTGAGAAGCCATTGTGATAATCTGAGCAATGTCTCCGCAGCTTCGCTCAATCTGCCCTGACTAGTATGCTCAAACACCTGCCTGATCCTTTCTTGATACTGGTTGAGCTCTTCTTGATGATTAGGACCCTCGGAATCCTGCTGCTGCTCTATCATTTCTTGTGTGGTGCTGTGAGAATATTCGGCCAGGCCAGCGGAGTAAGGTGTGGGAATTGTTTGGCGACTGGACCCTGGTGACTGATACGGGATACTCTGATGGAATTGGGAAGCACCGTATTGCGGATCTGGCGATGTCTGGCCAGAAGGACCGATGGGCTCACCCGCCTGATAATACGACGGAACCCCGAATTGGTTGGGTACTAGCTCTAGTGATGCAGATTGCCGTGGCTGGTATTGTGGCACAGCGCCATAGGATGACCGAGCTTGAGGCTGCTGTGGGACGTTATACACCATTTGTGACGTGTATTGCGGGAAATTCTGTGATCGCGGTTGCCCTTGATCGTAGTCCGGTGGATACTGCAGTGAGCTACTCTGCAATTGCGTTGGTGGGTATTGTGCACTTTGCGGATACCCAAAACCCCCAAACTCCTGATGATGTGCCCCGGAGGCAGAAGCCGCAGTTGCGGAGGTTGGACTCCTGCCCATCATCATCTGAGCTTGCCCAAGCCGTTCCGGCGCGTTACCTTCCGGTGCATCTGATCTGTAGTTCGGGGCAAAGCTCCGAGCGTAGTTTTGATGCTCATACTGTCTTCTCTGACGTCCGTCACCTTCCATTCCACTCATCCGGCCAAGATCAAACGCCCCCGGCAGCAGCCCAGGAATCGGAATCTGACTTGCCGGTGAGGCTGGTGGGGTCGCATAGGCTGCCACGTTTCCGGCCTTCGGTATAGATACCGCTCAACTGGGTTCCGTGCCCCGATACGTAGCAGTCATACGTTGTAGTTGCAGCTTGACGGTCGAACAGCTGGAAACTCAATAGAATACATCAGGAACGAATGAAGGAAACGAAGAAGCGGTGGCTGCTATATATGGGCAAGCTCACCGAAAAACAAGGCGGTCCGGCTATCCTGTGATAGACGGAAAAGATCCAGGTGTAAAGTGGTGGTACAAGATATTAGATGATTGCCGTACAATGGACTCACACAGAAAGTAGTCTCCGGCGAAGGACAAGGATTTGCCCTGAGGAATAACGAATGGACCAAGTCTCGATGATTCTTTGGTAGGCTGCGAATCAGAAAAAAGAGCCGATGTCAGCGGTGAGTGACCGACTGTGGGAGTCCCAGCTCCACAGCTAAGTCGAGCACTGTAAAAGTGTATTACGGAAGAGTAATCAGTTTCAAGGCTGAAGTCCGGGTTATATCCTAGAATAGTGATGTTTGCCGGGCAGAAGAAGATTGTCAGTGAGGCTGGCTGCGGACCCACGCGAAAAGTGAAGGTTGTGTCTTGCAGATGATCGACGTTGGGCAAAGGACCAGGAATTGATGAGTATTAAGTCGTCTAAGAGATTGCGGTTCCTTCGCAGCTCGCTTCCTTCAGGCAAGCCCGGAGGATGTGTGCTTCCAAATCAATGGGATTAGATATGACAGGACTCTCTCGACACTGAACATGCGGCAGCAGCTCACTTTTCAATTTTGTTTTATAGAACGAAAAATGATGCACGACGGAAGCTCCCAATTGGCCGGCATCGAATCTCACGCCATGCGCTCTCTGCCTTGGGGCTGCAGAGCCGGCTGTCCACGAGTATGCTAGGCTAGCTAGTAACGAAGCTACTGTAGGTACAGCAGAACCATGATGCACAGACAGGGCCACCCGCGTTTGTTTGGAGCAATCATGCGGCGCAGGGTAGAGGAAGCGCACCCTGTCAGCAGTTGGTCAAGCGCGAATGATGCCGTGGGGTGCAGATGCAAGACGTTTCAAGTATGAGTAGGTAAAAAGGATTGTGATTTCCCCGAGCAACTGGAGCAAGTCGCGAGGAAAGATAGACAGCATGGCATGAGCTCAGGCTGGTCAGATTTGGTGAAGAGAGTCGGGTACGGAGCAATGGGGTGGGGAAGAGCAAAGAATGGCACCGACTTGGACTATGCTCTCTAGCGCTGGTCATTACCACAGTTCGAGATGGAGCTGCGCTCCCCAGGAGCAGCGCAGTGCCCCTTCATCTCCTTGGCGTAATCAAGCAGTGATGGCCACTTGCGAGATGACGATGACGACAGCTGATAAGGACCAACAGACCACCTACTGAGCTCGAGGTGCCGTCCATATTGTCCGGCCAATCGTCGGCTCCAACACGGTGTTTGAGATGAAGCGTAGTGTTTCAAAACGCTGCTCCTTCACTTCTCCAACATGTGCTTATGTTTAGCTCTTCTGCTGAAGTGAGGATTGCAATTGCCGTGCACCAAGGTCGATCATCGGGCTGTTTTTGCAAGCTTGTCCCCTTTTCGGCCATGAGGCGCCACTCCACCGTTTGGAGAAGGTCTCTAGAGCGTATGTTCAGCTCGCCACGGTAAGGTGGAAGTCCACCCAGGGTAGAAGTAGGAAATTATGGGGGAAATGCTGCTCATCTCCCTGCTGTACCTTCCTTTCTTGCGGCGAGTCTCCCCCGGGCCGAGGGATCATGGCCATGCGGATTACTACGAGACACGGCCGACCAACTGTGAGAAGTGAAGAGTTAAGATACGGATGTAAAGGAGCCGAAGGGATATTCCCAGTGTAGGTTGGGGCTGACGAAGTTGGTCCTGTTCAATGGTGAAGGTCGAAAAAGAGGGCAAGTTGATCGACATGAGCTTCGTTTGGGTCGGCGTAGTGACTTCCCAAGGCGAGTTTGAGGAGGTAAGGTCGGTCATCTAATTGGGTACCAAGTTGCGGGCTGGCCGTTGATCGGATTCGCCTCATGACGGGAGTGGGAAGTGTGGGAAGTGGGACTGGAGGTGTCTAAGGTAGGTTAGCAGACTAGGCTCGTATCACCATGGCCATGATCCCAGATCCATGAAGTGATCCCCCTTGCTCACCCTTCCAGAGTAAAACTATCTATTCTTGTCCTCCCAAGCCTCATTATTCATCGAGAATGATGACGAGGAAGCCGAGGTTCGCGGAGGTTTGGAGCATTCAGCTCTGGTGTCAATAATAGCAATGGTGGTGGGACGAGTGTTATACTGCAGAATGAGCGTACTGATCCTGGCGAGACCTGGCTGTTGCTGAGGAACCTGGCGGCCACGATCCCGGTCGCCAACGTTGGGATGCGCCGCGTAAGTTACGAAAGCAACGACGGCATTCGGATGCATGTCCCAAAATTCAGTCGCTGTTCAATCGGTTGCTGCTGTTGAGACTCCTCCTATCTCTCACACCCACAGAAATACCTACTACGGCTGAGACCCCGCAGCACATGGCGGCCAACGTGAGAGGCCTGCTACCACCCATAACGAACCGCTGTCGCAACACACCTTACTTACCAAGCACAAACAAACGGACACTGTCGTCCGAGCATTATTCTTGCAATTTCCACTTATCTCTTAGGCGAAGAAGCGCTGGACCGTCGCCTCTCTCAAAACGTGGCTGCCACATGCCCATTCGCGACATTCGTACTCCCTACAACAGTCCGACCATTCTGACGTCTCACTATCTAACTCTTCCCAAGCCTCTAAGCCTTTTAGAATCAGGGGTACAGACCTTAGCTCGCGCATTTGCCTTGTAGCTTTTAGTCCAACGGATATTGTCTCGGTAAATGGGCTCTGTCTACTTAATGCCTGTTCATCTTCATCAGAGGTTTGGTTGCTTGTGTTGCCGAAAACCTTCTCCTGCTAGTATGAAGGCATCTTAGAGAAAACCGAGGCTCGCATCACACTTGAAATATGACACCTTAATCGATGCTGCCAGACGATGATCCCGCGAGAGAAACATGAGTTTGAACAACMCAACGCCCAATGTTAAGATTTGTAAATTACTATGGTTTCATAGCTTCACAATTCAACGTGATCGGGTCTCCGGCTCGCTCCAATTAGCTCAGCAAGCCGAAGTCTTCGAATAGGAAACCCTTCCAAGCGAGCTTATCGCTTCACCCATGCGGGCATTTTCCTCGCTTTCAACTTTCCCGGTTTCTTCCTCTCCACCTTTCGAGGATCTCGTGTTACACAGCCAGCTACGTATCATCGTCAGTAATGTCCCTGTATACTAATTTCATCATAACGGGGCACATGGATCGGCACGTACCTCGTCTCAAAGCTGGCTTGAGGCCTGGCTCATGAACCATCAAGGCCTTGGCTGTTCCCAGTGTCAAAGCCTCTGCCTGCCCCGTCGTGCCACCACCAGACACCAAAGCCCAAACGTTGTACTTGTCCATCCTACCCGTAGCCTTGAGAGCCCAAAGAGCACTTTCCCGATCATGGATTCTGCCAAAGACGTTGTTGATACTCTTACCATTCACCAGCACTTCCCCCTCGCCGTGCACCAGATATACTTTGGCACTGCTTGATTTTCTTCTCCCAATGCCGCAAGCTCTTCCTTCTTCATCCACCACGGCCGGTCGTTTTGTCACAGCATACGGGTTGATGTCTCGCTTGTAGATTCGCATCGCCTGTTGTAAATCTGAAGGCATTACGGCTGGATGGATTTGGTTGAGTCGTTTCAGCACTTCAATGACTTGGTGGTACTTTGAGGCACGAACTGGCTCCCCGACAAGCAGCCGGTATTGAGAAACTGTTCGCCACGCGACTCGGGGAGCTTGGCCTGGGGCGACGGTTGGGAGTGTCTGGTATTTACGAAGTAGAGCTTGGAGATTCAGGAGGTTGTCGGTGAATTCGGGCCTACCGGAGAAGTAGGAGGGCGATGCAGGAACTACTCTGGCGTTGTGAACATTTGGTGGAGGGAGATAGTCTGGTGCTGAGAAATCGATTGGTGGTGCTGCGACAGCTCGCCCAGGCAGAGATGTGGTAATAGATCGCGCGGACGAGGGTCGCTGGGAAGGTCGAAGTATTCGTGTACGGCATACAGGGCACCGGTATATCAATCGTGCGGGTACATGGAATTGCTGCTTGGCGGCCATTTGATTTACCTGCGATGAGTTTACAGTAATGTATATCGGGGGCACCGAAGTGAAGTACAATAATAAAAAAGAAATGGCGCGTCTCTCATAAGGCTATCATTTCGGAGAAAACTCGGCCCCACAAATTTCGACTCATAGCATTTGCTTCTCCAACCACTTCACCTACTGATCCCGCTAAATTTATACAATCATGGCTTTCGGTAAGCTGTACACGTATGAGGTAAATATCCTGCTCTTTACCTGTAATTCGAGGTCATTGATCTTGTCCAGGGTAATGTTCGCTCTACAGCGATCAGAGCAGTAGCCAAAGCCAACAAACTTGACCTCGAAATTGTCAATACCGTCCCACATGAAGGCGTTTCTCAGGACTACCTGAAGATCAACCACCTTGGCAGGATCCCATCATTCGTGGGGGCTGATGGCTATACCCTTACTGAATGTATCGCAATTGCGATTTACAGTACGTAAGCTTTGTGCAATGCATAGTACGCACACCGCATGATGAGAAACTACCACATACAGTTATCCCTGTCTGAAGATCACTGTTGAGACACATTCACACTCTGACGCTCCCCGGAAATTCCTACTCTCGGTTCGATATAATACTGCAGGGCTTGGGCTAATGTTTAGCAGTTACCTCGCAGAACGAGAAGACGAGCTTGCTAGGCAAGACCAAACAAGATTATGCATCGATTGTCCGATGGATGTCCTTTGCCAACAGCGAAGTCCTCCCGGGAATTTCTGGATGGTTCAGACCCTGCATTGGCCGTGATCCATTCAACAAGAAGAGCGTGGAAGATTCAAAGAAAGCTGCTCTCCAGGCTGTGAAGGTCCTCGAAGAACACCTTTGGGTCAATACCTTTCTAGTCGGCGAACGCCTGTCTTTAGCCGATCTCTTTACTGCAGGCCTCATCTCACGAGGCTTCCAGTACTTCTTCGACAAGAAATGGCGGCAAGAAAACCCCAATGTCACGCGCTGGTACGAGACTGTCTGTAACCAGCCAATCTACTCTGCAGTGGCAGAAGAGCTGTCATTCATCGACGAAGCTATCAAGGAGATTCCCCCGAAGAAAGAGAAAGAGGAGAAACCAAAGAAAGAGCAGCAAACCCCCAAGACTGCGCCCAAACCTAAGGCGAAAGAAGTCGAAGAGGAGGAAGAGGAGCAGGACAAGCCCGCGCCAAAACCAAAGCATCCCCTTGAGTCATTGCCAAAGCCTGATTTGGCAATCGATGATTGGAAGCGCAAGTATTCCAACGAAGAAACCAGAGAGGTCGCCTTGCCATGGTTTTGGGAGAATTTCAATCCCGATGAATATTCGCTGTGGAAGATTGACTACAAGTACAACGACGAGCTGACGCAAACCTTCATGTCGTCCAATCTAATCAGTAAGTCTTGTCGATTGATACACGGCCCATAGAGCCTTTGTGACTGACTCCCATCTAGCTGGGTTCTTTACCCGTCTCGATGCCTCTCGTAAATATCTATTTGGTTGCGCTTCGGTCTATGGCAAAGCCAATGATTCCATTATCCAAGGTGCTTTCATGGTCCGCGGGCAAGAGGCTCATCCAGCCTTTGATGTAGCGCCAGACATTGACAGCTACGACTTCATAAAGCTGGATCCCTCGAAAGACAAGGAATTCATCAATGACATGTGGGCTTGGGACAAGCCCGTTGAGGTCAATGGCAAGGCTTACGAATTTGCGGATGGCAAGATATTCAAGTAGAAGGCTAATGGAAATGAGAGATGTAGAGAGAAATGAGATGCGGTGATGTATCACGCAACGGAACAATGTGCCGGCGATTTGTTCAGGCTTGCTTGTATTTTACAGCAAAAACAATTAGAAGATCAGAAACAGTTAAATTTTTGAACAGTCCATCCATTTATGTTCGAAGGCATTCATCGAGCGCTGGTAATTTGGCTCTCACGAAGATTCGTGAAGATAGACATTGTATCAGACTGAACAACTTTAAACGGTCGACGTTATCAAATATTCAACAGGTTTCGTCGGCAGCTACATCGCCGTATTAACGCCCAAATGCTCGATGATTGGTATCGCAGATTCTTCCTACAGAACAGAACGGCTGGACAAAATACAGAGTCGTCAAACTAATGAGTATGCTAAGCTCATTCAATCACATATATCGTTACAGCGTCCGCAGCTCGACCGCTCAAAAGAGCGATGGCGAAAATTTACATGAATTCGCTTGCTGGGAAGTACCGAGGACCTGCAAATCCATGGGCGATGATGCTCTGGATATCGATATTCTGATCTTCCGCCGGACTCCACAGCTTCAGCAAGATATATCTGCCAGATCTAACGGCGCAGGTTAGATGTACAGGAGCCTATCAGGAAGACACGGTCTTAACTCACACCATCGGCTCAAACTTCACGCTGACCATACTCTTCTCCTTCTCGATGAAGATTGCGGCATGTGGCACCAATATATCCGTACCTTCTTTTGCGCTACCACTCTCTTCGGCACCTGAGAGCTCATCGATTCCGATCATCCGAGGAGCTGTCCTCCTTCGTTGCCTCCGGTTACCTGGCGCTTGTCGTCGTCTTCTGCCCGTGCCTGTGCCCAGAACATAAGTCGCAATATCCGGATCATCCATCTCTTCTGAAGAGTATTGAGATGGTATCCTGTCTCGGTGATGGCGATCTGCCAGCGTAGCTTCGCTGGACTCTTCTTCGTCGTCGTCGGAATGGTTTTCGCAATCGATGCTGACATTAAAGTGAGACAGTATGGGTCGGGTGTCGTTACTTACAACATACTGTAGACCTGAGTTGCGAGCTTGACTTGCCGAGCCATGCCGGGCATTGGTGCCATTACTAGATATCGGAGGGGGAATAAATCGATGGGCGCCGTCTTCTGCTCGCCGCCGAGACGGAGGCCTACGATGCTCAGGGTCCTCATGCAGGGTAGAATGGTGGTATTGGTTCAGTGGCAAGTCTAGTGCTTGAGACGAGCTAGATGGCGATGAAGATGGAGAAAGCGAAGGTGAAGCGGATTGTCTGATGCTGTAACGGGAGGCCTTCAAGATCAATCCTTCCAGGTCCATGGCCACGAAGACCATTCCTTCTTGTATAGGTGCCGTAAATCCGGTCTCAGGGGCCTTGACGACAAGCCTTTGGAGGCAGAATGGTACACCGCCCTCATGACGCAAGACCAAGTCGCATTTGCTGCTGCGAGTGCAGTAGACCGAGAGGTCGTTGTGCAGGACATTTTCCGGGCGGTACTTGTCTTTGCCATATTCATGTAGCCCCCCGTCGCAGAAAACTATCTCCATCCTAAGAGGACCAGGGACGACTTGACCACGATAGCCATAATGTGGGCCAAAGTCCTTTGCAAGCAGACCGTTGTTCAATTTACGCCTCTTCGCCCTTTGTCGGTCGACTTCGCCTACCGGGGTCTCACGTGGGTATTCTGGGGCGACGACGCCCAAGCTCACCTGTGACGACGGTGGACCGAGGGCTACACTAATAGTGGAGCTTGCTTGATTAAGTCGGTTTACGGCATCTTGGATCCTTTGAGATCCTCTGCGGAATATTCGATTTTCCCTCAATGTCTGAGACGACGAAGAGAGAAGGTCTGCGCCTACTTGGTGGGAACGAGATTGATGAATTACGGAGGTAGGTATGTGGGTAATATCTGTTGCGGAAGTGTGAAGGCGAGCACTACGACGACTTATTTCGGCTTCGGTCTCTTGTAGGTGAGCTTCTAGGAGTCTTCGCTGGTTTTCAAGATTGGTTGAGGGCACTTGTCGGATTGAAGAGCCTCCTCTAGAGTGAGTGATGGGGTGATTCTGAGTGATATGCGAACGGCTTCGGGTGATTTGGGGACCCCACGTCGAGGCAGGGGGGAAATCGAAGTTTCCAGACTGCTACGCGGTCAGATACGAAGGCGTCGATCAAATGCATCAGCAGCAGCAGGAATGTGGGACAAAATGAAGGAGCTCAGGCGTACCATACTTATAGGAGAGAATGGAGTAGGCATGTAGCGCTTGCGACGAGATCAAGGCAGTCATCCATGTACTTTTACATACTCTTTGATTCAACAAAGCCTGGGGGATTAAATTGATAGCTCGGGAATGCAGGACACTTGTTTGTTCCTGATGATCCGGTTGTAGATGCTAGGAAAAGACGATAATGAGGTCCTCCGCGTCAACGTGCATCCGTCATCAAGCGCCATCGACAGGGGTCCCTTTCAGCCGCTCAGGGGTCATTAAATCAGGCTAATCCAAGACTGGAATATCAAATGGTTCGGCTTGTTTTGTCTAGTCAACGACCCATGATGATAGGCGTGGAAGCATCCGAAGCTTGTGTGTAGTCGTAAATTGGTGCTGTCTCAAAGACTCCCGATTTTTATGGCGGACGAAATTGACGTTCTAAATGCAGAACAACAATTAAGCATTCTGAGGTATAACTGTTGCTTTCTCCACACGCTCCATCAATTGATACCAACACGTCGGCTGACTGCATTGGGCGAAGACACTTCAAGATTAAATTTTTCAATTGAGTATGCTACCGCGTCATTGATTCTATTCAAATACCTTAGTTCAAGCTATTCTTGTAGCTTCTTTACCTCACTCTTTCCCATTTGTGCATCTACGAGTACTACAATGGCTGGATCCGAGCAACCGGCAAGTGACGGATTGCTAGTCGATCTGTCTTCTGCTGTGGGAATTCCTGCGTCACAGTCCTCGCCTCAAGCCGGAGCCCAAGCAATCAGTGCTGGTATGTTCTACGCTCGACTGATGCTTTGTACTACCCGGCTCAGACTCACCCGTTTGTAGCTGAGATAGCGCTGTATGATCGTCAAATTCGCCTATGGGGTGTTCGAGCACAAGAAAAGTATGATGCTGCCGCTGGGGGATTGGAGGGTAGAGTTTGTATTAATCTTGGTCAGACTGCGTTCCGCTAATATTTTGCTCATCGGAATGCGAGCACTCGCCAATGAGATTGCGAAGAATCTGGTCCTCGCTGGCATAGGATCCTTGACCATTCTGGATGATCAGATAGTGACCGAGGACGATCTGGGCTCACAATTCTTTATCTCCGACCTCCATCTAGGCATAAATGTACGCTCATTCTTGTGCGAGCAGTATTCGCGTACTTACTAATCGTTGCTCATAGCGCGCTGTCGCTGCCGTCACGCAAGTGCGAACCCTTAATCCTCGGGTGGCTCTTCACGTGGACACGGAGAATATATTAAGCAAATCACCGGAGTTCTACTCCCTATTCGATATGGTCATCGCTACCGATCTAGACCTTACGCTTCTGTCTAATATCAACGCCGCCTGCAGGTTTGTTGGTAAACCATTCTATGCCGCCGGCAGCCATGGCATGTACGGTTTCGTCTTTGCAGACCTCATCACGCATGAATACGTTATTGAGAGAGAACAATCGAATCTACCTACTGAGCTCAAAGCAGAGACATTGACGAGGAGCATCATAGCCACCAGCATGAAAGAAGAAAACGGCAAGCAGATAGAGATGGTTAAGAAGCGGGAGATTTATTCGCCAATCAATCTCGCAAATACCTCGCCATTACAGGCAGAACACCTTGGTTCAAGGAGGCGTAAGTTGCAAGTACCACCCCTACTAACCTGCTTACGTGCTCTATGGGAGTTCCAAAGCCTCTCCCAGCAATCGTTACCCACACATTCGCACGCCGATCTCGAGCTTTTTACCAAACTAGCCACGGAAAAGCACAAGGAACTACAGCTTCCGGCCGAGACTTTGCGCAGTGAATTCTTGAGGAGTTTTCTTCAAAACGCGGGCAGCGAGATCGCTCCTGTCACGGCGTTCCTTGGAGGTCAGCTTGCGCAGGATGTCATTAATGTCCTAGGCCAGCGGGAGCAGCCTATTCAAAATTTTCTTCTGTTTGATTGTGAGGAGTCGAAAGGGCCAGTCTATGCATTGCACCCCATCTTTCCTCCATTGGATGCATTGGATGTACCTGTAACGTAATTTGAGGCAGCGAGATACCCTTTGCATAGGTCGAAATATATGGTGAAGGCGGTGTCTGTGGAGCATAAGGTGATACTTTGTCCGTCAATGGATTTTCAACTCCAGCTTGCCCGAAGATGATGTTACACCGCCAGTCACAGTCCAACTCCCCTGTTCTATAGTCTTACCGACCTATAATGCATATAACCCAGGGAAGGCACTATATCACTTCGAGTTGATAATTCTGTTAAAGATTGACAAAAATTGACAATATACCCGGCGGAACCGGGGCGGAAATAGATAATTCATTGGTACTGTATTGCAACGAAGGTGGACTTGTGGTGCAATGTTATTTAATAGAGCAAGAACGCGGTAGAGTCCGTGTGTCCTAGGATTTCCTGGCCATGGTACTGATTGTACCTGGCACTCTGCCACAGTCAGCACAGGGCGAAATGAACGCAACGCGTAGCTAGAAATGAATATTCGAAATGGCTTGGGATATTGTTTCAAGAACTCCGTTCTCGACGCAAGATCGCCGTACGTACCATTATGCGAATCAGACTCGGCAGAAGAAGTAGTCTTGGTCAATTATGGGGCAGGAAATGAATACCGTAAAAAATAAAGCTCCTTGTCACCTGAAAATGTCTCGATGAATGAATTGCCAGTGGAAAAAGACGGTCATGAGAACTGAGTATTCTGGCATAAATAGGAACCTATCGCTACACATTGTTTTGGTATTGCCGCCAACCGGAAAACAGGATACCGGAACAAGTACATCAATTCGACAGGAGCAAGAACACAAAACGGCAATCGAACATGGTATACCCAACGGCCAAAGAACGACTTCCGCCAGCAGCAGGATCCATGAGTCCACCTCGCGACGTACTTGATAGTTCTTATACAGTACCTTCCATCAATCCGTTCATCACATATAATTCATGACCTCGTCCAAACCTCCCTACTACCGCGGCTTGATCTTTCTGGTCCCGTATCCATGACGACCCATCAGCATACTACCACATCCGCAGGGTCCGAACCCAAGTTTGAGCCTTGAGCCAAGAAGCCGCTATAGTGATCTCTACGTGAATTCTCTTGCTCCATCTCCATTCCAATGCCACTATCATCGGGGACACTGTCCCGAAACGTTTCAGTCATCTTCTCATGCTGAACATGCACTGATGGCGCCATGGGCCCGTCCGCCGATTGCAAGGATCCGTACTGATTATCGTGAAAAGGGACACTGGCCCCTCGGCTCGGATCATGATTGGATTTGTGATTCGCATCCCTGCCCCCAAACCGATTTGGCGGCTCAACACTTTCACTGACGGCTGTCCTGGGTCTCGATCCTCCAAAAACTTCACTGGCATCGTCGGCCGGGAATTCAACCTCTGGAGCTACTTCACGTCTTCCTCTCATTCTCATCGTGTCCGGGGTATGCTCCATGAAACCGCCTTTCTCGGCCATCCATAGCAACATCTCATCTACCCACGTCTTCGTGACCCACCATGATCCAAAGCTCAGTGCCTGTGCAATGGTGATATCTCGCAACGCTGCGTTGCCAACAGATCCGGCGCAGTGAAGCAAGGTGCGGGCATCAGCTCGTGGGAAAAGTAGAGGAAGTCTCTGGAGGAAATTCGTCCATCGGTCGAGCACACCCTCGGTAGAGCTATCATCAATTCCGGGATGCCCATGGTTTGCATAATTTGAAGAGGGTTCGGATAGAGTTTCCGAGTAGATGGGATCCATACCCCCGTACGCTTGTGTCCTCAGGGGCCCGAGAAGATGACGCATTTCGGTGGCGAGTATCTGCAGAGTGCGCTGGTATCCGACCCCAGGGAGGCTACTCTCAGCGACCTTCAACGGTTTGACGTAGAGTACCCAGTCGTGCCACATTTGGTCACGGTTGGCATCGTTGGTAAGCATGTTGGCTGCGGCATGAGCAGTGGCGTTGACTCGAAGTAGGCGATCCAGTAAACCGGCAAAAACGGTCGCGGGTCCTATCTTAGCATCTCGAACGTGCTGCGGATGGTTCTGAAAAGTTTGAGTGAGGTGGTTCGTCAACTTGGTGGAGATGGCACGGAAGGTGTCGATGACTCGCATTGGTACTACCTGCAAAGCTAGAGGTGATACGAACTGCACCATCTTCTGATACATGAGCCAGTCGCACTCTTTAATCCAAGCAGCTATACTGGGGTGTGCAAACAATCTCTGGACCGGTACGGCCAGCAATCCATGGAATGAGGTGAAATGATGCCATAACATCCGTTCCTTGCAGAAACGGAACGAGTCGATGACTGAAATGCAATGAGTACGATACAGGGCGGCTAGTCCCTCAGCTGTATCAGGATCGGTGCCGATGGGAACAAAGCCGTGAATGCTCGGTAGTGCAACAACTTCGTCCTCGCGGTAAGACGGGTTCTCTCTGCTTGAGAACTTAAGCTCATAATTTACCATGTTTGAACGCGACGGAGCTTTCTGCATGTTGCCAGACGCCGTCTGTAGATAAAGGCACTCGGGGACTTTGCTGCGATCTTGCAAATGGCTAAATGTGGAGCTCATTGGAATATCTGGCGATGGGAAGACTGCTGTATCTGCGGGGAGCCGTGTCCTGTTGTTCTTTCAGTCCGAGTGCATGGATACATTGGACGCACTGTTGAGCGCTACAAACATGTTGGATCGCAGGTGAATGAAACTTACCCCTTTGAGCGTTCCATCTCTGTGTATGCCTCTCGAAGACCATAAGCTGAACCTGCTTCACCAAGTTCCGGTCGGTCGTCCAACAAGGTTAGGTCGACGTAATGATACTTTGATTCACCCCTCATTCCTAGTCGCCGTGTTTGTATACCGGGAAAGATAATTCGCACGAGTTTACCAAAAGAGGCACAGTTCAATGGAGGAACTCGTTCAGTCCCGCACCTAGTAGMGTAATGGGCGAAGACACGGTTTCTCGGAACCGAGTTGTTCCCTCTTTGACATGATGAGTTCAACCTGCTTGCATCAGGACCCAATCTGCTTTCAAGGCTCCAGGTCACCTACCATAGCATCGCAAATATTTGCTTCGTCTTCTCTGACCGAGGACCACGTTCGTTCGCAAGCACCTGCGCTGCAACATCTTTCAATGAGCGACCTACGTTCTCCCGGAACAACTTTTTCAGTTCGATATCGTTTGCGATGCTGGAAGCAGAGCCCTTCTTCTTTCGACCGTCCCCAACAACCTGCTCTCCATTGGTATGCTCAAACCCTTGAGAGTCTCCCTCGTAGGAATGATAGTGGTCCAACGAGGGCCTTTGGATTGTGGGGTCAATGTTTGGGCTGTGTTCCAGACCGGTGCCACGTTCATGAGTGAATATGTTATGAGGTGGCCCCCCTTGTCGCCCACCAGATGGATCTAGTTGATATGCTTGATTCGGATTCGTCAACTGCCGTTCTGTACGGGTGATCATCTCCTCTGGCGTAAAATCGAATGGCCGGCCTGATACATGCTGTGAAGGTGGCGCTTGCGACTGTGCGGTGGACTGATGGTGGTGGTAGTATGGCTGTGTGCTCGCAGAAACGATACTTGTGGTTGAAGCGCGCGACTTGGTCCTTCGACTACTAGATGTCGACCCGGCGGTACTGGACCGAGGTCGTTTGACTCCTGCGACGACGTTGGTCGTACTGTCATGAGGTATGAAAAGCGTAGGCCCTGCGACCTACGAGACTACTGTCAGTCGACCATCGGTGTGAAGGATAGTAAGACGAACCATCGATCCTGAAGCCATGACGGAGACAGTCGGTGAGTTCCGTCGAGCACAGTTATCGTACCAAGGCTGACAAATTCCCAAGGGCACTCACTACTCCTATCCAAGATGATGCTAGGAAGTCATTTTTCCTGGTCGTATTGGGAGTTTCAATCGCAATGTTTGGGTTGTTAGTAAACAGAGCTAGTGCGGTCGTCGTGTGATTACGTGATCAGTCGACTCGATCCACCAACATTCTGCCTTGGAAATGTGATCGATTACGAGCCTCAGAAATCTTATCTCTTCTACAACCATCACCATCAACCCAGCAATCAACTCCATCTGTAACAACGACTCGCTCCATTGCAAACTAGAGTTCCACTCTCTTTCACCACCATGTCCTTCCAAGATCGTGCCCAGCATCAGATCGGGCAGATTGATAAGGAGGTCAGTCCTTCCGTGACCGGCTGCTTCCTTCCTGATAGGCCTTTAAAAAACTCTGAGAACCTTGAGTCGCTGACATCTCAATCCTCGGATAGCTTTCAAAGTATCCTGCTCTCAATAACTTTGAAAAACAAACATCGGTTCCCAAAGTGTATGCCTTCCTCGGCATTGTCGGCGTCTACTTCTTCTTAGTCTTTTTCAACATCGCTGGCGAGTTCCTCGTCAATTTCGCAGGATTCATTATCCCGGGATACTACTCGTTGGATGCCTTGTTTAGTGCAGGCAAGGCCGACGATACCCAAGTAAGTTTTCCAGCCGCTCTCATACCCCATCGAAGCTTTTCCGCGGATTTTCGAGATCAAAAAGTAATAGCTGACATCTATTTTAGTGGCTTACGGTACCTATCACATCTTGTCTTCCTGGCTGATTGCGACTGATCGAGTGCTCAAAGTATTGGGTAGTCTACGCTTTCCTAACAGTGTTTGAGAGTATGGTTAGCGCGGTGTATTGGTTCCGTAAGTTGTTGATATCTGCCGCCTCTGTAAACGAAAGCTAAACCTCAGCAGCATTCTACTACACTTTCAAGTTCTGCCTGGTGTTGTGGATGGCGCTCCCTCAAACTGGGTTGGTCCAATGATGCGGAGCAGAGCGACTCATCGAAGCTAACCTATAATGCAGAGGCGCTCAGATCATCTTCCGTTCCCTCATCCAGCCAGTCTTCTCTCGATACTTTTCTCAGAGCGGGTCTACAGCAGCCAACCTTCGCTCGCAAGCCGACCAAGCATCCAAATCTCATGCTTCCTAAACAGGCTATACCCGCCAATCGGACCCAGGCCGACCACGATGGTAATGTGGATTGTCTTTGATGTTCTGGTGGCTCGTTCTCTCAACAGTGATGAGATAAGAGGAATCAATTTCGCTGAGCGTGGAAGCTGCTTGAACAACTTGCTTGAGACGGGGCTTGATTTATAGAACTCGTGCAGCGTGTCCCTTTCCTTGTACAGTACTCTGATTTTAATGAAGCCTGCACCACTGACGAGGCTGTCGTCTGTGTTTCTTCATCCCCGGTCTTCTCTATGACCGATCACATATGATTTACCCTCATGAGGCTCATGCATTATCGTCACTAGTCGAATCGAATGTCATTAAAGCGATCGCCTGGTAGGTCGTCGTCGTTGTCGTTTCAGATCCTCCATGCTTCATGTAGCTCATGAGAAGAAACCTATACTCTTCCCATCGTATTCCGCCCGAGGGTTTAACAAGATTTCATATGGGAATGGGTTTGTCTCGCTTGTGGTGATGGGTGGTATGTGCTCTTTATCGCGATTCACGATTTTGACAATATTCATAGCTGTTTTATGAAGAGCTGGTGCTTCGGCCCTCAGTAGAGTCATGCGCTCTGACAGGAGATCAGTGCATTGGGACTTGACCAGCGCAGAACCTGGCTTACCTGTTTCAGTCCTGGGAGTAGTGAGAGTGATTTTCAATTTCCACACTTCCCAGCAGATCTCTTCCTCACTCCTGCCAGTTCCGGTCAGCCAGCCACCAAGTCCGCTTGCTTTCCTTCTTTTCTTTTCGAAAAAGCGAACACCGAGTTCACCGCGCGAGCCACCGGTTGGAGACGAAGTTGACGAGAGTTGCCGGACCAGTTGACCGACCCGGGTCTCAATTAGGGTTTCTAGTTCCGGGTCTGCAACGACGGGGAGAGTCAAGTCAAGCACCTCGAGGAAGGAAGGGCGCATAGAAGGAAAGTAGCGGTGAAAGAAGATAGTATGGAGAATGCCTGAGACATTAAGTGTCAACAATCAACGCTCTCTCCTGCAGCTGCATACGCACCTCGGACAATATCTTTTACACAAGTGGGGTCTGCCAGTACTTCCAGAATGTATTCTGGTCGTTTGCGAGGCTCCATTCTGATAGTATGCTAATCAAGCATCAAAGCGATGGGAAACGTCGTCCTATGTCTTGTACTACAAATACCTTTTATCTTTCTCGCAATCACATCCCCTTTGGACGGGCATATCTAGGTTGCCCCACTTCGTTACAACGGACGGACACTAAGATCTTATCTTATCAACACCAAGCCTTGAGCCCCTGCACATGCTGATCCCGGCCACTTCAATTCGTATCCTCGACTTCATCTCGGGAAGCCAAGTTCTCTCGGCTCTATGCGAACAGCGTACCACAAGAGCTGTCGCATTGCCATCAGTCCAGCTATGTGACGTTTGTCAGTCGTGTGACTCATTATGATTGGTACTACCAGGAGATGGTTCAGAAGAAACCGAACAAACCTCGCCGTCGGCGTCGGCGTGCTTGGAGTTGGATATGTTGCCGGCCAATATGTTATGTCCAAGGTGGTCGAAGCAAGGCAGCGGATGGTCGAGGATCGTGTAGCCAAGGAGAAGTGAGTCTGCCACCGTATACCCCTAATTGAAGACCACCATTGACTTTGGCAAGCTTGCGCCGCCGCTTCCAACAGAACCAGGAAGATTGTACCATCACTGTCCTCGCACTAATGCCTACCGCCACTGAAAATGTCCTCGACGCTGTGCCTGTGGAACAAATCACGCAAGACCTACAGCAGAAGAAAGCAGAGAGATTGGGAAGAAGTGCTGCTTCATTGGACAGCGTTCCCCCCTTACCATCTACAGGGCCATCGAGTGTTACGGATGATGACGATGGAAAGAGCCTTGCAAGCCTCCAAACCGATAGCTATATCCACGCAAGTCAGGTAGCAACTTCAAGCCCTAGTAATGGGGAGCCTGGAACCTCAAGGCCGATGAAGAGCAAAGCTCAACTGTGGAATGACTTAAAGATTAATTCTATCACTAGGGCTTTCACACTACTGTATACTCTGTCTCTTTTGACACTACTTACACGCATACAATTGAATCTTCTAGGCCGCAAAAATTACTTGTCTAGTGTCGTGTCTACAGCTTCGCACCCCCCGCAAGATCCCACAATCAGCTTAGAGAATCGTGATGATGATAACACAGATCAAGCGTATGGAAACGACTTTCAAACGAATCGCAAGTTCTTGACTTTCAGCTGGTGGCTGCTTCATCGCGGCTGGAGGGACGTACGGGAAAAGGTGGCAACGGCAGTACGAGCCGTTTTCGGGCCCCTCAATCCAAGAGAGGAGATCCCTCTAGAGAAGCTATCGGCTCTTATCCTTGAGGTTCGGATGCGAGTCGAAGGCGCTACCCCAGAAGAGCGAAGGTGAGCTTTGTCAGAGCTCAGGAAACAGCTTTCGTACTCTGGACTGATAGCATTAGATCTCACAGATGGCTCCCTTACCTCTTACCGCCTCCCGACCAGGAAGAAGTGGTCCTCCATGAATCCGGCATGCTCAAGTCCCCTCCAAAATCACAAGATGCATCTATACGCTCCCCGTCGCCTTCCCCCAGCACAACCTCTCCATCGCCTCTCTCTGCAAGTCGCCCGCTCCGCCGTCTCTTAGATGAGACATCAGACCTCATTGAATCCCCACCATTCACTCAGGTCCTCACCCTCCTCCTTGACACTACCTTCTCCCACCTTACAGATCACCAAATTCGCACCGATGCCTACAAGCTCCCTGACCTCTCCAGCATCCCTCGCTTGCAAGAAGTGCCAAACCTTGGATCTGGTCTCGCGAAAGCGAAATTGGCCAACGTCTTAGCTGTCATGACGAGACAGGCACATGTGATCGGCAACGGTGTACCGAACGAGTATGCGCAGGCTATTGAAGGGATCAAGGAGCTGGAGGCGTTCGCGGCGGTTATTTACAGTAGCCAGTTCGAGTTCGAGGCGCTGGGAGACGGTGAAGGCAATGGGGCGGGAGAGGCGCGGAAAGAGGAGGAAGAGAGGGAGGAGAGGAAGCTGGAGGCGGGCGTAACAGACGTAGCGACAAGAATGTTTGAGACGGTTTGGGGGAGGATCACTGGGTAATAACCATGGCCCCGATTTGGGCTATAGCTTGGGAGTTCGGAATATTGAGCGCGTTGACTGGATCATGCAAGCTACGTGTGAGATCTGTAAGACTAATAAGCATTAGGAAGAGTACTGGAACGGCGTGTTGTATTGGATATACATGTTTTAGAGATCATCGATCCTACAAAGAGTGGTTTTGATGAACATTGCACGGAATCTCACTGTGTTTTCCTCCGCCAAACCTCACGTCCCAATCTCCATTCTTCCGTCAGTGTCCTTGAAAGCTTCCAAAACACCCACGCGGCTCCGATTATGATGACACCCACCGTCGCACCCTCAACCCATCCTGTCCTCTGTAGATCCACTACAGGTATACGCACCTCTTCCATCAACCGGCCCCCTTCAACCGCCGGTTGCGGTTGCAAGTGATAGAACATCGTCCGTGGACCAAAAAGGGCCTCGTAGCCCAGATTGACTCGATCAAACGGGTTGACGTTCATCTTCGTCCCTTCTTCGGCGGGGCATGCCCAGAAGACGACAGGGCAAGGGACTTGGACAGCGGACATTCCGCCTAGAGTAGGCGGCAAGTAGCGCAAGTGTAAGGGGATATCTGCAAGCCATGGCCTATCCTTGCTCTGCAGCGAATCGTCAACATTAGGGGCAGGAGGGGCAATCTCCAATAGCAAGGCGGAGCCCCAGTTCTGGATTACCCATTCTGGGGCTTCCAGATCGGTCTCACCAGATAGGGCACGGATGGCGCGGAGGTTTTTAGACGTAAGGAAGTTGGTGGATGAAAGCTGGTACTGGTCGACAAAGAGAGATGAGGGGAGGGTGACGTAAGCGTGGAGACGGCATGCTGGAGCTGGGGACGATACGGATGAAGAGTGGAACGTCAGGCGCAGGGTGGGGTGAAGACCTGTGGGTGGTGGAAATGTGATGTGAAAACTCGAACCTAACGTAGATGGGACGAGATGGTGTCTACTTGGAAAGGAGAAACGGGTGGGGTCTAGAGGGGAACATTATAGGTTTCGTTATCCTTGAAGGGAGGAGCGAACATACTCGGTTTTATGTCTTGGCCTATGATAGTCAGAAAGCCTCCTAGTACGAGCTCTTCTGGCCCTATCGGTTGCTCACTGCCTAGAAGGCCTACTTCAGTGTTTGAAGAGTTCCTGTAAGATGTTATGTGCTCATCCCAGCCCTCTAGATCGGGTGGTTTATGATGAAAGGATGTTAGAACTAGGTTGCGAGATATTGCATCGTAGTCAATGTCAAGGTAATCCGCTTGTTGAAGGCGGTTTGCTCCTCTCAAACATCGAGCGTCGGAATGTTGGCATAGATTTCGCTGGATGTAGGGTATAAATTCCTCCAATGAAGCCAAGACCTCATAACAATGAAAAGCCGAGGATGTGGTGAAACGAGATGTGATTGTCGGCGAAGGGATAAAGTTTGCCTAGCTTGGTCAGCAACAAGCTGGGGCAGAAACTCTCTCGGTTTCTATACCGGATCTGCTGTACATTGCATGCGTTCTCCGAAGGCTTCGAGGAAGAATGGGCGCAAAGCATTGCTAAAGATATTCAATTTGACTACTCAAAACGGAAGCGAGCTAGACAGATGTACATACGACGTATGGTTTGACTGCGGAGTCCAAAAGAGATGCAAACCAGATGAGAGTGTCGAAAGGAAAGGGGCAACTAAGGGGTACGGAGTCTGCGATACCCATCGAAGATGAAGCTGATGACACTCTTGTAGTGCTCGAGCGATCTGATGAGACGTCAGTGTGCCCTCGTCGTCCGTGACTGAGCGCGACGAGGTAAATGTACCGTACTTCATGCGGAAGTTCTTCCACGCCAAACGTCAACCGAACCTCTCTTGCAGCTTCTACAGATTTGATTCGAAGACCCTGTGGGCTAACCTTGAATTGCTCAGGACTGAAAGTTTCAGCTGCCGGCTGGATGAAGGTGATACGCTCCTTCATTATAAAGACAGTATACAAGCAAACGAAGGCAATTGTGGCGATCTTTCAAGTCTGAAAAGCCAGGCGCTTTCGATGTCGATACCCGTGGACTGATCTGCATCTTTGAACTCCATCACGTGCATCGCCCTACATTAGCGCCTACGTAGTTCGGTAGGGCTGCAGCAGCAGCACTAGCCTATCTCTATGAAGTACCCAGCGGTCCCAGTATTTCTATAAGTACATCAATTGTACGAGAGCAGATGGCTTCGGCATGAACATACCTATCCCACACCTTTCCTCCTTTCGTTCGACATCTTCTCAACATGATCTTCCAACCCCCACTCTCTTTCGTTCTGCTTACCTTGACCGCCGTCGAAGCTTTACGCGCCTCGGACGGTCAAAAGGTGCTTTTGTCAAAGGTGCAGACCCTCACGCTCCGCCATGGCATTATGACGAGCCATAGACGAGTACCGGCTATTCCTCAGGTACCCCACTTCGCTTTCTTCACCACGACCACCTACACCTGCTGAAAGGGCGGTAGTTGAAATGTATCGGCGGCAATGCTCGAGGGCTGTACGACGTCGATGTCATGCGTTGCAAGAATCAAGGCTCCGATTACGATGACCAAAACATCCAATGGACTTGCACAGCATCCCTACCCTCCGAGTTCAAGCTTGGCTCTACCGATGTCATGTGTGAAGGCTTTGAATCCTCCATCGATCCTTATGTCTTGAAAGGCAGCTGCGGAGTCGAGTATAGGCTTATACTGACCGATATTGGCGAACAAAAATATCGCCACAAAAGCAAGGGCGATTTCTACCATGACGACATGGAAAATTCTACAGGTGGCAGACTTGGATCCGTTCTCTTTGGCATCGTCTTCGTCGGAGTACTAGCTTGGATACTATACTCGGCAATTTTCGGTAACAGAGCTGGCAATGGCAACAACCAGCGCCAACGTTTCCCTTGGGGTGGTGGTGGTGGTGGTGGCTGGGGCGGAGGTGGGGGCGGATTCGATGGAGGTGATTTACCACCTCCTTACTCACCTCGGCCTCCGCCTTCAGGACGGAAATCTTATCCTTCTGGAAGGACAGCTGACACGTCGAGCTGGAGACCAGGCTTTTGGACAGGCGCAGCAGCCGGCGCAGCCGGAGCATACCTTGCCGGTAACCAGCGACAGGCGCATCGGCCATCAGGCATGGCCGGCTGGAATTCGGGGCGCGCAGACAATGGCGAAGGCAGCTCGACTGGGAGGACAAGATCTTCACCATCTTCTACCTCTGATTTCTCCTCGGCCAGGCACCAGAGCTCGGGGTTTGGGTCCACCAGTAGAAGGTGATTCCAACCATCTTTCAGTATTTTTAAAATTAATTCCTTCGATACCCCAACATCGGACAGCCCAAATTCCGTATGAAGGTACTGTAGTGCAATATGCGGATGATATGATATCAATGGGAAATGAATTTCATACACTATACGACATCTGACGCAATGTCTCAGGCTTCACTGATGGCATGATATCTGATAAATTTCATGCATATGAGCTCATATGTCACCGAACCTCCGCGACCACCTCTCCCCTCTTTTTACGGTTCTTCTTGTCTCTGGCTTTCTTTTCCTTCTTCCTCGCCTTCCTTGTTTCGCGGTTTTCTTTGCCCGAAGAGTCGTCGGCAGGAACAGCCGCACGCTCTTGCTCGGCTTGCTCCCTTCTCAACTTATCTTGCTCTTCTTTGGCTCGGAGCTCGTCAGCAGCATTTTCCTCAATCTTTTGCCTGTCTTCTTCCATCTTACGTTCATGCTCCTCGGTGTCCTTGATTTCTTCGCCAGCCCGACGTGAATACTCGGCTAAGTCAACGGCTATCCTAGCGCCTGAGAGCGCCTGATTGATCCGTGTAGGATCCACCCGTTCCTCCCTATTAAATTTTAGCTTGATGGCGCGCCTCGTCTTACGGAGCATCCTGCCAATCATCCCAAAATCGGTACCAAACATTCGAAGTGCTTCATAGAACTCGTCTGTCAGCTCTTCGGGCCACGATTTCCCCTTTTCCCATTTGKCGTAGGTTCTCGAATTCATTGCTGGCTTAGAGAGGTCGTTTTCGACCACCGCCTCTTGTTGCTCTTGCTCTCGCGCGACTGCCGCTTGGGCGTGACGATCAATCTGTAGCGAATCCGTATTGATTCTGATCTGACCATGTTCATCGACATATGTGTCTGCGACTTCCCGGATAATTTCCTCCTGACGTTCCACTGCGCTTTCTGCATTTGTTCTCAAAGCGCCGTTTGCCTCTCCGCCAGCCCCTTGACCGCCTGGCTCTTCCGCACTCGGCGGCTCCTCATTCTGGACAAGCTGCTGCAGCTCCTCCTGGGCTTTCCTCATGAGCTCTTCTTTGTCACGCTCTTGTAACGCTCTCAACATATCGGACTTCTTGCCTTTACGAGTGTCTTTGCACAAGTCTGCCATTTTGACCATTCCAGGTGTAATCGTTTCGTTTTCAGCCTCTTCCGGCGTAGCTTCGCGTTCTCTAGCGCTCCGGCGACCTTTGCGCTTTGCTGTGGTGCCCTCCACGGCATCCGCAACAATTTCAGCAGCAGCGTCTTGAAGCCGTCGCCTATTTGTGACCGTTTTGGCTCTCCGGGACTTGCTGACCTTGGCCGTTTTCTCATTGTTCTTCCCACTTTGAGTCAAGGCCCTTGCGGAATCTGCTTCTGCACCGGCGCCTGCAGCCTTGCGTTGATGTTTGCTTTGCCCCTTTGATTGTGACTTCGTTGCTAGAGCCGGCTGTACAGGCTCCCCTCGCGCATCGTCGATTTGCAAGTCATCAGTGGTAGCAGAGGTATCATTGATGGCTTCTGCAGACGATAGTGGAACAGTTTTTTGTACACTTGGTGTCCTACGCGAAGTCAGAAGCTTCGCAGTCCCGTCTGATCTTAATTTCCTTCGTTTTGCCGGTGGGGCATCTTCATGTACCGCCTCGGGCTGTGTTCCCCGAGCAAGTTGGTCGGCAGAAGAAGCGGTAAGTGGAACGACAGGAGGGGTGGGGGACGATTCAGGGGGTGGCCCTGGGGGCACTTCTCCAAGGTCTTGTGCACTCGGAGCGGGGAAGAGACTCTGTGAAGTGTGGTTGCTTGGTGCGGTCGGTGGCCTAGATTGAGAGATATCTGAAACGTAGGAAATCACATCTGTGGTTTTCGCGGTGGCTGGGAGCTGACTTTGTCCTGGAGGCTGTCGTGGACTTGCATCTGGAGGGCGAGCCGATGCTTGGATAGTTGTATTTTCACCAGGGGCGTAAACTTCACGCAAAATCTTCCGGCCATGGTCACTTTCTCTTTGCGTTGGCTCAGTCTCCCATGCGGATGTACCTACATGGGGATCAGGGAGTTGAAGGGCGAGATCTGTTGACTTTGCTGGCTGTTGGATTGTCTCAGATTGAGATGTTCTTTCGACGCTTTCCCTTGCAGCTAGTTGTGTTGAATTGATGGCGGCTGGACGTCTCGCTGGAGCCTTGGGAGCAATTTTCTTCCCTGACTTGTCTAATACCAAGTCAGCGAAATGTTTTAGTAGGTGATATGTTGCAACATACGGATTATTGAGCTGCCGAGTGCCGGCATTGTGGTTTAGAAGAGGGGTATCGATGCAGTATCTGAATGAATGGCCTACCCAGGGCATCATGTAGGAAGTGATGTAGAGCTATGAGGTAGAACAATGACAGTCCTAAGCATCCATAAATAATTACAGGGAAGTGATGGTGGGGTTAATAACCCCTGCGACTTCACTAAGCCCAAGCCTTCGCGCTAGCAACGGCAGGGCAATCTCGAGAAATCCTTCACCTCACCCCGTCTTATCCCCTTAGACCTGTCTACTCAACCTATTCAAGATCGGTGCTCATTACCTTCCTCCATAAAGGAAACAATCCATCTGGCATAGCAGCGCTAATCATTCTATTTGTGGCACTGATGCCCCTCGTCCAAGGCAACCCTGTCTCCCTTTCTTCATCCGGACTTTTCAAGATGGAGGAAAGGAAAAGACCTGCGTCTGGTGACAATGAAAAGTCGGCTCCTCCTCTTAAAAGACAGGCCACCACCGTAAATGGTGCTGGGCGAGCTCACCCAGATGCCGACATGCCTTGGCAAGATGACCTCGAAGTAAGCCTTACAAAGCCTTGAAGTAGCTAATTAGTACATTCAACTTTACAAATCTTCCACCGCATCTCGAACTTGATATCATTGCTAGTGCCGTTACTGACATTAGTCTTCTGCGTAGCGCTTCCAAAAAGAGGCCATCTGGCGTCAAATGCAAGAAACACGAAGAGAGTGCACCTCTCTTGATGCCGAGAACAAAGCGCTGCGCAAAAGCGCCGAATATCATGATGATCATATTCGCACCATTGATGCATGGTTTACTCAGGTAAGCAATTCCTACTTTCATTACGTCTGCCTCGCGAGCCTGCTCGACTTTCTCACACCCCGTAGCTCCTTGATGAGATTGCAATCTTGGCCAACCGGGTGGACCACAAAGACTCATTCTCTGCTTTTCCGTCTGCGCTGCTGAGTACCGACAACCGGACCTTCGAAGAGCACCTCCTACCCAAGTCAAAGGAAATCAGAAGAGCGATCTCAGATATCTTTTCACGTAGTCCAGAATCAAGCGTAGATGTAGCGGAATTGAAGAGCCAACTTGCTCGATCGCTTGCTGCGGAAAAGGCTCACGTAACGGCCCTGGAAAAAAGTCGGTTACAGAAAGAACAGCTTGAAAGCCAATTAGACAACGCTTCACTCAGATACATGGTGGCCGAGAAGAAGGTAGACCGACAAAAAAGTGCGACGGTCGCAAGACTCGAAGCTCAAGCCATAGCCGGTGGACGAAATGAGACGGGTAGCGGTCTTGGCGGTAATCAGGATGGTGTTGAGTCGGAAGCAAATGCTGAAAGAGGTGGGCAAGCACTCTTCGCAGCCGAGAAGGCTCGTCAAGAGGCCATCGCTGCTTCCTTGAAACAGCAGGAACAGATCGAAGCTCTGGAATCAGAGAACGAAAGATCTAGAACTGAGAATACGGCGTTGAACGTTCGCTTAGCGCATCTGTCCGACGACGACTACAGCAAGACCGAACTTTTTAAGTTGATGAAATCCCAACATGAAGAATACGTCAAACGTATCAACGATCTTGAAGCACGACTTGCGCAATTACGAGAAGAAGCGGAGAAGGACCAGACAAGCAGGACATTGTTCAGGATGGAACTTGAAAGGGAATTGCAGCCGATTCAGACCGAAAGAGACGCCCAACTTGCGCAAGCTGAAAGCGATTTAGCGAGGGTAAGAAACAGTAGAGATGAATATCTTGCGGACAATAATATGCGGAAATCAGCCCAGGCTCAAGAACGACATTCCACGGCTCAGATCAGAGACCTCGCGAGTAGTAAAGATGAGAGAATCAAAGCTCTGGAATCCGAGGTCGAAAGGCTACGATCACAGAATAGTTCTGGAGACAGTAAACTTCCTGAGCAGACAGACTCGGCCGACATTTCAAATGAAGATTTACTTGCGAAATGTGCGCAATTCGAGCAACAGAAATCAATGTTAGATACGGAGCTGGAATCCATGAAACAGGCGTATACGAAGGCTTCGGCGCTCGCTTCTCAAAAGGTGGCTAGTTACACTGCCCTCGAGGAACGGGTAGTCAGGGCGCAAGCGGAGAAATCCAAGGCAGACCAGAAGTACTTTGGGGCAATGAAGTTGAACGAGACCCGGGCACAAGAACTGAGGACGCTAAGAGCACAGAACTCGAAAAGCTCGGAAGCGGTGGCACATGTCAAAGAATCAGAGGTGGCGAGTCGAGCATATTCAGCGAACCTGGAAAAGCAGATCGGCGAGCTCAATGGCATCAAGGTCTCGTTGACAAAGCAATTTCAGACTGTCCAGCAATCCCTGAGCGAGAAAGGTATGCAGTACGAGGGATTGAGGACGCAAGTAGAAGAGCTTCAAAAGTTGCTCTCGAGCAAAGAGAGTTCGACAAGCGTGGTAAAAAGCGCTCATAGGAAAGCCGAGGTCGAGATTGAGACGTTGCGCGCAAGCCTGGAAAAGACGCAAAAGCAGCTGGAGGAATGGAAATCCAGAAGCCTGGGTAACAATGGGGCAGAATTCGAAGCATTGCGAGTATGTGATTTTGTCATCCGATGGTGCAGGAAAAAGTACTAATTCCATCTCCAGGCGATCGCCATCTGTACCGTTTGTAGGACCAATTTCAAGGACACGACCATCGTGACATGTGGGCATGTCTTCTGCAAAGGCTGCGTTGAAGAGCGAAGAACGTCTCGGTCGAGGAAGTGTCCGAACTGCAACAAATCTTTTGGCCAGAATGACACGCTCAAAGTCACGCTATGAATTGCTGCTGAGCAAATCCTCCCCATCTTTTCAATACTCCCTACAACGTGCGCTTAAGAATTCCCTCCTTTTCCGTGAATCTATCACTTGCTCTTATTCGCTTCATGTACAAACCATTTTAAGAAACACTACCATCATCAGACGGAAATTCCATTCTCCACCATCACGGCGGACTGGAAGCATGGCTAATCAGAGTTGAGCTTCGACTAGGTCCTTGGATACGTCGGAGAGGCTGGGCTTGGGCGACTCTTGCACTCAAAAACAACGCCTGATTATCATCAGCGTTGATTGTTCGTTTGAGAATAGCGGTAAATTTGGCGATGTTCGATAATGTCTTCCATATGCAGTGGTGCGAGGAACACTTCGGTCTCCAGGGGTGAAAGAGCACTGGTCAATTAGATTTTAGAGACTTATGCAACTGATGTTACCAAAACACAAGCGGGCCCATTTAGGAATCGTCTCCGTTTCATCCTTTGCATCCGAGGTTTTGTAGACTTGATAGTGTCGATTGGTAGTTTGGGAGGTTGGTATCTTACATGAAAGCCCATTCGCCATCGATAGGTTCTGTCCTGTTCAACCACTCCCTAGAGCTGGAAGCTCTCTCCTCCTAACGCCTTGAGCGACGACATCTTGCAACGCCCATAATGATTTCCTTTCGCCATCATACGGATTTCATCTCACGTCAATCTTTGTGCACGCTGCTCTGACTCAAAGCGTCAAACGGTTCCCGCAATGCTCAACTCCCTGATCTCCCCAAGTACCTGCTCAACCTTGCTATCAAGATGTCCTTGTGCATACTGCTCTCTCGTATCCGCATCCAGGAATTGCTGCACCTGCGCCATCCTACTATACGCTTCGGCGCAGAATCGTAATTGGATCTTTACGAGGGCCTCGAAACTTGGATCCAGGTATGGTACGCGCAAATCGATAAGCTGCGGCAACTCCGAGAAGAGTTGCTCGTTCAGGGTTTCATAGGCGGAGCGTGCGAGGTCGGATTCCCTCTCCGCGCGCGGGAGCTTGGAAGGGTCTTTGTCGGGTTTCTCGACGAGTTTTTTGACGCGGGCGCGGGTTGCGTCATAGTCGAGGAGCTTGTTGTTGCGTTTCTTTATGCCTGCGAGGAGACGTCAGTAGATCTGCAGAATTGATGTGGTATGAATAGCAAGTATTGAAAAGCATTCCACGAGGGGAGGGGAGGGGGGGGGCGCGACTCGGGTTGACTGACATTCGTTGATATCGGGAAAGTAGGCGCAAAAGCGAGATATGGGCTCTAATACGGTTTGTCTGGCAAGTTTAGCGTAAAGATATCGAGGCAGTACAGGGTAACTGGCTGACCGGAAGGGGCCATCGAGTGCTTTGATTGTTTCTGCATCTAGATCCTCGACGGCTTGCTTGTAACTTCTGCTGACTCCGTCATTGGCTCCAGCGTCGCCGTAGAAAGCGTCTATCGTCTCGGCAATTCTCATTTGTGATGCAGTCATGGCTTTTGCTCATCCATTAGCCAGAACGAGTGGTGTGTAGATGCACTTGGTGGCCGACCTCTCAATGAATCTAGGTATCCTTTGGCCTCTTTTTGTAGCCTGTTGGCGGCGGCCTCCATTGTACGATAGCGTCTGTGAAGGCATTGCCCTCGTCAGTCCACCCTGAACGGCGACTATATTGCAGTCTTAGAGCCCATCCTACCTCTCTTCAACTTCGTAGTCGCGGTCGTTTGTCTTCTCCACGTGACCTGCGACGAATCTACTCATCAGCTCGTAGTGGTCATGGTGCCGCCTAAGGACTACTGGTAACATTCGTACCCGTCTTCATCATTACTTGGGTTGTTGCCCGATTGACATTCTTCTTGAAGCCTATGTAATAAAGTGTTTAGCATTGGCTGTGTATAGCAAGTATACGGGGCACATCTCGTACCGGCCCAAGACATGATGCAGGCTTTTGGCAAGTGGGAAGAGGAGCAAAAGAGAGTCTTTTGAGCAAGATATATACGAGGTGCGAAGGATGACAAGTAAATGAAGGGTATGTTGGTTATACCTCAGCAAGCTCGAGCACCAAGTACAAGTGCTGTCTGAGGGTCGACAAAGTAGAACGCCAAGCTTTTCGATTCCGCAACGTTAATTATAGTAATAGTTACTCCCGAACTTTATAACACTGTGGACATATCCTTTGACATTGGCCATAGTTCGTCCTGGTCTCGGGATCAGTATTCCCAGGAAGCTCGAGTATGTACAGCAATTGATCGCGCAAAATCGTCACATCAGACATCATCCCAACAATAATACATTCATACAGCAATCATCAGATTTTGATCTCCTTTTATCACTAAACCGCCGCCGTCATCTACCCTCGTCCAAAATTCCACCCGTCATTTACCCCGAAACGCCAGCCCCCGTATCCGCCAATCAGACAGAGCAAATGCATGGAACGACCGATGGGTATGTGACGCAGATCAAACAGCTGACGCAAATCGTGTGTAAGCATATCATGCTGGCGGAAAAACCGATGAACACGCATGTCCTAGTAGATGCACTTCGTAATCTTCATCAACCTTCCGTGGCCCATCATAGGCCCTCCTGAGCGGTTCGGCAAATTTTAATATCCTTGACCCATTCGGACTGCAACACCTGTGATGCCGTGAGGCGACGTGTCTTCATCGGATTAGGATCAAGTATTGAGTAGATGACATTGCGACAACGTGCCTTCCACGACCGTTAGCCAACTACTTCATAACACCAGCATCCATAACTCACCCTATGTAGCGTTTCAATTGGCCCGTATCCGTTCTCGTCTTTTCTTCCCAACAGGTATCTCTCATAGAATTCGTCCTCATCCGCCTTGGCTATGCGCCATAGATGCCGTCCCGTTCTCATTGCCATATAGATGACTCCGGTAGCCCAGACGTCCACTGGTCTAGGATCAAACTCTCTTTCCGTGTATTCCTCAGGGGCAATGTAGGGTGCAGATCCGCAGAGCCCAGCGGTCCAGTGCGCCTCCTTCTCCCACGCCATCCGGAAACACTCGCCATTCCCGAAGTCGGTGATTTTCAGAGATCCACGCGTAGTCAGGAGGAGGTTTTCCGGTTTGAGGTCACGGTGTGCAACTCCCATTTCGTGCAAGTATTCAACGCCGCACATTAGCTGCTTGAAATAGCAGTCGGCTTCCTTGACCTCCAGGTGCCCGGCCGCCAAGACTAACGTGTAGAGGTCACCACCAGCACAGAATTCCATGACTTCGCAGTAATCCCCCTTGGCGTCTTGCAAAAGATCGAGGGTGTGGATGACATTGGGATGGCGCAAGGACGACGATATACAGAATTCGGATGTGAGACGCTTCTGGTATTTCTTGGGCGATTCTTGCGGTCGGCGACGAAATTCCTTCACCGCGTACAGCTGCTCCATCCTTGAGTCTCTTGGATCTGGCTTGTGTGAAATTCTGACGATTCCAAATGCTCCGCGGCCAACAATCTCTTGACACTTTCCGTACTTTTGTACCAGCGTCGCTGTGGCGTTGGGCCCGCCCTTTTTATCCGAGGCGAGCCTTTCTCGCTCGTTCTTGAGTTGATCGACCCACGAGGACATTAAAGACAGCTGCTGTTCATCATGGCCCACGTGCTCTTCTCTCCTTTTTCCACCTAGCATGTCCCGCAACATGTCGGACAGCTTCTCTTGCCTCTTTGCGCTCTTCAAAAAGTGCTCATGGGTGCCATCTTCGTGAAGCTCGAACCTTCGATGACCTGCCTCGGGATCCTTCTTAGTAGCGGGGACACTGACTCTTCTTTCCGATTCGGCGGCTGACTGCGGCCGTTTATCACTTATGGACTGTTGCCGGGATGGTGGCTTGGGCTTCCAAGCGGAGGATTTCATGCCATTGCTGGCACTCTCTGTATCAGACATGCCATTCTCATGTCGTTGTGAAGATCCATCATTGTCCTTTGACACTTTTGCTTGCGAGAACATCCTAGTCAGGCGATTCATGGTCGATGGTTTCTTGACGGCTGTTGCAGTGTGGGCAGCCGCAGGGGCATAAGAGCTGACTTCCTCGGGTATGGAAGGGGTTTGGTTGGTAAGCCTTCCATCCTGGGAATGAATGGAGGAACCGGAAACAGAAGGGGAAGGTTCTCGTGGTGCTAGATGAGCCATTGCCGATGTGGTGACTTGTCCGTTCATAATAGTGAAGAATTCTGTGTATGTGCAAGATCCTGAACGGGTTTATTGCGGGATGTGATGTCGAACAGGCTCAGCACCTGCCCGCCACGCGTACGTGACCAGGTGGAGATGGAAAGTGTGAGGTTTGCAGCTGATTATGTGTGTCAAGTAAAAAAGCTGCCTATTGATACTTGCGTGTTTGTGTGCACGGAACGGAAAAGTACCGCAAACCTCGGGTAGAGTGGGAGGCTGGTAAATTCTCGACGATCGGATTACCAAGGAGCCAAGCCGAGAAGAAGTGCTCTGAGGGATAGGTTAGCGTGACGCGCACTCATAGGCTGGCGAGTGAAGGGGGCAAACTTTAGGATCAAAGAGGTAATGATCTGAAACGAAGAGATGAAGGTAGTGGCCGACGCTGGACGAAGTAGAGATGTATGGCAATGCAGATGAAGATGGTGCGACGGTGAAAGGCGAGAGCTGGGAAGTGCGTGGGATGAGGGCGTGAGAAGAAAGGAGAAGCAGTGAAGGCAGAGCTAGAAGCAGTCGAGTTCACGAAGATCAAGTAATGATTTGATCGTCATTATTGTTGGATGGACGGAGGGTTGTAAAAGTATCGGTAGCGGCGAGCAGGTGGTGGGGAGAAGGAGCTTTGTCGAGGCATGCTTATTGAGGGAACTAAGAGCGATCAGGTAAATTCGATCACGGGTCCAATTATTAATTCAGCGGTTACGGGACCAGAGGACAGCGACAGTATCGTTGCAGTGGCAGAAAGGGAAGATTGATAACGTGGTATTATGGTCTGGTAGAGTAAGTATGTAAGACGAGGGCCGTTTGAATGTCCTCGTCCCTGCTGCAGCTGCACTGCACCACAATGAAATAACACTTTGTTCACCTGGCGGAAACAGGCCAATCACACCGCCCGCCCCATCACAGCCCGACGTCATTTTCCTGTTCCTTGCCATTGTCGTCCTCGACCAAGCCACGAATACAACAATCAAATTTTCTTTGCCATTTCAAGCCGTCGTGTCACATCAATCGAAAAGGTTGCACACACACAACAACACATACACCAACGAAGGTGCGAGGAGGAGAAGGACGAGCCTCGGTAGTCTGACAAACATTGTTGAAACTTCACCGACTGCTTAAGCGGTCTAGATTCGCCGCGGCAGCGTATATGCTTAGAAGTAGCACTCTCACAGCAACTAGAGTACCGAGTATACTTTCATCGTCTGCACCAGGTGGTGTGGTCCAAATGATGCCTAAATTAGTACCAAAGCTAAGCGTCGAGAAAATGCCTCATACAGTGCTACTCAATTCTACTCCAGATTCATCCTTATACAGAATCCTCTCTCAACGAGACCCGCGTTCATCGCCCTTCCTCGACTGCAGCACCAGCGTGTACGTACATGGTTTCTCTGCAGCTCTTCACCTTCTGCTGCCTTATCCCGAGCTATCCTGCCACCACGTGTGGGTTTCGAGTGGGTAGACATCGTTTGGCCTTATCAGTGATGACATGCCTCGTTGCTACCGATCTGTTTCAAACCGGATGATCCACTCACAACGAGCGCGAACCTGCAGCGATCATGACTGAATCTTGCCTTGCCAGCAGCCATGATATGCTGGCAATTGCAGCTCACCTCAAACCCTCTTTACCTACGATCGGCACTCGACCCATATAAGTCTATGCATAGGACTCGAAAGGACATGGCTATCATCGCTAGTCACTTTCTCTCCTATTTTTCATCTATTACTTCGGGAACTAGCGGATAACCCTCCGCTGCTACCACGTATGACAAACAGGCAGCCTGTATTCAATTCCAGCACCTGCTCACCTTTAACCATGGCGGTGAGGGAATTGCTAAACTTCCAGTGGGGATTGTGGTTGACGAGAGACAAAAATCCTTGGATGAGCACAAAGCCGCCATGCTTCCACACCCTTTGGGAACTCATTCCCAATCTTCCCTACCACAACCATGTGAAAATTTCCTTCCGAGCCAAATATTCAAATCTACTTTTCTCAAGTTCTGGTTCATTTCCTCAATTCTTGCGAAAATGGTCGTTTCTCGGTTTTTTCTATTTGTCATGGAAAAGCCGTAGGTTTGCTGCCTCTGCTCTGCACTCGGTGATGGCTTTTTACAATCTTCTCTGTTCATTCCTCCATTGGTTCTGCGTTTGTAGTCGTTGCCATGAAGATACCCTTGACAGAGAGAATGATGTACCGCTCCACACTACGTTTCACAATCCGGACTCGGCCCAGGAACCAGCGACGACGGCCTAGTCAAGCGCGGAGAACACATTGACTTGACAGAGGCTGGAGAAACTAGCCCATCAGCTTGTCATACTTCTCCTCGCCATGAGATGAACCAAGCCCGAGCCTCGTTGGTCTCGAGCTGTGCTTCGACACACCTCCTTAGCTGCCATCAGGGCCTGATGGCTTTTACGCCAATCCGATAACTAACGTTCAAGCTCTACTGCGCCGTTTCTTGGGCTATTTTGTCACGAATCCGAAGAAAGCCCTCATCACCAGGTCAGTGTCACCAATGCCAACTCCTCCATAGGGATCCGCCTTCATGCTCAAAAGCCAAACCTAAGCGGGGTCCGCTATAATCCGGTCAACGGTTGGGGATGAATGGGTATGAGCCTGCAAGGGCACTCATTCACTTCAATGAGCGCCTTCGAAGGATGCCTATCCAGTCGTAGGGTCCCCTCGAGACGGAGAAGCTTTGGTTTGATACTGTACAAGGCAGACTGGCTGTTGGAGTGATGCAGGATTCGCGGCTTTGAGTTCAGGTGGAAATAGCTGGACACATTTAAAGGGAATGGCACTGAGGAACCCGACCGGACCACTCCCGATAAGCTGTCCTTGCTATTGCTGTTTCGTATGCATCCCAGTTTCCATTTCTACAAGTTACGCCTCACCTCAGATTGAATGACGATAGGTGGATTCAACTGCGTCCGTATCCTTCAATCGTACAACCCGTCAGCCGGCCTTGTGCCCCGTGCTATGGTAACCCCAGCTTCCGTCTGCCTGGACTGTTTGTTCGTTTCGCGGCAAGGTTTTTACCTCCTCAAATTACTACCGGTCCATTACTCTACTACTCCTATTTTCATCTAGTACTTGTGACTGCGCGTTGTGTCCTCCCAATAGCAGCCGCAAGGTAAATTTATGCATGAGACAAGAAGGATCATCCAAAACCATGCTTTAATTCCCCCCCCCCAACGTTAGGTATGTCATTGAATTGCCTTTACACTGGTAAGTCCTTTTTGAAACACCATGCTCCTTGTATTTCATGTCTTTCGTTGTCCATGCCGGTATAGGATCTTAAACGCCTGAGAAAAGTGAAGGTAGAAGCATGATATCGACACATCCGTTAAGCGAGCGTATCATAGCCACCTAGTCTTAACATCGTTGACCTTCTGCTGCTTCTCCCTCGTCCTTTTGTTCCTGTTCTGCCGCGTCATCATCCTTCTGCTTTTCCTTCTTTCGGACTAACCCCAGGATCTTGCTCAGTCCACCTTTCGGTGGCTCATCACCTACACTATCGCGGCCGATGAGATTCTGGTCATTACGAAACTGCTCCTTCTTCTCGACTCGCCGAGTGAGATAGAGTGTTTGTTCGGTGCCGGACCTCGACCGTATCCGCTCAATCTCTTCGGAGTAGGCCGTCTCGTATATGTTGGTTTCCGCAGCAGCAGGAGATTCGCTTACTGCCGGGGGGTCAGGCGGCTCATCGCCTCCGTAAGGTCCTACTGCGAGGAATAGGTGATCTTCCAATGGATTGTGTGCATGGCCTTTGCCATGGTCGTCTGTCGTGCTTGGTTTTGGGCGGTGATCTCTTGGTTGCACATGTATGTCTCTTTTCGATGTTGGACTTGTGGGTGTCTTGTTACTATCATGTCGGTCGGTGTGGGGCAGCTTGCCGTTTCCTGACGCTGTCGCATTGACGGCGACTGTGTGATTCGAGAGTGCATTTTCAATAGACGAGATGTCTGGGTCTCGATGAATCCCTTCTGCGGCTAGAGCTTGCTCCACCGGCCGGCGGTCTGCTGTATCCACACTTCTTGCAGTCCGTGGCCGAGGTGCAGATTGTTCGTCCCGTAGCATCGATGACGGGGGTTGCACCAGCCTTGTCTCACGGCCCAGAATGCCGCTCATACGACCAGGCTTCTTTCTCTCAATCAATCTTTTGAACGCCTTTACAGCTTTCATCTAGCAATATAAGCATCAACAAAGCATGATCAGTCAGAAAACATACAAGAACCATCACATTGCCAAGATTTCCGGTTATCGCGTTATTTGTCTCTTCTTCCGTAGGTGGCTCGATCAGATTCGCCGTATTCTCCTCTTTGGATAACAGTGGATCATCCCCGTTCTTTGTTACCCATGGGTGTTCCTGGACTGGTCAGCCATTAAACTTGATCTTCCGTTGGGCATAAGCTTCGTACTCGCAGCTCCTCCATCGTTATTCTCCTTCTTGGGTCCTTCTCTAGTAACCTGACGATCAAATCTTTCATGCTATCGCTGCATCCTGATCCCGAGCCAATACTCAAAGGCTCGGTTCTAATACATTCATATAGTTGAAGTACACCCGGCTTCTCGAAAGGTATTTTGCCAAATCGCAAGCAGTACAGTGTAATACCCATTGACCAAATATCGGCGGCTTTGCCAGATATGTCGCCATGCTTCGCAACACACAGCTCCGGGGGCATGAACGCAGGAGAGCCTGCCGACTTGGCGGTCCTCATTTCCGAGGACTTTTCAAACATCTCTGAGACACCGAAGTCAACCACCTTGAGGACATTGTCCTCTGTAAGCAAGCAATTGTCCGGCTTTATGTCCCTGTGTACCACGCCTTGCGCATGCAAGTACTCAATACCCAGCATGAGATCCCGAAACCAATATCTGCACAATTCCTCGTCGTACGGATCTGCGGTCTCGTCCACGCCAACCTTCATGATGACACCCTTTTTGCACATTTCTAAGACCATATACAAGGAATCTTCGTCGGGATCGTCAAGGACCTCAATTAGTGAGACTACGTTGTCGTGGTTGAGTTTTTTCATGATTGCTATCTCTTCCTTGATTAGATATAGCGAGTTCCCTTGAGCATTTTTATCCTGATCGTCGGATGCACTATGACGGTGAAGAGGAGAGTTGAAGCCCAAACCAGCTGCGAGGTGGCCAGGCCTCCGCACGTGATGGGGGCTTCGAAGTACATTGCTTTGTGCTCGCTTGCGCAGGCGGGACTTTGAAAATTCTTTGACTGCCTAGACGAATGATTTAGTCGCTGCCAGCTCGAACAGGAGAACCAGCGTCACGGTGAAAACTGAGTATCCTCGTACGACGGGTTTGATCCCTTACATATTCATTCCCATGCTGGTCGACAGCAAGATGCACAGCTCCAAAAGAACCTCGTCCAATTTCTTGTTTAATGACATATTGATTGATACGGTGCACAGCAGCTCCATCGTCCTCGCTGTTGGTGTACTCTGATCGAGCGTGAAGGGTTTCTTTGACTGGCTTGGCACTTGATGCATGGCGAACATGATGTCGCAGTGGGCTCTCGTAGGCAGGCAGCGAGCTGGTCATGGATCAGAATGACATTGACAATGATTGGGGAGAATCGGTTATTACGTGTGTCTCAAATTTGGGGGACGGATGTTGTCCGTGTGCCCTGGAATATCAATTGAAATACCGCGTGAAGGAAGGAGACCAGCCGCTTCACTTTCGGCGGTGGTCTCTGGCTCTAATGTAGGAGGCATCTTGTGAGGATAATCCTAAACAGAAGATCTGCTTCAACAATCAATAGTGCCAATGCTCTTGTGAAAATTCTTTAGGTTGGAGCCATGAGGCTGCAGCTGGTGCAAAAAACMGCCCCCACTGGGGGTTGCTGCCCCTCGAGCCCATCGGTGTGCCTGACGAAACATACTCTATCGTGGTGTGATTTAGTGAAAGCTTGGTATCAAAGTCCCAGTACCCAGGGAAACTTTTGCCGATGATTTGCGACGGCGATTTTCCAAAATCCCTCCCTTCCGCACTTCCAGCCGCTATCATGGTTGTCTACTCGTTCTACGTCTTCGACAGGCACGGTATCAATTTCCAGACGCTCCCCAAACCATGTCTAAAGCTAATACCCTCATAAGCCGAGTGCATTTACAAAAAAAGATGGACACCACGACCCACCAGCACTAGCTCCAAAAGCCAGCAGCCCAATAAATTACCGGATGGCGCACAGCAACCAAAGGCGCTCAGCGCTGAAGATGATGCCAAGCTCATCTTTGGTACTATATTCTCTTTGCGGAATATGGTCAGGAAATTGGGCGGTCCAGATGACAAGTAAAAAATTCCCTGCTCTGCGTAGCAAAATCAAAGCTCTAATATGTGCAACATCACAGTTTCATATCGTATCGGACAGGTCAATACAAGCTTCATTACTACGAGACACCCACCTCATTGAAATTTGTCATGGTCACGGATACCAAGACGAACAATCTGAGAATTGTCCTTCACCAAATCTACGTTAGTCTCTATGTGGAATACGTGGTTAAGAACCCGTTATCACCTATCGAGCATGCAGGAGGCGTCGGTGTCAACTGCGAGATGTTTGAGCTCGGAGTCGAGCAATTCGTGGTATGTCTCTTCTGGGAGGATCCATAGTCACCCAGCTACTAACTATACGCAGAATGCCTCCTTGATGAGTTGAAGGTCTTACCAATCCTAAGCCTGAAATCTGATGAAAGGCGGCTCATTGCCGGATGACTAAGTTTCACGCCGGCAGCTTGCAACAATAGGCTAGGTTCTCAGTCGGCTTTCAATAAATCCTGGGTTCGGTCATGCGCCCATTTCAGGCTGTTGCAATGACGTCCTAATAGAAAGACTCAACCATAGTGTCCTTGTGCGTGGTGTTGATCCCTTCTGGACCCATTCCTTCACTCAACTTGAACACGCTCTCCATGACTTGGAGCTCTGTGGCGGTGGTGTCCAGTCCGGTCACTGCCATCCAATCATTCACGACCATCCCTGCCCCGACCACTGACGATCCTCGATTGACGCTACCAGCTACCAGTGGTATCTGCAGCAAGCTTGAGAGCTCATCTTGGTCTTGTATCGAGGTTTTGGGGTGCACGATGCCTCCACGATTGGAAAGCGCCATGTATGAACCGACAAGGACGTTATCAGCAATGGTCTGGCGGAAGACCTCAACACCGAGAGTATCGGCGACTCTGTTATACGAGGTCAGTAAACTGMTTAGCCTGAGTGAGTAAAAAGATTATGCATACATCTCCTCTGTCTCCCTCTCGATATCAGGATGAACTAGCGCAACGTGGTCGTTGCAAGCAATCACATTTCCTAGCGCCGATAGTCTTTCCTCGATCCGCTGTATCTTGACCTCGTCCGGGATTGAATTTCTCAAGTGCTGCAATTCCTGGTCCGTGGTAGAGGTAGGCACCAATAGGCCTTTGCGATTCCTATTCCGATCAACTCGTGGTGCCTATTTTGAAAGCTAGGCATCTTGCCCATACCCTGCAGTCAATCGACCGACGATCCTTGTGCCTGCGATGGTAGCACGGCATATAGGTATCACGTCCTGCAGCTCTGCTTCGAAGATGCTGTAGAAGTTCTCCGAGGCGCCTATGCCGGTAACGGCGTAGGCATTGGTAAGGGTTGAAAAGACACCAACTCTGCCGGAAGAAATTAAAGTCAACCAGCAGATTCATCATAATACCTGGAAAGCTGGACGTACTCGTTCGAACCTTCGAATTGTGCGCGCACAGCCATGACTGGTTCTAGAGATTTAGCGGGGACAGTGTAAATTCTGGACGAGAAAGAAGGTTGAAGCAGCAGAAATAGATGACCGATTGGGAGTGGAAGAGTATTTCTCGTCTGGGATGTCGCCGGTAGAATGTACAAGTATTTATGCTAATCACCTTGTGCCATCCTTATTATTCTCGTTGGAGGGGCAAAATACCCGAGTCGGAGCTTTTGGCGAAGAGTCACCGGTGCATGACTCATGCCTGCACCCATTTTTAATTCATCTCATACTCGTTCTTGCAGTCATCCTTGCTTCAACATGAAAAGTCGTGCAAGCATTGCATTGTGGACAAGGAGTCATATGAATCCGGAGCAGTCTGACAACGCCCATACGTGCGATCAAGACCTCATGCATTGTACTGATCTGTCCCAAAGTATTTACATTTGGACTCACCATATGCACTTCCATTCACACATCCCTTTGCTTCTACTGCCCTACCAGACCATGTACTAAAAAGCTGCCAGAGAGCTATGACTTTCTTCCCTGACGCCGCCGTCAGTCCGTGAGGATGCCCGCCATATACCAATGCTTCTTGACCATCATAATAACAGGTTTCATTGTCACATACAAAAAAAGACATAAAAACAAGCACAGATCATGACTCGATCTGCCGAAATATCGGCGACGTTATCCTTGGTATCGGGGAATTTAATACTGGCACTGACGAGGTAATAATCGGCATTTGAGGCGAAGTCACCGTCTCCTGACTAGTCTGCGACAGCTGCGATGTCGTTGAGACAGCGGAAGGGAAACGTCCCGGCATTGATGGCCTAGAATCCTGCACTGTATATCGTAGCATTTCGCCGTTCGGCGACCTCGGCGACCTTGGCGTGGTAGGCGTTCTCGACGCCATGAAGTCACTGAAGCTCTCCGAGCGAATCAAAGGACTAGGACTCGAGGGCAAACTTCCCGACCTCATTCTCTTTAATATGCGTTGATTTATCAACTGCCCAGCGCCAGGAGCTGCTGTTACAATGGTTGTTGGCGAAGTGTTAGGGGGTGGCGCTGGACTGCAGCTTCGAAAAAGGGGATGAATGTGGTCTTCGCTGGATGCTGACCGCGCTCGGGACATTGGTCGTGAGATGGTTGGTTGAGGCAATGGACTGGGCGGTGGGCTCTCGCTTGATCCATGCTGAAAGAATGGCCCTTCCAGTGCTTTTGCTGGTGATGGTGACCTACTACCTGGTATCGGTTCGAGGGCTGATGGCTTGACTACTGGCGATGACTGGAGAACGGTTTCACGTATATGAGACCCAACACCAGATGTATCCCACGAATCGAATGCTTCGTCCTGGCTGGCCCGGGCTTTGGTTGCAGGATTATCAAGCGATGACCGGGACTGAAGGGCATGCTGACGGTTGAGGAACTTGCCTTTCGCTGTAGTCGGCCGAGTTTTAATTGATAGCGAGGATCGCAGAGATGCTGCTTCTGACGGTGGCGCCGACGGTGAGTTGGAACTTGATGGCTCTCCTTGGAAAGGATTCGACTGGACCGTGGTGGATGTTGTCGGTCTGCTTGGCTCAATCATCTCCTGGTGCTCGTCCGGTGTAGAGAGGCTGGGTTCTTGGACCGACTTTGGGATTGGATGGCTGGCCCACGCTAGGCAAGCAAAAAACAAGATCTGGGTGATGACCGAGACGCCCCAAAGAATAAAGCTCACAAACAGATAGGTCGATATTCGCAAACCCATCATATACGATGGCACCTCACTGCGACTGGTGTTTGCCCATCCGAGGAGCGCGCCAACTGCGATCCCTCCGACAATTGAGGGGACCATCCCCAGGGCGAACAACAGAGAATGTCTCCCCCGGCCTCCATTCATTTCTCCAGATCCACCGAAGCTTTTGCGCTGGCGAATGTGACAGAGAAGCATATACACCACGGTGCACCAGGACAGCACCTCAATGATAGCTGCAACGAGAGCCAGAATGCAGGTCTTTCGGCGCTGAAGAGTCAAGATAACAGCCATCATCACAACAAAAATGAGGATTGTCAGAGTTGCAAGAACTGCGACGAACCCAGCAAAGCTGGGTAGCAAGGTACGGGCCATACTGCGCTTAGGACGAGGATGCCGTGAGGTTTGGACAGGTTGCGTTGTAGAATGTCGAGAGGTAAGAGGATTCGAATGAGGCAGCAAATGCGTTTCGGGAGCCGCTTGATGTGAAGCTCGATCGAAAGCTGCGTCAAGCTCAAGGTCTTCGGTTTGCGTCATGGTTAAATCAATTGGGGCAGAGAACGGAAATATTGACTACGGTTCCTGGTTCGCGAGGCGGCAAAAGCGATTAAGCGTAGTATTTCCCTCAGTGAAAAGAAGGCAATGTGGAGCGATGCTGTCGGCAAAGCTTGACACTGGTTCGCAAACGCGGTCGGCTCTCGCTATCATACAATTGCCGCAACGAGTGGTCGACTCGTTCCAATGGCTCAGGCTTCGAAAGACGATGTTGTACAATATTCGAGGTGAAGAAGGAAAAAAGTGGTCAACGCGTGGGCGAGTTGTGGATGGGGTCGACGCGAATTCGCTTCCAGGATCTGGTAGGATCCGTATGCACTGCCTTGACCTCAAGCGGCTGAGGGTTGCATATTCGACCCAATAATTTAATGAAGCGTCATGTATGATACAAAGATTGATTGATGACAGGAGGTTCACGACTAGCACCAAATAAAAAAACTCCTAAGTTTTGAACATGAAGACATTAAGAACAGCAACATCACACACCAAGAAGATTGAGAACCCAAACCATACAGATAGAAATGCTCCAAGCATGAGATGACCAAACATCCATGTTCTTGGGAGAAGCTGTGGAGAGAGACATACTCACCCGCCCCAATTAATTTTGATCCGACCTTTGTTTATGCTGTCAGACCCTTGGTCAGCACGCGCGTGCGTGACGCGAGACCAAAAAGCTTGGCTATGTCAAGTCATATTACGTACGCCAAGACACCGTAGTTAGCGTAGGACTCATCGTTGTCGTGCCTGTGCTTGGATTTCAACCGTCTTGATTTTGGATACAGACTAAGGTATACCTCTATGGCCAGCTTCCATAGATCTACATAAGATTCTTCATTGGATGATGATGGAAACTAAGCGACGACTGCCGTCTTTGGTGTACACTGACGAACTCAGCCTTCAAGTAAGCTTAAGGCTTTGAAGTCGGTACCCAATACATAGCCAGATTGGAAGACTGTACCGAGCTGTCGGTCCAGACACGGTTTACCAACAACTACCGTCGCTGTATCATCTTGCATATATCTTGCATATTTCAACTATTCTTCGAGAAGGTACTGGTTTATCGATACTCTGGAACCGTCATATTTTTTCAGATATGTTTGGTTCGGACTTCATTCGTTGTCTTAGGCACTTAAGGTTCAGATAAGGCGGTACCAATGTGGATGACTCCGAGCCCAACACATAATAATCCGTTCCTAAATGTCCAAGATAATGATAAAAAGAGGCATACAGATGAAGAGTAAAGTACGTCGGAACTGGAACAAGTTGATAAGTGAGGCTTACATCATAATGATATGCATTAAACCTTGCTAGCGCCGGGCGGCTAAGTAGTGTAGTGTTCTAATCTACTTTACAGTTACGAAGTTCTTCTGCCTGAAGCCCATGAACATTGATAAATTCCATCTCTCGCGTTGAGATTTCGTCGCTTTGAACTCACAAGGGAACAAGGGAGACTTTGATTATTCTTTTCAAATCTTCCTATACAGATTTGCTTGGAAATCGCCACCCAAATTGGTTTGAAGTAGGCCAAAATGAAGCTCACTTTCAAAGTTGGTTGCATCCTTTTATTCTCACAGATGGAGATGCTCACGGAATCATTACCCGCAGGATCTGAAGCAACAAAAGTTCGAGATCGAGGCAGAACCTTCCGAGACCGTAAGGATCCTCATGACCGACAAAATCCTGTACTTTGATTGATATCAATCGTCGATAGATCGGCACAGTCAAGGGAAAGATTTCGAAAGAGAAAGGTTGGGAGGTCAGCCAGCAGAAGCTTATTTACTCAGGTACTTTCTACAGCTATGAAATTCGCATCCCTATGCTCGTACACTCTGCTGATAATACCTTGTGGACAGGCAAGATATTACAAGATGCAAACACCGTTGAATCATACAATATCGAGGAGAAAGGCTTCATAGTTTGTATGTATTCGAAGGTATGTTTTATGTAGACAAATCCGGCTAGGCGGAAGAGCTGCGCTCACAAAAATAATAGCCTAAAGCAGCACCCACTGCCTCGTCATCAACTGCAAAAGCCACCTCAACGCCCGCTTCGTCTACTACAAATACACCCGCTGCACCTGCTGCTCCTGCGCCAAGTTCTTCCAACACGGCTGACGCTCCAGCCACGCCATCTCCAGCTCCTGCAGCTTCAACAGCCGCCGAAGCCGGAAATTTCAATGATCCATCCGCACTTACTCTTGGCCCCCAACGGGATGCTGCTGTTCAGAACATGGAGAGCATGGGCTTCCCAAGAGCCGAAATTGAACGAGCTATGAGGGCAGCCTACTTCAATCCAGACCGCGCAGTCGAATATTTGATCAACGTAAACTTTGATGCCGCCTCCAAGTGAGCATATAGCACTAACCCAGTGTAGGGCATCCCTGAAAACATTCAGCAAGAGCAGCAACAAGCATCAAGAGGCACAGCGGGTGGAGCTCGACAGACTGCCCCTGCAGCATCACAACAGGCATCAGCAACCACAGCGGCGCCATCAGCACCAGCAGAAACGGGCAGCGATACAGGTGATCAACCTATAAACCTATTCGAAGCTGCCGCGCAAGCTGGCCGTGGTGGTGGTGCTGCCGGTGCTGGGCGAGGTAGAGGCGGAGGCGCAGCAGGAGCAGGCCTCGCCGGTGCTGGCGCGGGAGCCGGTAGAGGCGCTGGAGGGGTGGCAAACCTCGATTTTTTGCGTAATAACCCTCAATTTCAACAACTTCGCCAGGTCGTACAGAGTCAGCCGCAGATGCTGGAGCCGATCTTACAGCAAGTCGGCGCTGGAAACCCTCAGCTTGCTCAACTGATCCAAGATCATCCAGACCAATTCTTGCAACTACTGAGCGAGGATGCCGATAACGATGCACCAGCGCCACCTGGAGCTCAGGAGGTCTTTGTTAACGAAGAAGAGCGTGAAGCAATTGAGAGAGTGAGCGCTTCGCAATGTATAAGCTGACGTTTGCTGACCCCACCAGCTCTGTCGTCTTGGCTTCGACCGAGACATGGTCATTCAAGCATACTTTGCTTGCGACAAAAATGAAGAATTAGCTGCGAATTTCCTGTTCGACCAGCCACCCGAGGATGACGAGAATTGACCAAGCTAAAAGTCAACTCAAAAGGCCCCTCTTGCTTTGATTGTGGATATCGAAGACAGCCCTATTGCGGATCACATTATCATTGGCGGCAGAGAAATGCCCTGGCTTGCGTGTAATTCTTCCATCCAAACGACAGGATGTGTTTCTTCAGAGGTACGAGCATCAGATAGGCGGTACCACGAATGAAACGCATCATTAAAAGGGCGCATAAGGCGTGCAGGACATTGCGAGTTGTGATGGTTTGCTGCTAATGTCTTATCTGCTTGCCTTTTTGGACAAGAGTCAGTGGCAAAATGCTATCGTGTACCGACGACGACCCATTTCCAACAGTGACCGCCGTAAGGTGATATATAAGACTGCATTGTGATCAATATGCTGGTGGATTATTCGGGCGCCCACAGTTACAACGCCAACTGTAGGTACGAATGAGAACGCTAGCTTCTTAGCTGGTTGCTATGGGACATGATTTAGTTCTACCGAACCTCAAGGGTCTCTTCGCAAATCCTGCGAATTTTCCAAATAATCAGACCCCTCCTACCCAGAAGTCGTCCCAAGGTCTCCCAAATACCGGCTTGTTCAATATCCAGATCATCCAGATTTAGGTGGTTCTTGGACATCCATGCCTTTTCAAATGATAGATCAGCGTGCGAATTCTTCATCCAAGTGTCCAATATCACACTTGACCAAGGCGCCACCAATCCCACGATCCTTGAACCTTGATCCTTGCAACTACCAACTGATCCTGATATCTTCGTCATCATCTCCTCATCCTTCATCCCCATTAGATCCATCGTCACAATCTCTTTCCCACCGAGTAACCATGGTGGAGGGCTATATGTCCTCCACCAGAATACCTCGGTAAAATCCAGAAGATGCTGCTGCTCCTGCTGACCCAGCCACAATTGAGCAGGAACGACGCCGCCTTGATGATACACGCCCATGAGAACTCCAAGTACCGCATTGAAGATGAACCAACTCGCGACCCAGTACCTTCTTAACAGTCTTGCTTTAGGGAGGCGAACAGAGGAAAGGACGAGCGGCACGACTGGGAGCAGGAAACGAGGCTCTTGATGTGGAATGAGAGAGAGTAGGAATGTGGCTGAAAGCACTGAAAGTATAGGAAGGGCAGTTTTGCGGACGTTCCAGATAAGAAGTAGCGATGGGCCGAGAAGTAGCGGGAGGGATGCGATGAAATGCTGGTAGGGTGGGTGGAGGCCATGGGTCGAGAGATTGGAAGATGAGGTATTGTAGAGGAGAGAATTAATGGGAGTGATGACTGGATTGGTGCGAAGAAGATGGAACGGAGATTCGGTAGAGTCGTTGTAAAATGAAGTGTCTACGGCAACTGCCAGAATGGTGGTCAAGAGAAACGTCGTGCTAAGAGCGAGTGAGGAGAGTGGCCTTTGACTGTTAGCGTAAAATCTTCTGCTGCTGGAGAAGCAAACTCTTACTTCCGTGAAAAATGGAAGAGGAGATGAACGCCCGAGGGGAGGATAAAGGCAGGAAATGTGATGCGATTAAAAATCCCAATTGCTGTCAAGGATCCAAGTACAGCCGAAGAGACGAGCGCAGACCGCGACTGTATTCCATTATTGGCATCTGTCTTATACTCATAGACATTAAGACGAACCTTATCGTTCAAGATTCGTTGGGTCATGACAAGGCTCCATAGTACGAGTAACGTCTCGACAGCATTGGAAAAGGTATGAGTCTGGTAGGTCCAGGTGACATATGATGAAGACACGAGGAGCAAGGCGTGTCTCCTTTCTCGAGGTGATTGAATCATATCATGTATTGCCCAGTCTTCCAGGACAAAACTCAGGGTGAACATCAACAACCTCAATGCGTAATACATGATCTTGGGGGCTACTGCTTCCTTGCCAGTCTCCGTCCATACCCACTGCATGACGAGCATGGGCAGCCCATAAACGGGCCATAATGGAAACAAACTTCGAAGGGGGTTTGAAGACGTGAACTCCCATGTTTTGTGTGGAGCATATCCAAAGACTTGGCCTACAATACTGGCGGAATATTAGTGGAACCGTGAACAGAATCAAGGTGTACAAGGTTCGGCGGCCCAAATCAGGCTTATGCGAGTCATTTCGGTCGCTACTGCGTGTGGCTGACACGATGGTGGAACAAATAGAGAATCATTGCGAGATGGAAAGGAACAACAAGACTAACCGGCAATGATTTCTGGCCCCTGGAAATGCTCGTCCGGATGGATATAGCTTGGTGAGAGAGCAAAATAGATTCTCACCAGCAAAAGCAAGGCATAAGTCCGCCTCCACATTTTTCTGTAGCTTTAAGTTCCTTGAGGTGTTTGAACCAAGTACATGTCTACTCTTCACTCAACATTCAGATGCGCACAATGGAAAAAGGATTGTCGAGCCACCAAAAGGAAATTACTTGGGACGCGTGCAACGGAAATTACCTACATTTTGATTGCTCTCCCAATTACTGCGTTAATCAACGATCTTGTTTCTGACCATCTTCCAATATGACCCAGGTTGAACGCACCTGCCAAGKGCGTTTTTAGTCTGATAGTCCAAGATCAAGGAGTCGAAGTACTAATCCTCCTCGTGGTCAGAATAATGTTTGATTACATAGAACACGCAATAACCCTCTATTGTTAGCATAAGATGGACAAAATGCTCAAATCTGATATAACAAACAGGATAAGGGGACAATGTATCTATGGAACAATGTATGTTGGATCTAATTTGCTTGAATGGGCTTTGAGATGAAGGGAAGTTTACTGACTTGAAAGAGCATAGTTTGCTGAGTCATCCACCTCACTTCGTCATTCTACCACTAAGAATGCGAGCCAGCGCTTGTGCTGCCTGATCTATTTGATTCAGATATAAACTGTCGCTTCATTGTCTTCAACAGTGAAAGTCCACATCTTAGTGCAATACGGAATATAAAACGGCCTCTTGTCCTCCTCATTACTTCCTTCTACTTTCTTCTACTCAACCACTTCCGAAGACACCTTCCTCACCCAGAATCACATCTGCTCAACTTCATCCATCCTCTTCCTTCGATTAACCTTAACTTATCAATCCAACCAACCATTCACAATGTCTGACACCAAGACTAAAGATATCACTCTCCAGAGCAACGATGGCACTCCTATCACCGTCGGTAAGTCTGCATTCCTGCTTTATTCTTTCCCGGCAGTGGCCAGTATTCATTTCATATGAGAAGCACAAGCTAACGATATATGCAGCCCGTGACATTGCTGAGCGTTCAATTTTGATCAAGAACATGATCGAAGACATTGGTGACGAGGCTATCGCGGAGGCTATACCTATCCCCAACGTCAATGAGCCTGTCCTCCGTAAGGTCATCGAATGGTGCACCCATCATCGTGCAGACCCTCCTGCTGCCGCCGACGATGACTCCGATTCTCGCAAGAAGACCACCGATATCGATGAGTGGGACCAGAAATTTATGCAGGTAGACCAAGAGATGCTGTTCGAGATTATCCTGGTATGCTCCCCAGCCGTCAATCAGCTGGCCCCAGAGCCTCTTATGTATGCTGACATCTCTGCTAGGCCGCCAACTATCTTGACATTAAGCCCCTGCTTGATGTCGGGTGCAAAACCGTTGCCAACATGATCAAGGGCAAATCCCCTGAAGAGATCCGGAAGACATTCAATATCCAGAACGACTTCACCCCCGAGGAAGAGGACCAGATCAGACGCGAAAATGAATGGGCTGAAGACAGATAAAGTGAGCAACCATCTGCATAGTCATCCATCTTATGGCTGACTCCGAACTTTGCTTAGTTCCCTCTCTGTCTGCCGCCTCTCGAATCCGTGATTCACCTATTGGTTGAAACGGGCGCATTTTGTATTGCGAAAGGGACGGCTATGATGATGGAACATGCTGGCGTTACGGCGGTACGAAACCTCAGTTAGAATGCTTGACTCTTCAACTGCTTTGCCAACTAGGCGGCTGAGGCGGAATTGAATCAAATAGAGAATGACAGAATTGCTGTAAATTTTGCTTAATCTTCGCTCGCTTTTTCTTTTCTTCGGCAGGTCCTTAGTATTCGTCCGCTTACTTCTATACCCTCTGGGGAACTAAATGAAAGACTAAATTTTGCCTCCCTATCGAAATGCTATGACCAGGTTTTTTCTGAACATAATTACCCGTTCAAAACCTTAACTTTTCCTTTGCTCCGCCTTCCTTGATCGTTCGACGGGACTTCCTTCCCAACGAGATATTGATTTAGTGTAGCTAGCAGCGTACTGTGGCCCTTCTCTAACATCCTGGGGTATAATACGCTTATACATTGACTGCAGAGCCGCAGCTCAGCAAGTGATATGGGGAATAATGAGTTACAACCCAGCGTAACAGATTATTAAAGATAGATGAATCATATAGAGCGCTAAAGAAAGTGATGCGTCCTAGAAAGTCATTAGCCCAGCGGAGAAGAAGAGGGATGCTGCAAAGGCCGAAGGAAATCTCCAAGACCTGGGATGGTCTCTCAAACTACTTAAAGAAGAAAGAGGCAAGAAGAGCAAGTTTGTCTCTAGAGATGTTGAAGAATTTGCCACGGGCCTAAGAGCGGAGTTCAACAAGTCATTGAGGACATCGGGAGAAGTCGTCGATGGCTCAAAGCAAACCAACGAAGGAGGCCCATGATCATTTACCAGTTAGACGTACAGCCGCTGCAGTCAAATCTAGAATCGAAGAACCAGACTATGAGGCTGTTCATACCGACCAAGAAGTGATCGAATTGGGAAAGGTCAAGTACCTTGTTCGAAACTATAGGATCCATGAGTCGATAGTGTACGCAATATGATAGTTCCACAGGATAATTTCGTTTCATTCTCCTAGAATTCGATTCTGTAGCTCAAGAATCTTAACATGACAATGATTGACGCCCGCTTTGGAGTTTTTCAGTGCGCGATTGCCATCCGTTCAAAGATGCCCTTCTCAGACTCCTCTCTCAGCATCCAGGCATCTCAAATTCCTCGTATTTCAGCGCTCTCCAACAATGCCTACGCCTAGATACCGATGCGAGTCTTGCGCCAGTGTCTTCGCTTGGCGTTGTATCTGCAATCCATCATTGGTTAGTCAAGCCATTATTCCGATTTTTTCTTCATGGTCTGTCCTTCTTTTTCGAGATACAGGTTCAGGAATCTTGTAGAGAGCATACCGGATCGTATTTCCTGTTCGCAAGCGAATCCACTGAGGAATGGGACGGTTCTGCTTCTGGGCTTTTGCAAGCTTTTGCTTCGTTCGAAAGGACTTGTGGGACTGGTTCAAAGATCATTAGTGCATTCGGAGTTGACAATATTCATGGGCTGAATATGTACTCACGGGCATTGTGACAATTCCTGGCTTTCAAATCGAAGGGTTGATTGGCGATGATGTAGTCCGTGTGGAAGGCGGCTCGCTTGGTGGTGGTATTCTTGAAAGCGACAAGTGAAGGGTTAGCCCTAATCTTACCTGATTGGGCTGCCCGCAGTCTTTTGAAGCCGGCAATTAAGCGGATTCAAAGAACAGTGCAGAATCTTTCCAGATATATCACAAACCAATATAGATGTTTTTTATATGCGTGATCTACTATCTTGAGCGGTTCTTGGACGATATCATATCTTAGAAATGGGTCATTGAGGTAGCAAAATTACGATGAGAGTCGCTCGCTTAGATGTCTGGTCGTATGACGGGGTACATGGGTCCCTGAGCAGTACTGAATAGACCTAAAATTCGTCCTGTTGCCATTTGTCGCATTCTAAACGACATTACTATTTGATCCATCATAGTGCTCCCGAGGGCTGTGTCCAGAGTGCACGTTAGTAATCGAAGATTTGATAATTCAATACGATTGACGAGGACTTCAGGATTTTATTCATAAAATTATTCTTGCACACCGCCTGCGAGGGAAATAGCCGATCATCTTGCCATAATGTCATTGATGAGAATCAAAAGACAAGGGGCTTGTGAAGATGACTCACCAGAATATGAACGAGTCACGAGCTATCGTTATAGAGTATAGCATTATCATTGATATACTAAGCTCGCTAATGCATCGATTCGATCAGATTCAGGCTTCGCGTATATGTTACGAGTACGTCTAAGTATGTCCCAACAAGGCTTCGCTATTGCAACGCTTGCGCAAATGACAACCGAAGTAGCGAATAAGATGCTTAATTCGGAGAGTCTTACGCGGCCCCGAAAATTAGTCAATGACCGAAGCGGGCATGAGCCTTCCGAAGCCCATTATGCAGATGCACCACCGATTTAAATGCAAGAATGACTACATCTTATCACAGAGCTGTTGCCTACAAGTATCCCTGGTAATCCTCAGGCTATCAGCACAAAAAATTTCTCCATTGTGCCCTGCTTCCAGGAAATCTCCCCACGTACTCACCAAGTTCGCTATTACTTCGGCCGTTGAGACCGTTTCGACTAAAGCGACCGTTTATTCCTTGGCCATTGGCCACATTCCTGGTCCACCTGGCTGCTCCTCCTTCCACTCCTTCTCTGCATGGTTGCAAGATTGATATCGCGGAGAATTGTTTCTAAACCACCGCCATGGACTCGACAGCCGGCGACCTGAACCATGCGGCAAGGGAGCTAGATGAAAAAGTTGAGAAGCAAACAAGTCACAATGACGGTAGTCGGGAAACGGATAAAGAAGACATACCAGCGAAGCATGAGTACGACCCACAATCTTCCTCCTACTCTTCGTCTTCTTCGCAGGATGTCACAGCTTTGGAGAAGCTTGACTCCAGAATCGTCAAAGTTGGGGAAGTCAAGGAAGGTGAAGAGGCGTATGCACATCTACCACCACACGAAAAGGAGATAGTTAAAAGACAACTCGATCTTCCTCCGGTCACCGTCACCTTCAAGACTTTATACCGCTACGCAACCCGCAACGATCTACTCATTGTCTTTATTAGTGCTCTAGCTGCTATTGGGGGAGGCGCAGTGATGCCTCTCATGACCGTCATCTTTGGTCAGCTGGCAGGTACCTTCCAGAATTACCTCGCCGGTACAACTTCCCGCAACGACTTCTCCTCCGATCTTTCAAGCTATACGTTGTACTTTGTGTATCTCGCCATAGGGGAATTCGTCCTCATCTATGTCTGCACGATTGGCTTCATCTACACCGGCGAACACATCACACAAAAAATACGGGAGCAATATCTTGCCGCTATCTTACGGCAAAATATTGCCTTCTTCGACAAGCTTGGTGCTGGCGAGATCACAACGAGAATTACCGCGGATACGAATCTTGTTCAGGATGGCATATCCGAGAAAATTGCTCTCACTCTTACCGCTCTGGCTACATTTGTGACCGCGTTTATCATTGCGTTCGTCAAATACTGGAAGCTCACTTTGATCCTCTCCTCCACCGTGTTCACAATCGTTGCCATAATGGGTGGCGGTTCATCCTTCATCATTAAATATAATAAGCAATCGTTGGAATCCTATGCGCTCGGAGGTACTGTTGCCGAGGAAGTCATTAGCTCGATCCGGAACGCCACAGCATTTAGTACGCAGGATAAACTTGCGAGGCAATATGATAAACATCTGACCGAGGCTGAGAAATGGGGTCTGAAGCTGAAAGTGGCACTCGCGATAATGATCGGTGGCATGATGTCTGTAATCTACCTCAACTATGGTCTTTCCTTCTGGCAAGGATCTAAATACGTGGTCTCAGGAGAGATGAGCTTGTCCAGCGTGCTGACTATCATGCTTGCGATAATGATTGGGGCCTTCTCTCTCGGGAACGTGGCCCCTAATGCACAAGCGTTCACCACCAGTGTGGCAGCAGCCGGCAAAATCTTCAACACCATTGATCGAGTCTCACCCCTAGATCCCAAGTCCGAGGCGGGCGAGAAACTTGAACATGTCGAGGGCACTGTCGAGCTTAGGAACATAAAACACATCTATCCGTCCAGAGCTGAAGTCATTGTAATGGAAGATGTCAACCTCGTGGTGCCTGCTGGAAAGACAACTGCTCTGGTAGGCGCTTCAGGTTCTGGCAAATCCACTATTGTCGGGCTTGTTGAACGGTTCTATGATCCAGTCGGGGGCGAAGTCTTCCTTGACGGTCATAATGTCTCATCTTTGAATTTAAGGTGGCTAAGGCAGCAGATATCACTGGTTAGTCAGGAACCAACCCTATTCGGGACGACGATATTTGGGAACATTCAACATGGACTGATTGGCACGAGTTATGAGAATGCTAGCGCGGAAGAGCAAAAAGATCTCATCGTCAAGGCAGCCAAAATGGCAAATGCCCATGATTTCGTGTCTGGCTTACCTGAAGGCTACGAGACTAACGTAGGAGAAAGAGGTTTCCTTTTGTCCGGTGGACAAAAGCAGCGAATTGCTATTGCCAGGGCAATGGTCAGTGATCCCAAGATATTGTTGCTTGACGAGGCAACTTCAGCCCTGGATACCAAGTCTGAGGGTGTGGTCCAAGCCGCTCTCGATGTAGCTGCTAAAGGCAGAACCACAATTGTCATTGCTCACCGACTCTCGACAATTAAAACAGCAGATAATATTGTGGTCATGTCTCAAGGACGTATCGTGGAGCAAGGAGCCCATGACGAGCTGCTTGAGAGAAGAGGCGCCTATTACAACCTCGTTGAGGCACAGCGATTGTCGGCCGAGAAAGAAGCAGAGGAAGCCGCAGAAGAGGCGGAAGAGATCGAAGCAATCCTAAAGGTGAACTCTCGCGACTCCAAGTCTGGTACAAAACTTAGCAGAACCAACACCGAGCAAAATGCTGCACTTGAGCGTATAACGACTGACAAGAATCTGCGCGCCAAATTGACACGGACCGCCACCGGCAAGTCAGTGTCTGAGCGAGTTCTCGAAGCAAAAGGATCGGATGGTAAAGCTGACTATACGTTATGGACGCTCATACGAGTCGTCGGTAGCTTCAACAAAAAGGAAACCCATCTGATGCTCATTGGTCTTTTCTTCTCAATCATTGCAGGCGGAGGCAATCCCACTCAAGCAGTCTTCTTCGCAAAGTCCATCCTCGCCATTTCGCTCCCCCCAAGCATGTACGGGAAGCTTCGCCATGACGCCAACTTCTGGTCCTTGATGTACCTGATGCTTGCAATCACGCAATTTATTGCATTCTGTGGTCAGGGGGTAGCTTTTGCATATTGCTCAGAGCGCTTAGTGCACAGAGCCAGAGATCAGGCATTCCGAAATATGCTTCGTCAAGATATCGCATTCTTCGATAAGGAGGAAAACTCGGCTGGCGCTTTGACATCATTTCTGTCAACAGAAACGACGCACCTGGCCGGGATGAGTGGCACTACTTTGGGAACCATACTTGTCGTGACCACTACCCTCGTGGCTGCCATTTCCCTTTCTTGCGCCGTTGGCTGGAAGCTTGCCCTGGTTTGCACGGCAACCATACCAGTTCTCCTTGGCTGCGGCTTCTTCCGGTTTTGGATGCTGGCTAGATTCCAAGAACGCGCCAAAAAGGCTTACGAAGGCTCAGCAAGCTATGCATGCGAGGCCACGTCAGCTATTCGAACCGTTGCATCGCTGACTCGAGAAGACGATGTGTGGGAGCACTATCACCAGTCGCTCGTCGCCCAAGGCAGAAAGAGCCTGCAGTCGATTTTGAAGTCCTCGATCCTCTATGCCGCCTCCCAGTCCTTTATGTTTTTGTGTATCGGCCTCGGTTTCTGGTACGGGGGGACTCTGATCGCCAGCCACGAATATACGATGTTTCAATTCTTTCTTTGCTTCTCCGCCATCATTTTCGGTGCACAGTCAGCTGGGACCATATTTAGTTTTGCACCTGATATGGGCAAGGCAAAGTATGCTGCGAAGCAACTGAAGACGTTGTTCGATCGACAGCCAGCCATTGACTCGTGGTCTTCGGACGGAGAACGGCTCAAGCATGTGGAGGGGACGATTGAGTTCCGAGATGTCCATTTCAGGTATCCGACTAGACCAGAGCAGCCTGTGCTCCGAGGTTTGAATCTCACCGTCAAGCCTGGTCAGTACGTTGCATTGGTCGGAGCCAGTGGATGTGGCAAGTCGACGACGATTGCTTTGATGGAACGTTTCTACGATCCCTTGTCTGGCGGCATCTTTGTTGATGGCCGAGAGATTTCAAGCTACAACATCAATGACTACCGCGGCTTCCTAGCCCTGGTTAGCCAAGAGCCGACACTTTACCAAGGCACTATCCGAGAGAATGTCTTGCTGGGCGCGGATCGTGATGACGTGCCTGACGAAGCGATTGTGCAAGCGTGTAAAGATGCAAACATCTATGACTTTATAACGTCCTTACCAGACGGCTTTTCCACCATTGTCGGATCTAAAGGCAGCATGTTATCAGGAGGGCAGAAACAGCGTATCGCCATTGCTCGTGCTTTGCTTCGAGATCCTAAGATCTTGCTCTTGGACGAAGCGACCTCTGCACTAGACTCGGAATCGGAGAAGGTTGTACAAGCAGCACTCGACGCAGCAGCACAAGGCCGTACTACTATAGCAGTGGCGCACCGGTTGAGCACGATACAAAAGGCCGACATCATCTACGTGTTCGACCAGGGGCGGATCGTCGAACAAGGAACGCATGACCATCTGCTCAAGGTACGAGGCAAGTACTTTGAGTTGGTAAATTTGCAAAGTTTGGAGAAAATGGCATGAGGTCGTTCTATGATTCTTGTCTAGTAATTACTCTGCTTCCTATTGGTGGGAAGGTACATTTTAGTACAGGTGTTGGGTGGCATCTCTCCCATCTGCATTCTAGCGGCGGTGTCATGGGATTCGGAGGTAAACTTGGCTGCATTGGAGCTGACTGCATGGCTTCAATTTCGCCGCTTACTCCATTATTGTAGATATTATCGTACTGTTCAAGCTTCAACAATATAGACCTCACTCAGTCACACGAGTCTACGACTCACCATATTCAATAAAGCTGCCAAGCGAGGTGTTGAGACGAATCCGCAATAGCTGCAAGTGTCAATCCTATATGTAGGTTGATGAATAATTAGTCCTTTTGGTCGACGTCGAATTCTGTGTAGATGCGCTTCATCTCCACCCGGCGATTGTCGGCGATGATACCCATAAGGCTAGTTCCGATGTCACGGATGTCATTGTATTGACGTAGGAGCCTGATATGATTTCGTACGGTCTGAGTAGGATCGGGATGCCTGAGTGAGGTGGTCAGTTGGTCAGTTGGTCAGTGGCCATTGGGTTTTAGATCCGAGAAGGAAGATGTAAAGGAAGCCGATGAAATTGGCCCGAGAATTGGCCCGAGAGTCGCTAGACGAAGGAATAGTAAAAGTGGGAGATGAACATGACCCACCTCAGCCTGGCAGTATCGTGCTGCAGCTTGGCTCTCGTATTGTCAATCTGAACATTGAGTGCAGCAATCTTGGCTTCAAGTGTCGTCTGATGCCCACTCAGGTCAGCTGTCAAATACATACTTTAGCGATCAAAGATGGACTCGGTTATGCTGGAAGACACGGGCAGACAGGAGGCAATTGGGTCGCATACAATTCTCTTGTCTTCTACTTGGTCAGCCTGGGCAGGCTTGGTAAGCATTGAATCCTGCTTCTCCACCGGTAGTGATGGTATCGCAGGTGATATACTCCGATCATCGAACATCATAAGGTTCTTGAGTAAGAGGTACAGAGTGTTTCACATGGATAGAGTATATTCCTGAACTTGAATTCGATCATTAATTGAGATGGTCTGCCAAGAGATTTGATAATTATAGAATTAGAGTTCCCTTGCCCCTGCCAAGGAAAAACGGCATGCAGCCATACCACCGTCTCTCTCTACAATCTTCCCACCACCCTCGCAACCCAATGTCTCGATCTTCCAAGGCGGTCATGCGAACCGAATGCTGGCTTACGAAAGATCATCTTCTGTTTCATCCGGCATTCCCATACGGGCGCTAAAAGAAGGTTGCTGGTCTGCTTGCTGCAATCCTGCCGGAAACGGATAAATCTGTACGTTGGCTGCAGATTCAAACGGTTCTGCTTGGTTCGGAAGAACAAAGAGAGCGTAGTAAACAAGCATGAATCCCCTCCTTAAGCTACTTCAACCCCGGATTTTCCTTGATTCGTACAAGCACAAGTACCTTTTTTACAGGGCACGCCGCCATCCCGCTTGGCTGGACCCATTTAGTGCCTCCCCCTGGCGATCCTTCAACAACTCCATGTCTAATTTCCCGTTGAAAGCAATTGGCGTTCTGCCTGTGGCTGTGGGCTAATAGGATGAGTCTCGGCTCCTGTCTACTTGGTCCTCTGACAAAGGCTTTATTCATAAACCTTCTGCAGCCGCCATGCTCGTATTCATAGTTTTCTAGTCTCTCAATAGGTACATATTCGAGGTCTTTCCCTCGGTCCATTCATTGTCATTTCAAAATACACTCATTTTAGACTCCTCAAAGTCTACACACTCGTTTACTTCCCATTTACTCATCCTTGTGTTACGGCCCATCAGGTTTCCGCCTCATCTGTCTCAACTTCCCATCTTGACCTATTACATCGAATTACTCGGGAAAGCTTACGTCCAAATTCTACAAGTCCTCTACGTGCTTTCATGAGGCATAATATCCAATCTTAATTATGAAACTTACTTTCCCCCAGCTCATTCTTGCCTCCTCTTGGGTATCCATTGCTTTTGCCCGCACCACTGAAGATGCAGACTTATACAGTGTATTGAGTAGTCGCGCTCTGACACCGGATAATACATGTGGCAACCTTTTCAATGGCAACAACAAGAATTATTCATGCAACCCCCAGTCCCCTAACGGGGGGCCTTGCTGCTCGCAGTATGGCTACTGTGGCTCGGCCGATGCCTATTGTGGGACAGGTTGTCAACCAGACTTTGGTACCTGCAAAGGTTCGGAGGTAATCCCCATTGACCCCAACATGTGTGGCCCCAGCAACAGCAACAACAAATGTCTTGCCGGCCTGTGTTGCTCCCAGGCCGGCTATTGTGGAAATACCACGGATTATTGCGGTGCAGGCTGTCAATCCGGTTTCGGTGACTGCAGTGCAACCACTGGAGGGGGTGGTGACGGCACCTGTGGTCCTGCTTTTGGCAACAAACAATGTCCCAGCGGGCAGTGCTGTTCTCCTGCTGTAGGTACACACTCTGCATCAACATTCGCATCACTGACAGAAGGCTAGGGCTACTGTGGAACCACCCCAGAGTACTGTACAGACCCGGATTGCCTCTGGCAATTCGGTACATGTGATTCGAGCCACACGCCTGCTGGTCCTAGTACTTTGAACGATCCTCGACCATTGCTTGGTCAAGTTACCTATAACGACGATATCTACGACTGCACCAAGGCTAAAGTGGTGGCACTTACCTACGACGACGGTCCATATCTGTACACTAATCAATTGCTTGATATCCTAAAGTCTTATAATTTCACGGCAACCTTCTTCATGACGGGCAACAACTTGCACAAGGGACCGATCGATGAGACGGAGCCATACCCAACCATCATTAGGCGCATGATCGCCGAGGGTCACCAAGTCGCTTCGCACACTTGGTCTCACTACAGTCTATCGAACATCACGTCGGACATGCGAAAGCAGCAGATGGTGAAGAACGAGCGAGCCATTGCCAACATCATCGGAAAATACCCGACTTACATGCGACCTCCATACTCACAGTGTAGCCAAGAGTCTGGCTGCTGGGCAGACATGAAAGCCCTGGGATATCATCGGGTCTACTTCGATCTGGACACGCAGGATTATCTCAACCCGAACACCATCCAGAATTCAAAGGACATTGTCCAGCAGATCCTGGCGACTGGTGGCGCCAACGACTATTTGTCGATTCAGCATGATCTGGTGCAGCAGTCGGTCGCTAATCTGTCGCCATACTACTTTGACTTGATCAGGGCTAAAGGTTGGAAGGGAGTGACTGCTGGTGAATGTTTGGGAGATGCACCGGCCAACTGGTATCGTACCCCGGGGGGGTCCACAACATCCACTACGTCCAAGACAACGTCCAAGACAACGTCGACGACGAAAGCATCGACTACTACGTCGACGACGAAAGTATCAACCACCACGTCGAAGAGTAGTACATCATCGTCTAAAACAACGTCTAAGACCACCAGCACTACTACTAAGAGAATTGCTGTAGCTGGTGCAACCCCTGCACCTAATTGCTATGTTAAAGCTGGCAATTTCTGCGGTACTATTCAACCGTTCTCGACAAAGCAGGGCTGCAAGACAAGCGCAGCAGAATGTTACTTGCAATCAGGCAATTGTCCGAAGCAGGCAGGCAGTGGCCATACCAATGATTGCAACCACTACCGCAACCAATGCCAGAAGCTTAACACATACTGTACACAGTGCAAAGACTCTTGTTCGAGTGCCGGCTTTACATAAGGGGTCCGTCGAATAAAGACCAAAAGCAGTGGCCGAAAGGCCCTTTTGCATTCAATGCAGGGGAAGCGACGTGCTGGAATGCATTTCCTTGGCGTATATCGTGGAAGCTGTGCAGTGGATGAGGAAGGATAGCATTGCATATAATGTTGCATATAATGGTACTTAAATGTCAATAATATCTACTAAAAGGATCGAAAAACTAAAAATGAATGAATGAGTTGGACAAGACTGACCTGCCGGTATATACGTGTAAATGCAGAAAAGATGTCACTTCTACGGAGGTGAATTATTACGCTAACAGATCACCCGGAATATGCGACGCCACAATTGTGGCTTTCTATCCGGAGTTAAACCTCCGGGAGATCCCCTTGAGAAGTACTTCGTTTTTTTGAAGCATCCATTTCTCGTTCTTTTCCTCAGGGTCGTATTCTGGATATAAGAAGCATGATTGCTTCGCCTTGACGCTTGTGGTCACACCTGCATGACCATATCTTCTTAACCAACTCCGACCATGCTCATTTACCTCCGCTTGGTAGGGGCAGCTCTCACTTTGGCTCGCGGAGCAGTAGCCCATGAGCATCATGATGATAAGATACCCGAAGGAGAAGTCATATCTCCAGATCCGATCGTATGTCATTCTCCTTGGGATTCAGCTTACAAAACACCTATATCTGACCCTAGCATAGGACACCGTTCTGTGGATCCACATCCTCATCCAGATCCTTGCCTTCGGCCTCATCTTTCCCACTGGAATGGTGCTAGGGGTGAATCTTGTCCTCCCCAAAGTGCTCACTCCTTTTTCCTAACCCCCGCGGCTGATTATCCTGTCCTCCAAACCCAGATCACTCGCTCCCGCTGGCATGTTCCTATCCAAAGCCTCGGCGCCATCCTCGCTATCGTCGGGTATTTCCTCGGCCACGCTCACGGTGGCCGCCAATTCGCACCCAATATCCATGCTTCCTTTGCCACGATCCTCATGCTCATCCTCATTGTCCAGATCGTCCTGGGCATCTATCTTAGACTGCATCTTGAAAAGGGCTTCCACGGCCGCGTTCGCCGTCACTTCGTTCTCTCTCACGGTACCATCGGGAAAATAATGCCGGTGGTTAGCTGGGTGCAGATGCTTTTCGGAGGGATCACCGCACTTGGTTTTTGCAGGGCAGATCATACGGGTCAATGTCTTGCGCACTTCATCATGGGATCGGCGTTCATTGGGTATGGCATCGTGTTGACGATTCTATTGCTCGTGGGACAAGTATGGCTTAGGAGGACGGGACGGTCTCAGGAGTTCTTCGATTCGATGTTGATTGCCGCGTGGGGCTGCGTCAATACCTTCACCGAACATCGATGGGGTGGACCTTGGGTGAAGAATGATCTGCAGCATACAAGTATGGGCATTGTGTGGTGGTGCGCCGGTCTTCTCGGGGTATGGCTGTCTCGGAAAAGAAATGGAAGGCCGAAGCGAAATTTGATACCTGCGATGGTCATTCTGATCACCGGATGGGCCATGAGTGCGCACCCGCAGAGCTTAAAGCTGAGCACGCATGTGCATTCGGTTTTCGGGTACACGTTGATGGCAGCCGGAGCGGCGAGGATTGTGGAGATTGCTTTTGTGTTGAGGGATAGGGGGAGTGTGGATGAGGAAGGAAATGGGGATGAGGCGAGCAGCTGGCAGTATCTCACGCCATTTGTAAGTAGTTCCAACAGCCCTTTGCTCTTGCGCGAGAAAAATGAGCTGAATGTGTCGCTCAACAGCTGCTCTACGCCTCCGGTTTCTTATTCATGGGGGCTACGGAAGAGCAAATGGCGTTACTGTCCGAAGCGCACGTCTCACATGTTTCGTACATCCTCATACTCTACAGCATCGCCTTCCTGCTCTTTCTTTTCGTTTCGATGCTCCTGCATCTCTATGCTTCTTACGCCTGGCCTGTTGATCCGGTAGGTGTAAAGAAGGATGGGACTGAAGGAGCGAATGGATTGCCCACTGCGAACGGGCATATTGATCGACGAGTGCGGGACGCCGAGGAGTTCGAGTTGGAAGGACTGATGAGTGACGAGGAAGACGACAGCCCTGGTGTGAAGCACAGCCAGAGTACATAGCCATTTCAATCCAAGGAACCAAAACGTTTACTTCCATCACATGACCTCAAATACAGCCTGACAAATGACGTTACGGCTATGACAGGACGACCACCCTGTCTGCAGCGAAGGGCACAAACACCAACCCAGTGACCACGACCTCTCCAATCCACTGTCTGCCAAACCGAGGTATGAATTTCACTACTATCTTATCCCACCCAAGGACGACACCTAACAGTATCTGGTAAATCGATGCACCACAATCGACCACAACACTAATACCATCAGGATAGGTCTCCTCATTTGTTGAAGTGAAGGAGGTAGAGCGCAGCCACTCTCACTTGACTCATGGAACAACCAGAAGGAGATGATGCCCGATCCACTTGTGTAAAGAGAGAACTTGGAGTATACAATATCACGGGCAATCTCATTCAAGGGCAGATCAGAAGTTAATACCAGACGAAAATGGAATGAAAAGGCCAATATAAGTGAATATAATTCCTCAGACAAGGTATTGTAGATATAGAGGGGGCATGTAAAGCATGTACAAAAGCATGAAATGAGAATCAACACAGCAGGAAAGATCACATCGATTCCTAATTAAAATTTAGTGAGAATTTTCACTTGAATACCGTTGAGCAATTCGCCAACACCACTTACTCCGCCTACTAGAGACATTTTATGCAGATCCCTCATACAATTGAATGTAATCCTTCTCTATCATTTGCCGTAGGAAGTACATTCATAAACATGACACTATACAGATGACATTTGATTCGATAGCCCATGATCCTTGTTATGACTTGTATTGACAATAGTAATATATTAGTGATGCAGTGAAGAGAAAGGAGCCAATAAGGTGCCGCTTGAGCTAGCAGTATTGGATTACTAAGCAGCCGCCTATCACTAAAGTCCAATTCGCAATCTACAACCTTCATTCTTCTAGCATCAGTCCATTCACTTCTCTTCTCTACAGAACTGTAGCAGCGTCAAGATGCCTCGAGCAGAAGTGGGCAGCACCAAATACCTCAACAACAAGCTCAAATCCAAAGGCCTCCAACGCCTCCGCTGGTACTGCCAAGTCTGCGAAAAGCAATGCCGCGACGAAAACGGCTTCAAGATGCACACCCAGTCCGAATCCCACGTCCGCCAGATGCTCCTCGTCGGCGAAGACCCCCGCAAGTATATCAATGACTTCAGCAACCAGTTTCAGCGCGATTTCCTGCAGCTGCTACGGACCGCCCACGGCGAGAAACAGGTCCACATGAACCATTTCTACCAGGAGTATATTGCCCACAAGGAGCATGTGCACATGAACGCTACCAAATGGCCTTCGCTGACCGAATTTGCCAAACATTTGGGGAGGGAGGGCATTTGTAGGGTGGAGGATTTAGACAAGGGGCTGCATGTTGCATGGATCGACAATAGTCCCGAGGCGTTGAGGAGGCAGGATGCGATCAGGAAGAAGGAGAGGCAGGATAAAGGGGACGAGGAGAGGGAACAGGCTTTGATTAGGGAGCAGGTGGCGCGCGCAGAACGTGATGCTGCGGATAAAGCTGGCGAGGAGGGGGACGAAGAGGCCAGGGTCCTGAAGCGAGAAGAGGGCGAAAAGATCAAATTGAATTTTGGAGGCAAACAGAAGGAAAGTAAAGACCAATCGCCGCCCATTTCTTCAGCTGAAGGCGGCGACCACCCGGCCGTGATAAAAGACAAAATGGACCAGCAATTGGACGACTCGTTGCCGGTCGCTGCATCTACTCCTCCGCCAGAAAAAGTATCAATGAAAATGAGTGCGGGTAATAAGCCAAAGAACGTCTTTGCCAGCTCAGCCAAGAAGAATGCATTGAGTGGTTCAAAGCCGGTACTCAAGGATGCGCCGAAAAGACCAATGAGCGAGGCCGAACGGATCATGAGAGAAGAAATTGAGCGGAAACGACTTCGAGAGGCGAACGGCTTTTCTGGACTGAATGTGAAAAGGCAGAAGACTTCATGACCCCTTATCAACTCGAACGACTTTTTTTATGACCGAGTATGCCGCTGCTTATTGAACATTTAGCATGGCGTTGGGGGAGCAGGGCACGAATATCTTGATACCCCGGAAGCAGCATAAAAGCGAATCTCACGGCAATCAGAATGTAGATGATTTCTTCATTTTCAATACTCTTGCTTTGACCTCTCTTATCAAAAAGGTACTTATTTATGCAAGTTCGTATATCCTAGCGACATATCCTGCCATGCCAGCACTAGTCCTCAATATCCTTCGATCCTGAACGTTCGTCGCAAGCAGCAATCAGGACTGACAAAGCCCTACAATGTCCACCCAGGCATAGTATACATTTTTGATGGAATGCAGCCACTTTTTCGGTTTTACTCACTATCTTCGCCCTCATCCTTCTTTCCCTTTCTCTTCTCCTTCTTCTCCTTCTTCTTTCGCTTGCGTTCCGCTCTCTCCTCTGGTGTCTCCCCGTCATGCCGCTTTCTCTTTTTGGATTCTCCACTTTCTAAAGGAGGCGCGGTTTGAGCTTCTGGGTCGTTTTGCGCTCCACTAGATGCCGGTTCGGCGTCAGCTTCCACAGTCGGTGCTGGTGGTATCTCTAGCCTTGGAGCTGCCGGTGCAATGGTCGCATTTTCTTGCGGAGCGCTAAAGTCAGTGTACTCAGCGTTCCATTTCGCAGGCGTTGCTTCATTCGGTCTTCCATATTTCTGTTCTAGATTAGCTTGCTTATTGGACTGGATTGGAAAAGTACAAAGGCGTACATCGAGTTTCCCATCTGTTTTCATCTTTTTCTTCTCGAGCGCTACCGGACCCAAACCCCATCTCCTCGGGTATAGATCTCGTTCCATAATGCATCGTTTGACCTTAGCGACCACACCATGATCGCAAGATGATAGCTCGACCGTCGACATCTGTGCAATGCCTAGCGCAATGGCTTCTCCTTTTGTAGTCATCAAGACCACTTCCTCGTGGACCTCGATCCCAGTCTCTGTCCACTGGGTTAGCACAGACGTGCCATGAAGACTTCAGGGATCTCACCGTATCTGAGTAATCCAGGTATCATCAATTTTGCGCCGTAACAAACGGCGTTGACCGCACTGTCCTTTACTACTATCCTTTTGTATGTTGTGAGTAGGCTTTCGAGCGGCCTTATTACTTTCCGTAGGTATGCTTCGTCGCGGGTGTTGTCATGCATCCATTGTGCATCCAGGACATCGTGCAGCGTGACCATACCATCCTGCTCGTCCATAGCACCACTCCGCACTCTTCTGAGCTCCTGCATGTGCGCGCCGACCCCCAGAAGAAGACCCAGGTGTACACAAAGAGTTCGGATGTAGGTCCCAGCTTCGCAGCTAACCCAGAAGACTCCAAGATGCCTATCATTGTCGAACTCATAGAGCTTACTCTCGTGTATGGTGCGTATTCGCAATTGTCGTTTCACTGCGGAGATCAGTGGTGGCCGCTGGAACAAAGCTCCGGTAAGTGTCTCCAATGCTCGCGCCAGTTGCGCCTCGCCGCCTGGAAGTTTGTCGTGTAATCGTATGACGCAGACATACTCTTTTCCGGCGCCTTGCTGGGATTTGACCAAACGTGTCGCTCGATCGAGACACACGATGAGACATCCTGTAACCTTGGGATCCAAAGTGCCACTGTGTCCAGTCTTTTCTATCCTTCAATACGATTAGCAGCAGGCATGCAGTCAAAGCAATGGCAGTCTACCTTAACATGCGCTTAACCCATGCCACGACTTCATGGCTCGAGGGATTCGAAGGTTTGTCAAGGTTGATGACGCCAGAGCTGATGAAGGATTTGAGATCACGTTTCAGAGGAGTGCAGCCCACAGGAATAGGAGTGAAATGTCCGGTGCGGACAAGGAGGCTGCTGTAATTTTTGAGGAGCAAAGGCCAATCACTGGTGTCGACAGCTGGGGTTGAAGCTTGGGGTTTGATTGTGTATTTCTCCTCCTCCTCCTCTGGCACCTTCGCGACTGCCGTATCCATCTCCAATTGCTCGCCAGAATAGAACCTTGTGTGTGGCAGGAGCGTTCACGGAGAGGTCGGTAGGGTTGCACTTGCCGAAAATTTGTTGTAGTGCGAGCTTGAGCTTGTGCGGGCTAAACTCTATTGGGACTGCACCCAAGCCAGAGACTTGGTTCAAAGTATTCTTCCACAGCAAAGCAGGATATATTTTGGGTGAGGTAATTGATCATCTTCACATTTCCGAGACGCCTAGGAACTATCATATTCTACATTGTAACGCTATTATGCACCGCGTGTCTCCAATTCATCATTCACCTCCCAAACGACGCCCTTGTCCCCTAGTGCTCCAAGGGCTGGAGAATGCGGAAGAAAAGCCGCTTGCCGGTCGCGGAGGTGGTTGAGCTTGAGATGCGTAGGCGGTGCCATACCCTTTCCGTTGCGCTCGCTGGTCTTTTCCTCCAAACCATCTTCTGAGGAATGCTGGCGTTTGAAGGTAGTTTCTTCCTCCACCAAAGGTGGGATAAAGACGAGTTGCAAAGTCGTAGAAGTGAGCTGCAACAATTCCAGTTCCTTGAAATATCATTGCCTTCGGACCGCCGATGACCAAAGCCGCCAACAATAAAACCCATGGAAGCCATTTCGCCTCCAGCTGTACCACAAAAAAATTGACCTTTTTACGTCTGTTGTCTTGTGAGTATGTGTATGCGAGTGCCAGGATCATCGCTGAAGGCGTCAGTGTTCTGAGACGAAGGATCAAGGGGGTTTGTTTGTATGCCATACGTCCAATAAAGGTATTCTCATGCAACAGACCGCCAGCCAGCGCCTGATCCCTAATCAGCATCCATCTGGACTCATCGCCAAGCGCGTTAAGCAGGCTTTAAGCAGAATTCGAGAAAGCTAGGGGGAAAAGAACAATATGTAGGAAGCGAAAACCACCGAGCGCAAATTTCCAAGGATCACGTTGGCTATTCTCAAAATGACGCTTCCACCATGCTTGCACCGCACGAAGGCCTTTTGGATTGATTGCGAATGACAGGCCAGCGTGAAGGAACAAGGGTAATCTTCCTCGTTACCAGGAAGCGCTCCAGCTATAGACTGGCTGAGCGGGCAGACATGCGAGGTTTCTTAATGAGCATGGGAAGGCTATCACTGATAGTGAGAGTAACAAGAGGAAAACGAAGAATCCTTCGAGGACCTACCATAATCTGGATTCCGAGGATTAAGACGTAGAAGAAGAAATCTCCTGGCTGAGTGAAACGTGGTGATTCACGCTCAAGATTACTAGAATATGTCCATACTAAACGGAATTAGTCCCCGTGTTTTCAATTGGAACCAATCATGCTTACAAAAGTACGTATCGTAGAGGACCGACCAATCCGGACCAGTGATACAGAACGAGGAGAAGATTCGCCATATCTCAGGTACTGGCAACTTGAAGATCCAGGGTATGTGGAAGATGAACCGTACGCCGTTGATCATTTGGCCATAGATCATACACGAAAGGATCAACGTCACTGCTGTCCAAGTCCTACTCATTAGCATCAGACATGACCCATTAAAGACTACCTGCAATAGTGCTGGGGATGTTTGGCTTACCTAGCAACCGGCGGAGCTGACCAAAAATCGTCCATTTCTAAATGGCTAGTACCGCAAACCTCACAGGATCAAGTATTTAGAGGAACAAGAAAAGCTTTCCAAGGTGAAGCTTTGGAAATCTTAGTAGGAGAATCCTGACCGATGTGTCAATTGTGGCTTTTGTTACTAGCGCTCAGCCTTGCAACCGAGGCGTCGGCCCCGAAGGGCCCGTGATAGACAGTTATCTTAGCCCAACAACAGTTTAGGTCACACTTGACAGATAAACGATGATTGTCCAGAGGATCTGTTCGAGCATGACTTCAGTACTGGCACCTCATAAGATTCATTTGGCAACTAGATGAACCATTTACTGTTTTCAGTCCATTTTTGTATCAAGATGAACATTTAGACCAACCAATGATGGCTGAACTCACGTCGACAAAGCTCAACCCGGAAAGTCATCTGCTCCTCGATCAACCCCTTCTTCGCCTTCCTGCCGAGCTGTCCCGCAAGAACTTTAAGTTAGCAGCCCTTCATGTCGAACATGACAAGAAGCTTCTTTTGGGAGCTCTCAGAACCACGGCCAATGATTCACTAGCCGGAAAGAAGACTCCTTCCCAAGTTCTCGACTCTCTTGATAATATGATTAATCGGATGAAGAATCTGAAGCGGAAGATGGAAGGCTTTCATGAAGAAGAGAAAACGATATATCGACAGACAAGGAAGCGGTTGGAGCATCTTAACGACCTATACCAGATCCCCAGCTTGGCTGATGTCAAATACGACGAGTGGTCTAGGATCCGACTGAATCGGCTGATGGTCGACTATCTGCTGAGAAGCGGCTATGGGGAGAGTGCAACGGCACTGGCAAAGGAGAAACAGATTGAGGACCTGGTAGATATCAATGTCTTTGTCCAATGTCACAAGGTTGAGGAGAGTTTGAGAAGGGAAAGCACGCACGAATGTCTAGCATGGTGTCTAGAGCATCGAGAGTTGACGAGAAAGACAAATGTGAGCACTCTTGAAAATATTGCACTGCCATTCATTATCGTTCTTTAGCGCTAATCGATAGTAAAACAGAGTTCGCTGGAGTTTGAGCTCAGATTACAACAGTTCATCGAGCTTCGACGGCGAGGTCATCTTTCAGAAGCGAAACAACATGCGCAGAAGTATATTTCATCCAACACAGACTTGAAAACCCCAGAGGTGCGCCGCGCAGCAGGCTTACTCGCGTACCCCCCCGGGACAAGAATGGAGCCGTACAGAGTAAGATATCCCATAAAGACGAATCACTAGCTCATGGACTGATCGTATCAAGACCATGTACTCAAAGTCTCGTTGGGACTTCCTTTCCAAACTTTTCGTCAAGACTCACCATGAACTCTTCTCTCTTCCTGGCCGGCCTTTGATGCACATCGCACTATCCGCTGGACTTTCAGCGCTCAAGACACCTTCGTGTCATTCCAAGTATGCTAGTAGTAGCTCCAATGCAAGCTCTACTACGACGACCGTCTGCCCGATATGCTCGACAGAATTGAATGAGCTCGCTCGAAATCTCCGTCATGTTCAGCACAATAAGAGCAGTGTCGAGCATGACCCGATTGTCTTGCCGAATGGTAGAGTGTATGGCCGTGAACGACTACTTGATATGAGCGCCAAGGTTGGTTTGGAGGAAGGAAAGGTCAAAGATCCGACCACCTCGGAAGTCTTTGACGCTTCGGAGATCCGGAAAGTCTTCATATCTTGAAGCACTCGAGTTCTTCGTGTGATACGAACGCTTTTGTCAAGCATAGCGTCGGCGTTTCTTGTTCGTATAATTCTGTTGGTGTAGCAAATGATAATTACGAAACTCCGTCAATCATTTTCATCCGAATCACTAGATCCATCTCTTCTTTTCGTTTGCTTTTTTAGCGGCGCTCGAGTCCCTTCCTCATCCCTCGTCTCAAATATATAGGTCCTTGCGTCTCTGTTCTCTCCTTTCCATCCCCCACCACCCTCGATATTACCGAGTGTCCGAGCATGCTTATAACCCGGATAGGCTTCTGCTTGAAACTTGAAGCTCCGCCCTACCTTCAGCCCAGCATGTCGGGCTAAATCTCGAATGTTCCAGAGTGAATATGGTTCGCCTTCGAAGATGGTGACGACGATAGTGCCCTCAGGCGCAAGAAGCGGAATGGCCGCTTTGAAAAATTTCACTAGAAGCTCTAGGAATTCGTCAATCCAGTCGATCATTCGTACTTTTTGGTCGCCAGATTATCTGCTACAGATAAAAATGAGACGGGAAGTAATATGCGTACCTTGATTGTACCTCGCTTGCCGATTAACATCCTTTGTCAACCCACCAACATGCGGGAAATTGAATATCACCCGATTAAACCCACCCTTCCTTATTAATTTTCCTCCTCCTGCTGACCCTCCTTTGCCCAGCTTTGTGGCATCGACGCCGTACAAGATGTTCAATTCAGTGAACTCATTTTCGCGAGCAGAGTCCTCAAGGTCACGGATGTATTCCGTTGACTGTGGATACTTTTCCGCAAGCATCACAGCAGAATCATAGCATGTCGCTATCTAGATAAATTTCCGAGTTAGCATTTCCACAAGAAGTAAACCGAAAGAGAGTGCATACGTCTCGGAGCACTTTAGGTAGGGCTTTTTAGGAATACATCGCTTGAACATTACTTACGAGAGACTGACAACTGTGGTGGGTGAAGAGAGAATGGGTGAACGAGAAATCGCCCTCGCCAACGAGCAAGATGCGGTCGGCGGGATCAAAGGGGATTGTGACGGCCACTTGAGGACTTTGGGTTGATGGCGGGCGCGGCCGTTTAGATTGGTCGTTCTTTCGCAGCTTCTCTGATTTCATGTCCTTCTTGTACGGATGAAAAACCGGGTGGCGGATTTTCTCTTTACGTGATTTGCCCATCGCTAGACCAAATGATGGATAGAAGTCTGAGGCGAACCGAGTGGGCACGTCGGAGTTATCGAATGGTTGATCCCGACTGTTCTAGAACAGCCACGTGGGAGACACAAGGGGAGTGGGAGATCTACAATACATTAGCGGCGGGTAGCTAGCCGAGCTAGCTTCCATCTTCGAACAACACCTTTAGAATTTTCCCTTTGTTCCTATTTCGTTCTTTCATTAACCTGATATCCGTGAAAATTAGTACTTAAAATTTTCATCTCGACATCTGGGCCTCCGATGTCTATCCGTCCCCTTTTCATCGCCTCAATAGGAAACCCGTCCCCAGCTTACACCAATACCCTCCACTCCGCCGGGCACACTGTCCTCACCCATCTCCGAACCTGGCTCCTTACTCCTTCCTTTACCAAGTCTCGTCCCCACGCCTCGGGCCTCCTCTCTGCTTCGGAAGATTACACACTTTGGCAATCCCCCTCCCTCATGAACGTCTCTGGGAAGCCTGTTGCCACCGCCTGGCGCACCTTCCTCTCCTCCCTGTCTTCACCAGAGGATAAACGCGCTGCGCGGCTTGTAGTGGTGCACGACGAATTGGAGTTGGCGACAGGCAAGATCAAGGTGAGGGACGGGGGTAGTGCCAGGGGGCACAATGGTTTGAAGAGCGTGATCGCGGCATTGCCGGCAGGTATGGACTTTACTAGAGTTGGAGTGGGTATTGGACGGTGCGCGAGCCGGGAGAGTAGAGACGTTGCAGCGTACGTGCTGAGGAAGATGACTCCACATGAGCTCGACGTGATGGAGGACGTGGCAGGGCAGGTGAGCGAGGTGGTCAGGGAAATTAGAAGGGGAGTAAGATGAACCAGGATAGCAAGGTGGAATTGAGGGAATCAGGAACTACTCGCCTAACGTGTTGAGATATGATTAGAGAAAGAGCGTTCAGACCTATTTACCTACCCAACGAAAGGCCAGAGCAAATTTAGATACGGACGGCCTTTCCACCTCAGAAGAGCCCACGCTATGCAAACACAAGGCGAAATCGGACAGCCGGGAGATTTTTTCAATGGTCAACCGTCTCACCGCAAGTGGAGGCTCTACAAATCTACACTGGGGAGATTTCAAAAAACAACGCATCACGTGGAGATGTCGTGAGAACTTATTGTATTGGCGATCCTCCTTGTCTACGAACGGTCAAGATTTCCTTACTTGATTACAGCATGCTATGGTAGAAGTCTGTACAGGAAATAAAAGCTATAAAGCAAGAAAAAAAGATATTACTCAAGAGCTGATTAACTTCTCAGTTGCCTCGAGCAAGATATCGGCTGTCACGACCGTTAGCAGTCGCTCATAAATATGACATTCAGACTGGACATACCATGATGCTTTTGAAAGATTAACATCGGCCTTAGCCTGACGGCCCTCTCTCCGCTCCCTCCGATATTAATACCTACAGTCTTTGCGCGCCTTAAGAAGTCGTCTCGTCTGGGACTATCCCACGCTAAGAAGGTTCCTTGGCCCTTCCCTCGCAAATTTTGGATTTCGTGTGGGTACTGTTGTGCAAGTCTTTCCAGTCCCGCATACAGATATTCACCAACGTTGGCGGTATTCTCAACAAGGTTCAAGCGCTCAATTTCGTGAATTATTGCGCGGAAAAGAATTGCTCTTGCTGGATCGCCCATCCAAGTATTAAACTGGCGGTAGGGCTTGTTGGGGCGAAGGTCCGGATTACCGAAATAGTACCCGGCCGTTTGAGCTTTCTTCGAGAAGGTCACCATATCTGGCGCCTCAGTCAAATTCCAGTGGTCGTGGGCCCAGAACTTGCCCGTCGCACCAACGCCAGTCTGCACTTCATCAACAATGAAAAGTACGCCATTACGCTTCGTAATCTCACGCAAGCCGCGGAAAAAGGCCGGTGAGGCATGATTGTCGCCGCCCTCTGACTGCACAGGCTCGATGACAACGGCGGCCACTGGATGGTGAAAGTTTCGGATGAGCTCCTCGGTCTCTGCTAGGCATCGAGCTTCTTCGGCGTTGTTCTCTTGAACGTGCTGTTCAAGAGGGTACTTCAGAAGTGGGAAAGGAGCTTGTGGCCAATCAAAAGCCGGGATGTCTAATTTGTGGATCGGCTTGCTCCGAGTAGTGGAAAGGCTGCCAAAGAGGCGACCATGAAAGCCGGATCTAAAAGAGAGAATAGACAGATCAGGTGATCCTGGAGTTTTGTTATTCATAGCTGATGAAATTTCATCTGCAGAAAATTCTGCGTGCGGTCCTCCACGTTCCTGCCGTCTCTTCCACATGAAGGCTGCCTTGTAAGCTGTCTCATTGGCATCAGAACCAGCCATGGCGGTAAAAACTTGATTCAGACCTCGAGGAGCGACTTTCAGGACACCAGACTCCAGGATGGAGGCCCAGTCGTGCTGGGGAAAGTTGCCCAGAGCTGGGCGATTGATGATTGCACTGGCCATTTCCGGAGAAGCCGCCGCAGCGAGCAGAGCCGGATTCGAGTAGCCGACAGGTATCGAGGCAATCTGGGCATAAACATCGAGCAAAATATTTCCATCCAAATCCGCAATGTAATTTCCGAAGCTGTTTTGATAATTGGCCATCATGTTCAGGCTTCTAATATCGAAAACTCGATCTAGCTCAGCGATGGCTTTCTTTCCCTCCGGTCCAGGGATTGCAGTACGAATGTATGGTCCTCTGGGCTCGTTTGGGAAGAAGCCATGGTCAAAATGAGCTGTCTGAGGCATGGTCGTTGCTGTCACTGTCGCCGCTGGCCTTCCCGTGGAGGATATGAAACGTTTAATTGGGAGACGGGTTGAAGGCCGGAAGGCGGACTTCGTACAGAATACAAAAGCCATGATTTCTAGCTGATGTTTCGATTTTCAATCAACTAAGATAGAATTGATTGATGACGATAGTGAAAGCAGTACAGAGTACCGTTCCCTGCACTGGCTGTCACTGTTTGGCTGTCGTGAGTACAGAGTAGAGGCAATTGAATTGTATCGGTTAAGCTTTAGGGCTCTGATGTTGCTCGGTACCGTACCCACTCTGAGCGGAGGTAATTGAGGTAATTGACGTATGTAATTTGGTGGGGTTTTCGATCCGTCCTACGTGCATATTTCTAGAATTGGGAGGGGCAGAAGCCGAGAAGCCGACATCCGACTGATAAGCTTATCCAAGAGACTAAGCGTATTGGGGCAGTCGCTGCCGATTGCCTATGCACGTACAACGGCTGTTAGGATAGAAGGAGGCACGAGTAGGCTCTTGATTTGCGAGAATGAAAAGAGCTCAACCTTGCTGTCGAGGAGCTTCTCTTGTGTGGCCTAGAAGTATGCTACTAATTCCGCGGAAATATATCCTACACCCTAGATCCTTTTGTCAGTCCCTTTTAATGCCCTTGGCCCACTTGAAGCTCCGGGATATGATCCATCCCTAGTCCATGTATCGACAAGTTCGCCTGGTCTATTTCAGCTTCATCACCATCTGATGAAGTACCATTCATGCCGCTAAACATCATCGGACTCCCCGCTCCTTCACCCATTCCATATCTCCTATCTCCTTCCATTTCCAAGGGTGCTGACGGTGCTGGCGATGCTGGGCGAGGTTCGGTAGTAGCATTGTATCTTGTAGAATTGCTTTCCATCACCACTCGAGGGCTTGACCCATTGGAATGATATTGCCGAGCTCTAGGAGACGTCACTGCCCTCATGTTGATCTCCTCGCAGGGCGGTGGTGGAGGAGGCGGGGTTTCGGACCTCAGCCGCTTACTTGGAGTCGACTCTACATCATCGTCTCCCTCCCCATTTCTCTCCTCGCTACTTCTTTTACGCTTGAGCCTGTCAATATTGACGAATTGGTCGGCCGGAGTGATAGGTGTTGCCGAGTTACCAGGGGTCGCCATGTCAGCTTCTAGTCGTTCTCCTTCGTCCTCGGAGAGTGCCATTCTCGGTTCAACGTCGCTTTCCTCGTCGTTTTTGTCTGCTGCATGTGGAGACATAGCAGGAAGACCTTCCTTTTCCCTCTTTTCCGCTTCCTTCTCGTCTCGCTCCTTCTTCCTTATAACGGCCTTATCAAAGAATTCTTTTACATGCTTCTTGACATGCCGTTCCTGCGAATGTGAAATCTTGGTTGGATCTTCCACGCGGTGATTCTTATAATCCGACTCGACTAGCTTTTTGGCGACCTACCCGACCCGTCAGATCATCAATCATTGGACCTATGATGCTCGCTGGAGCATACCTGCTTGCCAAAACGTTTTAGATCATCTCTGGGCAATTTCTGCTTATACTTGTCCATCACACTCTTGATATGAGGAAATAACTACACTCCAATCAGAATTTGCCTTTCGGACTAACTAAGAAGCACAGGATATTAGAAATGTACCGTGTTCTCATATATTTTCTTCTGTTTCTCCTCCGGATAGTTTCGCCACTTCTCCTTGGTAGCTTTTGGATCCTTCCGGGGCTCTCTCATTGTTGGTTGTGGAGTAGCTGACGCAGAAGTCTTCTCGCGTAGATTGTTTGCATTCGCATTGGTGATCTCGCTAATGATGTCTTCGAGTGCTTTATTGCTGGAGGCCGCTTTTTGGGGTGGCGGCGGAGGTACAGCAGGTATCGTTGGTCTTGTCCATGTTGTCGCTCCTCTAGCGTTATAGTAATATGTTCTCCCATCCTCCGCTTTCGCGATAAACCAGCCATGGGGCAGAGGATTCTCATGTTGTCGAGGAGGCCGGTAGGGGGGTCGTGGACCTGTATAGAAGCCCATGGGCCGCTGGGCAGGCATTGCGCGAGGACCTCCGGGTGCTGCTGATGGACCACGAGGGGCGTCAAGAGATCGGGATCGAGACCTGGATTTGGACGGCGACCGAGATCTGGAACGACCTTTGCGCTCACCTCTTCCACTCTCCCTTCTGCCAATATTTCCCACAGGGGTGCTGATGTTAGGATCCCGCTTCTTTCGGGGTATGCGGTATGCAGTTTCCAGCGTACTCCATTCATTTAGTAATGCAATGGCCTGGGCCTCGACCCGTTCGTCGCCGCAATCTCTTAATGATTCGACAGTACCTTCAATCTTGGAATCGCTGATCTTGTTGCGAGTTATTCGAGGGAAATGGTCGAGAATATCTAGGATTTGCAGAACAATGTTGAAATCATCCTTGAACAAGGCCAAAACTGAGCTGAGAATTTGGTATCCATGCATCTTGACGACACGATTACGGACACGCTCGTCGTTGCTGCGTTGAATTCGGCTCAGAAGCTTGACAGTAATCCATTTCTCTTTACACTGCATGAGGGTGGCCATGACCTTGGTAACCCCGTCCTCGTCAAGGCCTTTTGGTTCAACCTTGTTGACCCATTCTTCATCCTCTTCGTTGACCTTCTTTTTGCGAGGTTTCTTGGCGACAGCAGTGTCCCAACTATCACCATCATCGATACCGAGAGCCTCAACAGTTGCCTGGGGTAGTTTGGTGCCACTCTCAGTCTGAGTCTTACCACCAATGAAACCCGTGCAATTTGGCTCACCGCAGTAACACGGCTGTGGATTAGCCCCATAGCGATCGACGTTGTAGTTAAAGACCAGCTCTTCCCCAGCCTTGATTGATCGTTCGGCAAATATACCCATCCGGAGTTTATCACCAACGACCCATTTATCGACGTAGCAATTTGGGTTACAAGAGTGATTGCAGAAGCGTCCGAGATTACCTTTCTTTGTAGCATCGACAAATTCACCCTTGTTAAGGGACATGAAGTAGAAATGCTTGATCTTTTCTTCATCATACTGTTGCATCCGCTTGCGAAATTGGCCTTCCCCAATGACTTCTCCAATATATTCAAAGACAAAATCATTTTCTTGCAGATCAGTATCGGCTCGTAGACCATATCCCTTTTTTTCTGTCTTGATCACGGTGACCTTGGCGTATAATTGTTGCTGAAAGCGCTGGTTTTGGCAGTCCGAACCGCATCCACAATCGCCAACACATTCCATTTTTGTAGCGCGGTTGATACAGTCGGAATCTTCGCCGCAGGCTGCGTTGACTTGTGTAGATGCATCTGAAAAGGTAGATATTAGCATCAAAACAGAAAAGGTAGAATACTTGGATGGACAGACCCCATTCCTCTGTACATTCGCAATCCATGGCATGATCGGTTGTGCCTATAGCTTTTGTCGAGTATATGCATCGTGGAATGACCTGAAAGGTGGCTTTCGCCTCATCCGTTTTGCTGGGATGATCATGGAACAATAGTGGGGTTCTGGGGGGAACCTTCTGAGATGTGCTTCGAGCAAGTTTTGGAGGCTGCCCAAGCTGTTGTTTGAGAGTGATACTACTTGGGATTGATTCTTCGTTTTTCGGTGTAGACACTGTGGAAGAGTGCGTGGAGCTACCAGGCTTCTTCGGTGATTGCAGCGAATGCGTCCGACTCATAGTAGAAGATGGAGTGTCGTTACCCATGGTGTTATCCCGCTTGATATTTCTTGAGAGTATTCTACTTTTCAAGCCAGGGTTATCCTCCTTTTGCAGGTGTAGATCCTTGAGCCCCTCTTCGACGATATTTGGGGTGGATGATGTAGAAACCGGCTTTCCGTCGTCGGCCATAATGGTGGAAGAGAGAGTTGTATGATGTTAAAAGTCCGAGAGTGGGTCGAATTTAATGTTTGGAGTGCCGTGACTAGCAAAAGTGGAATGAAGTCCCATTCAACAGAAGCATGGCAGAAGAGCCTGAGCGCTTTCCTTATCGCTTATTTAGGCTATCTGGCTTTTCTATGTGATTTCAAGATGATCAGATACTTGTGTCGGTGCGATAAAGGGTGTACGGTGCTTTATGCAGGACCTTCGTCGGGAGCCAATTTGGGGTAATGTTTACTACGACAGAGATTCTGGGAGGGAGCCAAGGAGTGTGAAGCTGATCTCCCAGTCGATGAAGCATTGGTGAAGAGTGTATGGCTGCACTGCGTCGTCAATGAGCGGTGGACGAGTAGGGAAGATCGTCGAGTGCCCTTACAGCGGATGGGAAGGTCGAAGATGGACCACCCAAGAAAGCGATCGTGGCCACGGTCAGATCATGTTCACATGCTCAGCTTCTGCACGAAGTGCACTAGTAACAGATGCTTTTGCAATTTCGAAGCTGCGACTCGCAGCTTTCAAAGTACGAGAGTTATAAATCGGTAGTTCGCTGAGTTGGAGATGAACACACTTCGGCAAGTCCCGCCCAAAACTCCACTGCTTAAGTCTCCCAGCGACTATCGTACAAAAAGGTAATGAATACTAATTCCCTGGAAGGAGCAAGTTTTTAATTGAAAAGTAATCTATACTTACCTGCAGCCAACGGGACAACAGAAAAAGATACCTGATTAGCACGACGTGTTACCCCTCATGGCTTATGGCGATGGGTACAATAGCTTGAATCTGGTGGAGAACGAATAAGTTTATAAGCAAAGCTTTGATTGACGCGCGATAACAAATGTCGGGCGGTGAAGGACTTGATGACGGTTCTCGAGTCCGTCGCTGTTACTCAAGGGCACCATCATATCTAGCCTGTAGACGTGGCTCGTCTAGAAAGCATTGCTTGATGCGGGTATGCCCAAGCAAATGCTATATAGAAGACCAAAATCCCAGGAGTATTCTATAGAGCATCATGACTGTGCGTGCTTATCTGCTCTCTGCCATATGACATCCGAAATCAAGGACAACCCAATCCAAGCTTTGAATAGTCATCGGCTGGTACTCGACTGGTGGAGTCTTGCATCCGTAGTGAGAGACTCTGATTCGCCGACAGCAGCAGCCAATGCGAAGGCCGAATGGAGGAAAACAGGGGCAATGAGCTGAAAGACTATTCATCGCATAGTCTGGAGTTTGTACGACTGCCTTGCCGATCTTGCAGATTTCGCCCCCTCCATGACCAAGTTTTTGCGACACGGAGGCTTCGAGAAAGCGCGGAAGGAAAGGAGCTGGAGTAGCAGAGGCTATTCGCAGAGGTACGCTTATGGGGCATGGCTGGCGGCGGCAGAGGTTAGGGATTTACCTAGAGAAGCGTAAGTTGGGGCAAGACCATACCCAAAAAAGGCCGGCGAATGCAGCTTGAGATTGCCCTGGATCTTGTTGCAGCTGCACTCTCGCAGCTTGCTCGACTTTAGGTGCTGGATGGGCTAGCAACAATTTCCCTACTTTCCTCACCTTGCGTTGGGATGATACGATACTAAGAGAATTGGGGTCGTCGGCCAATTGCGCCTCTCGCAGCGCCCTTCCTTCTTCTCTCCCTTGATCTTTTTTCACCCACTTCTTCGTTCCTCTTCTGCCCAGTTCCTAGCCTTCTTTGATCCGCTTCAGTCAGAGCCTGGGGCATGGCCTTTTGACTGTCACACTCTTTTCTCTTCTTTTCGTTGACGCGTTTTATTTTCTCAGCATTCCATCTGCAGCTACCTGTTCCTTTCCTGTAACCCTGGATTTCTACCTGTCCTGTCCCAGCCCGCTTGCACTCTTCGTCAAATCTTTCAGATGTTGGTTGATCGATGACTGCGGAACATGTCGACCTTCCCGGAACAGCCGTTTGACGAGCGTGAAGAGGTTGGTCATCTGTCCGGACTGTTCAAGAAAGAACAGCCATGGCCAACCGTGCTTGAGAATATGGACGAAGCTGATGCCCGCTGTCTAGCGTTACATGCTTACTGAGATCTTGAAAGACTCTCCAATCCCGCCAGCCACCCTGCTACGGATCATTCAAGGTGAAGGTGTTCGGCCGAGATGGACTGAGATAGCTTTGCCATACGGTGCGTGTCCAAAAGTTCACAGGAGGCAGCTACCTGAACGTGATGATTTCATTCACACCCACATCGCTGTGGCACCGGCGACGAAGAATCATCCCGCTTGTGCTGACCGAGCTTTGAGCAGGACGATCGGTCTCGGCATGTCAGAAGGCTTTTGACAATCTCTACTGCCGTGTTTTCCAGATCCCTATTCAGCCTGTAGGTCAAGCTCCACAGCCATCTCCGATTGCGAAGCCAAGAAAACGACCTGCCCCTAATACCGAATCCTCCATGGGCGTAAACCGCGAGCTTCAACCACGCACTCCGGGTTTCGTGACGGTGAATGAGCCTGTCGAGTCGACAGCTTACCCGCCAGGTCTGGCAGAAAACATTGACCAGCGAAAGAAAAAACGTGGGCGGCCAAGCAAAGCAGAAGTAGAAGTCAAAGCTGCTGAATACGCAGCAAGAGGCGAGCCGTATCCACCACCTAGGAGGTCAAAGAACCCAAAGCCAGCTGAAGGAATAGCTACGATCGGCTCATCAATAACTTTCACGCCCGTCACGATGGGCCCAAGCGGAATAGAGGGAACTCCTTCGAGCAAGAAACGCCCAACAAAGCCTAAAACGCAGAAGGACGACATGGTTCCCGGACATCCGCCTTCTGCTTCCCCTATCCAGCAGCTCCTCGGCGAATCGAGAGATCCTATTCGAGCACACAGTCCACCTTCACAAGTTTCTCAAGCGGTAGCATCAGAGCCCATTGTTACAGGTGCTGGTCTTGCTGCGCAGGATCAGGCTAGGGACGCACCTAAGGAGGAATTCTTGGAGGGACGAAATGTCATCGGTCCTTACCAACAACAAAGCGCACCCGAAGTKCCAGAAGGCCCTACCAGCCATGAGGAGCCATCTACGGAACAGAGGCACGAGGCGGGAAACGAAACAGTGCAAGCCATCACAGCATATCAACCAGCAACAGCCGAGCATGATTCTTCTCAAGTCATGCATGGTCCGGAACAAAAATAATTTTATGGCCTGAACAGCGATGGAGATACGGATTCGATGAGATTTGACGATTCGATGACGCATATCTTAACGTGGCGGTACCAGTCCTATAATCTTCAGCATACGAAAAGCGGTTCTCCTTGGTATATTTGTATAACGATTCACGGGCATAGGTGGACTTCTGATTATCGACGCTCTGATGACGTACGACGTCAGTATGCCATGCATCATATATTAATCTTTCCTTTTGTTTGGAGCTACATGTCTCCGATGTACCACCAAAGATAGCGGCCCTGCATTAGATGGATTTTGATTGGAACACATAGCTATGGACAGTCTTGGGTCTGCAACCATCTGTGTATGATTGTCAAGAAAGTATAACGCATTGTATCAAATTTATGAGCTTCCCTCAGGCCTCATCATTTTTGATCTCACTATCATCATAAATCCCCACGACGGAAATGCCAGACTAGAAACCACATCCCTAAGAGTTTAGACGCGATCTATTTCATCTCAGTACTGCATACTAAGCAAATCTCGAATTGGAAAAAAGGTCCAATTGAAGGCAGCGGCTTGGGKATATAAGGAAATCATCATAATTCAAACGCCAGCTGGATGTCTGTGAATGTGACTTATCACTCTGACAATCTATGCTGTTGAACGATACATAAAAACTTAAGCATCGTCGTCATGAACAGTACCATCTCGCCTATCCACAAGTTAGATCCGTAAGTATGGGAGACAACATTTATCACAACTCACGGGACATATCTGCCTCCAGCATCTTCAATGCTTTGCACAATTTCTTCAGGCAGCTGTAAGGAAAATCAGCCATCATCCCATGTTATCACATTCGTCAAGAATCAAGAGTCGTATCTCAGGCGTAGGTACAGGGTATTGAAATAGGGCAGGCCAGGACGTACCTGACCCACTACCTTTACCGCGTATACACCCGGAACGCAACCGTCAAGCCGTTGCCATCTGGCGACCCAGGACTTTGATGGATCCGCGAGCGTAATCAAACCCTCGAAGACCTGTGAGGTGCACTCTTGGACTGAATCAGGGTGATTCTGAAGACCGAGAAAAGACTCGCAGTTGGGGCAACCTTCACGGATAAAGCGTTGCTGGACTTGAACTATTGAACACACCATACAAGCGCGTAGATGCCGCTGTTGAGAACCCGGTACATAACTCATATCTACCAGACTATATCGTGTCCAGCCGAGTTGAAAGTTGCTGTGCGTCTAACGTTTACGGCGACCATAACGAGTCAGGACTGACTGAAGATCTAGGGATGGTGCACCTTGTAGGGCTTAGCTTCAACGATGCTAGATGTATCCAATCGGCAGATAAGATGCCGATTGCACTGGGTCACTTCGATGCCTCCTTGACTTTCTCAGAGCTCCGGAAAAATAATATTTGACACCAACATCTTGATTCTTCGAATCCACCATCTTTTGTGATACGGACACATCTGAGCTCGGGTAAATCCCGTATATATCATGGGGAAAACGGAAGAGGCCAATGCATTTAAGCTGAAAGGCAATCAGGCGTTCGGACAACATGATTGGTTGAATGCCGTCGAATTCTATACAAAAGCTATTGAAGCCAACGACAAAGATCCATCGTTCTACTGTAACAGGGCGCAGGTAGCAATGTCTTATCCAATCTTTTGGATTCTATGCTGTTCTGCTCACTACATTGAAGGCGAATATAAAACTCGAATCATACGGCTACGCGATTGCGGATGCTTCAAAAGCCATTGAGCTGGATGGCTCTTATGTAAAGGTCAGTGACTTATCCTTTCGTGCTGTATCCTCGTCGTATTTCCGAAGGATCTGTTGACGGTCTTTCTAGGCTTTCTGGAGACGGGCAATCGCGAACACTGCAGTGCTCAACTCCCGTGAAGCTTTGAAAGACTTCAAGGTCGTTGTCCGAAAGGAACCAAAGAATGCAGATGCAAAGATCAAACTAGCGGAGTGCGAGAAGATTGTTAAACGAGTAGAGTTCCTCAGAGCAATTGAAGTTGGCGACCCGCCGTCAGCTTTCGAGGGCTTAGACGTGGACTCTATTTCAGTCGAGTCCAACTACGATGGCGCAAAATTAGGCAAGGAAATGACCTCAGAGTTCATCGGCGATATGATCGACCGATTCAAGAACGGTAAAAAGATCCACAAAAAGTACGTTTACCAAATTATTGCCGCGGTAAAAAAGATTGTCTATGACGAACCGACGATGGTCGAAATGGAGGTCCCGAACGGGCATCAATTGACTGTGTGCGGCGATACACACGGCCAATACTTTGACCTCCTCGAGATCTTTAGACTCAATGGCTTCCCTTCTGACTCGCATTATTACCTTTTCAATGGTGACTTCGTAGATCGAGGCTCCTGGTCCACGGAGATCATACTCCTTCTATACGCTTACAAATGGCTGCGACCGAAGGCCTTCTTCCTCAACCGAGGCAACCACGAGACCGACGACATGAACCGCGTTTACGGTTTTGAAGGGGAGTGTAAAGCCAAATACAATGAGCGGGTGTTCAAATTGTTTTCCGAGTCATTCTCTGCACTACCGCTCGCAACATTGATTGGGAAGAAATACCTCACACTCCACGGCGGACTGTTTTCCGACGATAAGACCACCCTGGACGATGTACGAAAGCTTGATAGGCATAAGCAACGGCAACCCGGTCAGCAAGGCTTGATGATGGAGATGCTTTGGACCGATCCTCAACCAACACCCGGGAGAGGACCGAGCAAGCGAGGCGTGGGTTTGCAATTCGGTCCTGACGTTACTAAGAAATTCTGTGAAAACAACGGGCTGGACGCAGTGATCCGCAGCCACGAGGTCCGGATGGAAGGATATGAGGTCGAACATGACGGACGTTGCATTACAGGTGAGCATCATGCTCGATTGGAGTGGGCGTTATTAATCTCTTGGTAGTCTTTTCCGCGCCCAAATACTGCGACAGCACAGAGAACAAAGGAGCATATATCAACATAGGTCCCAACTATAAGCTGGAGTACCACAAATTCGACGCTGTTCCTCATCCTGATATAAAACCCATGGTAATTTGATCACATACTAAGATTATAAGCAAGATGATTGACATTGAATAGGCTTACGCACAGAACTCGCTCATGTCGTTGATGTAGTTATTACGGTTTCGAAGCTTATTTCACGCAGTGTAATCCGATGGCAACGACTTTCAACGCTCCACCTGCATGTATTTGCAAACATCTTTAGCATCAGCGACACGGAAGACGTTCTGAATAATGAATCTCATACCCTGTACATTACAGCATTGGAAAGGCGCCTTTGACTTGATCAATCAGACATCAGATGGTAAAGTTTGGTTGTTTTGGTAGTCATTTAGCTTCAGTATACACATGTAAAAGGTGACTGGAGACGTTCTTCTCGCATTAATCAGCTATCAAAAAGCTCTCTACCATCACCTGCTACCAGGCTCCCAAGCCATTCACTCTTTCCCCTAATCCTCCATGCGACCCCGTCATGGCCAATCCAGCCGCTCAAAGCAGCCAGAAAAGCGGCGCTGTCGTCCCTCGGCACTCTAACCCAAACGTCTTTGCCTTGAACTTTAAGAAAATCAATGGAGATGGCAGTACCTGCTAATCCAAGGAACTGTTGTAATGCAGAGGTAAAATGTGTGCGCGCCGTGAGGATGTCAATTGCAGTCATGGAAGATGCAGACATGATATTAGAAGATGATATAAGGGTAAGATGAAGATATGTCCACGGTAGGTTGCGGATCGTTAGGGTGTGTGTCTGCGGTGTTTGGCCGTCATCTTGGGAAACGGGTTTAGCATTCGCCATCCAGCTTCTGATCAATCTCAGCTGTGAAAGAGCAGAAAATTATGTGAGTATGTTCCACCATATGCCTCGAATCAGAGAGGCGCACCCTATCGTGAAGTTCCTCTCGTCAACTTGAAATGGTTAAGAGGTTGCATGACAGGGCTTAAATCTAATCTAATCGATTAGTCCTTCATCGGATGGACCGAGCAGCCGAACGACCGAAATAGTTCAAGTTTACTTTCAGACGAAATTTATGACCGTCCACCAGCCAGCTGCATGAGTGGTTTTCAAGCTTTGCTTGGAACTCGATGCGAAGAACACCTTCAAGTGAACGTCACCATCATGACGTCTAAAATGACATCCCATGCCTTGGTAAAGCGCTCGATCGATTCGACCCTCATGCCTCCTCCTCCCCGGCCAAAGCGAATCAAGCGCCCCGCGAAAGTTCTGGACGAGGATACCTATACTAATGCTCTCTCCCATATCATAGCGAGAGATTTCTTCCCCGGCTTGATTGAGACGGAGTCACAGCAAGAGTATCTCAATGCGCTCGATTCAAAGGACCATGAATGGATTGCTGCAGCTGGCAAAAGGCTAACAGAGGTCATGACCCCTGGACCTGATGGCCGAAGGTTTAAAGGAAGACGAGGCACAAGTATGACGCCTATGAGCGGATTGTATGGTCTCGGAAGTGAGACACCACAAGCCTGGCAAGGAGATACGCCCTTGTCCACCGGGTCTACGAAGGATCCAAATATCGATGAGAAAACGCCGGCCGTGGACACCAACATGTCTCTCAGTGCGTTCCAGTCTAAATACACAAGTGAAGACAACGAGTCCTTCTACAAGCTACTCGATAAACAGAACGTCAAGCGGTCCGAGAAACACGCCTGGATGTGGGCCGGGAATAAAATCCCAGCAGCACGGCAGATAGCGTACCGCAAACGTGAGGAGCAAAAGCTCTTGAAAGCAAGAGAAAGACCTAGTACAGTCGAAGTCGATGGCAAGGAGATTGCACTTATTCGTCCTGATGACGAAGACACTCGTCAAGCTATGCCAGACAGCTGGAAATCCTCGACACCGGACAATAGTTTTATGTTTGCCCCATCCTCCATTGAAGACTCCCTACAAACAGTAGCCCAGAATGCGGAAGAAACATCAAGAGCGCCACCTAAAGTAGTCATCTACGACAACACTCGCCTGCCTGCCTCATCCAACTCTGCCACTGATTCTGAAGAGATACCGCCCTCACCTTCACTATCGGCAGTCCAAGACGCTATAGCCGGTCGACCGCGCCCCACTGCTTCAGAAGCAGCATTCGGAGGCGGCAGAACAGCCACTCCCCGTGTGAATGGCTACGCATTCGTCGACAGCGAAGAACCATCTTCGCCTCCGCGATCCCAACCATCTTCCCATTCTCTTCTCGGCAGTGGCGATAAAACCCCCAATCCTTTCAATATCAAGGAAAGGAGCAAACGAGAGGACTTACATCACAGAATGGTTGATAAAGTGGCGAGGGGGAAGAGGGTGAAAAGCCAAGCTGAGAGCCTCAAGACGCCGGTGCCGAGATTCATGAGTAGTCCGCGAGTCGCAAGGGGTGGATTGACGCCAGCGGGGCAGAAGTTATTGGGGAAGTTCGGCGTCAATGGCGGTGCAAGGACACCGGGTCTATGGGAACCAGATAAGAAGCAGAAGGCGAATCATTTGAGGGAGGGATGGACGCCGAAGGACTAAGAAAATGGAGGAGCAGAGGCCTCGGCGCGTTTGTATGAATATTGATACCCCTTTAGCATGCACGAACTGTCGACTACAGAATGAAGCAGCCATGATTGAGTCATGAAAACTTACCGCATTGTTCTGTCTGGTGACCTAGAGACCTTATGAACGCCGGTCCAAAATCAACCTTTGAACACCTTTTTACCTTTCCGTATAACCAATCATGCCATATCTATGCTGAATCGATCCAACCATATCATGACGCCGATTGCATGTACGTTTCCATGCAATGCAATAAGCCAGATACCTCATGGCCAAAACACCACAACAGCAACCACAAAGCCCAGCAAGGCCCAGCCGACCTTCATCTTCCCAACTCCACTGACCAGATTCCCACCCGGCCAATTACACTTCCACTCCGGATCTCCCGGCATATAATGGCCATAGCTATAATTCAAACCCCATTTCTCCGTTGGACAAGCAAACTGCAATGCTGCCGGGCAATTCTGCATCAGATGATAACACAAATCCTTACACGGAAGTACCTCTTTGTACGGACCCGGTTTGATCGTATCGTCAATCCATTTGTTCCGAGAGACACCATAATGATTCGTCGTCTTATTCTCCTGACTGAAGAGGCCGCCCTTTGGTTCATCCGGCACGGCGGTGCCGTTGATGAAAGCTTGAGCGATGTTGCGAGGTTGAAGATGCGTGAGGTTGGCAGGAGAGGAAAAGTCTGCGCAGCGAGGGATGGTGACGGTGCAAAGCCAGGTCTTATATGCATCGGCGCAGTCGTCGCAGTTGCGAGCGAGGGAGTACATGGCGGAGGGGGTCGTGTTACAGGCAATCTGCTGGAGGGATTTGTCAAATTTTTGGTAGGTGTCTTTGGCGTAAGTGTCGTAGGCAAGGGCCAGTGTTGTCATGTTCTTTGTGAAGTCTGGATTGGATGGGACAGCGTAGGCAACATTGGTGCAGAATGGGAGGGAGTGGACTATTTGGCAGTTGTTGTCTACGCAGGACAATTAGAGGTGGGCAATACAGTAGGGTCTCTCATCGACTCACCCGACTTGGTTGTGAAGCTTGTCATCTCCCATACCGCTCCTCCTCCGCCGACAGTCCCGTTGCCTGAGCGCTCCAAAGTCATTATTGCATTGTAAGATGAACTACTGTTTAGATCTTTGATGTAAAACAGCTGCTTTGGCTGTCCTCCAATTTGGACCATGGTCTTGTCGCTGTCTTCAATGTCGCTATCTTTGATCAGAGCGTGGTTTCTTAACCCGCAAACCGATCTTTGGAGACCGAGGATCCCAGGATCAGACTGATTATGGACATAGACGCTAAATGGAGGCTTCATCTGTATCCATTTGGTGAAATTGGACGAACCTGGAGAAGCGTTGGTAATATTGCCAGTCCCTAGAAGAGAAGAATTGGTATCCGTGTCCCAGGCTGTAATTGTCGTATTCCACGGGTCAGCGCTTCCATCGAAGTAGGTAGCATATGGCATGTCGATTGAGGCTGCAAGCTCATAATTGTAATTACCCTCATATCCTTCTGTTTCTGGCGCTCGAACACCAATATAGATGTCATCTGAGACACTGGATAGCTCGATGAGACCATATCCGCCTTGAAGAGGAATGACATGGTCCTTACGCTCATTGTCTGGTCTTTGGTTATTTCGAGAAAGGGAGATGTATACCGCTAACGGGGATGGCGCAACAGAGTCACCACGAGTTGTTGTTGAGACTGGTTGGTCGCAGGTTGATAGCGTCAGCCAGACGGTCCGACTGCCTGCTGTGAGGCTTTGATTCTGTGCCAGGTGCATCAGGTCAGTCTCCAATCGGCTGGCGTTTGTCGCTGTAAGATTAAGCGGCAGCGAAGGATCGACCTGACCAAAAGAGCCTTGTAAGGTCGCCTTAGGAAAGATCCAATATTGAATGTCACCTTGGTCGATTTCGGTTGGCTGCGGAGCGTTATTTCCCAGTGTCGTCGCAGCTTCCGGCGCCCTCCCAAGGATACCCCTATCAAACCCAGCGAAATGTGGCTCATATTGGTTCGCTCTAATCGCGGCGGCCTGGAAGGTATGGTGGTCGTCGAGGATGTTCCTCAGCCGGTGATGGTTGTGATCCTCTTGGATTACTGTATCATCACCGGCGGCCCGCGCAAGCAGTGGTGAGTTCAAATGACAACCAAAACAAAATAGCAGCGTAAAGTGACAGAAGGCGGCGAAAGGTTGGAGAGAAGTAAGATGCATAACTGATGGAACCTGCGGGGCCAGCCCAGCCGTCAAGAGGAAATGGTATCAGAGTCAAAGAGCGTGGAGCGTCCCCAGAATACGCACTGGGAATACAGCCCCATGGCGGGTAGGTCTTCCAGATATTGAAGAAGTGCAGGTGTAAGTGGTGTAAGTGCAAATGTAAATGATGTTGTCGTGAAGTCGGTTTGCACTGGTGCGGCTGGTGACGCCACAGACGCCTTAGCACAGCCACTTCATCCCTTTCTGAACGACAAGTATTATAGTTATGATTACCATAAATGCGACGAAAATCACGATGACCGGGTTGAGAGGTCCTTTAAGTCTTCTTTCTATTTCTTCTTCGATCATGTCGGCATCATACTCGGGACGATTTTGAAACTGGATGACGACGTTGTTCTCCTTCACATCGCATCTATTCCGAGTCGGAATCTTGTTTGAGTCGTCTTCGTCGTTGCTGATGGTGAGAGTCTTTGAATGACTGTAATTCTTCCCTTCCCTTGGTCTACTGCTTGTCGGCATCCGCTCTACATCTTCGTTGATCTCCTGAGATATCTTCGCTTTACCCATTTTGTCCCCAAGCTTGTTCTTAAATGTTATCCACCCTTTTCAATTAGTGGTAGATGAAGAGGGAAGTTTGAACGCTGGTGATGGTGACTGGAGATTATCTTGTCTTCATGTAAAATCTTTTGCATTTTGTACATTTCCATCTGCTCAAAAATTCTTCAATATCATGCGCAAACGCCTGACAAGTACTAGTCTTTTTGAGCAAGTTACAATGAGCGGAAAGCGTCTGCTTGACGCTGCTGCTTTATATCAAGCCACCAAAAGCGTGGTTTGGAAACATGTGGCGCTTCGTTCACACCAATTTGAGGCATTTAAGAAGACGTCTTCTCTGCTGAAGGCAGTCGTTCCCCAGTCCGGTGGAATCACATTTGCGAAAACCGCTATTTCTGCTCTCAGTAACCGCTTTGAAGGTAACCAAGTGCCCGGAGATGACCCATGTAAGAAAGCTTCTCAGGCCTCAAATCCCAAAATTGTCCAAACTCCAGAGAGCACCTTCGTCAAGAAGCAGGGTCTCCCACAGGATCAGTTACATGAATGGTCCGAGCAGAAAACTACAGCGCAGTCACAGCCCGATCATGAGATTCGTGTGCAACAGGAGTCTGCGAAACGATCTTTCCTGCCCGATGGCTCCATATCACCGGCGGAACGCAAGCTTAACTCTTCTGCACGGGCTCAGGAATCCAACTTTCAATTTCCACGGACTGAACCTGTAAAACCCCCTATAACCAAAATCACTGAACACTCTGATGACAAGCTCGGGCCAACTCCTTCAGACCGGAGCAGTATACCTTGCCCTTCTAGAGAAGCTACACTTCCATCTCCAGAGAATGCACGAAGATTACAACGGCAAGCAGAACAACAAATCCCTTCTCAAGCCGCTGAGACGCCAGCAGCGATAGCGTCAGACGTGAATGCCGCAAGGACTGATCAATGGGAGACTACGGATCTTGGAATGAATCAGAATCAAGATATCTTCTATACTCCATCATTAAATGTAGGGCAAGTTCTCTCTGCTCTACCTCGAGTCAAGCTCCCAAAGAATACTGTAGATGAGCAGAACTCCATGGAGAGTGTGCCTGACAGACGCATAAATCCAGATACATTCTACTCCCGCCGACCAACCCAGCAGGAACAGACTATCCCAGATAATCAAGATATCTCACAGCAAAATGAGCCCTCCGAGGATTTGTATTCAGATTTATTCCACAGCCCGAATGTAGCCAAGATACTTAAAGGGAAACCAAAATCAGCGGACTCTCCCCACGTTCTAAACCTCAAGAGAGTAAAGAAAACGTCAAACGAGAATGATAGGCTGACTTCTGCGGGAGACTCAGAGGCTTTCAATCCTAAGGCGATTAAAATTACACAGAAAGAGGAGACGAAGAATTCAGGGTCCCAACTTCATTCAGCATCGTCAAAGTCTTCCCAAGATGATAACATTGAAAAATTGGCTGCCGACATAGCAAAAGATGCTTCGCAGGAGACGGGAAGCGTAAGTCATCAACTATCAGCTCCAATACTTCATATCACTGATCGGCTGACAGCCAGCTCCCGCAGGTCCTGGCAGATAAGAGTGATGTACCCCCCGCAGCCCCATTTGACATGCATGAATCCCGAGTACCTTCATCTCGATTTGGGCGCCTGTGGCAGTATGGTGGACTAGCCACATCCATGGCATTTGGTGCCGTCGGGGAAAGCTTCCGTCGGGTGACGGGATCCAGCCAGAGCAGTGGAAGCTCTCTCATGCTCAGTGCCAGTAACATGGAGAGGCTCGTGGCTAAGCTTTCAAGGATGCGAGGTGCTGCGTTGAAACTAGGACAGATGATGAGTTTTCAAGGTATTCGCCATCTTGCTCGATGCCCTTGACAGACTCTAACGGGTTTCATCAGATGCGAAGATGCTGCCTGCACCTATACATGAGGTCCTGCAGCGTGTCCAAGACAGCGCAGATTACATGCCGGCATCGCAACGGAATCAAGTCCTCGCAAATAATCTGGGTAGTGACTGGCGCCAGTTATTTTCTTCATTTGAGGAGAAACCCATCGCAGCAGCGTCGATTGGACAAGTGCACAGTGCGACATTGAAGTCCAGCGGGACTCGCGTAGCCGTCAAGGTTCAATATCCTGGCGTGGCAAATTCCATAGACTCAGACCTTAACAATCTTGCGATACTCCTCACCGCATCACGGCTGTTACCCAAGGGCCTCTACCTCGATAAAACTATTGCAAATGCCAGGACTGAGCTAGCATGGGAATGCGACTATGTTCGGGAGGCTGATTCTGGCCGCAGATTCCAAGAGTTACTTCGAGACGAAGAAGAAACATTTGTTGTACCAACGATCATTGACGAGGCCTCAGGGCCGCAGGTTCTGACAGCTGAATTGATGGCGGGCATTGGTGTGACCAAGGTGCAGAATTTAAAGCAGGAGCAAAAAGACTGGATTGGCAGTCAAATTCTCCGGCTGTGTTTGCGTGAGATAACCGAGTTCAAGTTCATGCAGACAGATCCAAACTGGACCAACTTTTTGTACAATTCCCAGACGTCGAAGCTGGAGCTTCTTGATTTCGGCGCTTCAAGGGATTACCCGGATAATTTTATCATCCCTTATATTGAAATCCTACGAGCTGCTTCACACGATGACCGCGATACCATCCGCGACCGTTCTATCGAGTTGGGTTACTTGACAGGCCACGAATCGCAGGCCATGCTCAACGCCCATGTCACGTCTGTCCTCACCCTCGCGGAGCCATTCAGTAATACATCACCTGAAGTATACGACTTCCGGGATCAGACCATCACCGACAGGGTGAGAGGACTTATACCATTAATGGTGAGGGAGCGACTGGCGCCGCCGCCAGAAGAGACATACAGTCTGCATCGGAAACTTAGTGGAGCATTCCTTTTGTGCGCAAGATTAGGTAGTCGGGTAAGATGTAGGGAACTTTTTGCAAACGCAATGACAAAAGCAAATATATAAGTGGTGAAGCTTACTGGCCCGATTGCGGTCTTGAATTACTCCTCCGCAATGTACAGTTTACCTACATGTATTACTACTTTAATCTATACCAATTCCCGTTCGCAATACTGATACTATTGGGACTCTGTTAGCGACTCAGGTCAATGATGCATCACACTCCATCATTAGTAAAGTTGAAAGTGAAAATCTAACGTACGAACGCTTGAGTTATGGAGCTGCTTCACCTATGATTGAGATACTAGCATATTGTATTATGGCTCGAGCGAATCGCTAGGATGGAAGAACGGGAAATCGTCGTAACAATGTTTAAACTCGGCCGAATGGCTCGACGCGCAAAACCTAACATAGAGCAAACATCCTTGCCCCGACTATAATCATACTTTTATTTCCAAGGGGGCATCAGATTCAAAGAGCACTATAGACTGGTCCAGCTTCTAAGATTCATACTATGCGTTTGAATTTACCTACTTTTCTCCTGATCGGCCGTGATTACCAATTCTACCACCCGAAGGGCTAAACGTTCCACCGATGTGAAGGATGGATAAAAGCCACCCAATCCTTCGTAAAATATTCTGATACTCGGATCCTTATATATGCACTGAATCACAGTCTGCATATTGCCTACTTTGAAAGTTGACTTCAGACCACTATAATCGATCTTTGAATACGCAATTATTCAAGGCACATTGCCGATAGCATAATGTCAAATATCTTTGTGACTGCGGCTTCTGGCCATATTGGCAATGCTCTCATTCCTTTGCTTCTTAAGTCTCCTGCTATCAAGCAGCTTGTCCTCCCAACAACAAATGTCGCCCGGCTCAAGGCCCAAGTTCCAGAGTCAGACCGCATCATGATCTTGGAGGGCTCAATTCAACACCCTGCGTGGGTGGAAGAGATATTCCAGAAATATCACATTGATACCGTCTTCCTCTGCCTCACCGGCCAGGACGAATTATGTGGGTACTTTTCCAAGCGATGATTCCCCAAAATAGACTATCCTATGTGTCCCGAGACACGTACTCGCTCTTACCGTTTACTCCAATAGAAAATGCTGACTCCGATATTTTACTTAGTCACGACCTGCAATTTTTTCTCCTCAATGATCCGCTCTGGATGTGTGAAGCATCTGATCTATCTCTCGGCTTGCGGGGACCTCATGCCCGAGTCGATTTTCAATGAGCGTTTAGGGGTGATTATTCCGGGACATGTTCTTATTAAAACCCCGATTGAACAGATGCTACGGCAGTCCATACTTTTCCGAGAGCAAGGAAGAACCTACACTATCCTCGGTCCATCGCTGTTCTTTATCAATGACCTGAGAGGTAAGGAGACGATGATGGGTCCGATGGGGATTTACGGGGAACCACTCGGAACGAAGGGGGTTAGCAGGGTCGACGTAGAGGATATCGCGCTGGCTGTTGTCAAGGTAGCAGAAGAGCCGCATAAATGGAACGGAAAGAAGGTCAATATTGGCAGTAAGGAGCTGTATACGGTACGCTGGCATTTTTGCTAATCCTTTCCTGCAACATTCTTTAATCAAGACAGGAGCACGATTTCTCAAGGTTCTGGAGTGAAGCCTTAGGGAAGTCGATCAAAGTCGCACCAAACAATTCGCAAGGTCTCGACCAATTTGAAAAGCACGTAAGCCAGGGTATAGATCCCATGTGGGGAAGAGATGTGCGACTGGTACGTATAATTGGTACATATACCGAATGGGAATTACTGAGTAACAAATGATAGATGTACGAAATCTTTGGGAACATGGGATTTGGGATGACTGATGAGGACTATGAAACGCAGAAAGAGCTTTTGGGGAAAGAACCGAGCAATTATGAAGACTTCGTCAAGAGGATTGGAGCTGAATGGAGAAAAGAGCTTGACTCCAAGTAGTGACGATCGTAACCAGAAGGACAAAGTCATGTAGAAGTAAATGATTGCCCTCGTTGGTAATGAGGTATTGTTCAAACACAATGAAATCGTTGTATTTACTCTGAGAGAATGGCAAAGAGTCATCGGGCGGAGTATTGATGAAGACGTCCCGATTGGAATGATTGATTATAGTGTGCATGGCGAAGATAACGAAGCAGCGCCAAGCCCGCTTACTGTAATTCGGCCGAAGTATTACCAGCTTCCCGTTCTCCGGGCCTCTTATTCCGTCTAAAGTTAGAGATGTCTCATGGGAACCACAGAGGCCGAACAAGCTCTCGAAGATGAGGTTGTCCAGCTGGAAGCCAAATTGGCTGTCGCTCGTAATAAACTAAGCTTGAGTAAGAATGTTCCTCCACCGTCAAGCTCGGCTGTCTTGCACACCCCTTCTCACAGCACCTTCACTTCCCCTTCTTCACACGCCCTCCTACTTCTCTCCGACTCAGCTCTGCCACTGGGCTCCTTCGCCTTCTCTTCAGGCTTAGAATCCTACCTGGCTCACCACCCAAGCGCAAATTCACCATCCATCCAGCCTTTCCTTTCCCTTGCTTTGCAGACACTAGCAACAACCACTCTTCCCTACCTGCTGGCCGCTTATCGAGAACCTTCAAAGCTGTCAGGCCTCGATGACACACTCGATGCATGCATGTTGTGCCATGTGGCTAAAAGGGCCTCTGCAGCCCAAGGCAGGGCCCTTCTGACAATTTGGGAGAGAGCATTCAAGGGGATGGTGGACTCAGGATCAGTATCCGCAAGAGCATTGTTCAATATTTCTCTTGCTTCGAAAAAGATGTCGTTGGGTGCCGGTCAAGGGACAGATGCTACGAGTATGCCGATCATCGGCCATTTTGCGCCCATCTGGKCTGTGGTAACCGAGGTCCTTGGTATCCCGATTCGTGATTCCACGTACGTCTTCCTTCTGAACCATGCAAAGGCTGTTCTTAGCGCAGCGGTCAGAGCGTCTGTCGTGGGTCCCTATCAAGCACAAGCTATCCTTGGAAGTGGATGGTTGAAAGGGGAGATTGAGAGGTTGTTGCAAGAAAACTGGGAAGTGAAGATTGAGGATGCGGGACAAGGTGTTCCGGCGATGGATCTTTGGGTGGGAAGGCATGAGATGCTTTATTCGAGGATATTCAATTCTTGAAGAAGATTCCACATTCAGAAACGTCCATGTAAGTGAGTAGGATTGCATCGAGGCTCATTACGTTTTCCTTGCTTAATTGCTGAAAAGGCTTGGCAAAAAGAATGTTGGCCATAAGGGGCATTATTGCCCGACTGTCAAAGAGAGAGCGTCCGCGCATTCAGCCTATTTGCGGGGCGTGAAACAAGTATCATACGTTCATTCTGCAAGCTGCGCCTTCTTACACATGAACCGGCATACTAGCCAGCGGACATATACTATCCAATCACTATAGTATATATACCTTCTTTCTTCCTGTGTCGATAGTGTCGGTCTATACTCAATAGTCAGAATCGTATATCAAAGCAAGATACAGCATTAAATACCGAGGCCGAACTGCTTTGACTTTTCAAAAGCCCGAATTTGACCGGATTATGTTCGATGAGAGACCCAATCGAAACTTCCCACTAGAGGGTCGCAAGAAACAAGCAGTCATATTTCTCATATTCAATTCCATGTTGCTTTCTCGAAGCTATCTTTGTATGATTCCATCAACCCAGCGCCTTGCAAATGCTCATTGGTAACTCCAACCAAAACACCTTCGCTCATAAGATATCCCTCAAGTGCGTCTTCTGTGCTAGAGTCAAGGAGGTCGGGAATTTCACCTTAACCTCCACGATCATGTCACCTCGCTCGGTAGGCTTTTTGCTGTTCGGCATGCCCTGGTGAGGATATGTCTCCGTGTAGCCCGGTCCTGTCGGTCCCCCCTTCGACAACGTGAATTTCTTCCCGTCAATCGTTGGTATCGTCCGTGTCCAGCCTGTCAGAGCTTCCTTCAAATCCAAATCGACATACATGCGAAGATTATCATCTTCTCGCTTGTATATTTCGTGCGGTTTCTATCAAAATATCGTTAGCTAATAGCTCTCCATTTGCAGCCTAAAAAAGTAGTCGGAACATACCTCTTGAACGATAAAATGTAAATCCTGCGTTCCTCCCTCCTCCTGATCTCCCACACCTCTGAACTTGATCTTCGTGCCCGTCTTGTACCCCGGCTTAATATCCATCTCTAGAATCTTGTCCTCAAGTTTCCTCTTCCCATCCCCATCATCGTACGTCTTCCTCTTAATCTTCATCTTTTTGTGAACTCCCTTAAACAGTTCCTCGAGCGTCAACGCCAGCGGTTTCTCCACCGTCGTAACCTCTGGCGTCGGTACTCTCCTCCTCCCTCCACCACCCCCGCTCTCCCTGAACCTCGATCTCCCGCTTCCATTCCTTGAACCTCCTCCACCGCCGGTGAATTGTGAAAATATATCATCATCATCACCCATCCCTGCCCCCCCTTGCTTGAAGAAATCCGCAAATATGCTTTCAGGATTACTGAACGAAAACCCGCCCCCTCCTCCCCCTCCACCAGTCGAGAAATGGAAGGATCGCGTCCCACCACCGCCCATGCCGGGCATTCCTCCGAATCCACCGGGCATAGCCCCAAATCCGCTGGGCATACCGCCCGCTCCTGCTCCTCCTGCACCGGACGGAGGAGCTTCGGCACCGCCGCGAAGGAGGAAATCGAGGCCATATTGGTCGTAGACTTTTCGTTTCTCAGGGTCGGAAAGGATCTCATACGCTTGAGAGACTTCTTTGAATTTCTCAAGGGCGGAAGGATTGTCTTTGTTTTTGTCGGGGTGGTGTTTTAGGGCGGCTTTTCTGTTGTGGAGAGTCATGTTAGCGGATCATAGAGCATGTTTTGGCGTAAAGGAGTACAAATGACGGATGCGAGCATTATGGTACGTACCGATAGGCTTTCTTAATTTCATCTTGGTTTGCGGTGGGGGAGACGCTGAGAGCGTCGTAGAGTTTGGTCTCGGCTACCATTGCGTAAGAGTAGGTTTGTTCGGGTCCTTGAAGCTGTGCAACCGGGTAGATGCGTTAAAAAGAAGGTTGGAGCCAATTAATACGTGGGGTGAAGAATTAATGGCTAATTCTACTGGTGGAGCAATGGTCGGGCGTTGCCCAATCGTCATATATTTCGTAGAGTAGAGGTGATCACTCCTCGCACATTTAGCCAATGTAATTAAAATGTTGCACGACTCGAAGTTGGTACTAAATCACGTCCAGCGCGACTGTTGCGAAAGAATGACGTTGGGCCTCATGGTTCAGTGACAGACGATCGAAGCTTCTAGAACCTTCTACGAGTAGCTGCTCGTTCAGAACAGCTGTATACAACGCTTTGCAATGGACCAAGATACTGTAGCTTGTAGCACAGATAATTTCACTTCACTTGGCCACAATAGATACTACATCCTCGTCCGCAACCATATGGCTCAGTCCTACTCTCTGGGGCACATGTCTCGCACTTGCTCCCCATACCATTGCGTACTTGAATGTCTCCTTTAGCGTGCGATGAACTTGATCGCAGACGTCCTCGATAGATGAGTTGTTGCGGACGATCAATGCCTCGCTGAAATCAGGCTCAATACCTTTGCTGCTGTAACGTCAGTACAAGGGTGATATGTATTCACTGTATTCCTTCCGACTGACCGTTTCGTATATATCCTCAACAGCTGTAATTCACGCCAGCATCTCTCGACAACGTCTTGTATGCCGAGATCAAGCTCGCAGCTCATCACAACCGTATCTGGCTCCCGTGCCAAACGATCTAAGAAATCCAGCGAGACGGAATCGATCTTGTTGTAAACGTACAAGCTGGGGTCCCTGATCAGTCTCCTAGCCTATCTAGCAATCTTAGGAGTGATGGATTTTACCATTTGATATACTTTCGATGGTCTTTCATTATGACGTCTATGAAATCATCGACTGTCGCTGAATGATTGTCAGTGCTCATTTCTTGGGGCACTGTGCATTGAAAAGTGTTACCATTCTCGTCTCTGACAAGAACTTCACAGTTGAGTAGCTTGTAATCTCGCAATATGTTATACAGCATCTTCTCATCCAGACTTTTGGGCGGACTTTGGAAAGTAATTTTCATTCCGCCGGCTTTCTTGACTTTGAGGTAAATATTGCTTTATCAAAACGTAAATAGCGAGTCATTGCAGGAAGGAGAAACTACGTACGGTGGCTCACGATTCAGTCTGATGCCCACAGCTTCAAGTTCAGCCTCTATCAAAGCTCGCTGTTCAGCCTTCTTGGTGGCGTCCAGAATCATGAGGATCAGATCACTTGTCTAGGCAGGCTAAGCAAGCTTTCAAGGATAATGAAGTTCGGAGAGAACCTTTGCTGCAGAGATAACCTGCCTTCCTCTCCCTTTACCCTCAGACGCGCCTTCGATAATACCCGGAAGATCCAGGATCTGAATTTCAGCACCTCCATACTCGAGAACGCCCGGGATGGCGGTGAGGGTAGTAAACGAGTAAGCGGCAACCTCACTCTTCGTTTTGGTGATTTTGGAGAGAAAGGTGGATTTTCCAACTGAAGGAAATCCTACGAGGGCTATCCTTGCATCGCCACTTTTACTGACATCGAAACCGCTGCCACCGCCTGAACCAGCACCTGGAGTAGGCTCTAGGAGCTGCGCTCGAAGCCGAGCGAGCTTTCTATATTAGATTGATCAGAGAGATTTGATAGAGTGATTCTGGCAGCCAGCCATACCCTTTCAGGAGACCCAAGTGATACTCTTAAAACGTTAAACAAGAAGATAGAGAAAAAATGTGCATTATACGAAGAAGCCATACCAGTAGCCTTGTTTTCTGATAACTATCAATGATCCTCCTGCCTTCTCTGGGAACATATCTCACTTTGGGTCCTCCGCATCTCATCTTCAATTCTAAAAGGTTTAGTAGTGTGATTATTTTACAGTCCAAGGTACATACTCCTTGATCTTTTCCGTGATATTGACCATATTGCCAGCCTCTCCGTTTACTTACCTAAAGGCGACAATGCTAGCTCCCTCTACTGATCGATGATTTCGATAATTCCACCTCGGGAGACGTATTAGCGGGATCGACCGATAAGGCTTAGCGTTCTATCTCAATGTAGTTGCTTATTAAGTAGTATATTTCTTAAATTTCATAGATGAATCTGCCAGCTTCTTCAAGCGAACATTGTTGAAATCTAGACATTATCACCATGGCCGAAGTCGAGACCTCACTCCTACCGAACATCGCCTCATCAGACATGCCTCAATCGATTTCTCCCCAAGCCACAACCCCTCCTCCAACAAATACCGACCTCATAACTACGAATAATACTACCGCCCTCACTGAACCTACAAACATCGACCCTGCCACCAAAAAAACCAAGAAGATCATCCGCAAAAAGCGCCGCCCAGCTCGCCCCCAAGTCGACCCTGGCACTTTCAAATCCGAACCTCCACCTCAAACCGGCACCATCTTCAATATCTGGTACAACAAGTGGTCTGGCGGCGACCGCGAGGACAAATATCTTTCCAAAACCGCTGCTCCCAGCCGTTGCGATATAGGCCGCGACTCCGGCTACACTCGGGGTGATAAAATTGCTGGAAGCTACTTCTGTCTATTCTTCGCCAGGGGTCTATGCCCTAAAGGGCACGAGTGTGAATACCTACATCGGTTACCGGGGATACACGATCTCTTCAATCCGAACGTGGATTGTTTCGGGCGTGACAAACATAGCGATTATCGGGACGACATGGGCGGTGTGGGCAGCTTCATGCGGCAGAATCGGACCCTGTACGTGGGGAGGATACATGTGACGGACGACATTGAAGAGATCGTCGCGAGACATTTTGCCGAGTGGGGTCAGGTGGAACGAACACGCGTGCTCACGGCTAGGGGTGTTGCGTTTGTGACGTACAGCAATGAAGCAAATAGCCAATTTGCAAAGGAAGCGATGGCACACCAAGCGTTGGATCACAGTGAGGTTTTGAATGTCAGATGGGCGACTGTGGATCCTAATCCGCTGGCTCAAAAACGTGAAGCGAGAAAGATTGAAGAGCAAGCGGCTGAAGCGGTGAGGAGGGCGTTGCCAGACGAGTTCGTAAGGGAGATCGAGGGAAGGGACCCCGAGGCCAGAAAGAGGAAAAGGATAGAGGGTGGCTTTGGGTTGGAAGGATATGAGGCGCCGGACGAGATTTGGTACGCAAAGGCGAGGCAGATCGAGAATGGTGATATGGCTCTTGGCGATGATGGGAAGGGGCAGCCGTTCCTAATTGAAGATGCGCCGCCAGAGCAACAAGATGAACATATTGATAGGAATGGGATATTGTCCGGCTCGACGCTTGCGGCTTTGCAGTCATACTCAACGCAGAATAAGACCGATAGCGTCAGAGTCGCTGCATCAGCTCCAGCCTCAAGCAGTCCGTTAGTAGGATATGGTAGCGACGAGGACAGCGACTAATTGAAGGACCAGTGGTCATCAACGTCGAAGCGATTTAGCGAGGCGTTCGGAGTGATTGTTCTACATCAAAGGGTAATCTAAGCGCCTACTTCCTACATACTTCCCGAGCTGTCTTAATCAGAGCGTTAAATCTTTTGGTCCTCCTTCTATCTTCGATTGTCCCTTTTCATAAGCAGATCACTTTGAACAGTACGGTGATCGTAGGAGGTGGCGCGTTATAGGGTATCTCAACAAATCGGCCGTCAAAAACTCCCAAAGATCAGTGACGAAGGTGCTTGCCAGATAGCTGGCAAGGGCTAGAATTGTGTAAACCGTGACATCGACTTCCAATTTACTCGACCGAATTGAAGAACCCGCGTTTTGACGCAGAAGCCCCTCAACGACATGCTGGCTACGTCTCAAGTCAATTGGCCTGACCAAGGTCATACCAGATACAGCCCCCTGTCCGGAAATTGTACAGAAAGGCGCTCCGGTACCCCGGCTTTGCTTTCGCCGCTTTGTCTTTGAGAAGCTCGTGTAGGTCCTGAAGATATGCACGATCGCCGGCAGGGGCATGTTGGATGAACTTCCTCCAGCTGTCAGCATCACCAAGGCGGGTCTCTCGAACGCCTTCGAAGATATCGTCTTTGGTTTCAACGGCGATGATCTGGACATTTCCGTCCGCAAACCCGTGCATGAAGTCTTGACAGTGAGTGAGAGCTATGAAGCATTAGCTTGATATATCAGCCCCAACGCCTTGAACTCGCACCTTCTTCGATGATAGTACGACGATTTGTCTTTTTGCTTTTAGTCTGGGACATCAGGACCTGCACGTCTGACCCTGTCTCGACGGACGGGCCTCCTTGTTCCGGATGACTGCTGTGCCGTGAGAGCTTCCGGCCATGGTCATCCGCTCGCTCTCGATGCATCATCTCGCCCTTGAACCAAGGAATCACTTCCGACGTCCGCATTTCGACTTCTTCGTTTTGCGTGACGTTTCGCACCTTGACGGAACCTTCCTGCTTGACATTCACGAGGTATAGGTATGGCAGGGKCTCTTGACCATGAGCATAAGAGTTCGATCCTTCTTGATCTGGGCCAAACGTTCCACTCAGTGCCAGCTCGGCATGAGCTCCTATCTTCCAGAGCTCCTGGACGACTGTAAGTCCCGTTGTTCGAAGCAGATTCCTGTCGAAGCTGTCTACGAGGACGTCACAGCGTCGTACCCGAGGCCAGGAGATGTTGGTCTCTTGATCCTTCTTGGCCCTGGGAGCTCGTTTGGTCAAGCCTTTGTGATACCTTACCATTGACCGATGGAGATCTTGCCAGCTAAGGTTAAAGCCGACTGCATGACAATTGGCGATGTCATTGCGAGAGCCGCTCCCTCTTGGGGACGAGGTTGAGCTAGGATTTTGGATGAGCTGATGCTCCTTTATCAAGCCATCATAACGACCTCCTGCTGCGAATACATTTTTTCTCTTGCTATCATATACGCACTGAAATAGAATGTTGCCCCGATAGAACTTCTCGTTATAACTGGCGAGTGGACTGACATATACTTTACGCTTAACATTGAAACGCCCTAGATATATGGCAACGGCCTCTATGTGTGAAAAGGTGGACTCCATGTCTAGTGTGATTCGAATTTTAGGGCGAAGCCTCGAAAGTGCTTTGTCATACGGGTCACGAAAGTCAAATGTAATCAATTCTTCCACCGATGTCGCTGGCACAGAGATGGGAGGATTACGTAACTCGCTGCGAATGGTAGTCCATGTATGCTCGCCGGTGTGCAGCCGACTGATGACCTCTTTGACAGCGGGTTTCTTTGAGGAAGGAATATCGCATGCATCCAGAATGGCGTCAAGGATCACCGAGTGATTGATATGATAGCACATCTGGACGGCAGCCATGCTCGGAAATTCGTCAACAATCTCATCCAGAACCTTTATCACCTCCGCTTCACGCAACGCCAGATCGAGGCTATTATAAGAGATGATGTCGAAATCAACCTCTCCTACCACTCTAGGGTGACCTCCAGATGGCACAGCTCGGTACACTTCGCCGAAGGTATACGTTTTGGGACCTGGTGATCGATGTTTTGCAAGGATTCTCGCGTTTGGCAGGGTCAGGTCAAGCGGCATCTGTAGAACGGCACCCTCCGCATCGATTATCTTGCAGACAGAGTTCGCATGTTGGGTGTAGTGAGCCGAGAAAGGAAGCAGAACTGGCCTATCGACTTCAAGGGCACCGTGTCGACGGAATATTGAGGTCAAATGGTCCTTGACATCCTTTCGAAGCAATGCCTCGAAAACTTCCGGGGTAGACCATCCATGGAGATCGTACATGTATCCCTTGAGAAATGACCCTTTATTTGAGTTCGTGGTTGGGTTTTGGGACGACGTTGCATCTGCGATGATTCGATTGATCAATTCGGCTCGAAATTCAGACTTTGGGTCCGAGAGAGCACGCAGCGCAGTTCGCATGGTTTCATCCTCGGTTAGTAGTGGAATTAGCCCACTTCGTAGAAGCTCTGTGCTGCTCGGACGCAGATTAGGATTGTGGTTGACCAGCGACAGAATGATCTGGGCTTGCTTCTCTTTCTCGGAGTCTTTCTTGAAAGTCGCTGGTAATGTCGACTCGGGTTTGCACAGATTCTGGAGCGAATGAACCCGCTCCATGCCTGTTTCCAAGCGCACGTTCATCTCAAAGAAGATAATACCTAGGGAGAAAAGGTCGGCCTTAGCATCGTAATTTCCTTGGGCCGTGGAGCTGGACTTCACTTCAGGTGCAACGTAGAAGGTGGTACCCACAGACCGGGTGAAATTGCCTTGGAGCATCTTCGCCTCTCTACCAGTATTGACGCTCCTTGCAGACGGTTGCAGAAAATCGCCTGGTCTCGCAAGGCCGAAATCACCGATACGCACATTGCTGTTTGAGTCAATGAAGATGTTCTCAGGTTTCAAGTCACGGTGAACAATCGATGCGCTGTGAATATGCGCTAGACCTTGAAGGATTTGTCGGAAGTATCTCCAAACCTCTGCGGCGTTCTCTTGAATGCCTGATTTGATCACATCTCGAAGAGTCTGCTTTCGTATGATTAGCATGGCAATCGACATGGGCAAAGGGTGGAAAGAGGGCATCGCACCTGTTTCTCGCAATATTCCATCTGAATGTACAGAGTGCTGTTGACGTCTTGCAGCTGGGAGCCTGACTGGCGCCGGCCTCGACTTTTGGGGAGTTGTCCACCCTCTGGGCCGCTTGGAATATCCTCGTCATCATCATCGTTACCAAAAACGATGCCGTCATCTTCAATCTCATCGTCCGTTCCATCGGCTATGGATTCCTCGTCGGAGAAAATCTTATCGTTGTTCGAACCTATGAAGTCCAAGCCACCAGAGCTCCTGGGAAAGATCAGATCGGAAACTTCGCTCTCTTCACTCGATGTCTCGGTTCTGTCAGAAGAATCGCTGCGATACCCGCTCTGTGAAACGGAATCTACTTCTTTCCATGCTGTGTAGTATCTAACTACGTTAGGATGGTTGAGTTGAGAAAGCAGGCGGACTTCGTTGAGCACCTTGTCTAATGCGACTTCTGTACACTTGTGGATAATCTTAATGGCGTAATAGCTCGAGTCGAGCCTGTTACGAGCCTTGACTACTGATCCATAGCCGCCTTTACCAAGTCGCCCTTCTTGCACGAAGTCGGCCGTGAATCTTGAATTACTGGACTGATTGTGGCTGGAATCGCGACGCTGCGAGCGCTTGGTGGTCGGACTATCTATCAGAACCTCCTGAAATAGAGGATCGTCGTTTCTTAGGAACGCTGCTGATACCAATTCCCATGCCGTAGTGCGTTTCTTTGAATCGTATTGAAACATGGATCGCATCAAGCGTTCAAAGGAAGGAGAGAGATTCGTAGAACTTAGGAAAGTCATTGGCGATTGATGCTTGCTTTGAATATCTAAGCCAAAGAACAGTTGCAGAACAACTATCCCAAGAGTCCATATATCGATTCCGGGGTTGACATTACATCTATCCTTGATAAGTTCGGGGGATGTCCAATATATCGAAGCAGCACCGGCGTGATCAGACGGGCTGTCGCCTTTCAGAAGGTGCAAGTCACGTTGATACCCACCATCAGAGAGTCGAGCAACTACACGCCCAGTCTCCACCTTTTCCAGGAGGATGTTATGGGTGTGAATAGCAGCATGAGTTAAGCCTCGACGATGGTAGTGACCTAATGCCTCAAGAAGTTGAATTATCCAGGCTCGGCCAACCGCCAGCTCCAAGGGACCAGTCATCTCGAGTAGATCATGCAGGGAGTTTCTTCCTGACTTTTCCAGGAGTATGCTCACATTCCACCCTGATTCTTCACAAGTTTCTAATATCTCGGTCCGTTCTATCTTGAAAGCTAGAGGACGAACAATATTCGGGTGGGAGGCTAGACGAGTGAGTGCCTCAAGCTTCAATTCCAAGGTTTGAATTTGCTTTTTCAACAAGCTCTCGTTGGCCGACGCTGGTATGTGGCACTCCTTCAGCAGCAGAAAGAACCTTGAACGCTCGGAAGCCCCTGAGTGACGAACGAGCGATATCCTAGCGATAGGGCCTTCTCGGAATAGAGTTCTGCCATAAACCGCGTCCACGACGATTTCTTCACCAGCAGGATCCTTAAGAATTGCTGACTGATCAAAGTGGATTTTATCATGGACTAGGCAATGATTGTAAGCTATGGAGTTTGGTCAGGTTGCCAGATTAGGATCCTCACTGAAGTCGGTACCAAGGTCTTGCGTTGTTCCTGTCTGCACTTTGTCCTGTCGCTTCTCCTCTCGTGCCTTCTGCTTTTCTACCATCTCGGCCAAATATTGTTCTTCCTCCACACTAGCCTGGTGCTGCAATTTTAGTTTCGCCTCTTGTGCCTTTTCAGCCCGCCGAGTCACGACAGCCTGCTGAATTGCTCGCTCTTCTTCTAGTGTGGGAACTTTCTGACCCATGTTCCGAGATGCATTTTCGAGAATGTCTTGGAGTGAGGTCGTAAGCTCAAAAATCATTTCAGTGCCTAGGAGCGTTTTCGGCTTCGCTCTCAAGATTTCCTCGACCTCGGCTTTGATGCTAGCCCGTATTCCGTCGGTAAAATTGACTGAAAGCTTAGGGACAGACTTAGGGTAAGTGGCTGGAAGCGAGACTCTGAATACAAAGGCAATATCATTGTGTTTGTCGTCTGTAGGCTTCAAGGTAATTCGAAAAGCACGATCGGCAGTTTTCTGCGGCACCAAAAACTATTCAGTACGCGAATCACCACTCTACGCTACATACTGACTCGCAAAATTTCACACTATCTTCCCTATCAGTGACAGCCGTCCAAAAAGGCCTCGGGCCAACTACAATAGACACTCGCAGCAGCTACCACCCTATCCAACCTATTGAGATTGATACAAATTCGGTAGTGGATGACTTACGTTCCATGCACCGACTTTGGGGGTGTCCTCTTGGAACTGCTCCATGTAGATTGAGCGCAATGCCTCAATCTCATCTCGTTGGATCTCGGCATAATTGGTTGTTGGAGGAGCCATTGCCTACTTCTCTCCCTGCCTGTTATGAGGATACAGCCTCATGCTGCATATCCTCGGCTAGGCACCGAAGCTCCAAATTTAAAAGAAAAATGATTCTGGGCGCTTGGCATCTGAAGTGACCCAAGGCGGATTCATGGTGAAGAAGAAGCGAGGTCGACATTAATTGTCGGCATCTCGGAGCTTATGTCGAGCGATTGCGCTAAATTAAACCCTGATGCAGATCTATCGATATTTGTTGCGAGCAGCTTAACTTAGTCTTGGCATTGTAAACAACTCGAGGTCGCTTTCTGAAGAATACGAGACTTCATGAATTCTACTGTCCAGAGCTTACAAAGGTACGATGCTCGGGTGGCTCAGCGGTAACACGCAACGTGCAAGCTCCCATAATCCTAAAGAAGGTATCAGTCTCTCTGTGCACTTTTGAAGAACGGATTGCTAAACAGCAGCAGACAGCGGAAATCTATCGTTCATTGAAGAGCCTCCAGAAACACCTGCTCCAGTCTTTGCTGTCCGCGCTTTCAAAACAGCTCTTTTTGGAACCCCACATCCCAATCAGACTGATGCGAGTGTGGTAGAGGAGAAATCCGGCAAAGAAAACCTCGGCAAGCCCAGAAGTTCACCGCCAGCCAAGATTTCAACCCCCAAAATTGGTAGTAAAGTACATGTATCTCGAGTGCAAAAGGCCACGCCTCTGATCTCGCCAGCCAAAGGAATACTCTTAACTCCAGGGACTGCAGCAAATCGTCGTAAAACTGTGTCCTTTGGTAACCTCGACAATGGCAATGGAGCTGAACCAGAGCAACTTGATCACGTTGCCCAGCTGCCTATTCAGAGATTAGAGAAAGTGTCAGACACAGTCTCGCCTGAACAAGCTGAGGCAAATGCTGTCAGCCAATCAACTTTTACGAAGAAGCAATTCGAAGCTCAACTTGACGCATCAAAGCAACGGTTGAGCGCGCATCAGGCTGCTTCCGAAGCAGCCGTCGAAAAGGATACACGTGCGGATGACGGATTGCATAAGACGTCTTGCCAAGCTCAATCCCCGGCTGCTGACACTACCATCGATTTCACAGTCGATCTTACCAAGCCTCGTTCACAGTCGGGGCAGCACTGGAAAGCGGAGTATGAACGGTATCAAAGAAATTCGGCCCGTGAACTCAAAAAGATAATTCAACATGGGCAAAACGTAAAGTCCTACGCTGAGAAGAAAGATACCGAAGCCACTAACTTGCAGGAAAAATTGAAGCACGAACTTGCCAAGTGCGCTTCGATGGAGGCTAGAGTTTCAAAGCTAGCTACACAGCTCGCAAATGGGAGGAAGAACGGTTCAGACGGATCTGTGGAGCAAGGAAAGCTTATGGATGAACTCTCGCAGCAGACTGCTTTGGCTATTAGGTATAAGCAGAGAGCTGACAAGTATAGACTAGCTATCAAGCAACAGTCATCTTCATCCGTCAACAATGTGCTCGAGGATGATCGTAGTGCTCTGGAGGACCCTAGTGAAGACGTCCATTTCACCGCGAACAATGTGTCCGAGTCTGTCGACCGTCATACCACATCTGAGGTGAGAGCTTTACGGGCCGAGCTCGCTAGCCTACGCTCGAAATTGGATATTGCCGAAGAAAAGACGGCAAAGCTAGAAGCGGCCAATGCAAAGCTGACAAGGAACTTTGTCCGAGTCAAGGATGAGATGCATAATTACGATGCTCGGCGCGTTCGAAAAGAGACGAGACTCAAGCAGAGAGAAGACATTCTGATGGCAGAAAAGAAAGCATCGGAAGCGAAGTTCAAACAACTAAAGAAAGAGCACGATGACCTTTTACAACGTACCAAGCATAGCCCGGTAGATTCGAGGGACGAAAAACTGCTTCTTCCAGAAAATCCGCGTCGACGAAGCCTTGGCCGAAGCAGAACGTCTCCAACATTACGGATCAAAGGCGAAATAGAGCGAGATAACGATCTTGAGCCACAAATCCTACCTGAACCAAGCAAACCAGCCTCTGAAGGACCCGCTATCGATATCTGGACAATGGATACACGAAACGATACTTCGGATGTGACGCCTCCGGCCGCAGAGCCTGCCATTAACCTCTCACACATAGCTCTCTCCGAGGCAACTCATAACGCACTTCGGGAGATCGACGGTAATTCTGTCTCAGACATGCCTTCCGAACCTCCGCTGCCGCCTGATACGCCTCGTCCTACACTAGATCACCTGGCAAGGATGGACTCAGCGCTGCAACCTGACTTCCCTTCATCTGAACTCTATCAGTCTTCAGCCACTAAGCGAATGAATGACCGGCGCAATAGTATGGCTTCGCCTCGACCATCTATAGTAACTATGGCAACCAACGTGGCGAAAGACGAAGGAACACCGTGCGCACCAGGGTTACGGCGAAACATGAGTATGGTGTCTACAGTCGGTAGCCGAAGGTCGACGTTGAATGGAGGGAGAAGTAGGTTGGGAGAATTGCCTCCTGATCGTGCCGCGGCGGCGAAGGTGAGATTGGCACAGAGGAAGAGTATGAAGGGGAACAGACAGCCGTGAACGGTACCGCGTGATGATTACGTTGCATCATGAAATAGGTTTCTTAGCATGACTGGATATTGTTTCGAGCGAGGCGTTAGTAGGATGATGAATATCCATGGTCAACAGTGCTACACCCGACGGCATCCTCGTGGATGGATATAGATGGCCGTAATGCAATATCAACATCTTCATTCGATCGATCATTCTAGATTCTGAAAGCGCCCATGAGATGATGTCCAGCCTCTGGCACCACTGCCGATTGCATCGAACCACCAGCGCCATGCATGCTTTGTAGATGGGAGTGAATCCATGAAATGTCGCTAAAACGCGTCATAAAGAGTCGCCATACCTTAACCACCACCAGAAATATCCCGATGCGCCATTGTCTCGCCATTCTTGTCCCTATCATGTAGAAAAGACTAGCGACAACAGATGCGTCGATTTTAAAATATAATCAATCCTCGTCGCCCTCGGTCTCCTGTTCCTCATCCTCTTCCACATTGTCCCCCTCATCTGTATCACTCCCTCCAAACCCATCATCCTCCTCACTATCGACCCAGAAATCCGGATCGTCAACCTCCTTCTCCGGTCTCTTCGCCGTCGATTCATGCGTCGGCATGACGAACCCGGGTGGGATATCCTTCTTGCTGACCTCTACATCCTCCTTCACTCGCCTCTTGTACCCCTCCGGATCCTTCCGCAACATAACCCCGGCATCCACGTTGGCCGGGCTAGACGTCTCAGCGTCATCGAGCAGGCTGATGATGCTCAGCAGTACTGATTCGACACGTTGGGCGGGGCTCCAGCGCTCGGCAGCTAACTCTCCGCTCATTTCATCGTCGCCTGGGGCGTGCAGGATGGAAATACATAGTTTGCCGTCGGTGTAGATATTGGGATGGTAGAGGGGTCGGGTGAACTGAAACTGGGGCGGGGCGTAGGGGTAGTTGGTGGGGAATTTCATGGAGGCGAGGAAATAGCCGCCGTAGTAGAGGGAGTCGGGGTTGATGATTATGAGAGCGATCTTCCAGTTGAAGATATCTTCTTCTTTGAGCTGCGGGTGAGAATATTAGTCTTTAGATCGCATTGGGGATGGAAGGGGGAGGTGGTGTTGTCGATTACGTACTTCAACGTTAACCCATTTCTCTTGCGATAGGGCCTTGAACTCGTTCATCAGGATACGTTCAGCCATGGTGCGTGATCGTGAGGATACTTGAGGAGGCAAAGAGAGGTCAGGATTCGGAAGCGGGTATAACTATGCTGGATCTGAATATTCGGGTTGTGGAAGGTAAAATTATAGATGTGAAAGCCTCTTCTTGATAATTTGGCTACATTCAAGCGAGTGTGATGACAAACGGTTGTCGACTATATGTGACAAAACTCCACCTTTGACACTGTCAGCCGGGCATCAGAAAGCGGTATTCGGCGGTACGTGTGAATGAAAGAAGTTATACGTCACAGGGTCAGAGGATGGAGTTACCTTTTTAACCGCTCTGTAAGCCCTAAGAGATTCAAGCCACAGCAGTCTAGATTTACCGAAGGAATGTCGCTCCCTTTAGTCTCCGTTCTATTAATATTGCTCTTATTTTTCCAGCTCCTTATACCAGGAGGAAATTTTCAGCTGGAGAGACCAAAGGTGTAACGCATTTACACCTTTGAATAATCCAATCATAGGTGCAACGTCAACTACGGTACCATATCCACCTTACTGTTGTAGATCCAGAAGATACAGCATGCACGCGCTCCTTCCCACGGCTTCTGCTCATAGATGGAAAGCATGCAGCTTAATCGTAGGTAGACTATTACAGCCATCCACCGGTTTCGATGCAGATACCACGGCACATGGATAAGTCGCTGCCAGCCCCTGCTTGTAAGGTCTTTATGGGAGTTCCCTTCATCCACTTCCCACAGACTACATGAAAGATCGGTGATAAGATCCGTCTCCCTGCTTGTGGTCAGTGTAGGTTACATCCATGCCAGACATGCACACTGCCATGCTGCCGTCCGTCCGTTCCGAGATGTTTCTTCGCACTGCAGACGAATGTCATCAGATCAAATCAGTAAATAATCAGAAGCCATCCTAGAACCACAGCTCATCAAACTGATCTTCATTGTCATCAATGATGACCGAAAATTTTACCTCACTCAGCCAACGTCTCATTTTCTTTCCAAATTTTCGATTTTTCCTTTGACGCGGTAGCCATTCTTCGAACGAGTACTAGTCTAAATCTACATTTGTGCTACTTTGTTGCTGCTAAGCTGCTTGACTCGTTCAACCTTTTCTAATTGCGACGCCCAGCAGTATTCGGCTAGACACTGGACCCTTCGGGCCACACGCTGAAAAGGTTCATTATTACGATGGTCGATTGCGCGTTGGCTTAGCTGTTTCAAACCAGGAGCGAATGTACGCATGCTTTTCACGAGGAGATGATGCTGTTCTTATCGAGGTTCAATTTCACTGTGTATTCTGACCATGTATACACTCTCGGCGAGATATCGAATCAAATGGGTCAGGCTCTATACTCAAACTTGGATTTGGATACACCGTTAGCAGGCCTATCAACGTCTTTAACGTCTTAAGAGAACAGTCTTTGGTAGCACCTCGCAAGACGCTCCCAAGAACGCTTGAGCGCTCTTTCATCAAACATAAAGACATTCTTTGGGTTCTGGTGACTGGACGACCTACCATCAGCGCAATAAGCGCTCCGATCATGCCGTTGTACTATCTGGGGAAACAAAACTGTGTAATAACAATTTGATAAACAGGTCGGTCATGAGGACCTCCACCTTCCCGCAAGACGTGCATGTCCTTGATGACTATACGAACAAACTTCATCTTGACACGAGAGTCAGTCAATGGTTCTCATCGGCATGGTTTGGAATTGTTCAACACCTACGTCGTGTTGTTGAGACAGCTCGATCATTGCTAACACTAGATACCAGATATTACAGCGTCAGGGCAGGGGACCGCCCATATTCTAGACTCCAATGATGAGGGATGGAATGGGCTCATTTTTCTTAATCTAGGCTTAGGGCATGCAGGGAGACATCTCAGTCAGCATCCCAGCACGCTGTGTACTTTTGAGGATGTCCCGTCGTGCCAACGGATCCATTTCTACCGACGGATGATGGCCGAACACTGGGAACCTTGCAAGAACATGCGGACGGTGCAGATCTGGGTCTGAATAGGAGCATTCTCTGCTAATTTACCTCTCACGAGTGACTATCTATGTAGCTTTGAGTCAGAGTTGCGTGATAAAAGCGTGTACCGCCGATATAACCAAGACATTAGGTTTATTGCAAATTATCTCGACCAAATCTGTACCAAGAGTATGATGAAAGCTCTGAATATACATAATGGATTGAGAAATGGGGTTGACGGATAGAGGAAATCTTAATTCCACTACGGAAGACTCTAAGACTACAGTGTACATTATTCCATTATCGATAAAGCTTGTCAAGATCTCTTTCTTGCATTGCGCGTTCGGTCCAACGATGTCATACTATTTTTATTGATGTGCAACTTCATGTCTATGTCTTAAGGTCTATTATTTCGAATGCCGATCACCAGGACTGCCTACACCCTTTATATGTAGCTTTGTCGAGCCAGGAAGCATCAGAATGGCTCGGATGAGTCCTTCTAGTGACGCTATCTCCCAAGTTGCGGTGCTCGGTAATTTGTCGAACCATGTTGCCGCTGAATGGCTCAAGGTAACGACCATATGGTCCACAGGACTATAACAAAGCTGGAAGTAAAATAGCTATACGACAACGATGTCGAGAAAACTATCAACGCTTACTTCGATGATCCTTTCGCGCTCGACAAAAAGGTGGGTCATGATCATCCTTCCTGCCTCTGGCAGCACAATCTCTGATTCATCTTACACAATCAGAAGCAAGAGAGCCAGTGGAATGAAAGCCAGTTCCACACAGATCGAGGAAACAATATCGGCCAACAGTCTTGTCAGTGCTCTTTTACACATTTGGAACTCCCAGATGCGATTGCATGGCCTTACAACTGCTCCTAGCTTTCACTGTCCATCACCCCGATAGTTTGAAACCTAATGTATTCGATCACGCTGCTCCCTCCAGGCCACCATCCAGAGTCAGTACACGCAATGGGTTGGGATACGATGACAAAACAGGTCAGAATCTTTCTTCCTGCGGAGAATGCTATCTAAGAATGTACTAGGTATTAATCCGCAGTGGACCATGGCACAACAAGAAGAGGCCGACATTCAAGGGGCAATCGAAAGATCAAAGAGTGAAACAGGACCGGCACAAGAGAATGGTACCATCCCAGCTGACGGCTTGTATTTTGGTCCTGCCAAAAGCGAGTATCATGATACAAAGAATTGGATAATGACAACATCAAAGTCTACCGCAAAGGAGATTTTGCTCAATCCAGAGCCAAAAGATCGCAGACGGAAGAGCCAAACTCCAGCGTTCCTTCGTCCATCTCCAAGTGGGCATCGACTGCCTGGAATGGTCAAGATATTACACACTATACCTGCAGCACGGGAAGCGCTGTTAAGCCGAAATAGGGTTTTGAATGAGTACGCCTGTCAGAATGAGTGGTGGGACGGCGTTCCAATTGAGTCTCCAAGAGTGGTTCATAGCGACGGAGACCCATTTGCGCCAAATTTGGAGGTCATCCATGAATGCCAAAGATTGATGGCGTTTCTGGATGAGACCGAGCGTGCATATGGAAGCAGCGAAGCTCTGTCGGCGTTGCCAGGTATCCGAGAAGGTCAGGAAGATGCAGTCGTGAAGGGATTCCTAGCATCGTGGAGCCATGCTGTATTTCAGTATGATCAAGCAGCGACACCAGCTACGCTCTTCCAATCGACCGGTGTGAGAACGTCACCGCAAGGTTCTCGGGATTCCGAAGACATCTTCACTTTGAGTTTTGATATCAATGCTCAGCTTGTCGAGCCTGGCCAAACACTGTACGATGCGATTGATGCGCTGATGTGGCCAGGCTGGGATGGAAGTGACTCTGACGGCGAAGTCTTCCTCCACAAAGTTGCTGATGTTTTAATCATCCACGTAGGACGGGCTGATAACACAGTGAAGGGGTTGGATATCAAGATACCCCCCGTGTGGTACGCTGACCGTTATCTTCACTCATCCCAGCCTCGAATACGGCAGATGCTCGCTGCCAAAGCAGCCCTTCAAAATGAGATAGATGATCTTCATAAGAGGAAGCAGAAGGCGTCAGAATTCAAAAGCTTGGGTCAACAAGGAAAACCGTTGGACATCAATCGCCTTCTTGGAATCGCGAGACAGCATTTTGAAAAGACTGTCGAATACGGAAACGATGCTAAAGCTGCGCAGTCTCCCGAGGCTGAGCGAGGACTATCAAATGCAAGGGCATACAGTCAGATTGCTGAAGAGCTCAAGATACTCTCGGAGAGGGTTTCTGATAAACTTCAAGGTATTGACTTTTCCTCTGTTTAGAAGGCCGAAAAGTAAAGCTGATTGGTGCTTGATAGCGTTCGAAAAGTCAAAGGAGCAAGCCCGAGAAAAGTTACGGGAAGTATCGAAAGTCTTTACGGAACCATCCGATATTCCGGAAGAAAATCCTCGTGATAAGTACACGCTTCGGGGCGTCTGTGCAGAGCCACATACAGTATACGTACAAGAGTGGGCCAAACCAGGAAGTAGTAGCGACTTGCTCGACGTGAGCACAGATGAGTGGAAGTGGTGGAAGCTGAAATACGAAGTCAGCGCTACGCAACCGATCTCGTGTACTGTGAGTGCCTTCTCGTTATTAGTCAAATCAAATATCCTTGTAATTTTTGAGAGCATGCCGCTAACTCGTCCTGGCGATGAAGAATGTTCGCGAGATTGAAGTCCTCCAAGCCGCTCGCCACGAATCACCCAGTGCTCTCCTAGTGTATGCCAACGACCGGGCAATGGCCGTAGATAATCAAGAGTTGCCCTCACCCTTGAAAGTAAGAAACCCTGCCTGCTGCTACTAATCTTCAATAAATCATGCCCCTTCACAATCACTCAACGTATACTACTAACACCACATCCCTCTTTGCAGTCCTTTGTTGAAGCCGACAATCGAGCCTTCGCCGCCGAACTCGCTTCCTCCACACCTCCACCCTCCAACAACCAAACAAATCCCTTTCGCTCCCCTACTACGGAAACACGACCACCTGGAAACGAGACTGCTTTCGACCTCCCGCCTTACAACGATCGTAACCGGACGTTTTCCCCTCCACCGAGAGACAGGACTTATGACGATTATATACCCGCTTCTTTAAGGCCGGATAATCATGATGATGATTATATGAACGTCGATGAGAGCATGGAGATGATGGAGAGGGAGGGGGCAGAGGGTGTGCTGATGGGGGATGGTGGGAAAGGATATCAGTTGGGGAGTTATGCGCCGGAGATTCGGATGGAGGATGAGGATGAGGATGAGGAGATGACGGATGGCAGGACAAAGAGGGAAGGTGGATGAGGAAGAATGACGGATAAGTATGAGGGTGGTTTGGATTGTGTTGAGTAATTGGCTTTCTCTCTGACTGGCTGGCTGTACTTGTCTGGTATTGGAGGATCTTCGCGCGTGTGATGTGTACAGATCAGCCTCCAATGTTATCAAGGATGGGAGGCAGTGGCAAAATCCAATGTACGATATGGTCGTATACCCACTTTGGTCTTGAAATGCATTTGTGGAGCCGAACCATAATCAATAAGGGAGATCGACCTCGCTGGATATCTCTGCAGCATTTGATCCTTCCTATGATGTTTCATTTGGCACAGGATACAATGGCTGCTTCAATTAAATACCTACTGTAAAGCTTCTCATGTGAATAAGAGACGCATTAAGGACGAAAGGCAAATATTCCCTTTCAATTCATCCCGAGCTGGTCTAAGTGCATCGAGAATACTAAAGGTATAATGTGCATATCCATCACGAGATAATCCCAGTACTTGATCATTCCCATTCTTGCCGAAAGAACCCTTAAAAACGACATGCCAGAATAAATTGAAGCCACCAGCACCGTACGCTCACAAAAAAGTAATCAACCGTCCATCATTCCATCCGTTCATCATATGCACGTTGAAAGAATAGAAGGCTCGCCCGAGTCGCCCACGCCGCGTCGAAGCAGACGCTTGGGATGTGTGATAAAGAATTTTCTCAAGGAAGAAAAAAGGGTACAGCGAAAAAGCATTCTACTTTTTTCCCTTATTGGTAGGAGTCCGCGTTCCGCAAAGCGGGATCTCAAACCAAGAGCAAAGGTCATAAGCCCCCTCCGCCAGAGGCCTCGGACTCAGCGAGACCGTTGGGGACTTTTCCTTCCAAGCCTGCATCGTTGGCTATCTTCTTCCACATGGCTGCGTTTCTCGTCGCTTCATCGAGCTGATGCTTTAAGCTGTCGACGCTCGTGGTGAGTTCGTTGACAACGCCTTCCATCAGCATCTTGTCCTGGCCGTATTTCGCAATCGCTCTCTCTTCGTTTCCTTTCAGCTGTGCGATATACTCCACTGCCCGCTGTAATATCGAGCCTTTATTCTTTTCGCAATTCGGGACGATTTTGGCAAGCTCGTTGATGCCTTCGTTGATTGTTTCTCGACGCCGCCGCTCAACTGCTCCATGTCAGTTTCGAGAGATGATTGATGATTATTACGATAATAGAGCTTACCTTCTTTGTGGTTATCTCTTCGAACCTTGTGCCATTCATCCGACCCAACCGAAGGTTTAGGGCCTAAACCTCCGCCGTTCGAGTTTTCTCTCGCCGCCTGAACTTGTGCCGCAGTGTTTCCGGGGAAAGAATGAAGACTGTATGGTGGACCCTGACCGTTGTGTGCATGAGCACTGTCTCCGCTCATGTCGAAGGACGAATCGAAATGTCGGTCGGCATCGGTGTTGGAATTCGTGCTGGCAAAGGACATATCCGTTGGCTGCGGTATCGTCATCTGAGGCAAGAGTCCCGCCAAAGCCGCTGCAGCGGTTGAACTTGCATTCGACGTGGGTATTGAATGATTCGAATTATTTGCCGCTTGCAGTTGCTGGGAGAGGTTGCTGAAGTCATTCGAGTTGGCAGAGCTGTGGAAATTGTCCAAATAACTGTTATTGTCATGGCTTGCACCATTTATACTCGATGTTGAGCCGCGTTTTGGACCTGCTTGGGGTCCGCCGTTCCCCATTTCTGCCATGTCTCTCTTCCGTTTCTTTGAATTTGAATGGATGTTGTCGAGAGCAGTGTTTATGGCCGCTCCGTTCTGCTCTTTCAAGGACAAATCCCCATTTCGCTGCTGCTGCGGCGCGTAACTCATCACGCTCATGGCGGTTTATGAATAAGAGAACAAGGGCGACCAGCAATCGGCCACCAGGGCTCAAGAAGGATGTGTTTCGTCACCCACTTACGGAGTTGCGAGCAGATGTCCTGGGAGCAGATCTATGTACCTCGGTCAAAGCTTGAGCTTCTGATCCAAAGGGAGCCGTAGAGTAGTGGAGATGTGCTGCTGGGGCGTAAGAATGTTTATGCCTGAGATTGTAAAATCAAAATGCGTTGTAGTGCGATGGCAAACAGCAATCAATGGCGTGTAATCACGACAGAGACGAATCAATGTGGATGACAAGGTAGGGGATCGCAAACGGGGGTAGTGTTTGCGGCGTTCGGGATGATATAGCGTAGAGGTCCCAAAGCGTTCTATTGATCTGAAGAGGTCAGCAGTCGTTCAACACGTGTATAGGATCATGCAAGCACGCGAAGGCAGATAGCGATTGCAGGCGCGTAGGAAAGAAGGTTCCGGGCGGGCATTGCGTGGTGGATGCGATAGTTTGCGAGATAAGCTTGGTAAGGCTGGTTGAGAATGGTCACATGGTGACACGGACGAGTCGAATGTAGCAAGGATAGTTTGACATGAATGCATTGGGCGGTGTTCAGCAGACCTTGGAGATGGTGTGCAGGGGAGGGATTGACGATTGATAGGGAGAGTATATGTAGCGACTCACCTGATCACGCGCTCGATGGTCGTACACGGTTATGGAGATGTCTCAGAAGGTGGAGGGATATAGTAGTGCTGCACATGAACAGAGCGACGGTGTTTCTGAGATGGTCAAGGTCCCTATCCCGGTCACCTCCACGTTGAATGAAGGCTGCATTCAAATTGGGACGATATCCAGGTCAGACTATATCAATGAAAGTAGGTCCAGGTTGGCTGCTTCCCTGCTATCGAAACAAATCTTGTCGTATTCCTTGAATGATTAAAAGTAGTGGGATGCGCTTCATTGACAGCTGATATGCTTCTCTGGGAGTAGTAAGGTTCAAGAGTCGAAGGTCACATGTTGAGTCGGAAAAGGCCGTCTCGCTTGCCTAGCACCCTGACCGTTCATTGGCTGTCCGGCTGCGGGGTTGGAGAAGAAGGGTGTGCGACAACATTTGAAGTAGAAGAAAGGAAGGAGTCTACCAACCATTTACCACTCTCAACAACTTCCCTCATCCTCTTGCTCTCCCACATCCTGTCAACAACAACCTGTGAACCGTGCATCATTAAAAGCTACGGCACTGCAAAGGTTCCTCCCGGATTTGCACAAGTCAAAGTTACTTCTGCTTGTTGTACCTCGCGGAAAAGGCCATGATGCTGCATGATGGATGATCAAACATTTGATGCACATGGGCTTGCGAAGGCCGAGCTCAACGCAAAGAAACGTCGTGGTCGGTGATATTAATGATATGTTTCTCATATATCGCGGCTGATGACGGAGAACGTCCTGAGATAATCAATTCAACGATATCAATCAATTAGCGAACATGTGATCAATGTATCATGTGACCTTGTGACTGGTATGGGAGCCACGACCTGAGGACTGATCCAAAGGCTATACAAATGTATTACCGGTAATAGTTTGGATTGGCATTCTGTGTGAAAGGCTTCTATTATTCGCTGTTCATTATTCGATACATTGTATCAGCAGTCGATTCCAGATTTTCTCCAATCTGGCTAATTTCCTTTTTCCCTTTTCCTCCCCTTTTTATTCTCAAAAGAAACGAGCAAAATCGCCCATATCCATATGTTGCAATATTTTTCGCGGACATTTCGATCTAAAGGCTTGAATCTGCGTAAGCGAATCTATTAGGCATCCGACTTAGGGGTATTTCCTGGCTCCTGAAGCAGTGGCCTGAGCAGTGTGAGAGATGATCTCTCTGGACAAGACTTGGGGATTGAAAGACTAATGAGTAGTGATGGTGAATTTTTTTCTGGGGGTGTCGGCCTATTGGCTTCCTCGGCCATAGTCACTTATGGGGTAGCCTGCTGTGCGCAATGTGATATGCCAGAACTTTAGGGAGGTGAAATAACACTGGACATTGGTGCTTCATAATTGTATGATGATCTTGTCATCCACTTCGGGGCAGAATTTGCTTTGAGATGTAAGAGTCTTCCCACATACCGAACTCCATTTCTCTCTCCAATGCCTTCCCAATACGGCCTGCGTCTCTAAATCATGTATCATAAAGATATCGACAGACATATCTGATCAGTTCCTAGACTTTGAGTACCTTCCAATCAGACCCTTTATTCTCTTTATTCACCCCTTTTCTACCACATCATGCCCCGTCTCCTCTTTCCTCACCAAATTCGCAACCTCCCACCCCTTTTCCTCCGTATCCACAACCTGCACCCCTACCTCACTCCTCCCCATAACTCCTCCGAACACCACTCTTCCCCCACCAACCTTCCCCACCCAGCTACTGCCCGCATACCGAGCCTCTATCCCTAACGCATTCACCCCAGACTCCTCCCCACACCGATTCGCAAACACGCATATCCTCACCTCAGGATCACGGATCAGCGGCGCCAGGCGCTCGAACCAGTATGTCAAAGTGTCCGTGTCGGGTTCCTTAGGGGCTGAGGTCAGGGATGAGGGGGGAAGGTTTGTGAGCCAGGCTGTGGAGAGAACTAGGAGAGTTGAATTGTTGGATAGGATGTGCTGCGGGAGGGATACGGGGGAGGAAGGGGTGGAGGGGAGGAAGTGATGGGGGTTTAGGTCCATGCAGATTGCAAATGTCATTTTTACAGTCGTTGATGCTGGTCTTGTAGGCGATTTATTAGAGACGGCGGTAGCACTGTTGTTATCTGAGGAGGGATTTTCCCGGTACTTCTTCAGTGCCGGTGAAGTATCTCGAGATTCGACATTAGGGAATTCCACCATATGCGTTGTGAAACCCTCCGGACCTTCCTGCGCCCATATTTCATCCGCGTACCAAAGATTTGTCTTCCGATAATGCGCCACCGTTTCCCCTTGCGGGTTCACAGTGACGGTCGAATTATACGCTGTAAGTGTGTAGTATTTCTCCCTCTCAGGGCCAAGATTTATCATGGTCGGTTTCAAGGCGTGCGGGAGAGGAGGGTGAGGAGAGTAAAGTTCGGCGTAGCCAACAGTGACGAGGCATTGCAGGCGGCAGGCGGTGCGGATGGCCCAATTTGCGGAGGGGCCGGAGGCGGTGGGTTCGAGGTATGGCGTTATTGATTGGAGAGAGGGATGATTGTAGCCTGATTGATGTGAGGATAAGGTTCTCGGGGTGCACAAGAAGTGAAGAAGACGAGACCTGTGAATGCAAGTTCGGGGAGGACGAGGAGATCGAGGTCGTGAAGAGACGGAAAGGATGAGGAGAGGAGGGAATCAGCAAGGGCGATATTCTCCTCTACATGGCCGAGAGTCGGGGAGAATTGGAGGGTTGCAATTCGCATCGTGTTGGAGTGTTGCACAGATCGACGCCTCACTTAGCGCTGCATATTAATTGTCCGTCCTAGTTCTTAAAGCTGACGACATGCAATGGTTCTGTCTTTCCTCAGCCCGATAAGAGAGTCTCAAGTCATGGAAATATCAATAGCAACGCAGAACGCAGTCTTCGTTCATAATACGACTCCATATCCGAGTCCGGTATGATTGTTCCATTTTCCATCCCTTCGAGATGATTATAGACGCCTCGCTATGCTTCAGTCCAGTATACAAGTACATTGTTCAATCCAAATCGATGGCAGAATCCGCCGAGTTGCCTTGCGCCTTTAGCACCGCCCGCGTAGGTGGCATATCGTCTTGCTCCCCTTCCTCCTCTTCGTACTCAACTTCAAAATCCTCCTCATATTCTTCCTCGAGCCCATCTGCATATCCTTCCTCACCCTGACCATCTTGACCATCTTCGTAGTCGTCACCCATATCTTCTTCATCCATCTCCTCATCTTCCTCTCCTTCTTCGTCGTCAGCTTCGTCGTCGTCATCATCATACACGACTTCATTCTCCACCTTCGCTTGTTCCTTCCGTGGGCCAAAGCCATTCATGGCAGCTGCAAGTCCAATTGGCTTCTTCATCTGCTGCTGCTGTTGGTGTTGAGGTTTGTTAATCATGGCAGGTGTAGACCTCTCACTCTGATCCCTACTATGACCTGGCCTTGGGCTACCCATCCCGCCTCTAAGCTTCCACTCCGTAACTGACTTATTCCAGTCCCAATCAGGAGGCAAAAGACCATTGGCTCTTGTTTTCTCCAAGCGGATCTGTGCTCTCGTGGGGGTAGGGTTCCACTGGCCTGGCCGGCGACCTGCCGGCTGGATCTGGTTTGGTTGATTTGGGATTAGGCCAGTGGAAGGGCGGTGAGTGGCTTCACTGCTACGACTTGAGCTCAGACGCTCGCTCTTCTCGCGTTCGGCCTGGAACCATGTCGTACCTTCGGCAAGGGCTTCACGAACTTGGCGAACTTGGGCTAGGAGATCGTTGGGTGAGATCTCAAGGTCGTTGACGCTGGAAGTTTCTGAGACTTGGCTGGTCTGGTTCGCACGAGTAGCGAGGCCATTAGGCGTATGTGACTGTTTGGGAGGTTTCTTGTGATCCGGCGGTGATGGCTTCAACAGCTTTCGAACCCGTTCGATCTGCTCGTCCGCTCGTGATCGTTTGAGGCCGGACTGGGGCGTAGATACAGTATCAGGATTGACGCCTCGGGCCTTCAGTGCAAAGTAATCACCCCGCGTAGTGTCGAGTTTTGTGTTTCCGAGTAATCGTCGCGCTTGCCGTATGACTTTCTCATTAGCATAGCCAATTTCATTCAACTGCGAGAAATCTGCCAAATTATCGTAAAACGAGGCGGTGTTCCGTGAGTCACCCATGGTCCTCGAGCGCTTGTGGTGAGGTTTCAATGATGTGTTGATGGACTGTTTGCCTCCCTTTGTCTGTGACGGATCCCGGCGTTTGCGCTTAACGCCGTTCGAGCTTTCCGCATTCGGTATTTCTTCACCATCGAAATCGGTAGGTAGACTTTTCCGCTTCAGGTTCTGTACTTGTAACGGGCGAGGCATGCTCGTTTCAACCCTTTTTACCATATTCAAGTCCGGAACGTCTTCATTTAAGCTTGATTGAGAATATGTTTTGCTCTGGCCGTGCCGTTGATGCGATGATCTTGCCATTTCTTGCATCGACTTTGCAAACAATGCTCTACGTTCTTTTCCCTTTCGCATAAGTTTCTTCTTCCACACGACTTCCTTCCAACGTCGATAAAACTTCCGGCTGAGAATTGTACCTCGAATTTCTCCTATTCGCAATCAGTCTCAACTTTGAAAAGATGACGTGAGAAGTCGGCCACTGACGTGCGTGCTTCCAAGATCTCTCGTCTTCCACTTCCCGGAAGGCTCTTGAAACAATTGGTCCGATGGTAAATTCGATGAACTGTTGCAAAAGTCCCTGATCTTCCATCAAAAGCCCCTCGGCCAATGCGTCAAGTACTGCGGGACGTGGATCAGGAGCTTTACTGACAACTGGTTCGGGTGCGCTGGCGGGAAATAGTGAAGGTTCTGGTCGCGGCGAAAAGTCAGTGGGTGGCGTCTCGTGCGTGAGAATTTTCGCATTCGGATTTGTTGGAGATGATGTTGATGCTGATGATTCTTTGACTACGTTGTTTGGCGCAAAAGGCGTGTGTGCTGGGAATGAGTACGTAGGCTTTGCAAATGAAAATCCTGATTTGCTGGCTGGCGGATTGGACTGGCCCTGCGGTGGCTCTGACAATGTGTTTGGCAATGTACTTTGGGGAAGAGATGATAAGAATGGAGACTGAGAGGTATGGGAATCGGGTGGTTGATTTTGATCTGGGATTGAAGCTTTCGAAAATAGTGTAGAAGGGGGATTGGGAGACGTTTTATTAGTAGGATTCAAGAATGCAAAGGGCAAAGTTGACGCCTTCTGTTCGGTTTTTGCCGGTTCTTCAATCCTGAAGCTGCTGGGGGCGGCCAGCAACTCGATGCCTCCGCCTTTACCTTCTTGTTGAGACGCATCATTAGCGTTATTTTGATCAATTCCGGAAGAAATCCCAGAGCTAAACTTTGGGGGTTCGGTAGTGGAAGGGGTTTTGAAATTGAAGAAGCTTCTGGATGGTGAGCTGCTTTGTATAGGGTCAGGTTGGGCTGGGCTTGTCGTTGGTTTCGCAAAGTCGAAGTTTAGAGATTTGGGTCCTGAGTTACCCGAGATACCAAATGGACTGGCCGCAAAGGCTGGCTGCCCTTGAGTAGTGATTGGACTAGATTTTGTTGCCGATTTTGAGGCATTGATTTGAGGAGCGAAGGATTGACCATCTGATGGTGGTTGTGCTGATATGCTTGGCTTGCCAAAGAAGGTAGTCGAAGCCAGTGGATTAGGTTTTGACTCCCCCAATGTAGTAAAAGGTGATGATGATGGCAGAGCAAAAGGGCTATTGTTCGAGGCTGTATCTTTTTCTTTTTCTTGCGCTTGAGGCACTTCTGCCTTATTATTATTAGTTGTCGAATCCTGAGGTGTCTCTGTAGTATTTACACCATCAGGGAGGAAGAGAGTTTCGTCGTTAGCGGTATAAGGGTTTTCGTTGTCAGAGTACTCTTCTACAAGAGAACCTTGAGCCTGAGCTTGAGCGGCAGTCATTCCATTGATAACAGCGGGTAGTGTACGGCCATGTCGTTTCTGCTCAACTAAATTCGCTGCGAAGGCCTGCTTCCGATTCGAATTTGCATCTGTTGAACCGTTTGCAATCGTTATGATGTTATGTTTTGATTCAACTGACCTGAGAGATACCGTCCGGCAACAGATCCGAGATCTAAGCAGGATTCTCCACTGTCCTTTTCTGTAACGGTGAATCCATGATCTTCACAATATGCTTGCGCTTCATGCTCATCGTCAAAACCAAGGACCTGTGTAAGGTCCGTGAGAGTCCAGTCCTCAACCTTGGCGCTTCCACCTCTCTTGACTCTGTAAGCTTTCCAGATTGTTTCCAGTGCTGTCCTCCGCACCTTATTGAAGTAGATTTCGGCGACGCATGCCATAAGATAAGGTACAGCTGGACTATGAATAATGTCGAAGAAGCGAGGAGTATTCGCTTGCGCAATGGCAGTAGGTACCTGGGGCCGTAGAGGTCCTTGGGCCTCTGAAGTATTAGCTGCTGCTGCGTATAGTCTCATGGCGACGCGCACGCGTCGATCCTTTAGTATTGTTGGTGGCCAATTCTGTGCTCGATCTTCCAGATCCGGTCTCTGGTCCTGAATCTCGAAAATGATACAATAAGCTCGAAATTCGGGTTCACTGGGGGAAACGAGCTTGTGTCGGCTGTCATCATAGTAGTACATCAACGAAAGGAGAGTGTTGTTGAGCTGTTCCCGTTCCTGGTAGGCGTCAAAATCTACGCCATTTTCACTTGCCTTTGCAAGTTGATGCAGTGAGAGTATGTGGAAGCGCGCGATTCGCTCGAAGCAACTTATAGCTATTCGGAGCTCGTCGACCTTTGTAACTTGTTGAATCGAGAAGTCGTTTCTTATAGCTCTCGTACGATCCCAGACGAATTTGTGGACATTGACGAGCGGTTCAGACCCACCAACGACCTCGTCCATCAAGTAGTCAAGGGTTTTCTGGAGCATGAGAGGAGGTCGAATGTCTGAAGGAAGCTGTTCCTCATAGCCCGCGGCAGGTCGTCGGTATCGTTTGACCATGCGGTCCTCTGAGGGTACCTTGACGCCTTCCTTGGTCGCATGTGGGACCTATCGTAATTCCATCAACACGGCTCGCTGCTTGGTCATGTCCAGCCCAATCTCGTACCTTCTCGCAGTCGTCGACCATGAACTGTGTGATTCTTTGTACTCGCTCATGTTCGGCACACATATCCTGACAAGTGCCAATGATTGTAATAGCATTCGCGAGAGTAGTCGGTTTGTCCGGATCGGCCAGGAGCCCATCTCGGATAGCATCCTTTCTCTCCTGCTTTCGTTGCTCCTCAAGCTATTGGTACGAAGGAAATCAAAAGTCACTAGGGGTTCCTCCAGTTAGTACAAGGAGAACGGAAGGCGCATACCGTTCGAAAAGTCTTCTCCATGGAGGCTCTGTAGGTGGTCGGTTCTTGGGTTGTCGCATCACGTAAGGCATCTCCTCTCAAATTGGACGTTGCTGGGGTTGGAGTGTTCCGTGTTTGACGAGAAGCAGCCCGGTACAGAGGAGCGCCTCGAGCAGTGGCCCTCCTCGATGGACCACGTGTTGAAGCAGCTCTTGAGAATGGTTGTGCTTGCTTCGACGTCACGCCATTGTTGCTACTTGAAAGCGGCCTCGTCTGCCGACCCAAATCTGCGGACCCAGCCCGAGAACCTCTGGATGTATTGATACCTCTGGCTCGTGTCGAAGGTCTGAAGCCTCTGGATGCCCGTGGCGCTTGGGGCGCTGACATTGCGCCAGGAGTCCGTGTCTTGTTCCTATCACTGACATAGAGGAGTGTGAGGATGGAGAAAAGACGTGCAGAGAAATAGGTTTTCGATCGGGATAGCCGCGGTATACATGATGGAAACTAGCTTTGTGTAGAAATGTTAGTTTGAGATAGTTTGCTGTTTCGGGAAAGTCGGCATCTTCATCTTCCGACCGCCACCTAATTAGCCGCCAATAGACTGAATCCAAAAGCATGCCTCACAGTACCGATAAAGCTTGCAAATAGTAAGCTACATCTCCCTCAGGTACCCATCATAGGTACATATGTGAACGAGGAAGGGCTGAGAGATACATTAGTCATGGGTCTCCTCTAGAAGGGTCACGTCTATCAGTTCAATAGCGAGGTGTCGACGATCACGGTAATCGCAGTACCAAAATTTCATTAATTCGTCTCAGTGCACTACCTTGCTAAACTAAGCCAAATAAGATAATTAGCAAAACTACCGCCCGCAATATCCAGTTCCTTTTCGCTTAAATGAGTGTGAAGAATGAAAAAGCGGTTAAATAAAGCTAGATCCGCGTTTAAGACTACTTCCATTACGCCAGTAAGCTGTGCTTGAGCCCAGATTCCGAAGATCGGGTCAGCGAACTCTCAGATTAAATTATGAAAGGGGGCGGAGAAAGATGTTGATCGCCATGGAAATCCTGACCAGCAATGTCAAGTCAGCAAGCAAAGTTGGAGAACAAATGGGGCAGTTGCGTGAAGGTTAGGAGACAGCCACCAGCGAAGAAGAAGTTCCTTGGTAAGAAAGATGGAAAGTGGGTTCAGTAATGAATGGCGGCGTCATGATACACCCAGCGGTGGAAGTCAACGTAATTGTGTCAGACATCAAGGAAAAGACTTGGTGACATCAAAGTCTTGGGTACCGGGAGCGAGGAAGTTGTTGAAATTGGCGTCCCAAGTCTCGTGGGTTTGTGACGGTTCCACAGGCCGAGAAAAGACGAGTGGATGGCTACGAGGATCGAGATGGCAATGATTTCTTGCACATATCTCCTGCTGTTCGTGTTCTGGTCTCCAACCATGAGTGTGGCCATTCGGGCAACCGTGGCTGGCGCAAAGGGGCTGCTGTATGTGAGGTGGCAGCCCATGAGCGTGATTATTCGCTGCATCGATATGAATTTCGAGGCCGGTCGATGGCATGCCGAATGATGCGCGCGGCATTCGAAAGCGTTCGTAGGGAAGGGTGTCTATGAAATTGTATTGATCCGTCCGTGGAGGCCAGGCCTGGGTGTAGGACGGAGACTCGTATCTCTGGACCGACGCTGCTCTTCGTAGGGGCATCGGTCCTTCTCTGATTGCCAAACGACTGGTGGGGCCACTGAGAGGCATGTAGGGAGTTGATACCGCTTCGGTCATGGGGTTATCCTCGGATTTAAGGGTTGGGAAGAAAGGTTGCGGGCCCAAATGGTTCATACTCTCCTCATTGCCTCGAAGCTGGTCGTGAGGGGTTCCGATGCCGTTAATTTCAGCCGTGGTCGCTGGCGTTGCCGAGTCGAAGACCTCCTCTTTCATGTACGTATCGCTGCACTGAGCCCGAATCGCGTTCGCATACTCGGTACTTTCAGGCTCATACTCGATTTTGATGTTTGCAGGATTGAAATGCAGATCAAAGGGTGAACAAGGGTCTCCAATTGCGCTTGCCGTCGGTGTCCCCGTTGTTGAAGTCAGCAGCTCCGACGACCTTCGTGACTGGGATGCGTCATTGCTTTCTTGTTTCACAATGGTCCGTTCATCAGCTCTTCTCATCGTTTTTCTGCCCCTCCTCTTCTTCATCTTCTTCTTTTTCTTCTTCGAGGACAGCGACGTGGCCTTTGAGACGTATATCGTGTCTTCGCCGTCTGTGGGTATCGTTAGTAAATCACAGGCCAATATTGATGGCTTTGGAATACCTGCACCGCCCTCTTCAAATTGTTGTTCCATCTCCCTAACATCGTACAGCTGGTTGAGTAGCCTGAGTGATTCCACTCTCATCTCAAGCACTTTTGTGGAATCTCTCAAGCCGTCCACGGTGAACTCACCTCGGCCATAAGAGCTAGTCTGGCGGAGAAGTATTGGCGAGAAGAAAAGGCGCTCTGGTACGTAAAGGCGTTAGTAAGAGGATTCGAGGAGGATATGAGATTGCATACCTCGCTTTCCCAGATGATCAGGTTCTTTATGACGGCAGCCCGTCCCCTCCTTCCAGTTCTCTTGCGTGCACCACCAGTCCGGCACACTATCTCGACCCGGATTTTCCGGATCGTCCGATGGATTGCCGCCGCCATTGTACGGATGTCTGACCTGTTTAGATGGTTCTCTTAATTTAATCCACGCTTTCATGATACCCTTCAATAGGCTCTGACCAAGATTGGTGCAGGTCCTCCTATAGTACTCGCCGATCCGTTGTTTATCGTCAAGTCTTAATGCCTCCGTTGCTTCTTCCATCACCACTTCACGCTCCGAGTCACTGTCCGAATCACTATTGTCAAGGACATCTGCGCATCGAGCATTGAAGGCTTCTACATCGATTTCCGAAAAAGCCATTTGGTTAGGACTCGTCGGCATATCCGTTGCATTAGTCGAGCTTGGTTTAAGTCGCTTCCCAGATAAGTTGGAAGCATGAGGATGACTGCGCTTCTTCTTTGAGTGCAAATTGGCGTCGTATCCTGCATTGGGTGCCAGGAGTAAACTCTTGGTATCGTGGGCATTCACCACAGAGCTCGCGCCTGGGGATGAGTTAGTATTGGTCCGCTGAACAACAGAGTATAGGATACCTGAGTATTGTTGTATCAAATTGCTCAAGAGCGGGGTGATCTCAGCCAACAGGCGCTTCCTAACGGGTGCCAGGCTCGGAGTGGTCTTGATACACCAGTTCAAGGGGCATTCTTCATCATCAACCCAGAATTCAAGAATCTTTCGCATCTGTTTGTTTTGATGACTAGGTACGGAACCATCCTGCAAAGCTGTGAGCACGTGATACGATCCAGCAGATATGGGGCAATCATACCTGAGCTAGCGGTTGGTGATTCGGGGTCCAGCTGTCGAGATGTGCAAGAGAATCTTCACACAGACGTCCCGGAAGACCATCAGAAGATGCTGTCCTTAATGGCTCATTGAATGTGGCAGTGTCAGGTTCAATCAACCCGCGTTTGCTTGTTTTGTCGACCAAAACCCTCATGTTTCGGGCAAGGGCGAACCTGGTAGAAGACGAGGTAGCGGCGATGTGTTACCAGTCTCACGTCGGGCAAGCTTGGTTGGAGGATACAGGTGGATGCCAGCCCTGAATCCGTCGTAGTACCTTGGACGGCACCTGGATTGGAAGGAAACAAGACATCAGTAAAAGCATGCTAAATGACTGAGTTTCAGTAGTTCCCAACAGAGACAGTCCCGAAGAATGGATGAGAATATGAAAAATCATGCATGCAAGGGAAGAATATTCTCGTTTTTTTTCCCGCCTTCAAAGATCTTGTAGTATCTCAATCTGGATTGCTCCATCCAACAAGAGCAAGATGAAGATGGACTGTAGAAAAAGGCAGGATGTATGCAGTAAAGATTTCACAACATCATAAGAACAAGAGACGATTAGAAGCTACTGACTTGGGAGTTAGTATTCGGGACGGTCATCGGCGGTCGATCTTGAAGCCAGGGAGGGTGGATTGAAATTCGACTTGAAAGGCTCGGTTGCAGGAAGGCTCAGCTGTACCCCAAGAAGGTGGGGGTTGTAGGAGATATGGAAGGATTCTATGCGGGGGAAGACAAGATCGCTGGTTGCACGAGATAAGTCCTGAGAGGAATTCTTAAGACTGGGATAGTTGATCTAAGTCGGCGAGAGGGATGATATAGACAGCAGCAGCGAAGGGAGTGTCCCATCATGCCCAAGTCACCTCCTGTGGGGACGGTAGGGAGCTTGCGCAAGAGGAAAATTTGCAGCCGTTAGGCTCCCATGTGATTCAGTGGTATGTTACAGACGTCTGTGTTACACCAGAAGTGCCTACTGCAAATCGGGAAGCGAGGAGCCAATGGGTCTTCGGAAGGGAGCTGGTGTGGTGCTGATGACCATGTCGGGCCGGGGTGGAAGTAATGCAAGTGGAACCAAATTAGGTCTGAAGTGTTTGTTCTAGCTCAATGTTGGTTGCAAGACATCACCGCGTCCGGGTCATACATGGTGTGCAGCAGCGATATAAGATGTTGACGTACAGCAGCAAGTGCCAGAGAAGCCCACACGAAGGAGGCCGTCCTTGTGCTATTGCTAAGGCTTGGTGACGAGCATCTCCGCTCGCTCAACCGTCATACGGCGTAGTGAGCCGTCAAAGCATTTCGGCGATTTCTGGCGCTTTGCCTCGCACTGCAGCCCATGCAGATCAAGAAGCATGGCGGGGGACCATATGCACGGCAAACGTGCAGATGTACGGTTCAAAACCGGGTACGAAGTGTCACATCTCGTCCCTGCTTGCTGGCTAGCCGCAGGAAAATTTGGATCGGCGATTTCGTCGCAAGACCAAGACCGGGGACGGAGTATTCTCACTAGGTACATGCAATGGATCGGCCCGCAGCTGGAGGGAGGGGGGGGCCAGAGGCAAGATTGAGATAGCCGCTATGACTCCAAGTATATCAACATAAGTACTCACTCCGAGTCAGTCCTTTTGCCGAACAGTATCATCGATAGTGGATAGTCTCTATTGAGAACGCCACACTGAACATGACTTCTATCTCGTCATTCGTCTCGAACCTCGACCGAGTCGAGCAAACCGGCTTCTTTGACGAGCTCATAAAACAGCCCTTGCCGGCGGACGAGAGCTGAAGGAGTGTCGAACTCGGCAACGGAACCACGGTCGAGGACGACGATGCGATCTGAATCGAGGATGGTGTTGATCCGATGAGCAATCGTGATGATAGTTCGATCCTTGAACATGCTGCTGCGCAACGTTGCTTGGAGCATAGCGTCGGTCTGTATATCCACCGAAGCCTGGAGCACCACTTTAGCCGACTGCTTCTTGTCTCACCTGTCACTTTTCCCTCCTTACCGTAGCTTCATCCAGCACCAAGATACTGGTAGGCGTTAGGAGAGCGCGGGCCAAGGATACCAACTGACGTTGGCCAGAGCTGAGATTAGCCCCTAGGAAAGCAGACGCTGCATCAGCCATCGGATCCCCATCCCGGTTTCATCCCTCACTACTCACCACCTTCTTGGATCCGGCCTTCCAGACGTCCTTCCATGTTCCATACATGTTCCTTCAACCGCGCGTGCTCTAGATTTGGATATAAGCTATATGAGTAGCCAGTACTCGTCGTTTTGCACACTCACCTAAGACGCTCCATAAGTCGGTGTCGTCATGGACGTGGCCCGGATCAAGATTGTCTCGGACGGTTCCTTCAAATAAAGCGGCATCCTGAGGAATGATGGCCAGACGACTCCGCAAATCCCGCAACCCGATGATCGAAGTGTTCATCTCATCGATGGAGATCTCACCACTAACCGGCTCGATGATCCGGAACAGCGCCAGGGTCAGCGATGACTTGCCTGCCCCGGTTCGGCCCACCACCCCAATCTTCTCCCGCGCCTTGATATCGAGATTGATGTTTTTGAGCACCAAATCAAGCCCCGGCCGATATCTGGTCGAGTAATTCCGCACATCGACCGCTCCGTGGGCAGGCCAGCCAATCTTGGGTTTGTTTTTCGAGATCCGTTCCGGGGCTTCGCTCGGTAGCCGTGCGTACTCAAGCACCCTCTCGACCGAGACGATGTTTGTCTCAACCTCGACCGTCTGACGGACGATCCAATTCAGACTCTGAGTGATCTGGAGAGCATACGACATGGCCAGGCCTACCATGCCAGCCGACAGCCCACCGCCGGTAGCGACGGAGACTATCGCGAACGAAGCAGCTGCTAGGATGATGAAAGACCCAATGAATTCCAATCGAACTGCGAGCCATCTATTTGCGTTAATTGATGGAAAATAGGCCCGCATGTTTTCATCCACCCGCCACTCATTTTCCAGAGCAAATCGATTTTGCTGGCGGTAAGCCCGGATCGTCGTCATACCACCTAAGGATTCCTGAAAGTGTGCGTAGATAGGACTCTTGCTGATGCTGTCCAATCGCTTCAACTCGCGTGATGTCCGCAGGTAGTACCGCTGTATGTACAGATAGACGCCTCCGAGAGGGAAAACCAAGATTATAAACGCCGGCGTGGATATTGCAATAAGCACCAAGGTATATATCGCCCGTGCAGAGTTTACGAATAGCTAGGTGTTTTTGTCAGTGCCGTTGAGGGCTGCTCCGAATGCCTGTCTTACCATGTTGAAAGTCCTCGCAAGGACTTCATCGACGCGGTAGATGTCACTGGTAACGCTTAACAGTCTGTGGAAGCTGCTGCATTGCATTATGCAGATGCAAAACGCCACATTCGTACAACAGTGTGGGATCTTACCTTGAAAACCGGTTCAGGATGCGCCCCGTCGGCGTTGTTTCAAAGAAACTCATTGGAGATCTAAACACTGCAAACGCCATTCTTTCGTGTAGCTTTCGAGATGCCTAGAGATGCCCACATGAGCATACGGCCGAGCCAATGCAATGACAACGAATGCTTGAGACAACATACTTCTATCGAGCAGAAGATCCAGAGGACGAGTGTCTGTACCACGGCCAGACCGGCGCTGCCCACCCCAATAGCCATGTAAATTCCCAAGAACTTTCCAACCGAAGGGTTTCMCCCGTATCTCTGATTCACTTCCGACCAATACTTTAGCCAGAGGCTGCCCCCTACTGATACCGTCTGGGCTCCAATAAGAACGGTCAAGTAAATAGCAACAGCGAATAGGTTGCTGGTTTTTGCATACTCGCCGTAGACGTCCCATCTGACCTTACCTTGCTCTCCGACCTCCTTGCTTTGCTTCGTTCTGCCACCTTCTTCATCCATCTTCCCCACGGCACCTTTGAAGGAAGCAGTGCTGGCACGGCGTAGAGTGTTGAAACTTGTTTTCCGTCCAGTACCACCGCCGTTTGCTCGTATCGGCGCCAGTTCACCGATTCCTTCCTGTAGCTCATCTCGATCCTCTTCTACCCCGTTGCCCGTTCCTACAACAGTCGTCGAGTCTTCGCTCTCGGGGCTCGTTGTTACCCTGCTGCTCTCCTCGCTCAGAGAAGAAGCCTCTTCGTCTTCGTTATTTGCAGTCTTGACAAGATTTGCCACTTCACCTCTCATCGCCATCAACTGATCGTAGGTCCCCCTCTCGACTACTTTGCCATTGCTCAGTAGGGTAATAGAGTCTGCTTCGAGGAGTACCGGTATTGAGTTGGTAGCAAGGATTCTCGTCTTACTTGCAAGAAGGCCTCTCGGCCCAAGAACCTTATCTATCAAGTGTCGTCCGACATGCTGATCAACTGCCGAGAGACAATCGTCAAGGAGGTAAACGTCCGCTCGGGCATATACGGCTCTTGCAAGCGTCAATCGAGCCTTTTGACCGCCGGATAGTGATATTCCTCGCTCCCCAACTTCAGTTCGGTCGCCGTCGGGGAGGGTCTTGAAATCGTCCTTGAGGGCGCAAGCATGAACTGTTCGTTCATAAAAGTGCGGATCCCATCGGTGGCCGAAAACGATGTTTTCTCTCACGCTGGCATTCATGACCCAAGACTGCTGTGCAACGTACGCCGTTCTTCCATGAACCACAATTTCTCCACGTATCTTCCAAACATCGCCAAGTATTGCTTGGAGGAGCGACGATTTCCCGGACCCAACCCGGCCAACAATGCAACTCAACTCCTCCTTATGCGCTGCAAAGTTAATGCCTTCCAAGCAATTCCGAGACTTGTCCCAGGTCAAAGTCGCATCGCGAATGCGCACTGCCTCATCGCCAGCATAGAGCGCCGCATCTTTTGATATTACAGCCTCGGACTGCAATTCTTCGGCAGTGAAAAAATCAGTTAAGCGACCCACGGCCACAGTAGCCTCAATGATGGAGGTAATGACCATTGGGAGCATAGCCAGCGGGAATGTTAGGAGATTGAACAGCGTGAGGGCAGGAAATACTATCTCGGTCGTTAATGGCTGATCTCTGGTTAAAACAAAAACGGCGAAGGTAGAGCATGCTACCAAGAAGGGTGTTGTAGACCAAGTGAAGTTGGCAAAAGCTTGAGAAGCACCGATTTTCCGGAGCGTGTTCAATTCTTGGTCATTACGCACATGATTGAGCTTATTCATGAAAGCCGTTGACCACGCATAAAGCTTGATGCTTTTCATGTTGTTCAGTATCTCCGTCGTTAGCCTCGTCCTCGTGTCCTTATTCTTCATCTGTTCCTTTTGTAGGCGCTTCATTATCCGAGCAATAAGACCATTCACAGGAATCATGATCACCATAGCTCCAACGCCAGCAAGCATACTGATTCCCACGAGTTGATATAGTGAAGCCATACACAGTACAATCTGAAAAGGTGCGGACCATAGCATTTGACCATATTGGGTAAGGTCTTGCAGGCGCTGCGTATCGACTGCCATGTAATTAACGATATCACCAGTTGATTTAGTAGCACGGCCTTCATTCGAAAGTTTCATGGACTTAGCATATATCATGGCCGTCAAAGATGACCTCACCCTCATGCCTGTCTCGAAGGCTCGCTGGAAATACTGATGTAAGCATACTGTATGCGAGACTGAGACGGCAAACATAGCAAGCGCGATGGCTGCGCCTCGGATGACTGGTTGAGGCTGCTGCCCAGAACGATAGGAGTCGATGAACGATATCAATAGACGTAATAGTTGTGGTTGCGCAAAAAGCATTGCGTCGCTGACGGTCTTGATCAAAGTTGCACGATAGTAAGGTGCACCGAATCCGCGGAACAGAGCTATCCATAACGATGGACGTTTCTTCTCCAGTTCTATGTCCCAAGCGTGGCTGAGTGCTTCGCAAGTGGCTCTTGTAGCGTCCCTCTTCCTTAGGTTCCAAAGATCGTCTTGTGTCAGAAATTCCTTATATCCATACTTCATCATCGGAGTCATCCAGCTAAAGGTAAGAATGCTGAAGACATCTGCGTATTCGATTGGACATTCATCCTCGTCGCCCAAGGCGTCGTAGGCAGATTGCTTCTTCGGGACAAGATACTCTAAAGCGAACTCAAGGCATGCTAGGCCGAAGGTGACACAGAAGGTGACAAAATAAGAAAGTCGATTGTGGAAGGCTTGCTGCGAGATGAGAGACCTCAGCTTAACTCCGTAAGCTATCAGGAGAAATAGCCAGTAGAACAGAACGACTCCATTGGGTTGACGACTGCGCCAGTGCTCAAGATACTGGATTATCCCGATTACAGCAAGTGAGCAGAGAGTGGCAACAGAGGTCCAGAATCTAAAGTCGTTGTACCAGATGCCAGGCAAGGATTGGATCTGAAGGCATGCTTGCAGTATTGTGGTAATAATTAGAGCCGCTATTATTACTAGTTTTGCATAGAAGTGCCAATTTTTGCTAACAGGTGATGGTAATCTCCTCTTCAAGAGAAACCAGATAGCACCTATCCCGAAGACGATGCCAAAGCAAGCAACCGAGGTGATCCAGACGTCGAGGAAGCATGGGGTAAAGTCGTAGCGGAAGGGACTTATAGGTCCCCAGCCTTCGATGTTACCACATAGTGTCTGCTTTTGATGCTTTAGATACGCAGCTCGCAAATAATCTGGGGAGGAATTGCCGTCAATATGATACGGATTGGAGACAACCTGTTGCCCTACTGCTGTAGACAGCATGCTAGGAGTGTCCAGAGCGGCGCATGGACATAAGACCAATTAAACAGAGACACCATCCATTTTTATAGCAGAAACACTCTACAGCAAACTAGGATGAGGGCTAGATCGTGGGTAGAGTTAATCCACAGTGTCGCTTACGGTACAGGCAGCATTTTCAGATAGCGTATTTCCGTCATTTCCGAGCCGTTGAAGAGCCTCAGGCCAGTGACGTAGTAATGCATGTTAGATCAGCCCTAGGGCATGGGCCAACTGCAGCGCCAACTTGTTTGGTCATTCTACTCACCTTTGTTCATAGCGAAGTACGCCAAACTTATCAATGACTGAGAAAATTCGCTCTGGTCAAAGTTTTTAGTGTGATACAGCCAAAGGTATCAATGACCTCCTAAGCATTTCTACGGTGAATTTCTACGAATCCAGCGAAGCACAGCACGCTCAGAGGAATTGATGGAGCACATCGAATATCACATGACTTCTTCTAACTGTTTTAGATGTTCTGTTAACCTACGTCTGGCCTGAACAGATGCCTCTCTTTGGGTACTTTGAAGCCCTTCCGAATGACAAAGTTCAATCAAAGCCTTGTATTCCTCCCGTGTAAAGTTGGCATCCTTCCTATCTACCTCTCTTGCTCTTGCGACAATGGCGTCGGCACCTTCTGCAAAAAGCTCGAAGAAGTGGGCACTTCGGGAGAGAGACGCGTCACCCTCTATTGTTTTGAGGTTCTGTTGTAAGACAAGTATATTGAGCTGCATACGCCCGCACCCGTGCGCATTCATAGACTGGATCCGCGACGCATTCGCTACCAAGAACATGTCCACCAGCATAGCCAGGCCCGCCGTGATGAACCCATGCTCCTTGGACGATAGGTAGGTCGAAAGAGCATCATCGAAGCTAAGAAGGTCCGAATTCAAAGAGAGCACACTGGGATCCGGGTTATTGGTCGGATATGATAACAGGTAGGGTGTTGATAGCATTTGCGTCGTCATGTGTGTAATCCCACACCGGATATCGATCTGAAGCGTGAAGAGTGCATCGAGAGCAAGGGCACGAATCGAGTCGACAATGCCGTCGAACGTCGTTGCGGTCTCGTGATTCATGGGAAGACGTATTGGCTCTGCATCACTGGGCCGCCTGTTGAGCTCCAACAAAGTCCAGCGGCGTAATTGCTGCGGTCTTGTGAAGCCTCGCTTCGAGGCTTGCGATTCCTGTACGACGTGTCGGGTTTGGCTGAGACCTGTTGCAAGCCATTGCTGTGAAAGCGTGGTAAGCCTCCTGACTCATCATAAGGATCCACTTCACTCACCATGCTGTTGTAAAGTAGACACAGAGACGCCACCGTCCTTTGATCAGAGATGATGTCCGTAGGAACCAGAGGTGACTCGCTTATCTTAGGAACAAGATGACCCACTTCCTAGAACAATTTAGCCCGTCAAACATGAACGTACGCATGAAGATCTACCTTCTGGATGAATTGGTCGTTATTCGTAAATTGACTCTCCCATTGCAGATTCATGATCTGCCTAAGCTCACCGGACTCGATCATGGCGGCTGCAGGTTTTAGCTGAGTTGTGCCACGCTGGACCATAGCTGCAGAAAGGTAAACACTCCGTTATCCGGTATTCATCCGAGCAACTTACATTTGTACCAGCCGCAGCACCTATCGTAGTATGACACAAGCTGCGAGAGTATCGGTTGGATGAAGCTCTGGTCGTGTGGAAGACTGTCAAACAGTCGACAGAATGTCTTGATTAATTTGAAAAAATCGGAGGTACTCTGCCAATATCAGTACCCGCCCTTAATTGACTTCTCCAAAAACAAGATACCTTGAGGATTGGCCGCGGCGCTTCTTGCTGCCACGAGGGGTCTTGCTGGAATCCATCCGGACCCATATACGACCCCTCACAAAGCTCCGCCACAGTTTCTTCCAGTTGGGGTAGGAAAACATTAACAAGGAAATCATCGAGGAATGATGTGAGCGTGCTAATGGCGATATCTGAATCCAGCGGTACAATATCTTTAAGTCTCTGCAGGAAAGACAGGGAGGGGGGAAGAAGAATTGCAATATTGAAGACGCTGGGTTCGACAAGCAATTTGTGCGTCGCTGGTCCACCCTTTGACACATTATCCATGTTAGAGCGATTATCTAATTGCCTCTGCGATTTGGACACGAGCCCTGGCACGGAATTTTGAAGTATCTTATTGAGTTCCTCTTGCTCCGCCGTGAAGTTGCTGACCTTCTGATCGAGATCTGCAAGCTTGAATACGCGCTGTACCGATTTTAGTAAAGATGCTGACTGTCCATTTCGGAGTGCGATACCTTGAGTCTGTCACGCCGGGTTTTCTGAAGCTGGCTAACATCGCTGGGTACAGATCGACCATTCCTAATCAAACTACTTTCGTCTGTGGTCAGATAGTCATGCAGCAAAGACCGCAGCTGTAAAATTTAGCGTAGCTCTGATAGTTGTCTTTGATCTCTTTACCTCGCTTTGGTATAATTTCCACAATTCTTTGAAGCTCCCAATGAGACTTTCCGGGCGCCTTAAGCCGTTTCGTCGAGCAATACCGAGTACAACATCGTGGACCACACGATGTCCCTCAGCTATGGCTTCGAACTTGGAATATAGAGTCCAGAGAAGATCATCGAGAACATCACTTTGCCTATTGGAATTGGGCAGAGTACAACTCAGCAACGCATCCTGTAGGCGGCCGGTGCTACGGAGGTGCAGTGGATGGCGGAGGTCAACTTCTTGGTTGGTTCTATCAACGATAGCGAAGAGTTCCACGGGTAATCGCTGTTCAATCCGATCAACAGCAACATCCAGGCAGCCAAGTCTATTGAGAGCTTCGAGGAGCATGTGGATATACCGAAAGCTATCGACTTGTGGATTTGACATGGTCTCGTCATTGAACCACAAGAAATCAGTAGAGTCATTACTTTACCAAAGAGCAACTTACTGGTACAGTAGTATCTAGGCTATTCAAGAAGGCGTAGACTGGCCTGCCCCAAGTGTTGGCTAATACATATGAGCAATTTGATGAGTAGCATAGATAGAGATAGCTTACGGAGCGAACTTTGCACATTATCATTCGACTTCCAACGACTTTGAGAATATAGGGTCTTGAGGTAAAGATGATCATGAAGCTCTTCGACAAGGATATCTGTTAAAGACTGGAGTTCTGTCAGCGATTGGTCGCCATTTCAGCGCCGAGACAGACAGTTTCTTGATTGCTAAAGTATACTCGCAGGTCAGACAAGGCGCCAATGTTTTCCATTTCGGATTTTCGAATCATTCGCAACGCATCCTGTAAAATATCTACGGCGGCAAGGAATTTTTTATCGGCTATCCGAACATCCAGGATTTCTGGAAGCGTCTGGAGTTTCTCACTGACGGCCACATCAGCTTGAGCAGATGACTGATAGTGCGGTGCATCTACACACATCTGGTTCAAGACGTGCAACATGTTCTCGTATCTTTGAGAAGCTGTCCCAAGATCCTGCAATTCTGGTTTGGCCTCCATGAGACTTGATTTTGCACTGCACACAGACTCCCTTAAGGACCAGACGCGGCCTTGTGATGCTGTAATGCTGGACTGGATCTTATGGAAGGTTCCGATTGAGCTGTTGAACCCCTGATGGTGTTCTATATATGTTGAGCTGGTAGCCACTGGCAAGGTAGTTTATATACGGACCATTGACGATAGATCGCAGAGCTTTCTGCAGATGTCGGCTCGTCCTTTGAAAATCCTGATAGTCGCGACCTCGACCTAACGAGCTGTGGTCCATCAGTTGTAAAGCGAGGTACACAGGAACGCATTCGTCTCGGGCCATGATTTCCCATTTGTCGTTGATGTGATGCAGAACATCTAGTGTCGGCGGCTTTTAGTTAGCCGATCATCAGGAGCTCTCGAGATGGCGGAAAAGAATGGCTCTCGAGCGACATAGACAAAGATTGTAGTAGCTCTTCCAGCCAGCTAGTGACTTGCCTTCAATCTGTCTCCCCCCCGGCCCGTTTCCATAGGAGTTTGAGGTGTTCTGAATGCCATCTCGGCCCCTACTTCTGCTTGTGTTCTGCCATCCTCCATGATCTCGGTCGTAACGCCGGTCCCGTGAGGAGTCGTAGCTGTTGTTAGTGCTGACGGACTGTTCATCAACAGATGTCGGTATCACTACGTCGTAATCCCTTGGAATAGAGAGGCCCCCGTTGTTGATCTCTAAGCCTCCATACCCTCCAACTCGATGCTCGCGTCCAGACCTCATGGGTCCTCCGTCTCGATATGGGTTTGCACCATTAGGACCATGGTCGCCATTGACGAGTCCGCTGCTGCCTTTAGGTATACGAGACATGATATTCGTTGCGTCGCTTCCCAGTCCATTGCTGTCCAGAGCAGAGTCGTCTTTAGAATCCTGTTGGACAAAGATGATGGTTCAGGGACCAAGCTCGATCTTAGGTTTCGGTGGCTGCGGCCCGTCCCGCTGCCGGTGATCCACCATAATCCTTGTAACCCAAAAGATAACGTTGAGATCAAGAAAGATTTGAAGAACATCCAATTGGCCAATAGCGACTATCTCATGTGACTCATTCTTGACTCTTTTCCCTTTGGAAGCACTGCAAATCTTCTTTTTCGTCTATGATCATTCTTATGCTAGAGTACTGCCCGTAGTTTGCTTGCTTGTCTTTCGTCTCATTTTCTTGCATCCTGTTTCATTTTCTCTTTCTATCAATTGAGATCCTGGCGTCGTTCCTGTTTCAGGTGGGATGGCATTTAGACGGAAACTCGATGCAGGTGAACATTCATTGATCATGGCAGTCCATGGTTATTAGATCTAAATCATTGATAGCTTCACAACTCATCGAACAAAACTCCCGAGCTGTCTTCCATGGGAATACTCGACACTACTCGGCCCCGGTGGCAGGTGCTACTCCAGTCCCTAAGCAGAAGTATGTTCCCACCTCTGGAACCTACCCCAAAGGTTTCCTAGCATCTGGGATCCATGTAGGCGTCAAACCATCAAATACGCAATTCCCTGATCTTGCCCTTCTCGCTTCCGAAACGCCATGCTCGGGCGCTGCTGTGTTCACCAAGAACAAATTTCAAGCTGCTCCCGTGACTGTTAGTCGGCGAGTTCTCGAGCGACGCTCCGGCGAGGGCATCCGTGCCATCGTCATCAATTCCGGATGTGCCAATGCTGTCACTGGCAAAGGCGGCCTCGACGACGCCTCAGCAATGGTTCGTGCTGTCGATGCCTGTTTCCACAGCCCAGGCGTAACCTCTTCAGCAACTCCATCAGAGTCACCTTCAGACCCAAGCACCGCCCTCGTCATGTCTACTGGCGTGATTGGCCAACGCTTGCCCATTTCCAAAATCCTTTCCGCCATCCCAACCGCCTACTCCACCCTTGCTTCCTCGCATAACAACTGGCTGCTGGCCGCCCGTGCCATATGCACCACCGATACATTCCCCAAACTCCTCTCCCGTACTTTTACCCTTCCTTCTTCCCCGAGTATTACATACAGCCTAGCAGGCATGACGAAAGGCGCTGGCATGATCCACCCCAACATGGCCACGCTCCTAGGCATGCTCTTCACTGATGCCCCTATTCCCGCCGAAACCCTCCGACCCCTCCTCACCCATGCTGTTGACCGCTCCTTTAACGCCATTAGCGTCGATGGAGATACTTCCACCAACGACACGCTCGCTTTTCTCGCCAACAGCGCCGCGGGCGGTGAACCCATCACTTCCCTCACATCAGAAGACGGCAAAGCCCTGACCGAAATCGTTACGTCATTCGCGCAGCAGCTTTCTCAACTCGTCATTCGCGATGGCGAAGGCGCAACCAAATTCGTCCATGTCCGCGTCATCAACTCCACATCCTTCGACGATGCGCGGAAAATCGCATCCACCATCGCTCGCTCACCGCTTGTCAAGACGGCGCTCTATGGTAAAGACGCCAATTGGGGGCGCATTCTGTGTGCAGTCGGCTACACAGACGGACTCAGCCCTGGGGCTGTAGTGCCAGAGAAGACGAGCGTGAGCTTTGTGCCAACGGACGGCACTGAGGCATTGAAGTTGTTAGTCGGGGGTGAGCCGGAGATCGTTGACGAGACACGGGCGGGGAGAATCCTGGCAGATGAGGATCTGGAGATCTTGGTTGATCTTGGGGGAGGCGAAGGGGGAGCAGGAAAAGAGGAGGCAAGTTATTGGTTCTGTGATTTTAGCCATGTAAGTGGAAGGCTACAATTAGCGTGGCCGAAACGCATCTAGAAAGAACGCTGACAGTCGATGCAGGAATATGTGACCATCAATGGAGATTACAGAACATAGCCAAGCAGCGACGTATATTTACCGGAGAGAAAGTCAAAACTCCATAGATTCAAAATTTATCAGCTCGAAAATTGACTCACAATGGACGTCGCTTCCCAGCCAAGATTGAAACGCCGATACAAATGGTGTTACAGGTCATGCATTTATGTACCACAAAACATCATAGTTTCTTCGGCAAATACTAGCATGATGATGCTTTTCCGATCCAAAAACAACCATGCATTGCAATTCAAGAGTTTGATCTCTCGAAGTCGTCTCGTCCACTGAGACTACTCCAACTTTGTGCTACCCCATCACCATTCCTTTCAGTCCAGCCATATCCCCCTCCTTGGCCGCAATCTCAAAGTATCCGTAGATGATGCTATACCACGGTCAGCAAGGCTCTGGTCGGGATGAATCACAATTCTCCCAAGGAAATACTCACGTAACAGCGAGCAAGATTCCGGTCCCACTACCCAATGCGCCTAACATATCGCTTGCAACAGATAGCCCCCCGATACATGCGCCTCCAAACGCCGCAGCGGTAGGGATTACCCTCTTCAGTTCCTTATACATGCTTTGCTCCCGATGTCCTGCCATGACAAGTCCCTGTTCCTTAAGCTGCTTCGCCACATCTCTAGGTGCAGATCCCGATACCTCGATCCAAGTCTTCGAGAACACGGCGCATGCGACGAGCATGAAAACAATGTAGATGGCCGTATGCACTGGGTCCATAATAGCTTCGGAGAAATTTAGTGGAGGAGACATGTAGTAGGCGATCCCAGATGCCGCGTAGAGCTGAGCAGATCCCTCACGAGGCTCCCAGACACCTAAAAGCTTGACAAGAAGATTTTCCGAAAAGCGAGAGTAGAGCATTTGGCTGACAAGAAAGATGTTGGACGAGAGGGCCGATTGTAGCATGATGGGCATATTCGAGGTGTAGAAGAGGCGGACGGGGTAAGAGCCACGCATTCCTCGCTGACGGGAGGACTTGACGGGGATTTCGACGCGGAAGCCTTGAAGATAGATGACAGCTGCAAAGACGAGGATAGTTGCCAAGAGGTTCATGATGTTAGGTAGATTTTGACGATAGAAAGCTTCCCGTAGTGCCCGTTGCTTATCTGGCCAGGTTAATAAGAGGTGGAAGAGAGCAATAACCGCGCCTTCGAATTCAGGACCTCGGCCAGTATTGATTGTGGTTGGGGAAAAGGCCTTCCAGATGATCGATTCGCAGATATTAGTCGCGATAAAGAGGGAGATGCCGCTTCCTAGGCCATAGCCTTTCTGCAGTAATTCATCTAGGAGGATGACGATGAGACCTGCAACAACCAATTGAACGACCAGCAAGACACAGACACCGGCACCAAGATCTGAAGGTTGGCCATAAAGACCGGTCAGAACGTAAACCATTGCTTGGCCAAAGGACATTATAATAGCAAAGAGTTTCTGGGCCGTCTGGTATAGTTCACGGTCGGTTTTCAAGTCCAGGTTGACGTCGATGAGATGGGTTCCAGCCAGAAGCTGCAGACTGTTTAGCGAAGGTCAATTCCAGATGTCACACTGGAATATACCTGAAACACCATTCCGGAAGAAATGATGGGCGTTATACCCAGCTCCATTAACGTCCCCCTGTTACTGGCTAACATCATACGCAGCCAGTACATTGGGTCTGACGTGTCCGAGGATACGATGCCATATAATGGCATTTGGCTCATAACCAAGAAAATGAGGAGCGTAAGCTGTGAAGACACCCATCGTCAGCCATTAAGTCACCGTTCCTCTTGACCAACCCAAACCTACCCCTGTCCACATCAATTTCTGATTGAAAGGAATCTTCGTCTCGGGCGACGCGACCTCTGGGAGTAGAGGCGTGAAGGGCTTGATCAGGTCGAGAAAGCGTACTGTGAAAAAAGGTCAATTAGCCTACTATCCCCATGCTCCTCGAAAAGCACAGAAGGTAAGGGGGTTCTCACGGCCGCTCATGATCTCGACGTTGCCGCTTCGCGGACTTTGAGCTGCAAAGTTGAAAGGATGATTAGCCTTACTGTAAAGGCTACAATTACAACGGGCAACTCTGAAGGGAATGTCGAAGGAGCGTTGATGTAGCTGGGATGTTGGACTTTCCCAAATTCAAAAAATTGAGGCCAGATGTTGGTGCTTGTACGCTAGTACCAATAGAGGTTAATCGTTCTTGGCTCTATCAGCCTCAGGTTGAGGTTTATCCACTGACAGCTGCTTGAGATCAACTCCGCTTTTTACTCGCACTCCAGCGCGTTCACATGGGTCAATTGGAAGGACGGTATATTTCGTTCATGATTTGATGGTATCGATATCACGCGCATGCGTGCATCCAAATCTATGCTGTCCATTCTACTACTCCGAAATATGTACATTTGCTGCCCAAGTCCGCTTTCTGTTGCGGATTGAAACAATTGGACCTTTGTTGACGGGTTTCATTTACTGTTTTATATCACCAGCCTCGCCCAGCCATCTTCTCGCTCTCGCTCATCTTTCCTACATTGAGGCCCACCATTGCCTCTCCAAGCCCTGTGCTGACCTCGGCCAGTATCTTTGGGTCGTTGAAATGCGTCACTGATTGCACAATGGCCTTCGCCCTTGCTGCAGCATCGCCGCTCTTGAAAATTCCACTACCAACAAACACACCATCACAGCCTAGCTGCATCATCAATGCTGCATCCGCAGGTGTTGCTACCCCTCCCGCCGCAAAATTCACGATCGGTAGCCTTCCAAGCTCTGCCGTCTCTTTAAGAAGCTCAAATGATGCTCCAATCTCTTTTGCGAAGACCCGCAGTTCCATGTCGCTCATGCCTTTCGCCCGGCTAATCTCGGCATTCACCGTCCTCATGTGTCTAACAGCCTCGACGACATCCCCAGTTCCCGCTTCACCTTTTGTTCTTATCATCGCAGCTCCTTCCGATATCCGCCTTAACGCTTCGCCCAGATTCCGGCAGCCGCATACAAAGGGTACTTTGAAGGGATGCTTCTCAACGTGATGTACTACATCGGCGGGGGTCAGGACCTCTGATTCGTCGATGTAGTCAACTCCCAGTGCCTCGAGTATCTGGCATTCGACAAAGTGTCCTATCCTCGCTTTCGCCATGACAGGTATTGTGACAGTTTCCATTATCTCTTTGATCATGCCGGGATCTGACATTCGTGCAACGCCACCTTGTGCTCTGATGTCGGCAGGTACTCTTTCAAGTGCCATCACTGCACAGGCACCTGCTTCTTCGGCAATGCGGGCCTAGATACAGGTAAGCATTTTCCCGCATTCATACAAGGAAAATCTACCTGCTCAGCATTGACCACATCCATTATCACTCCTCCCTTCAACATTTTGGCGAGACCAGTCTTAACATTGAAGTTCGTTGATTCTCCATTCGCCTTAGCCGCAGGCCCGTGGCCATTGGTCGTTCTCTCATTACCTGCGTCGCCCATGATTTCGAGTAGAGGTCTTATTAGGAAACTTTGTGGATGGAAGGCAGACTGACACAATGGAACCAAAGGAATCTCAGATAGGGAGAAGGGCAATATAGTAACGGAGTATTTACACAATCCAGAAGGTCAATGCTATGTAAATTCACACTACGTAGTAAGCTCGTAAGAATTAGGGTATGACTCTTTCAAAATTCCCATGTCGGAGGGGCAATTCTTCCGTTTACCGCTGGCCGGTTTCGCTGGGATCTTGGCTCCTCCTCGGTTATCGACGGCTTCACCGAGCTAATGCGATTCGGGCAATAAGCTGCGACGTCATGTATTAGAGATTCGAGCTCAAGGTCACTGCCTCCGCAATATACACCATTGAACCGTATCAATTACCATTCGCAACGACCCAATCAACCTTCTCCCTTTCCAAGTTCTTTCTCAATTCACTATGCTTCCAATCCTTCTCCCCCGCGTTACGCCCCTTGCATTCACAACTCTCGGTCTCGGTCTTGCAACCTCAACGTACCTCTTCCGCACCCACCGCCAGCGCCCTCTCCTCTGCGAACCTTCTTCCCCACTCGACACCCTGACACAAAACTATCTCCCTACTTCCTCCTCCTCCTCTTCCTCACCTTCGCGGACAACGACAAAACCCACCAAAAGCTCTCGAGCAGATTTGATACGGCAATTGAGTCTAGGTAGCGTACTCGGAGTCGCGGCAGGGGCGGCGGTGAGCACATTCTCAAGGGTACTAGCGCTATTACTCGGCGTTGGGTTGGTGGTAGTGCAGGTATGTGTGACATCTCCAGTAATTCATATATTCTAAAGGGAGTCAACAAGGGGCGGCACTAATGATAGGAAATTTGTACAGTACGCGGCATCAAAGGGCTACAACGTAATTCCTGTGTCGAGAATACAGAGATACGTGAAGGGAATAAATATAAGGAGCGCAATAGAGGAGAATCCAGCGTTAAAGTTGAGTTTCGGGACGACGTTCGCGCTGGCATCGATGGCAACATTTTAGGAATAATTCGAATGAAAAGTTGAATTCTTGACACTGATATCATATGCCTGAGCTACCGGATCCTGTACCCAGATTGCCTCGGTAAAATTGCTTAGTGGCAAGTCCTCATTCTTCTTGCCCGCAAGTGGAGGAGCTGCAGTCCATCCTTGATGCACAGATATGGGATGTATTCGGTCACAGCATATAATTACCTTCATGAAGTATATGCAAAGCTTGTCCCACGGCAAACCATCCAGAACTCTTTGACGATCTGATTCGTCTTCTTGGACCCTCTGAGGCTGAATCGCTAGTTAGCCATCATGCGAAGCGGGGAAAAGAAAAGTGCGTCTTCTCACCCCATCACTTGTTGAAGAAACGTCCTCTTCTCCACATCTCCCACCTTTGAACTTGGAAACGTCTTGCTGTACAATGCGTCTGATAACCATTGTTTTGCTTTCGGTTGAGCGAATACCATTTTCTTCAGAGGGTCGGCCAGTGTTTCCAATTCGCTCCGCGCAGCTTCTCCACTAATATTATGTATGATGACGAGCGCTGCCTGCGGGCCATACCGCTCTAGAACGCTATCCACCATAGATTGCAATTCCTCTGATAGCTCGTATCGTTGAAAAAACGAAGCCTAGGACGAAAATAAGCGCTATCGTTTCAAGGTTGAAGTAGCTGAACGCACCCAAAAGGCAGCAGCAGATCTTCTGGGCATGATCTCTTGGCATATCATGGCCTGAAGAGAAAACATGAAGAGATTCGAAATATGTTCTCGCCATTGAGGATGCAGGAAGAGATGGAAATAGTGTGGAATGTATTTTGCAAGGAGATCTATACAGCTAGCGGATACTTCTGGATCATTAGCTGGATTGTCTGCTTAATGTCAGCCAAGCGCTCAAACAGCTATCTTTGAGGCACCCACTGCCCATAGCGGCTACCAGTTGGAAGAGGTGAAGAAGGAATGCGGTGGCCGTAGTGTCTATCATCGCTGCCATGGTTCGTGTGTGTCGCGTGAGCATAGCACCAGCTGTATCCAGAACAAGCTCAAGCCTTGGAGTCTGAAGATTGCTCTTCCTCACAAAGTCTTCAGTGGTTTTTGGTGGGAAAACGAATGGACCAGTGGACGTTTCTTTGTAGCCTGTACGAAGAACTTGGCAGCTCGCTTCGATGACCTCGCCATCTCTGTTCAACGACTGGCCTACGGCGTGTAGACAGCGTATGATCCTTTCTTGGGATGACGCCCAATGTTGCGAGTCGTAGATTTCATGTTGTGAGGTTTCATGTTCCAGGTCAATGGCTGCACTTTCAGGTTCCTGCATAGATTTGCCCATGTTAACGAGGCAGCGCAGTGCACATAACCCTTGCTGTTGGCCTTGTTCGAGCAGTCCAGCCTTTAATAACTCTTGGCAGGCTTGGACGTCGCGATCAACAAAGTCAAGGAGCTTCGCGAAGCTAGCAGCTTTGTCTTCATCGACGGGCATAGCTTGGACGATGGCTGCAATAGCTCCAATTACTCGTTCTTTCGTTGCTGACTCCACCCCTTGTAGGCTGAGCAGAACCTCATATTGGTGTAAAAAAGCACCGACCTCTGTGACCAAGCTTGACCGACAGGAGTCACACGTAGAATATATGGCTTTTGCTGCCACCGCAGCTAAGGCGTAAACTTGAAGTGACTCAAAGAGGAATGTCAACATTGGTGGTAAGAACTGGGTATTCCTTTCAAAGAATGCCGTGAAGCTGACAATTGTAGCAACCGCCGTTTGTTGCGTTTTGGATGGAATATTAAGCGTCGAATCCATCATACTAGCGAACAATTCAGACCCAAAAAGCCCCGACAATGTTGCGTCGACTACGTTCTCATCCGAAATGCATTCCGAGAGAGCATTGAGACCAAATAACGTCGCTTCAAGATGTAACCAGGCATGAGTTCTCAGGGCTTCGTTTGCCAGATAAGCCAGTCGATCGAAAATACTAGCACCAAGCAGAGTATAGGATGATTGGAGTAAATCTTCAACATCGGCTCGGAAAGCCCTAAAGTCACCTTTTGCGTCGGAGGTCCATTGATTCAGAACGTGCTCTGGCGGCAGCCGGATCTTCACCCAGCAAAATTCGATTGCCTGTACAACGTAACGCTTTGCGGTGTCCATCCATGGCCCTGTTTGATCTTCTGCTCCATAGAGCGAATCAATCAGGAACTCAGTATATGATTGCCAGAACTCGAGAGCCGGGGTACAGATGTCGTCGTCTGCGCCAGCAAAACCCTCGCATGCTAGTAATCGCAAAATTTCTTGCATCACAAGCTGCACCGTCGAGCTATCCGGACTCTTTACGAGGTCCTGTATCATTGCGTCGCCATAAGCGAGTAATAATCGAGCGATTGCCATGGGTTCAGACCCAAAGTCTCCACCAATCAAACTTGAGAGCTGACGCTGAGCATGCTCGCTGATCAAGAAATCGACGAGGATTTCCAAGTCTTTGGAGGTGAAGAATTTAGAAAAAGGATTCAGGATGTCTCCAAGGCAATCTGCAGTGACCTCAGACAGATCTTCATGCCACAGAAGCCGTATAGTATATGGTGTCAATGTTCTCAAGGGAGCCAATTCAACTGCTTTGTCGAGCCACACCCCATGAGCGTAAGTAACCCAGGCCTACCAATAGTTAACAACGTCGAAGCTACGAGCTAAAATAAATGATTACCTGGAAGCATTTGACAGCCTCCTCGGCGAGTTGTACGTCGAAGGTAGATTCTAGTTGTAGCGAGGTACGCAATAGGTAGACCACATCATCAAGAGTAGAGGCAAGCCGATCATGATACTTATGACTGTCACAGCTTGTCAGTCTCTGACGATTGGTTAGTGGATTGACGGTACACAGACGTCTGAATACTGGCATGATTCGTTTTCCCCACTTCTTCTACAAGAGTCACCGCAAACCAAATTGAAGCCAGAAGCTGAGTTTTGCTTAGATTCGGTATGACTTGAGAAGCGTCTTGATCATGGCTAGACATAAGCTGTTCGTAATTCACAACATCGCGATGTTGAAGGCAAGATGCAAGATGCAGGAGGCATCTGTTCCAAGTGACCAAAGGTCGAAGGAAGTAAGCTACGAGTGAGGTGCAGATCTTCCGTATGACGAGAGCTCCCTCGCCAGCGTTGACCCTAAGAGTAAGCCAGTGAAGGAGCCTATTCAAAAGCGGTCCTCGGTCTGCGTCTTTTAGAGTATCCCTTGACAAAAGTCAACTCCGTGCCACTCATTAATCAAAGGAAATACGTGCCAATCGCTATTAATTTTGACAGTAAATGTCAGTGCACCAAAAAAGCGAACGTTCTGATCCTGGCTTTGGAGTAAGGCATCGGCTAAGTACCATCCTTTGTCCGTCCTTTGAAGTCGTTGTAGGGAGTCTTGGATTTCTGAGATTCGTTGAGACCCTGGTAAATACAATTGCTGGACAAGCTGGACAAGGGTCAGTTTTTTATAATCAACCCATAGAGATTCGTGGTGAACAGTACCTTTTCTACGTCTTCGATGGTATTTGGGTCACCCGGCGTCTGCGAGGAATCGGATTTGACTGACATCGTACGGTAACGACAGGCCGTCTATTTTAATGCTCGGGTCTCTTCGGGGTGCTAGGGAGGAATTCCATGCTTGATATGCTCATGTCAATCACGTAGGTAAGTGACAAGCCATCACTTGGGCAACCCCGGCAGTCACCCTTTCCATCAGTGACACCATCATGAAGCTTTTCAAGACCGACTGAGCTCGTCCAACTACACGATGGCGATGTACAGTCATGTCTCGGATCGCAAAAAGACTAGAACGTGTAAACAGTTTTCTTTATCGGGTTAGCGTACAGTGCACCTGCTGGGCAGAAACACTTTTGCTCCTTCTTAAAATCTTTCACGATTGTCTGATGTGGCGAATTTTCTCTCTTTCTTACCGTCCATCGCCTTCATCACTGCAAAAGTACGTTGGACTTGGGAGGTTACCGACGAGTTTTTTCTCGACCTCAAAGTCGATTGCTGTCGATATGGAGACTGTCAACACGACCGAGCGTCTTCAAAGCCTGCGCAAATTGATGAAAGAGCATAAAGTCGATGTGTATAGTACGGTATTTCCACCCGCCTGAGGCTGTAGCAAGACTCTCATCGTCCTTCAAGTTATACCGTCTGAAGATAGCCACCAATCAGAATATATAGCTCCTTGTGATGCCAGAAGAGGTTAGACTATTTTCTTCATGCTATTCACATCTTGGTACTCATCTATTCAGAATTCATCTCTGGTTTTTCTGGCTCTGCTGGCACGGCTGTCATTACAAGCGAGAAGGCAGCTTTGGCAACAGATGGACGTTACTTCAATCAAGCGTCGAAACAGCTCGACAGCAACTGGCATCTACTGAAGCAAGGCCTTGAGGATGTGCCTACATGGCAAGAATGGTATTATGCGGCATTTTGATTGTCTGAACACCGTCTGAACCTCTGCAGGACAGCAGAGCAGTCGGAGGGCAACAAGACTGTCGGCGTCGATCCAACCGTCATCACGGCTCGTAAGTAAGGATAATACTGCATAATTGTGGCTCATCTTACTCTTCACAGCCGAGGCCCGCAAGCTTACAGACAAAATTAAAAAGAAAGGTGGAGCTCAGCTTATAGGTGTCAAAAATAATCTGGTCGATCTCGTTTGGGGCGATGAACGGCCACCACGACCTCATGAGAAGGCATCTGTTTTGGACATCAAATATGCCGGTAAAAAGTTCGAGGAGAAGATCGAAGATCTACGAAAGGAGCTTGACAAGAAGAAAAGTGCTGGACTGATTGTTTGTATGTTGCAATATCTAAGACTGACCCCTTCCAATGGATATGAATCCTGATATTTACAGCTATGCTCGATGAGGTTGCTTGGTTGTTCAATCTTCGTGGCAGAGAGTAAGGAGCGCCAACGGGGTAGTTATTCCTTTCATTAACCCTCGTGATCCTAGTATTCCGTACAACCCGGTCTTCTTCTCGTATGCAGCAATCACTCCAACCACTGCGACTTTGTATATCGACAAGAGCAAGCTCGATGCAGATGTAGTACCGTACCTTGGAGACAATGTCCGAATAAGGCCTTATGATGCAATCTTTAAGGATGCGGAAAGTTTTGGCGCATCATTGGAGATGGAAGCTCCCATTGAGGGCAAGCCACCAGTACCTAAGCAGAAATTCTGGATATCGACCAAAGCTTCATGGGCACTAAGTCTGGATCTCGGAGGGGAGGAGAAAGTGGAAGAAGTGCGCAGTCCTGTAGGTGACGCCAAAGCTATCAAGAATGCCACCGAATTGGAGGGCATGAGAGCATGCCACATTCGAGATGGTGCCTCCCTCAGCGAGTATTTTGCCTGGATAGAAGAAGAGTTGACGGTAAAGGGAACGAAGTTGGATGAAGTCCAAGGGGCAGATAAGCTTGAAGAAATACGATCGAAGAAGGAGCACTTTGTCGGTCTCTCTTTCGACACAATCTCCTCAACAGGTCCAAATGCGGCCGTCATCCACTATAAGCCAGAAAGAGGCAATTGCTCGACCATAGACCCCAAGGCGCTCTATCTCTGTGATTCCGGCGCTCAGTATCTCGACGGCACTACAGATACGACCCGTACCATCCACTTTGGAGAACCGACTGATATGGAGCGTAAAGCCTACACTCTTGTTTTGAAAGGTGTCATAGCCGTCGATCGTGCCGTTTTCCCTAAAGGTACCAGTGGCATGGCTCTTGATACTTTAGCCCGTCAGTTCTTGTGGCAAGAAGGCCTCGACTACCGCCACGGCACTGGCCACGGTGTTGGGTCCTACCTTAATGTACACGAAGGCCCCATCGGCATCGGTACCCGCGTACAATATTCCGAAGTCCCGCTCTCCATCGGCAACGTTCTCTCGGATGAGCCAGGCTACTACGAGGACGGCAATTTCGGAATCCGGATCGAGAACATGATAATGGCTCGGGAAGCAAAAACCAACCACAAGTTTGGGGATAAGCCGTGGCTGGGCTTTGAACATGTCACGATGGTACCGATGTGCAGGAAGTTAATCAACGAGAAAATTTTGACGCAGGACGAGAGAACGTGGCTGAACGAGTATCATCAGGAGGTGTACAATAAGACGAAGGGGTTCTTTGAAGGGGATAAGAGAACAATGAAGTGGCTGGAGAGGGAGACAAGTCCGATTCATGTTATAGAACTGAACTTGAATTAAGAATTAGATTTGGAGTGACGCATCGATGGAGGAGGTCGAAGAAACATTGATATAGAGCGTCGAAACGAATTGGGGTATCTTTTTATATATTCATGTAGCGTTCTTCAGTCCCAATCTATACCGCCTAGCCCATCAAGTCTTCCAAGATAGCTTCCATCTCCTCTCTCCTAAATGGGACCCCTAACATCTCCGCCCCCGTTGGATCCCTCCGACTAACTATCATCTGATGATCATGAAATTCCTTCAACAGCTGTCGAAAGCCCATCTCGTTACTGCAAATGAACTCCTCCACAACCTTCTGATAAAGGGTGCGGTACTCAATACCCACTCCCTCCGCCCCCCTCCCGCGTCCCTTAGACTTATGTGGCGTACCTACCAACCTATCTTCATCTTCCACCCCATTTTCCTCCTCCCCACTATCATCCCGCAAAGCCCCATCACCATCTAACCCAGAATCCTGCAACGAAAGTAACTCCGCAATCAAGACCCTATACAGCCCCCTCGCATTCTCCGGCAAACTCCTCAGCACAAATCCCACGCCCTCTTTTCCCTTGATCCTCCTCCCGCTCCTCCCAAGCAACTCATTTACTTCTTCCATCACGTCTTCGATCTCGATACCACCGTAGGAAAGGTAGGTTGTTGCGTCGTGGAAGAGCCAGTTGTACTGCTCGCGGAGGTTTGCGTCCCAGAGGAGAGGGAAGTTGGGGCCGTCGCAGGTTGCGAGGAGATGTATATGGGGTGATGATGCTAATTGTGCTAGAAGGGAAGGAGTGGAGGAGCGACGCAAGGGTGGCGCGTCGAGGGAGTTGATGAGAAGGTAGATGGGGTGGGGAGGTGGGGCGGAAGAGAGTTGGTTAAGAAGTGCGTCGATGATTTGTTGGGGTTGGGTGCCGAATTTGACAGGAAGGGAAGAGGCATTTGGGCAGTTGTAGACTACAGTGGCTATTGTGGTGAGAACTTGCCGGATTATGAGGGTGGAGACGTAGCCGTTTATTACAATGATCTTTGGAGGGGAAGAGGAAGGGTGTTGGGAGTTTAGATACGATGCGAAGGAGGAGGTGAGGCGACGTTTGCTGCCGTAGCCGTAGAGGCATATGTTGAAGGATTGGGAGAGCTCGAAGCGCCATTGGGGGAAGGAGCGAGAGTGGAGGGAGTGAAGAAACGCGTAGGATGAGGAGTGAGGGTCCTTGTAGTTGTTGATTTGCTGATGGTACTGCTCATTGGAGAGGAGAGACAGGGAGGAGAAGGTGTTGTTGGATGTTTTCGTATTCCCAGGACGGTTCTGGAAAAAGTATTGCTCGTGAGGTGGGAGGTTTTGGGGAGGAGTTGGTGTTCGTTTCCTCCGAGGACCCTTGCGTCCCCTTCTGGATGGAGTGTTGGGAGTCGCTGGATCTGCTATGGGCTCATCATCGCTATCCTTGTGGGTATCGTCTTCTTCGGCCTCATCTGCGTCCCAGATGCGCTTGGCAAGAGTATCTTCCTCCTCTGCTTCCTCGTCCTGATCGTCTGCAGCAATAGTTCGCTCAAGTAAGGTTCTCGCGCTCTTTCGGCGGGCCGATCGATCCGTATTGCGCAGCACGGGACTGGTTGTTTCGTCGAGTTTTGTTTTGGTGGGAGTTTGGAAAAGCTTTTTACCATTTAGTGCTGAACGTGGGGTTGTTTGATGTCCAGATTTATTAGGGGTGGATTTTGACTTTGTAGTGCTCCCAGGAGGCCGGCCTCGTCGCTTCTTCGAGGGTGTCTCCGGTGCATACTCATCGTTCACAGGCTCAGTTTCTCTATCCAGCTGTTCATCATGCAAGTTTTGGGTAGCAGGCTGCTCATTTTCTTCAAGGCTTTGACTGATATTTTGATGCTTCCTCTTCAGCGACATGGGTACTTTTCCAAATCGAAGTCTCCAGCCGAGTGTCAAAGAAGCAATCTTTCTGCGCCCACTACTGGTCTGAAGTATGTACAAGTAGTTATTCCACTAAGCTTGGCGCGTCAACCTAACCAAGCGCGAGTTTAAGCTTTTCCGATAAGGTGATGAGCTACTGCACGATTACAAAGCTAGTCTCTCGTACTTTGCACATGCTATTCTTCGCGTAGGCCGACGGTCTTAAGCGAGGACAACGAGGGTGGCGCACACGCTAACTAGAACTGCACTAGCGCAACCGCATATAATTATTAATTCCTTCGCTTATCTACGTTTCTTTTAATATATTTATAATTTCTTATTATTAAAGCTACTATAAAATTTATATATATTTATAAACTATAAATTTATTAAATCCGCCTTTTTAATTATTAATTATACTCTAGTAAATTTATTATAATTTATTTATAATTTTTATATTCGCTTTTACTTTTTATATAAATAATCTATTTACTTTAATTAATTTTATTTTTTTCTTTTACGAATTTTTTTACTAGAAATTTATATATAATAATAATTTATATTATAATACGCGATAAAAAAATCTTACTTTTATATTAGCGATAAAACTATAAATTATTTTACTTAAATATAATAACTTTATAAAGCTTTTTTAAATTTTTTTTTATCGCGTTTAATAATATTAAATAGTTAAATTTATTATATATTTAATTATTAATTTTTAATATTTATAATAGCTACTATAAAATCTTTATTTTAGTATATAATATTCTGTTAATATATAAACGAGAATAAAGCGGTTTAAAAATAAATATTTTTATATTTATTACTAATTAGATCTAAAATCTATATTATAATATTACTATTAAAAATATAAAGTTTAATATTCGAGAGAATTGTAATAAACGCTTTAAAATAGTATATAAAACGCGCTAAAAAATTAATATAAAGCCTACGGGTAAAAATTTTAATAAAAAAAAGAAGTTTTAATAATTATCGCGTATTATTATTAGAATCCTTATTTTTAATAATAATTAGAATATATTTTTAATATATTAAAGATAAATCCCCGCGATATTATAGTTATATAAAAAATTAAAAAGTAATTCTATTATTTATCGCGTATTTTAACTAGAATTAATAATAATATTAAATTAGCCTATATTAAAAAAGGAGTAGAAACTTATAAATTTAGATAAATTTAATCTTTTATTTTATAGATATAAATATAAGGTAAATAAAATATAATAATTATAATTTTTTATATTAAAATAATTAATATTAAATATTTAAATTTATATAGATATTTATTATCGCGTATTTATAATTAAAAATTTAATTTTATTAATTATCTAGACTATAATATTCGAATAATATTTAATAAATAAGGATTTTTTTATATAAAATAATAAAGATATTATATATCGATTTTATTACTAATTTAATATTATATACTTATTTTTATTAAAAATCTACCGGTTTATTATAAAATTTTCGGACACTAAAATATAACTATTTTTAAAATTTTTAAATTTTTCTTTAGAAGTAAACTAAATAATTAATTTTTTTATACTTTTATAACTAGATAATTAATTTTTTCGCATTTTTATATACTAATCTTTTTAAATTAGGATTTTAATTTAATAAAATTCTAGTATTACTATACGCGTATAATTAAAAATAAAGCTAATAAAATTAAAAGCTATACCGCGGAAAATTTATAATTATTAATCCTATTTTTATTAATTTTAAAGATTTATAAATAAATTAATTATAAATTTATAAAAAAGTATTTTTTTTAAATTATTATTTTTAATAAAGATTAAACCTTTAATTATAAAGTTTATTAAGTATTTTTTATTATTTTAGCTTTTATAATAATACCCTTTAAAATCGGCGATAAAAGCGAATATTAAATAGCTTATTATTACTATAAATATTATAATTTTTTTTTTTTTTTTAAAAAATTTTCTCGCGTATAATATTTAAAATTAGTAAAAATATCGCTTATAAAAATATAAATCGGCGAGATAGCTTAAAAATATTAAAATAAATAAAATATTTTTTATTTTATCGCTTTTTTAAATAGTAAATAAGTAATAATATCGCCTATTTAATTATTTATCCGCAGTATCTTTTTTTAGGATATAAATTAATTAAAGTCTAGCAAACTTTTTATTATATTAGAATTAAATTAATAATAATATCGCTAATTCTACTTTAAATTAGCGATATTATTTTAAAGCTTTTTAATTAGCTAAATCTATATAATTTTATCGCTATATATAAGTTTTATTAGTAAAACTATCGTTTATTTTAATATTTATTAGCGAGATTTTATTAAAGCGCTTTGATTAATAAATATTAATTATTTTCCTTATAAATATTCTAATTAAAACTTTTTAAAAATAATAATTATTTATTTTTTCTATAATAAACTTCTAGATATTTTTATTAAATAATTAAAATATAAAAGTAACTATTTAATATACTTTTTTTAAACCTATTATTTATTTTTTATATATATTTATATAACCTTTTATAATATTTATACCGAAATTTAAATTAAATTTTTAAATTTATAAAATCCTCCTTTTATTATATAAAGTTATTATTCTAGTTAAATAAATATTAAATAATTATTAAATTATTAAAATTTAAACTTTATCTACTTTAATTATATAATTTCCGAATAGATTATTAAAAAATACTTAAAAAATACTAAATTCTTTTCCTATAAAAAGAATACGTTTTATAAAAATTAAGCTTGACTTTAATATTAATTAGATTATTCTTAAAATATTTAAAAAAAACGCTAGAAAATTAGATAATCCGCGTTAAAATTAATAGAATATTATTATATTATTAATAAATTTTATTATTACTTTTATCGGCCTTTTTAACTAATTATAGATATTAAATAATAAAAAAAAAGCCTTTTATAATTCTAAATACGCGAATCTATTAAAAAAGAAGATAAATAATATTAAAATAAGGAGAATTTTAATTAAAATAAAAAATAAAAGGTTTAATCTTTAATTAAATAATTATTATTATAATTTTCTATAATAAAAGTAATTTAATTTATTATTAAGCTAGTAAATCTTTTAAAATAAAAATAAAAATTTAATTACATTTTTATCTTTTAAAACGCGAATATATTAAACTTTAAAATATAAAACCTTATTAAATCGGAAGAAATATAAAAATATAATAATATAAATAGCTTATATTATAATTTATAGATTTTTTCCTCTTTATAACCGGATTTTATTTATATTTTTTAGGTTTACTTTAAATAAAGATAACGCTTTTTAATTCTTATTAAATTTATAAAATTTTTTTAATAGATTTTAATCTATTAAATAAATATTAAATTAAATATAACCGGTTTTTATTTAAAACTTTATTATTAGAATTATTATTTTTATTAAATTTCTTTAAAATAATTAACGTATTTTTTACCGCTATAATAATTTTATAAACCTTAAAATATTATATAATAATAATAAATTTCTATTATATATATAATCTTATTCTTTTTAAAAAAAATCCGATCCTTTTATATAAATAATATTATATAGATAATTAATCGCCGTTTATATTTTATATATATACAAAAAGATTTTATTTAATAAGATTCGCTAGTATAGATTTTATATATTTAAATTTAGAATATTATAACTTTATTAAATTTAAAATATTATATATTTTAATATTTTTTTATTTAAATATTTAATCTTATTATTTTTAAAATTATATTTTATTAAAAATATTTTAAAGGATTTAATTTATTTAGAATAATAATTATTAATTATAAAAATTTTTAGTTTTATCGCGGTATATTTTATATAAATAGCTTAAATTTACTATATAAAAGCGTTTTTAAAACTTTTGTATAATATATTTTTAATTATTTTAAAATCTATAACTAATATTTTTACTACCTCGTTAAAATCGAATTAAATATTAAGTAGAATTATATTATTATTAATATTAAAGAAATTCTAAAATAAAATATTAAAATTCTAAATTTTATAAATTATATTAATATAAAAATCGATAGTTATTAATATTATATAATTTTTTAGTAGTAAAATTTATAAATTATCGAGCCCTAATTAAACGAAGGCTAGAATATATATACGCGAATTTATCGATATTTTATTTTTAAATATAATACCTTTTAAATATTAAAAAATTAGCGAGAAACGTTTATAAAAAACGAAAAATCTAATTAATAAGTTTTTTAATAATTAGTCTATATTAATTTTAAATTAACGATTACTAGAATAATAAAACGCGCTTTTAAAATAGATAGATCGATATACTATAGTAAGTAAAAAAATAAAAAAGAAATAAATTAAATAATATAATTCGTATATAATTATTATTTTTATCGAGTTTTAAAAACTAATATATCTATATTAATAAAGAATCTATTTTTTAAGCTAGACCTTCTTTAAAAATTATACTTTATTTTAATTATATTTTAATCTATTAAACTGTAATATATTAGATATAATTAAACCGATTTAGAAGCGTAAACTACTATAAAAGAACTATTTATAGCGTATATATTCAGATATATTAAAGAACTAACTTTTATTTTTTAATAGAAAGTAAAGGGGATCGCTATATATCTAAAAATATATTTACTCTATACTAAGTAGTAATTATCTAAATAACCCCGTTTAGGCCCTTTAAAGGGCCCGCTATACTAGTAATTTAATATATTATCTCTATTATATAATATCTACCTAGGGTCTAAATACTAATTGCTTCTATAGCTTAATAGTAATAATTACCTCCTTTTTTAGAATATTAACTTTAATATCGAGGTTTAAAAGTAATTTAAGCTATTTAAAATACTTAAATAAATATTTATTAAAAACCGTCTAAAATCTAGTAAAAAAAAAAAGGAAAAGAATTATTTATAGTAATACTATTAATTATAAAAATAGTTACTAATTTCCGTTATTTTTCTACTACTAAAATTCTACTAAAGGCCCGCTAAGAGTTTACAGCGTTATATATACTTTTATAGGTAGAAAAAAAGTAAAAAAAACGTTATATTATTATTATAGTTAAAAAGGTTAAAAATCCCCTTTTATTTAATATATAAACTTTACTCTAATATAATATAAAAGGGGCTGGTAATCGCACTAATAGATAAATATAGGCTTTTATAGAAATCTTCCCTTTTTTTTTTTTTACTAGTTATTATAGGTATTATAATATCTAATAATTTATCTAATAGTAGTAAATCTATTAATAATAAAGCCTTTAAAGATATTAATAGTAAATTTCTTCTACTTTTATATTTACTTTTTAATAGATAAAACCTTTATATAATAATTTAAAGTTTAAATAACTATTTAAATTATAATTTAATTCGGTATAAAGTTTTTACTATATAACCGTTACTTCCGCGCGTTATTAAAAGCTATATCTCTCGATAATAAGGTTTTATATATATTATACTAGAAAAAGTATATAGAGCCTTTATACTATATATACTACTAGAATTATAAAAATACTCGAGGTTATTTAATAATAAATTTACTAATATATCGGTTATTTTATATTAATTCTATCTAGGTTCCTTACTTTATATAGCTAATAGTATAGAAATATCTTAAATATATTTAAAAATATTTAGATATTATTTAAAAATAGAACTCTATATTTCTTATAAATAAAAAGCTAGTAAAAGTAGCTTGAAATTTCTAGACTTATAATTAAAGCGTAAATTTAATTAATAGTTAAATTAATCTACTACTAATTTATAATAATAAACTTTTATATAAAACCCGCCGGAATTTTATTAAATAAAAAGACTCTTATTAAAAAATTTATAATTTCGAGTGATAAATACGCGAGCTAAAATAAAAAAATAATATACTATATATAGATTATTAATTATTTATATTTATAAAAGTTTATTATTTTTCCTGCCTAAATTTAAATTTATTTTCTTACGGCTAAAGTTTATTTATAGATTAAAGTAAAGATTTTTTTTTAGATTTTTTAACGGGAGAAGCTTTATTTTAAAATTTTAAATAATTTAATAATAGATTTTAGGAGCTTTTATAAAATTAAAAATCCTATAGATAAATTTATATACTTAATCCTACTCGTTTTAACAGCTTTTATATAATAAATATTCTTTTATAAAGAGAGGAGGTCCGTTTAAATAATGTGGATAAAAGAAATAAAAAAAAAAAAAAAGGTCCGAATTTATAGTAATTAATAGTAATAAAAATAAATTTTTATTATATTATAGTAAATTATTACTAAGTTTTTTATCTTTAACTCGTTCGTTATCGATTTATAATTAGTATAATAAAATTTTACTACTAGATTTTAATTAATTATCTTTAGATAAAATATCTTTTATAGTAGAAGCGGTATTTAATAATTAGGAACTTAATTAATAAAATTTAATATAGCTTTTATTACTTCTTATATAATTTTTAATAATAGCCTACCCGGATTTAATATTAATTAATCTTTCTATTAAATCTATTATTAAATTTATATTAAAGCTTTTAATATTACTTTATATATTTTTAAAAATCGATCTTTTTAATAATTTTATCTTAAACTAGTCGGTAGCTAAATAGCGTAAAACGGTAGCCCGCTATACCGCTTAATTCCGGCGAGAACTTTATTTAAATCCAGAACGATAATCGATTTCTAGTAATAATTTAAAAAGGGTTTTAAATAGTAGCCAGACTAATTAAAAGTAGTCTATTTTTATAAAAAGGCCGGCTAGCCTATTAAATCTAATATATTTATTATATTAAAATTTATATTTCTCTATTAATTTTTTTTAATAATTATAAGACCCGGCTTTATTAAAGTCTCTAGAGTTAAATATTAAAGCGCCGACTGTTATAGGCTATTCTTTACTATTTATCTAGCTAAATAACCCGTTAAAGCTAAAAGCGATTTTAAATTAAATAAAAAAATAGGAAAAATAGCTACACCGGCGAGTGGAAAGAATATAACGGAAAGCGGTTAATCTAGGGGTATAATTTAGTAAAAGGTAAACGCAGACCTATAATTTACTTTAATATTATAAGCTATAGATTTATATTCCGCCCTATCGCCTTTAAATTAATCTAGAATATATAAAAATTAATATAGTAATAAAAAATAGCTTCGGCTATAACACTTTAAAAACTTCGGCTATAATATTTTAAAAAAGAAAGGAATAAATTAAATAATACCTTTAAAAAAAAAGGAACGAATTAAATAATATCTCTTTAATTAAATAATACCGCTATTACTAACTTTTTTAATTCTTTAACGCTAATAATATTCTTATAGTTATTAATTTTTTTCTATACTAAACCAGTAGCAAACTACTAATAGAAATACTAACGAAGAGAACTACTAATAGAAATACTAACGAAGGGAACTATTAATAAAAATACTAATAAAAGGAACTATTAATAGAAATATTAATAAAGAGAACTACTAATAGAAATACTAATAAAAAAAATATAAAAGGGGATATATATAATAAAGGAGAGAGGAGCCTTTAATATAAGATTTTTATTTTTTAAACTATCTATCTTACTAATAGAATAGGTCTATTTAATATTATAAAAGGAGCTTTAAAGCCTTTAAACTCTAAAATATCTAAGATTCCGAAAACTTTAAAGAGCTATACCACTCTTTATCGCCGCGTAATTATTAATAAGGTCGCTAATAAAGTCTTATTAGCTAACGGGGCTAATACGAGAAGGTAAACCGAGAATTTATTAATATAAAAAAGCGCGGTAAATTATAGAATAAAAAAACGTAGCGAGTTATAGAATAAAGGAGCGTAGCGAGTTATAGAATAATATATAGAAATATAGCGTGAAAAAATTAGATAGGATATAGTTATTAGTAAGCGTTTATTTTATTAAATAGGCTTAAATTTTAATTTAATAAACTCTATTTATTATTTTAAATTCGCTTTTAATTTATATTTAATAAATTCTTTTTAAATAAACTAATTAGCTTTTAAAAAATTAATATAAACTTTATTATTTACGTTATTTTTTTTTATACTTATTTTTTATTTAGATATAATATTATTAAAGCTTATAAAGGACCCGTTAAAGGCTTTAAAAAGAATAGCGGCTAGTATAACTAAAATATTTAGTTTTTCCTTTTATATTTTTTTAGCGGTTTTTTATAGCTTTAATTAAACTTTTTTATTAAATTTTTAATATTTACTAGATCTAATTTCGGCTATTATAAATTATATTCTTTTAATTAATCTATCTAGCTAATTAAATACTATTCCATCTTACCTTTAAATTCTTTAATATACTTATCTAGAATTACTTCTATTTTTTATTCTAGCTTATTATTTATAAGCTCCGGAAGTAGGTATTAAAGAACCTTTTATTCTTTCCTCTACTAATATTTCTTTAATAAAAAAATATAGAAGATATTATAAATACGCGAACTAGGCGGTAATAATAGTTTATATATTTAAGAACTAATATATTTCTTAATATAATACGGTTTAATATAATAATAAACGAGTTTTTTAAACGATTTCTTTAGCTTTAAATTCTTTAATAATAAAAATACTATATTGTTTAAATTAAACTTTATATTTATATAAAAACGATTATAATATTTCGCTTATCTTTTTTATATTTTTTATTATTCCTAGTTTAACTTTTTATATAACTTTATTAATTTCTTTATATATTTCTTTACTACTAGTATACTAGCTTTATAGGCCTTTCCTTTAAAAATATTATCTATAATATTAAATTCTAGGTCCGGATATACTCTAATTATTAAAAAAAATAATATTTTACTAGTAGTAGAATAAATACTATTATTATATATAAATTCTATAATAGAAAGAATCTTTATTTAATTAAATTACTCTTCGTTCGAGTAAATCTAAAAGTAATATTTTAATAATTAGTTCTAACGCTCTATTTAACCGTCTATTTATAAATAGAAAATAGTATTTAGTTTTTTTTTTATCTTTAGGCGGTAGTAGATTTTAGACTAGAATTCGCTTATAAATAATAAGCCTTTATTATTAATAATACTCTTTAGTATAATTCTTTTATAAATTATTATTTCGAAGAAAAAATCTATAAATTTTATAATATTTATAGTTTTTATATAAAGAATATATATAGCTATTTTTAAATACTAGTCTATTATAATTAATACGGTATTAGCTATACTTATACGGTATTTTAATAGTAATAATCCCGTTATAAAATTTAAAGTAATTTTTTAATATAGACTATTAAAAATAGAAAAAAACTATAGTTTACTATACGGTTTATATTAGTATACTTTTATCTATTAGTAAATATTATATATCTATATATATTCTTTAACCTTTTTATTTAAATTAGATTATTAATAATAACAGCGAAATAGTTTTATTATCCGCTCTACTTTAAAATATTTAATTAAAGGATTATTATAACGTTTTATTATAAACTCTATATAAATAGCGGAGTCTTTTAAAATATATAAAAATCTATAAAATAATAATTTATCTTTTACTTTTAAACTTTATAATCCGACCTTTATATATTTAGGATTTTTTTTATAAGTACTTTTAATATTATATTTTCTAGTAATAATAAAATTATTATTCTATTAAAATTATAAAATTATTTTTTTTATACTTATCGAGCTATTATTATAAGCCGTTTCGCTAGAAGTAATATCCTTTATTATCTAGTATAGGACGTACTATTTATAACCAGCTATTTTAGTAATAGAATTTATTATACTTTCCCTATTAAAAGGTAAGTCTCTTTTTTAAAAGCTTTTAGCGGGGCCTTTATAAAATATTATCGGCGCTAATATACCACGAGATTTTTAAATCGGCAGGCTACTATTAAATCTTTTAAAGGCGTTAACCTCTAATAAAAGTTTTTTAAACCTTCTTTTATATTCTTTATATAAATATACTATTTTTATTTTTTTTACTACCGCTAGTATAAATAATATATTATTAATAAAAGATAGCTTCTATTATAATATAAATATTATTATTAAAGTTTTAGGGTTGATTTTTTAATAATCTAGCCTTTTTAACGGGGGATCTACTAAATTCGACTTTCTAGCTTAATAAAAGATCTCGAAATTTATAGCTACTAATTTTATAATCTAGTACTGTTACCTACTATTAAATTACCTAATATATATAAATTTTTTTAAATTATTATAATCTAACTATATTTTAATAGTATATTAGGCTTTTTTAAAGTAGTACCGCTATTATTTAAAGATTTTAATAATAGCGAGTAGCTTTTAATTATAAATTTTATAGCTTTATTTAGTTATTATTATTTTTTTTAATTAGAAAGCTACCGGATAATAGATTTTATTATTATCTAATTAAATTATAATACTAGAAATACTAAAATTTAAAATATCTATTTTAATCCGGATTTTATATATTAAATTAAAATATTTTAATAATAGTATTATAGTAAAAGCTTTTTTTAATTTTTTAAAGGCTTTTTAAGCGGTATTATTCTATTTTAATAGCTTTAGTTTTTTATTATTTTTTATATTAATTAATAGGTTAGTTATAAACGCTATAATCTTTAAATAATATTTAATAAATTAATAATAGAAATTTATTAGGCCTAAAAATACCTAAATATCCCTATATAATTTCGGAATAGACTAATCCTAGATTATATTTATTTTTTTAAAGTTTATTTCTACTCCTTCGGATAATATAATATATTTTAAAAACTCTAGCTATTCTATATTAAATACGTATTTCTTTAGATTTAAAAATAACTAGTATTTACGGAATCAGCGTAAAATTATATAAATATACTCTTAATATTCTTTTTTAAAATTTAAATATACTAGAATATTATTTAAATATACTATATAAAAAATATTAACTATTTCTATTAACGCTTTATTAATATATATTTAAAAGGTTATAAAAGTATTTACTAAACTAAAAGATATAATAAAATATTTAAAATATCTATATTTAATATAAAATACTATTTTTTATTTATTTTCTTATTTAATTCTAATCTAGTAATAAATATTATATATATTTATTTTTATAAATCTTTTTATACTATATAAACGGTCTAAAGTTTTAGTAATTAAAGAAAGCGGATACTAATTTTTAATTATTACTATATTTAAACTATAATAATCTATATATAAGTATAATCCGCTGTTTTTCTTTAATATAAATAAGATAAAAGCTTTTATAGGCGAGATTAAATATTAAATCCAGCCTTTTTTAAAAGTTTTTTTAAAATATCGGTATAATTCCTTTAACTTATTATTTAATAGGTTATATATTAATTTATATAACGGCTTTTTATCTTTTATTAAATTAATAATATAATTACTAGATTTCGATTAAAATAATTTTTCTAATTCTACCGCGGAAAATATAGGTTTAAAGCTCTTAATTTAATATAGAATTTTTATATTACTAATATCGATTAKATTTTTTACTACTAATACTATTAAAGTATATATAATAAAGCGTATTTTAAAAGATCGTCTAAAAATTTATAAATGGTTTATTTATATTCGATTAACTTTAATAGAAAAGCGTTATTTTATAGCCTATATATTAATAAATAGACTAGTTTTATAGATTCCTAGAATATTTAAAATTATATTATATTCGTTTAAATTAATAGTATAAAAAGAGGTAGTAGAAATTGTTTATTTTATATCCTAGCTATTAATATAAGTTTATTTAAAATTATAGGTCCTATAATAATAATACTACTAGTTTCGGAGTTAGTTTAAAATAAAATAACTAGTATTTATTAGAATAAAGCCCTATTCTATTATTTTAATTTATAAGATATAGTTAATATTTAATTTTATATTTAATAGTATAAAAGCCCTTTTAATCTAATTATTTATATAAAACCAGAGTATTATTTTAATTTCTTTTATTATTTTAATTAAACGACGTTTAAACGCTAAAGCTTTACTTAAATTTAATTATTTTTTAAAGCCGTATTAAAATCTTTATTAGTACTAGATTTAGTATCTTTAATAGATATTTTCTTTATTAACTTTTTTATATAAGGGTAATTAATAGAGTAATAACTTTTTTTATAGTAATTATAATATTTTATTTAGTTTAAATTCTTTAAACTAATATTTTTACTATTCTTTAATTCTATAAAGGGCCCGTTATAAGGCCTACGGTTATTTTATTTCTATTTATCTTTTATATAACTATTATAAAGCTTTTTTAAAATTTAACTACTCTAGCTACTTTAATTTAAAGAAAAAGGCTTTTTATAAAAAATACTTATATTAGTACCTTTTATAATATCTTTTATATAAGTTATTAAAACTATTTATTTATCCTTTATTTTATTTTTAAATATATATCTAAATTAATATATTAGCGTTTAAATATCGCGTTTAAGTTTTATAATAAAATTTATCGTATACTATTTTTTTAATAGCTCCGGTAACTAACCTTTAAATATTTTTATTTAATTATAAAGCTTCTATAGTATTATTATATTCTATTCTAATATATAGTATTTTAATAAGGAGTTTAAAAATCGGCTTTTTTTATTTAATAAAAAATTAAGTAGCTATTTATAAAAATTAGGCTAGTTTATATTAATTCTATTTATTTTTATATACTAAATCTATTATATTAAAAGATTACCTTTTAATAATAATATAATAAACTAGATTTTTATTTTATCTATTAAAAATAAATTCTATAATAATTTAAATATTATATTTATTTATAATATTTATATTTAATAACTAGTAAAACTATTTTTCAGCGGATAATTTAATAAAAAAACTAGTTTAATACTTTTCGGCCTTATAATAATAGAAGGTTCGGTATTAATAGGCGGAATAATAGGAGTAGATATATTAATAGGTATACGAAATTTTTAAAGCGTTATTTAAATCTATTAATAAACTATTCTAGCCTTTTTAAAGCGATAAGTATATTTAGTAGCTCTTTTTATTTTATACTTTAAATCTTTAATTTTCTATTCCGCTTACGCGTTTAAGGAGATATTTAAGAAATTATTATTATTATAGCTATTATTATCTAAACTAGATAGTAAAAGGGACGGAGTTATATTATATATTAGCTTCTTACCTTTATAATAATAAGTATTAAAGCCCGGCGTCGGCTTTATTAAAGGAATACTATTATTCTACTATAATCCCGCGGTATTATCGGATAGCTTTATAATATATTTATCCTAAAGAATCGTTAGACTAGCTATACTAAAAGATCCGCCTACTAAATCTATATATATAGTTTCTAATTAAGTATTCGGATTTTAAAAATTAATAATTATATTATTACTATTATTTTTATTTCTATTATAACCGTAAGCTCTTCTAGTAAATATCTTTAATAGTAATCCGGGCCTCTAAATATAAAAAAATAGAAGAGTTAGAATTATAATATACTAGATATAATTAAACCGATTTAGAAGCGTAAACTATAATAGAAAAACTACCTATAATATATATATTTAGATATATTAAAAAACTAACTTTTATTTTTTAATAAAAAGTAAAGGAGATTATTATATACTTAAAAATATATTTATCCCGTACTAGGTAGTAATTATCTAAATAACCCCGCTTAGGCCCTTTAAAGGGCCCGCTGCACTAGTAACTCAATATATTATCTCCATTATATAATATCCACCTGGGGTTCAAATACTAACTGCTCCTATAGCTTAATAGTAATATAAACGTTATTTTACCCGCTAATTAATTATAAAAAAAAAAAGTTTTTAAAACCGAATATTATATTTATTATTATTATATTTTTTTATATATTTAAAAATTAGATATTAATATTAAAGTCGCGGTATAAAATATTATATAATTAGTCTATAAAAATTTATCTAGATAGTTTTTCTACCTTTTTTTATTTTTATTAATAATAAGGATTAATTTAAATATAATTTCTATTCTAATATTAAAATCGAAGATTAAAAATCTAGTTATTAATAAAAATTATATTTAATTTAATTCTACTAAACTTTTAGATCTATTTATTTAAAGTTATAATATAAATATTTTTTAATTATTTAAAAACTAGAAGAAATTGGTATATATCTTTATTAATAATATATTAATTCCGTTTAAAAATTAAAATCGATTATATTAAAAAATCCGGCTAGATTATTAAAATATTTTAAAAAAATTATTTATCGAGTAAAAAACGCGTATATAATAATTAATCTTTATTAAAATTAATAATTAATTATTATTTCTTTTAAATTATCGTTCTTAAATATAAATTATTCGAGATTAAAGAGTTTTTTTAATAAATTTATATTATCGTTAATTTAAAAAGCTAAAAAGCTTATTATTAATAATAGAGCGAGCTATTAAAAGCGATTAAAGCGAAGCGGAAAAAAATTAATAAATAAAATATAAAAAAAATAAAGGAAATTTATTATAGAAGTATTTAAATTAAGTATTTTAATTATATAAAAAAATCTAAAAAATATACTATAAAATAGCTAATAAATATTATTTATAAATATCGAGTATTATAATAGTAACCTATATTATAAAATAATATTAATAGAGATAGTATTAGTAAAAATAAGAAATAATATTTTTAGCTTAAATATAAATATAGATTTAGTTATAATTAATAAAAATATTAATATAAAGTTCGTATATCTAAATATATATTTATTATTTCTATTTTTTTATTTTTTTTTAAAATTTATAGCGAATATTTTATTAAAAAAAAAGTTAAAGTATAATAAAATCGAATATTTACTATTTAATTTAAAATAAAATTATAAAACTCGCCGTTAATATAATAAAGATTTCTTTAGACTATTAATTTTAAAAAAAAAATTTAATATTATTAAAATTAGGTATAATTTAAATAAATATAAAAATAGTTTTTTTTATTAAAACCGACGGTTTAATTTAAATAAATTTTATCTAGATTTTTAAATAAATATAAATTAAAATAAATTATAGATTATTAATTATAATAAATATTCCTAATTATAAAAATAATATTTTTAATTATCTCCTAGTATAGGCCTTTTATAACTATAGATATTATTAATATAGTAGTAGGTATATAATAAATTTAATTTATTTAAATTTAAATTATTAACTACTACCTTTTATAATTTCTTTTTATACCTTTTAAAAACTATATATAACGTTATAGTCGTATAATCGCCTTATAAAAACTTATTTATATCACGAGTAGGTTTTTTAGTATATATACGCGCGCGCGCAGGGGTGTGGAGGCGCTAGGCCCGAAAGGGTTAGGGGCTAGGGGTGGACCGTCGGTAGGGGGAGATGAAGGTTCAATTCTCACCTCTTTGTTTCCACCTGTTCTATAGCCATAGCTGTGATTAGTAAGTAGGACCTTGTCTTATGGAAGACCCTAATTGGCCGCTTAGTCCTGGCACTACTTACATGCCTCCCCGGCTGACAAGGAACTGATTGTGAGTAGCCCTTGGAAAGCCTAAGGAACGGCTCGTTTGAAACGACCGGTGCGCATATCTCATCTGACGTCTGTTCCGCACCACTGATGTGTTTCGCTGGTTTTGCAAAACGATCCGTGTATTCTGCCTTGTAGTTCACCAAGTCCTTGATTTATCAAACAAACCACTGGTAATTTACCATGGCTGTTAAAGGGCACATTCGTGCCACCTGGTCAGGGCTTCTCTTACATCTCTCTTCATTACTCTCCTTCAAAGCACGTCCTTCTTTACGTACTGGTACGCTCCAAAGATGAAGCTCTCTTCATCACTACGCTCATTACCTTTCTTCTTTTTGGCCTTTGCTGTGCTTGGTTGCAGCCATGCAATTTCACATGATTCAAAAGCTCATGGCATCAAGCCATGCCACCGTAGCTCTTCTTCGCCTGTTCCGATCTCATCCTCTACTCCCCTTCCAAGTTCAACCCATCGCCGCAGGAAAAGATGTTCTGAAACCGTTCCCATTATTACTACGTCCACAGGAATAGCAGTGCATATTTCGAGCACCTCAACATATGACGATATCAGTACCTCGCTTACTAGTCTAAGCGCACTGCAAAGCACGTCAACTAGCAGTGCTGTTCCGATGAGCTCAGTCTCCCCCAATTCTACAGCCAGTATCGATACTTTCACCAATCAAACTGCGCCTTCGCAATACGATCACGACGGGGAATTTTGGGCTGGGGCAGACATAGATACCGTACTTCGAGCGGAGGCCCTACCAGGCCGGACCTTTTATGACTTTGACGGGAAGACTGTCAAAGATCCGATAAAAACCCTGGGAGATGCGGGCCTAAATGCTTTCCGCGTCGAAACCTTCCGAGACCAGTGCCTTGAAAATCCAGAGCCGTGGGTGAACAACGCTTCTTCATTACCTGATGAGCAAAACTTCAGGCTCAACTTTGGGTGCATTGCTACCAAGGTCGAGATCGCTAGGCAAGCAATTGCCAGCGGCATGAAAAAGATGCAGCTCACAATCAATCAAGGCTTCAACATTCCCGAGGGTATGGAGAAGTACACTTACGCACAGATGATCCAAGAGGTTCAGAAAGAGACCAAGCGGCAGCTACAGCCATTCTTAGATGCAAACATCGTTCCCGACATCATCCTCTTCGAGAACGAAGGCTCCGACGGTTTCCTTTTCCATGAGGAAGCAACCGGTCATGATCGCGGGCAGAGTGACGGCAAGATCAGTCCGGAGATCCTCGACCAAGAACTTTGTGGTCAAATCCCGACTGGCAAAATGGACAGCTACCCTCAAATGGCTGGTTATCTCAAGGCCGAGGTTATCGCGTGCAACGAAGCTATCAAGGCTGCCGGCTTCCCTCTTGACTCGATCCGCTATGGATTACACTCCCACGGCCAGTATGTGCAATGGAAAGAATCGGTTGTCCATGGGCCGAATCGACCTTCCCAAACATTATTGAAAAAGAAGGATGGATCCGCTTGCGATGGCCCTACTCCAATCCCATCCGATATCTTAGACATGGATGTCGCCGAGGTGATGACCATCGCCGGCTTCTCAGCTTATGCAGAACCAATGAAACCCGACGATATCAACAGCGCCGCAAGTCTCCGATCAAGTCTTGATAGACTTAACCAAACACTCACGCAAATCCAAGGGTATAGCGAGACGTACGGCAAGTATACCGATGGTCCTTTCAAGGGTCAATACAAGCTGCAGTCATTTGGTGTGGAGTACGCATCCAGGTTCAAATATCCATCCGAGATTCCGCAACAGCAGCAACATACGAAGATGATGTTCGACCTCGTCAAATCATTTCCTAATTTCCTGGGGATGCTCTGGTGGGAGCCGTGGTATTGTAATAACAACTGGGAAGGAGGAGAGGCAACGCTTTGCCATCTATCATTTGGCGGAGGCAATGTCATTGGTGAATCACCTACTGATACAATGAAGACGTGGGGTGCAGCTGCTGTCAGCCCATGGAAAAAACCAAGTGCTTAGATGTGGAGGAATATTGCAGCCGGACTGCTGAGCATGCTCAGACATGCGTTTTCAATTCTTACGTATGATATTTAGGATGTCAAATACATATCACAGGTGATATCTACAACAAAGAACTTATGAAGACCTGATGGCTTTGATAGATAGGACGTGAAATGTAGTTCGTTTTACGGGTCAAAGAGAGGAATACCTGTATTGAGACTATAAGGGAAAGGACGCGTCCGGCCATTATGTCCAATGACCATGAGTAAGGCCAGGTGGTCCACAAACCTCGGCCGGCCAACTTGTCCAATGACGGAAGCGTAGATCCCCGTGATGAGGATAGAACCATAGACAAAGAGAGAGTGCGAGAGCACAAGAATACATTCGAGATTCCAATTGTATTACCAAACCGAAGTATGGCGACGCTTGGCAAAATGGAGCAGGACGTTGAGAAAAGGGGGAAGAGATAAGCTTTGATAGCGTGCTAACTAGGCTAGCGGCCGAAACAGGGATAGAACCGAGGCTCTACTTCTATTTCTACTTCTAATCATAGGTAGGCTCGGTGGAAGCCAGTCATCGTCCGATTCGAAGTCATCCGACCCTTCACCCATATGTAGAAGGTAGATGGGGTTGAGCAATCATTTCAACATATCCTTCCTCGGGTACTTGCACGGGGACAAACCCCGCTTCCGTCTAGTTCCCCTGCACAATAAACGACTGATGTCTTGCACTGATTGGCTCCTACCAAGCTTTCTAGAATGCTTGATCAGACCTCCAACGTGCAGAACAAGCTCATCCTGCAGCTGCGATAGAAGCTTGTCTAGTCTCGGATAGGATGCTAGATATTCCATCCTACCCGAAGCCGGATGCTCTACTCTGTTCTTGCCTTTTCATTTGTTTACCACTGTCCCAACGAGCCGGATCATCAATTTCGGCCCTGGCAGTCCCATATCGCTCCTACCTTACGGCGGAAGGTGCTATGCTGCAAGGTCGGATGATCGACCGTGGCTCGCTATGTCTTCAACTACTTATAAAGCTCCATGGTTCCTTCATTCCAATCTCTCCAATACACTCTCTTATAGTCCGGCATCACAATACATTCCTTATTCCTTTCCATCAACATGCAGCTTCTACTTTCACTGGTATCTTTCGGCCTTACCCTTGGAGGTCTTGTCGCTGCCTCTCCTATCATAAGCCATGACAAGCGTTCATTCGTTGAGCGCGATGGCACCACTTTCACCGTCTTTGAGCATGCTGCCACCGGGGCGAAGCTCGAGTTTGTAAAGAACTCGGGTATTTGCGAAACTACCCCTGGAGTGAATCAATACAGTGGTTACTTATCTGTCGGAACAAACATGAATAGTATGATCTTCTCGGCACCAATTTTTCAGAATCGACTAATATCGAAAAGTGTGGTTTTGGTTCTTCGAAGCTCGATCCAATCCTACGACAGCGCCTCTTGCGACTTGGTTCAATGGCGGGCCTGGCTGTTCTAGCATGATTGGTCTATTCCAGGAGAATGGGCCGTGCCACTTCGTGAACGGAGCCAGCACTCCTTCGCTCAATCCTTATAGCTGGAATAGCTATGCGAACATGTGTGTTTCTCAAGCTACATAGTAGGAAGTCTCCTCTGACTGTATTTTCTCTAGGCTCTACATCGATCAGCCCATCGGGGTGGGTTTCTCATACGGCACAGATTCTGTCACCTCCACCGTGACAGCTGCCCCATTTGTGTGGAAGTTGATACAAGCATTCTACGCCCAATTTCCGCAGTACGAGAATCGAGACTTTGGTATCTTCACCGAGTCATACGGGGGTCATTACGGCCCCGAGTTTGCCGACTACTTTGAGCAACAGAACGCTGCTATTGCTTCTGGAAGTGTTTCCGGCGAAAACATCAAACTAAGTATATTCATCCCAGGACGGGAATATAGAAACATAGGCTAATCTCCGTATACAGTCGCTCTAGGTGTCAACAATGGCTGGTTCGATGCTACATTACAAGAAAAAGCCTACGTCGACTTCTCTTATTCGAACTCCTACAAACCCCTCATCACCGCCTCTCAACATACTTCCTACTTGAACACCTACCAGACCAAATGCCTTCCCGCCCTCCAATCCTGCTCCTCCTCTGGCACCAATACCGCCTGCAAAAACGCCGACTCGACCTGCTATAACAGCATCGAAGGCCCACTCTCCCAAACTGGCGACTTCGACGTCTATGACATCCGTGCCCCGAGCAACGACCCCAATCCCCCCGAAACATACGTCAACTACCTCCAATCCAGCGCTGTTGTCAAGGCTATCGGCGCACAGAGCACCTATCAAGAATGCCCCAACGCTCCCTATCAGAAATTCGCCTCAACAGGCGACAACCCCCGCTCCTTCTTGTCCCAGCTCTCCGACGTTGTGCAGAAAGGCGTGCAGACTGTCGTCTGGGCGGGAGATGCGGATTGGATCTGCAACTGGTTTGGCAATCAGGCAGCTGCGGAGGCTGTGTCCTACGATGGACAGGCCACGTTCAAGAGTGCGGCTTTGACGCCGTATAACGTTGCGGGCAAGCAGGCGGGGACCTTTAAGACGGTGGGGAAGTTGAGTTTTGCAAGGATATTTGGGGCAGGGCATGAAGTCCCATTCTATCAGCCAGCTGCGGCGCTGCAGGTTTTCAAGCAGACGATGCAGCAGAAGCCTTTGAGTTCGACGTGAAATCTGGGGGTCGGGGAAGCACACGTTAGGTAACAGGAATGGGGATGGAAGGCGCTTGGAGTATAGTTTTTGAATGGCGTTCCATGTACTCAATAGCATTGTAGAGTAAATATAATTTTGTAAAGTCTAATAATCCTGGAGAGATAATATTAATATTCGATCTTCCGAGACCGGGGCTTAATATATTTGACCAGGACAATACTATATGTTACCATTCATCTGTTGAGCATGTTGTAGCGTGTTTTCCCCAGTCATCTTCATTTCCGCATGAGAGGTTTCAATATTCTTGAATAATCTATTTCTTTTCTCTTATCGACTTACAGAAATTGCCGTTCTATGCTCTGGCGATTACTTTTCCAATGTAAAAGAAAGCGAGTAGGTATCTGCGGAGAGAGCATTATAGCAGCCTTAAAAAACCAGCCTTGAATCATAAAACTCTGGGAGTCTACTTGTATCCTCATTTTGCCTCAATCTTGTCTGATGAGATTCAACGACTAGCTTTGCCTATCGTCCCCCTAATTGGCGAAGTGAGCTCTACAGTTTCCGAGGAATTTAAATCCAAAGCGCGCAATCATATGGAGGTCACGTGTGAAAAACATGAAATCGGAATTGTTGCKCTTGCCACATAATGTGTTATGAGCCTAGTGGCTTGGCGCTATGTTATTACATTTAGTTAGTAGTTTAGAAACTTAGCATCTTACATAGTCATAATCATACCAAAGTGCCTAGAGCCTTTCAGTTGGTAGCAATTGATTGTTGCTATCCATGGCTTGATACCTTCGAATCCTCTTTGGCATTCGATAATCATCAACGCCTAAATCTTCAAGCAAAAGTCGGGTCCATTGGTTTCGTTGACCTGCAAGCTTTTCACACCGTGCGGGGTTATCCACCGCACAAACCGTCCTCCGAGCAAATCTTCGTTCAAGTTATCATTGTCAGAGTACAGAGCATCCAGTGCACGGAGTATCCATTCACTCATTTCCGCTACACCTACAGCGCTTTCGTTTCCACAGGCTGTTCGCCTGCTTCCATAGCACATCGGACAATTTGTTCAACGTTCCTTCCATCCTGGATTCCCAGCCTGACCAGGCGTTGATTGTGCTAGCATTTCAGCTACAGGATTTTATCGAGACTGGCCATCAACACGGGGGCTTAGTCGATGAACCCACCAAAGCCTTAATTAAATCGATTACCGAAACGACCTTTCGTCCTCCACGGCCTTTCGTCAGCCTCACTAGAGGCACCTCTACCAGCCAAGCGGCCATCCAGCAACTCTACCCAGAAGAGTGGGCTGTTGATAAACCCTTGTTTCGAAAAACTCTCAAGCAACTCAAACAGTCACTACCTGAGCAACCCGAGCAACCCCAAACCTCACCAGCTACTAGCCTAGCAAGTGCGTTCTCCCAGATCAATCTGGGCACAGGCGTTGGCCTCACTGCTTCCTCAGAACGTTCCAGGCAGGAACACACTACGCCACCGACAGAACGTGCTGATCCGGAATTTCACACTCCGCCTTCCACAGGTGCTACACCTCCAGGTCCAAGGAAAACAGTGAACGACGTAGCTAGGGCTGCCAAAGCAGCCGGAACCACAAACCAAGCGGCTGATCCTGCTACGGAAGCGGGCACAGACCCAGTCATGGCAGTAAGTTTCACCAACGATCAGTTCCAGCAACTGCTGGACACCCTCCGCCACCAAGGCCAGACATCGCAGCCACCGGCACAGGTTACGTTCAATCCAAATGACCGTTTCAGGGCACGAGATCTTGGATATTTTGAACCAGATGACAATGCCAGCAAGCCAGTGGAATCACAGGACGGGAAGACCGTTTATCACAACGTATTCTCCTTTACCAGCCGCTTGCGTGTGAAGGCCACTGGCAACGAGGCTGCTACCATAGCAAAGAATCTTGATCAATGTTTGCTAGGAAAAGCTGAACGATGGTACACAGAAGAGCTATCTGATGTTACGAGAGCGGGTCTACAAACCGGTGTTGAGCTATGGTGCAAGGAACTGGAAGCCAGGTTCCGTGAGGCACCTGGCGTTGCACTGTCCAAGCTGGAAGCGTTGCGGTACACAGTACAGGATGTCCGAGCTAGGAAGGATCCTGAGGAGTATGTCCAACAGATTATTCTGAACGGCAAGAACGCTGGCACCGCCACAACTGAAGCAGCGCAAGTTATGATGGCATACAACCACATGGATGTTCAGCTACGAGTGCTGCTAGCACAACCCACGGCGGATGCTACGATAAGCAGTTTTCTCAAATACGTTCAAGCAGCAAAGCCGAATTGGTTTGACCTGTACCAACCTTTCACAAGAAACAACAAAGAATTTGGTAAGCCATGGCAGAAACGTTCTTTCACTCCACGTTCTTCGTCGGACAGCTCGTCGGCTAGTACGCCGTCGAACCAACGACAGGAATACCCCCGCCGTCAAGCATGGGATAGATCTGACAAACCAATCAAGCAGGAACGACGCGACACGACCGTCACCAAGTTTCAGCGGGACAAACCAGACAAACCCCGGTTTGGATCTGGTAACAAAACCAAGCAACCAGAAAAGTCCAACTACAAAGGGAAAGGTAAAGCAAAACGCGCTTACCACGTCGATGAGGACCAAGAGAACGAGCAGCCAGAATCTGACTCACAGTCCGATACGTCCCAGGGGTATGACCCCGAATATTACCATGGAACGCCGTTTGGTGATCAGGATGAACACCCGCCATCGGACAACGAACCTGAGGTACAGGAAGTCGGCTTCCATAGACCAATCGATGATGTACAGGTAGCTAATTTCATGACACCTCCCTTAAGGCGTCCAGCCAAGCCACGTACCTGTAACGGCTGTAATCAGCACTTTACATCAAGCACCAAATACCATAAGCACAAGAAGAGCTGTCACATGGTCCCCCATACCGGTATGAAGGACACTACACAAGCACCCCCAGCAGCTATCAAAGCGCCGGCAGGACAAGATGTGCTGCCAGGACAGGGTGTGCTACCAGAACAACGTGAGCTATTAGGACAAGCTGACCTTTGGTCATCGCAAGCAACGAACGGATCAAAGCGTGAGGATCGAGCTTCCGCAAGGGTACCACCGGTTGTCACATCACAAGCGCCCCCTGGCAACCACGAGCCAGGATACAGCTACCGTGGCTACCAGTACGCAAAGACTCAAGCAACCATTGGTAGCCCAGCCAATGACATGGTCACAGTGTGTGCAGATTCAGGATGCGGTATGTCACTCATCGATCGACAATTTCTACTACGGTACAGCCCAACGACCACGATTTCCACTATGCCAACGGACATGCGTGTTCGAGGCATTGGACAAAAGCTCCACAACGCCAACCAGTTCGCTAAAGTAGACTTTTACTTCCCGACGACCAATGGATGCGTCGCACACTTCTTACGAGAAGTTCACATTGTTGACGGGCTAGAGGCCAACGCTTTGCTAGGTTCTGATATCATCTACCCTGAAGGTTGGGTGCTAGATCTACCAAATGAAGAAGCAGTCTTAACACGAAATCTGGGCCTTAGAATCAAGCTCCAAGTCGTTCGTCAAGATAAGATCAGGCGTACGGTTTTCACCAAAGATAAAGTGACTATTCCAGCTCAACATCGTGCTACTGTCGAAATAGCAGGGCCCAAAGGGAAGCCGTTGGACCTACCAGATCGTGACTTCTTATTTGAGCCGACGAATCAAGCAGTGACCTTATTTGCCTCGATCGTCAACAGTGCGACAACACGTGTGGTTGTTCAAAACTCGTCTGACCTACCTATGACCCTTTCAAAATTCACGAAGCTTGGAACCATTGGGGATGACGACATTGGCGGGTACTTTGCTACACCACAAGAGAACGAGCCCCTAGCAGCAAAGAGCAAACGGAACACATGGAAGAGATCAATGTTCAAGGGCTTGCTTGCGGCCGCAGCAGCCGTTCAGGTTACTACATCTAGCGCCACAGTCAATCATGCTACGGAAACGCCGCTACAAGTAACGCAAGCGCATGCTGCGTCCGGCAAACTGATTGATAGTGTGTTAACAGGTCTACCTCCAGATCGTTCTGAAGGAGAGGTACATCTGTCTAATGGTATCACGGTATACGGTGACCTATCTACTGTGGATAAAGTAGAACAGGTTGCTACAAAGTTCGCCTCACTATGGGCGGACACTGGCCAGCAGGTGAACATGCCAAAGAATGAATACATGGAAATTCCGCTGGTGGACAATTGGGAACACATCTACAAGCCTGGGCAAGCACGTGTCTATGCTTCAGGGCTTAGAGACCGCCAGCTAATCGATGAGACGTTCGATAAGCTACACGAGCAAGGCCGGCTCGAATGGACAAAGTCGCACACCCCATTCAGTTTCCCCTGCTTCGTGGTTTGGAAGAACACGCCAGACGGTGCCAAGGGCAGGGTTGTCGTTGACATTCGAGCCTTGAATAAGATCACAGTTCCTGACGCTTACCCAATCCCTATCCAAGCGGACGTTCTAGCTGAGGTAGCAGGATGCCGCTTTATTTCGACTKTGGACTGTGCTTCGTTCTTCTACCAGTTCTTGGTCCGACGCGATCACCGTTACCGCCTTACTGTAGCAAGCCATAGGGGACAAGAGACTTTCAACTGCGCATTAATGGGCTACCGGAATTCACCAGCGCACGCACAGAGAACGATCGATCGTATTCTACGAAAACATCGTGCTTATGCCAGGGCGTATATTGACGACATTGTCATCTTTTCCCCAACCTTAGAAGAACACCTAGTCCACCTGGACGCCGTGTTCAGTGAGCTGTCTCATTTCAATATCTGCCTCAGCCCGAAGAAATCGTTCCTGGCATACCCGTCTGTGCAACTGCTTGGACAACGTGTGGATGCCCTAGGCCTAGCAACGGACGTTGATAAGCTGAAAGCTATAGCACAACTGGCCTTCCCTCGAACTCTACGTCAGCTTGAGCATTACCTGGGACTTACCGGCTACCTAAGGCAGTATATTCCATACTATTCTGGCGTCACAAAACCGCTACAGCAACGAAAAGCAAAGCTGAACCAAATCTTGCGTAGCAGAACCAGCGTTGCGGGCAACGCGCGCAAAAAGGAAGCGGCAAGGACCAGAGTTATAGATCCAACGACGGAAGAAGTCGAAGCGTTTAAGTTACTTCAAAAGCTTTTCACTAAACCAGAAATCTTGACTCATTTTGATCCTTCGAGGCTACTACACATCGATATAGATGCCAGCTCAGAGTTTGGCTTTGGCGCTTATGCGTACCATGTTAAGGATAACCAAAGCGGAGGTACAGCAGCCAACGGCACGCCCAAGCAAAAGTCTATTCAACCGATTTTGTTCTTGTCCAAGCTGCTTACTCCAGCAGAAGCGCGTTATTGGCCAACAGAGCTTGAGGTAGCGGCACTGGTGTGGGTCGTTAAAAAGCTTCGACATTTAATTGAGGCGTCACACCATCACACTGTCGTTTATACGGATCATCAAGCCATTATCGATATAGCAAAACAGAGCAGCCTGAACACCACATCCGTTGTACGGCTAAACCTACGCCATGTTAGGTCCTCGGAGTACCTCTCACGATTTCGGCTGCACATACGTCACAAGCCAGGGAAGTCGAACATAGTACCAGACGCCCTGTCACGGCTTCCAGCCACAGCTATGGAAGCGCCTCCCACCGTTGCCAAAGCCAGACGGCATCTTATGCGTAGCACGCTTCCCCATACCGGTATGGAGGAAGAGCTAGCATATCCCATAGCCGTGATTGAACTCTCAACGGAGTTCAGAGCTAGGGTACGGCAGGCGTACAACGAGGATCGCCAATGTGCCAGGTTGTTGGAGTTGCTACAGGACAACGGTCGGCTGGCAGAGAATGCAGCTACACTACCATTTGTGCTACATCGACGACTCCTTTATTTTGACGACAGGCAACTAGGTCGCCGCCTAGTTATTCCTTCGGGCACAATCGAACAAGAAATATTTCAAGCGGCCCATGACCAGCATGGCCATCCAGGTTTCGCACGAACCCACGAGCGGGTCACGCAAGGCTTCTATCTGTTTAACCTAGCAAAGAAGCTGAAGGAGTACGTGGCGCACTGTCCGGATTGTCAAGCCCGGCGGACTCCAAGGCATCGTCCGTTTGGGTCATTACAACCTATTATCAGCCCTTCACAGCCGTTCAATACTATTTCGTTAGATTTCATCCTAGCACTGCCAACGTCAGTGCCAGACCGTTTTGACTGTGCTTTAACGGTTACAGATAAATTCTCGAAGGGTATTACTATTGTGCCTGGTATGACCAACTGGACAGGAGCGCAGTGGGCGGTTGCGTTGATAGATCGTCTACACCTTATCAATTGGGGGGTTCCACAAGCCATCATTTCCGACAGAGATCCAAAGTTCATTGGGCAATTATGGTCTACGATTCTAGAACGGCTTGGTGTTAGGCTTATATTCACCACGGCATGGCACCCCTCCGCAGACGGTATGTCTGAGCGGACTAATCAGACCATCGAAATCGCCCTACGATATCTTCTAGCGACACTCGATGATCATCAACAATGGCCAACCATGCTAGCACGGCTTTCTGCTACCCTGAACAATAGCACGAGCAGGGCTACCGGTCTTACGCCAACGCAGGTGCTGTACGGACGAAGGATTAAAGAAGCGCTTGATCTTGCCCGAACGGATGCTGAACTCCCAATCTTACCTTTGGACAGTCAGCCTCTTGCTACAGAACATCCTGTCCCCGTTACAAGAGCCGGATCGGCTCCACCTGTTGTCCAACCTGCTTCTACAACGGCTGCTACTGCTTTGATAAGCAACGAACACTCTTGCCCAGATCGTTCTGGACAGGCATACCCTATCGTGCCTGTCAATCCTACGCCGTATTTGCCTACTCACGTGGATGCCAAGGATGCCATAGCACTAGCGGCAATGACAATGAAGCGGCAGTACGATGCTAGACACCTACCGGTGTTCTTCCAAGTTGGTGATTGGGTTAGCCTCCGTTTGCATAGGGGCTATACTGTGCCAGGGTTGAAGGATAGGAACCACAAGATTGAACAGCAGTTTGCTGGGCCATTCGAAGTTATTGAACGCGTTAATCGACTCGCCTATAGATTACGGCTTCCAGCTTCAATGAGCCGGCTACACCCTGTGATATCCATTGCCCACCTCGAACCCGCACGGCCACCTGCTAGCGACCCATACAGTCGCCAGAACTCAGAAATTCCAATCCTCACTACCGATGGACGAGTGAACCGGCAACCCGAGCGGCTACTCCGACGACGCGATCAACGCCGCCGAGGTGGTGGTATGTTTGTTCAATATCTAGTACGCTATCAGGGTCTTGGTGTGGAATACGATGAATGGGTAATCGACAGGAATCTACCGCTGGACATGCGGCAGCAATACGATGCTATGGCAACAGGACAAAATGCTACGCCAACGGCGTAGCAGAACAAGACGTCCAACATCCAGTGCTAGCAGAGCGTGTCCAGTGCTTGTGCTACAGAACAGGGTGTCCGAAGAACAGGGTGTTCATTTGTTCGTTCTGTGATATCTTTTGGGGCAAAAGCAATTTTTCGTTGAAGGCAACTGTTGCGCTTGCCACATAATGTGTTATGAGCCTAGTGGCTTGGCGCTATGTTATTACATTTAGTTAGTAGTTTAGAAACTTAGCATCTTACATAGTCATAATCATACCAAAGTGCCTAGAGCCTTTCAGGAATCCCCAAAAAAGGACTAATAAAAATCTCCCGCGATAGTATAATATCGGCTTTACTGCCCACAAGAAAAGGGGGGAAGCATGAAACAGCTCTACGCTATCTTCACAACGACTTGATCAACTAAGCAGACTTGCCTTAATTGCGATTATAAACATACTCGCTTCATGGATGGTCATTGAAATTTCGAGTGTAATACTCTAGTTAATCGAGTAGATCTGGGAATTTGTGAGCGATGGAGTGATTTGGAAAATACATCCTTATACATCGTTGAGATTGAAGGAAGAAGAACGTACATATTACCGCAGTCTAAAGCTGTGAGCGACTTATCGCATAATATTATCTGGAGATTCAATGTCATACAGAGCTTACTATCCAAACACGGCAGGACATGATACGGTTGATAACAAAAGCTTTGATAGTAGCAGCTTTATTTTCAAGAAGTTGTCTTGTCCTCAATAGACGACTTCTTACTTGACACCCAAACGCATTGGTTATCCCCAAGTCCAATTTCTCATCGGCGCCGCCCCTATACTGTAATCCCCAATCCCTTCATCTCATCGTACCTTTTTGCGCCTGACCAAAAATCCTATTAAATACATGCCCGCCGAAAAGCCGGCAGGTAGCCTGGTAAACACCTTAAATGCACACCTCTCATTCGTCGTCGCTCTGCATACCGCTGTCGCCCCCATTCGCCATTTCATTTCGATTGAACGTAAGCTTCAGCTTCGGGGCATTTCCCGCTGGCATCGGAGTCCCACGGTTTGAAGCACCCGCAGTCGATTGCGCATCTGCCGGGGTTGAGCTGGAATCGTCGTAGTCTCGAAATTCGGGATGATTTGCAGTTTCTGCTTTCAGCTTGTTGACGCACGCCGTCTGGAATGTTCATCAGCATCAAAGAATAAAATTAAGCTTAATAGCTTGATATGCATACCTCGATATCATTTGCATCTTGGAAAATGATGCTCGTGTCTTCGTTGTACGTCCGCGCATTGTTACAGAGAAGGCGAATGTCATTCCGGAATTCCCGCAGGCTTGAGTATTCCTCCTTGCTGATCTTCTTCTTGATCATGTCCATCGATATCGGCTGTTTGATGATCATGTAGTAATCTGGATACTGGTTCTTCGGCACAAGCTTGACGAATGGATCAATAATCGCTCGTGTTGGTGGCTCATCGTCATCATCCGATGACTCTCCTGGCTGAGCAGGGATCTCTACCTCGAAGTCCATCAAGTACTGGTAAACGTTATCCAGTATCTTCTGTAGTGTGTTCCGATCTGTCGTGCTCAAGTTGTCCGTGGCCTTTGTCGAACGTGCTCCCCCACCCCGTTTGCGTTTGGCGGCCGGTTCTTCCATTTCCTCCTCCGCTTTTCGCTTGGAGCCATTCACCTTACCCCGGTTGCGTTTCTTCAATACAGGCACCTCCGAGCTCTCACGCGACGTTTCGGGCGTGATGTCTGCGCCAGTAGCCCGCCTGGCCTTCTTTTCTTTGTTCGTTCGCCGCTTCTCGATCGTCGCATTCTTCCGCGCAATCGCATCCTCAAGCGTATCTTCGTCATTGTCCACAGCCATGAGCCATTGCTCTTCAGTCAGTCCGTCGTCATATTTGACACGTGTTCGCTCTCTGGCGCCCCGGCCGGCATACTCCTCAACTTCTTCAGGCACCGGGTTCTCCTCCCCAAGATAAATATTAGGTAGCTCGTCCTCTCCCATTAGTCGTGGTAGTGCTCGACCTGGGCCGTAGTCAGGATCCTTGGCACGTTCCTCGTCAAGTTTTTGGAAGACCTGAAGCTCGCCATCTGTACGGGCCATGAGCTGGTTCAGATCATCATCATCCATCTCTTCCTGCTCAGCCAGTTGTTCGGCGGCCTCAGCACTATCGAGTAAAGTCCTCAAAAGCGCATCTCTTTCCTCGTTCGTCGACTTGTTATCGAACTTACCCGCCTGGATGACCTTGCCATCCATGTCAAGCTTGTAGTTGGCCCGTTCAAGGATTTTCTCTTCCACCGAGTTGGAACTAATGAGCCGCAAGATTCGGACCTCGTTCTTCTGCCCGATACGATGAGCTCGATCTTGGGCTTGCAAGTCTTGATGAGGGTTCCAGTCGGAATCATAAATGATGACAGTGTCAGCAGTCTGCAAATTCAGCCCAAGACCTCCAGCACGTGTAGAGAGCAGGAAGCAGAAAAATGGCGAGTTTGGCGCGTTGAATTGCGCCAGAAGCTCGGAGCGGTCATCTGATTTGGTGCCTCCGTCAAGCCGTAGGTATTGTAAGCCGCGAAGCCGCAGGAAATCCTCCATGATGTTCATTATCTGCGTCATCTGGAAGAACATTAAGACCCTATGACCTGTAGCGTAGAACTTCGGTAGTACACGATCGAGTAATTCGAACTTGCCAGCTGTCCGCCACAGCAAGTCGTTCGTCAACTTGTCTGGATTCATCTGTGTCTCGACTTCTTCAAAGACGAAGGGATGATTGCATAGCTTCCGCAACTGCATAAGCATATTGCTCAAACCTCGCATGCCTTTAGTACCGCCTTTGCCGTCGCTGACGGACATTTTGTTGTAGGTAACGAGTTGCTTGTATAGCTTGGCCTGCAATGCGGAGAAACGGCATTTGATGACCTTTTCTTGCTTGTCGGGCAAGTCCTTTTCAACGTCTTTCTTCAGCCGACGGAGCAAGAAGGGGCGTAAAACCTTGTGCAATCGGCGGATCACCAAGAGCTGTTCTTCTTCTGTAAGTTCCATCCTATCTTGATTTCCAGTATTTGCGAATGGGGTGTTGAACCACTCATCAAAGGACTTGACGGACTTGAAAATTGTTGGAAGAACAAAATTAAGAAGCGCCCAGAGCTCGGGTAAATTATTCTGTAACGGAGTCCCAGTCAAGATAAGTCTGTATCGCGTGTGGTAGTACTGTGTGAGGGTCTGGCTGAGTTTGGACTGGGAATTTTTCATGCGGTGGCCCTCGTCAACAATCATATGTACCCACTTGATCTTGCTGAGGATTGGCCGATCTTTGATAATGTACTCATAGGTTGTCAATAGGACCTGAAAGTTACCCCAACGGATTTGTTGTTGCTGTGTCTTCCTTTGGGCGGGATTGCCTTTGTACACGATCCTTGATATCGAGGGCGCCCACTTTTCGAATTCGAGGTTCCAGTTCGTGAGAGTGCTAAGCGGGACAATAACAAGGAACGGTCCGCTTTGCATCTTTTTCTCGATGAGATATGTCAGTAGACTAATGGTCTGGATAGTTTTACCCAGACCCATCTCGTCGGCAAGAATACCATTCAGGTTATTGTTGTACAAGGATATCATCCATTGCAGACCCTTGATCTGGTACTCCTTTAAGGTGCCTCCTATCAACAAACCTGGCTGTACCTTGATCTCCTCTTTGATGCGGTGAGCAACTTCGTAATAATCCACCTTTGGAGCTCCTCCGTCTTCTTCATCACTACCGCTTACATCATCCTCTGGTACATCAAGATCGCCATAATGTTCGGCAGAGTTACGTTGTTGCTGTTTGACGGATGCAGCCAGATGTCGCAAAAAGCCATCGGTTTGTTTCAGTAGGTGTGAAATACGAGAGTCTTTGGCTTGTCCAAGAAGCTTGAGATAGGTTTCTTCGTCATTCGCCTTCAACGCTTGGAGACGCTGTTTTGCAGTTCTTTCGACACGTTTCTGTTCTTCTTTCTCTATCTGCCCATGTTGCTGAAGCATCAACCGCCCCAGCTTCTGAACCCTCGCTTTCTGTGCTTTGGCGTTCTGTTCTATTTCTTCTTTATGCCGGGCAATCGCTTGTAAATGGTCGATATGTTTCTTCTTCTCTTTGGTCTCTCGCGCGTCTCTTTGTTGCTTTTCAAGTTTTTCCGTAATGCGCGCCTCACGCAAAGACTGCTTCTTGACTCGGCGGTACATCGACCGGTTCGTAGTCTGTGCAAGGTTGTCATAGTGGAGCATGTCGCGACTGATCTGTTGGCGCAGCGCTCGTTGCTTTGGCAAGAGCGAAAGCATCTTGTATTCAATCAAAGCCCTGAGTTTAATGGAATCATCCGGTTTTGGAGTGTCGCTCTTGGATGTGTCCCAAGAACCAATGTTAACCTTCAAGCTCTCTAACTCGGTCTTTCTGGCCTGAATTCGATTGTAGATGATTCGCTCTCTTTCTTCTCGAATCCTATCAACATCTACACCAGGAGGGAGGAGACTCGGTAGCCAAAGGGTTTGGACTTCCGGGCCATGGTTGGCATAGTTGATGAATGGCTGTATCTTGCTCTTTGGTGCCACATATGACTGGTACTGGTGGTGAGGAGCTGGGTTGTACAGCTTGGAATTCTCTACGTTTTGTTTCTGAGCTGTTCGTACCTCCTCTAGAACCTGCCCAGCCGCCGCCACGGCTTGGGGAACTGACGGTCGCCGCTTATTCTGTTGGGAAGGGAAGAGTTGCTGAGATATGTGAGTGGGTATCGGGAGGTTCTTCGAAAGCATCTTGAATGCCAGGATCTGATTGCGTAAAGTCTGCATCTGCTCGGTGGAGAAACTATTGGAGGCCGTGGGCTGCGGCTTTGGGGCCGTGGTACTGGGTTTGGCTGTTGCATTAGGTGCAGTGTCTGCGGCTGGAGGAGATGTTGATGATTTTTGGCCATCGGAGCCAGCGCCATTCGGGGCATGGCCTGTCAACGTCAGAATTTGTGCATGATGCAGCGACTTTAAGGACGTGCCATTGGCTCCATTGGTAGTTTCTTGCGCCTTGGCGATCTGCTGTTGTTGCGCCTGCTGCTGTTGTGACTGTTGTTGAGCAAGTGCTCTCTGTTTGACAAAGTTCTGCTGTTTTTGGACTGCTTGAAGGATGTTGACAGCTTTGATAAATTCGGGGTTGTCAGGACGGACTCCTTGATCTTGCATCTGCTGGTATTTCTGTTCGCCATATCAGTAAGCAGTGGAATTGAAGGGGGGAAGGCATAATATCAGAGGGCGCAAGTAATGATTGTGAGGTAGTGGCGGGGCTCGGTGGATGACTTACATGATAAGTTTCTTGTACTTGAGCCTTAGTAAGACCCTGAGGAACGAAGGGCGGGCCCTGCGAAAGGGTGGGAAGAGTGTTGGCGGAGGCCATCACGGTGGGAGGTTCGGGTCGCGGTGGTTGGCAGGAATTAACGCTAGCTTCTAGCAGTCGTATTCATATTGCAAGTCAAGAGACGCGGCTCAAGCGAGGTTTTGATAATATTATCTGAGTCCAATCCAACGAACGTGTCGGTAGGTTGGAGCCTGGAGGCTGATCGAAAAGAAGCCTTTGAGCCTATTCCTGATCTAGCTTAGACCACTCTTGGCAAAAAGCTGTGACAACGACACCTGATCTCTCGATCTTTTGCTCATGGGAATGGCTCTCTCGATGTTATTGGCGATATCCTTCCAAGGTTACTCCAACATGTACTCTTGCGCCTACAATCAAAGGTTGACTCACGTTAAACTCAATCGTAGTACTCTAGAAAGGTTTAATGAGGTAGCAACGCTCGGTATTGAACGCATCTATGCATCAGAGAAATAGTCTCAATGTTTGAGACTTATCGCACCCCCATTCCTAGATGGAATTGATGAACATTTGTGGTATGAGTTTGACTAGTGGCATCCCCCTTAAGAGGCCACACAAGGCTCGATAATCAAGCCTAATCTCACGCTCTTGATAAATTTACATATAACACATCCAGTAGCAAGCACTGAGAACGAAAAAGACGTCCATCCGTGCATTCATATTGAGCCGCCTGCAGCTAAACGTAACCCATCTTACCAAATCCTCATCCCTCAGGGATTTGATGCATCATGTTTAGTCGCTTTTCAACCTGTTGCGTCGTCGGCTTTAGTCACTGTTCATATCTTACATCACTGTTACTGTATCCCTGGCGCAATCGGTAAAGAAAGCCTCCAAAAACTTCAAGTGAGTCTAATTTATGCATAAGAGACATTGTTCGTGCTCAAAGCACTCCTTTTCATTGGAGGTGGCGGAGGCGGGGGCTTTTTTCCTCGAGATGGTGGAGGCGGAGGTGCTTGTTTTTTGCCATTTGTAGACGCACCATTGAGTGTGGAATAACTTGCTGTGCGAGATGGAGCGCTACCATATGATGTTGCAGGAGATGCTGACCGTTCATCGTAAGATCGATCAGGGCTACTGTACAGAAGAGATTCGTCTGACGGCTCAATGAAAGCTTCATTCCCACTAGGCATACGACCAGAAGGGCGAAGTTGTGATCGCTGGGTGCGAATAGTCAAGCTATCGCTGGGCACTCGAGCTGTCCGGCCGATAGGTATTGGCGATGAATCCCGATGTAACTGTATTGGTCCTTCAAAAGTATTGGTACGCTGATTGCTTGGTCTGCTGAAATTGTAATCGTTGTCTCGTGCCTCGCGTTGTGGAGACTCAGACGGGACATGAGAAGAAGCTGTGCGCGTTGAGCGAATAGCTGGCCGTTCTGGTGGCAGCATAGGAGGCTCATCTTCCTTGTAACGATCGGCAAAAGTATGTGCAGTATTCGAGCGTGATCTAGGGTTTTGTCGACCATCCCGATCACTTGAATTGCCTTGCCTGTAAAATGGTGTCAAATATGTCCGGACTACAAGCAACAAGCAGTGACTAACCCTGCAGGCCATGCTTCCTTCAGTTGCATAAGAACGTCACGACAGCGGTCGTAGTAATTGATTTCAGCGTCAAGGAATGCTCCCAAATCAGTAATACTTTCAGCTTCCGCCTCTTTGATCTAATTATCTCAGTAAGCTCTGCGTAACAATGATCAAGACCTGATGGTCTTACATCTTGCATCCGGCGGTAGACATCTTCATTGGTTTCCTCATACTTGGCCTTTTGGATCCGAAGCTCTTCCTCGACCTGAAAATCCTCTCTTTTTGCTTTTTGCATTTTTGCGAGTGATGTGTCGTATGCTAGTCGTCGATTCTCGAGCTTTTTCCGGGCGGCCTGTACAACGGTCAGAACTAACAGGATTACGGAGGGGCGGACAAACTTGGTAATCCTTCATCTGTGCCAATGATCGTTCCAAAGACTCAAGCCAGCTTGATGTTGCGTTCGCGACATATGTTTCCTGGATCCGCCCAATCCGCTCGTTCGTCCGTCCCATGCCTGTTCAATCAGTCAAGCGAAAAGCAGGCCGGAAAGCGAGGCATACTAATGAGGCATTGACCAAACTCCGAATCATCTTCAAAATCCTCGCCATGACGTACCATTGTCGATCCGAGGTAGGACACCGGTAAAGACTTCTCCTTGTCGTCCCCTTCGTTACGTTTGGAGAGGGTCTTGACATAGGTTGTCATCGACTTCTGCAGACGTTGCATACCTGAAATATGTTAGTATGGTTATGGAAATGCTCTCTCATTTTCTGCCCGTACCCTCGTGTCTGAGGTTCATCTCTACTTCTAGTGATTTGAAATCATCGGAGACGCTTGTCTTGCTTTCCCCACCCATTCGCTCGCCAGCCCATTGTTTGAATCGCCCGAGCTTCTTGTTGACATTCATCGTGATGGATGTTGCTCTTCAACCTTTGCGTCTGTGAAAGTATCACTTAAAGAGAGTCAGGATTGATTGCTGGTAAGGTTAGAATTATCGTTAGGAAGGTGCAAAGTGGGTGAGGTTTGTAATCACTAAGGAGGCGCAAGTCCGAAAGTGCAATGAGTTATCAAAGGTCAATGGAAAGAGGCGGGAAAGATTTGGATAGTTTCGAAAGCAAAATGAAGATGAGTAGCAGCAATAATAGTTGGTTCTTTGGACAATAGAATCTTGAGAAAATACCCGATCTAGTTAGTGGCTCACTATTATTGGCAATCGCCCCTCAACGCCAATCGCGTTCCCCGTAGGACCGCCCGTCCACCATTCACCCCTTTTACCTCACTAGGAGGGCTGTTTTCTCTCACAGCACCTCGTAGCAAAAGTAACGATCCTGAAACGGTAGCGTATCACAATCCCAGGTTTCATGTTAGTCTAGCATTTTAACGCTCAATAATGCCAAGCTCCCAGTTTCACACCTTACTTGCTTGCCTCACTGGTTGGATTTCAGGCATCGTACCTTGAGTCACACCAAGTCCGACATTAATGTGCGTGTTCTACGATATGAGGAATTTGCGAGCGGCATCATCGTCCAACTCGGTTGCTTGTCTATCTAACTTCACGAATGTGACCTAGACGCAAGAACAATGGTAATTGCCCCTTTGCCCCTTTGAATCACCACTTGAGATCAATCCTTCGTCTTTTGAGTACCACGTAATAGACCCGTTCTCCGCGCTGCAATGAGACCCGCTTTCTGACCTTGTGCTGCAAAACGAGATATCGTGGAGGCTTTACCGATATGTTGATGATTACCACCACCATGAGGCTATGAAAAAGTTCAGTCAATGAGGCCATGATACTCAGAACCAGGGTCACTTACATGGTCGACTGGATTCATGGCGACACCTCGTGTCTTTGGCCATGAGTTTCGCTTGACAGCAAACTTATGCTTTGCGCGAGATGCCTCTGCCGAATTCGTAAGCTCTCGCTACTGGTATTCATCCTCACAGAATATACGTACTTAGGAGCGGCTTGTCCGTTCGCCCACCGCCAGCAACTATGCCAATCATACCTCGTGAGTTACTCTTAACAACTTTCTTCGCGCCACTTGGTAGCTTGACTCTTGTTTTTCCCTCATCCGGGTTGTGGCCAATGACGGTGACGTAGTTTCCAGACGTTCTACCCAAAACTCCGCGGTCTCCAACCTTCTCCTCCACGTTGGTCACGACGGTGCCTTCTGGCACAGAGCCAAGAGGTAAAACATTGCCCACGGTGAGGGTTGCGTTTTTACCAGCGTAGATGAACTGACCCGTGTACATTCCCTCATTGGCGATGAACGTTTCTGTATGAAGTTTGAATCTGTACGGGTCTCTGAACACAACCTTTGCCAACGGTGCGCCTCGGCCTGGGTCGTGGATGATTTCCTTCACAACACCACGAATATAGCCATGTCTTTCTGCAAAATCAAGCGTTCTGAACTGAGCTGGCGCTTTGTTAAGTCGAGTATGGGCCGCTACATGTCTAACATTAGTATCGGATTTCTGGCATAATTGTTATACAGTTCACGTACTGAATATGGATCCACGACCCTTCCTCTGGTTGCGGATGACTCTACCCATAGTAGCCTCAATACTGTGCGTGTCAGCGTACTATCTATAGCAAAGAATTGATATACTTACCGAACAGCCTGGCAAGTGTACGAAATCAAAATATGCGAATTGACGATATTGATGAATTGGTGGTGGGTGCTTAGCGAGGCTAGGCCCAGTACAAACTAGCCTGAAGGCTTGCGCTAAAAATCGAGCCGCGAAATCCAATCTCCCAGACTCAACCTCATACGACTCGCTGCTGGACCTATTTTGTTCCTTTTCAGGCGTGCTGTCTATGCCTACATAGAGTAACTCTGCCACTTGGACATATGATATCGTAATATTGAATTTTTTGATGTTTGATCTGAAGAGAATCGGCATTCAAGTACATCACATTTAAACCCCTACGTGCACCACAGTGACTAGTTATAGGAAACTTTTGTGGTACCCTTGTTTATCAGAATGCAGACTTCTTTGTATGCAGCAGTTGAGGGAGATTTCCTGTGCCGTTTACTGTGAGCGGCAAGCATCTACCCTTTCGAGTAACCTCCTCCAAAAGTGACTGTTCTTCTTCCTCCGTTATGCTTTTCCACCCCGATCTCTTTTTTTGGCTGAAATACCGCCTTGAAATATTTCTCTACACTGCATCAATTTCTGATTCGCTCTTGTTCGTTTTCGCTCTCTGTGAAATCGACTTCGAGCACAACCGGCATGAGGCTTTACGGTCATACATGAATTAATTACGTGCTTAATGTATTGATCGAATTAGGATCTTTGGCCATTGTACTGCAACATCTATTTCTAGATGGTTTGACATTCGCTTTGTTTCGCCACTGCGATTATCAGTTTTTGGCTGTACCATCGAAGGGCTTTCGGAGCCACTGGACTTCTCTTGCTTTTCGCTCTCTTATCATTTGGATTTCTGAAGGAGGAACAAGAAGCTGGGAGGGTGTGAGATGTCGTGAGTTGTTTGGGGCGCAGGAAACCACTCGGGGGCTCGGTGGGCCCTCCGGTCGCAAAATCAAAAATCCGAACACATCTTCCCCAACTGTTGTCAGGCACCTTCCGGCTTAAGAGAACACCCATCAAAACATCAAACCGATCAGAGCAAACGATTTGTTACCGCCGAGCTTCAGTTATCTCCTGTGATCAGGTTATTGATCAATGGAAGAGGTGACAACGTACCGAAGGGATCTATTGGCTCTCTTGGCGATATCTGTCCGTTCCCCAGGAGCTGCCCTTATTCGGCGTCACAGAAGACCTTTGACATCTAAACATGACTTGGTGGGGGCTGTATCTTGATCATAGGATCATCTGAAGACTCTTCCAGCCTTATGGAACATGCTTGCAAGATCATCGAGCGCAGGGGAAGCGATAGATTGGACCTAGCGGAATTTGGTTTGCGCTTGGCACCAGATTGCCGTAATTTCTTAGATAGTTTCCAATCCTGAATTTCTCAACTGTGCAAATTCTCCAAATCCATGGTCCAAAAATGTCCTCCTCAGAACTCTCTGACTTGTCATCCCCGCTGTCCACAGACGACGAAGTAGACTCGATACCACCTAAGAGTAATACGCTCGATCACTACTTCAAGAATGCCCTTCCCACGAAGTCAGCCCCTCCACCAAGGAAGAAGCGCCCAGTGTCACCGCCACATGAGTATGTCTTAGCTGACAACCCCGATATTGCTGTAAGTTCCAAACCAGATCAAGCCTAGACCATCCGTTCTGATTTTGTGACGCGTCGCTGATCGTTTCGTCGCGGACAGTTCATCTGCATGTTTCGTTCCCGATTCAACGACGCTTTTCCCAAGTCCCTACCCAACTATGGCCCTCAAGACATTGAACATGGTGTGGTTGAGTCGATACCCAGCGAGCAGGTTGAAAGACTACTATGTGCGCTTCTTGGTCTGGTATTAAATAGGAAGAAAGATATCGAGTACGTTTCTGGACCGATTCACCTGCCTTACCCTCTATACGAGTTTTCTCAGACCTGCGCCAAAGGCAAGAACCCTCAAGCTGATAATTCACAGGAGGGGTCATTACCAGCGTGCATTAGAAGAAGCTGTCCAGAGCCACACAAGCCAATGGCCTCTAAAATGGGATGGGAAAAATCCACTGCACGGGGGAGGTAATTTCAACAACATGTCACCAGAACAACGGGTAGGCTCATATTCGATCGTCCATGAAGCTTTAACTTGCGTGCTGAGACTAATTTTATAGCTTACGCTTCTGTCGACTCTGGTTCTCTGGTCACTTGGTTCTTCCGAGGCCATTCAAGACATTATCAAAGCAATGTACAAGCGACAACGTCAGAATGACGATCGAAACCAACCACTTTCGGTGCAGCCGTGGGGCAATGATGGCGATAAGCGTAGATACTGGCTCATTGAAGGTCTCGATGATACAGCTTTTCGACTTTACAGAGAAAGCAACCCTGCACTGAAACATGTCACATGGCGAAGTGTTGCTGGAAGCATCGAAGAGCTCAATCTGGTGGCTAGCAAGCTTGAGGAAGATGGCAGTCAAGCTTCTCGAAGGCTCCGTGATTCTGTCAAGGCTGCTATTCCACGCTTTGAAGCTGGGGAAGATGTAGGTTACCTGTATCAAGCAAATGTCGTGATTGACGCTGACATCACTTAGAAACGAAAGCGGCGAGAATATCGCATGGCACGCAAAGCTCAGTTCACGCGGCCAGACCCAGGATTCTCCCTTTACGAAGGTCGAACGCGTGGGAAGAGGATAAAGTATACTTTCTCGGATGAGGATGACGGCGGATCAGATGCACATTCTACAAGGCTTTCGAACAGGCAATCCGGGCTCTCAACACCTGCTGAACCAGCTCGACCGACTGTCACAGCCAGCGGCCGGCAAGTCAAATCCAGGCATGGAGGCGCATATGGAGAGATATTAGCCAACACACAGCAGGGGCAAGTACTGTCAGTTGGCGGTCTGGATGGAAATGGAGATGATGACGAAACGACTGCGCGGGGTCTGCGAGCTGGACGGGTTACTCGCAATAGAGGACGGCGACAACGACGGCATACAGAAGACTCTGACTCATTAGGCGGCACAAATGACGAGAGCGACGTCACCAGTAGCGGCCATGAGTGGGATGGTGGCGATGACGATGAAGTTGATGAGCTTGCAGATGATGGGAACGATGATGACGAAATGGACGATGACATTTCCGAAGATGAACTGGCCAACCACAAAGATCCGCGTTTACAGCAAAGCTTGGTGGTATCTTTGAGATATCCGAAACCGGCAATCCCGGCACCATCTTTTATACCGAAAGCACCAGAGGAAGTGAGCACGATCAGTATCACAAATGGCCTCAGTGACCAAGCCCCTCCACCTGAAGCGAACCCTTTTGCAATACCTGCGAATACCGAGCCTACCGTTCCACAGCTCGCTAATGGTTTATATCATGCAACGAGCGGGGCGGGTATAGATGGTGGACCCCACGAGGCTTCTCGAATTCCACCAGCGATCCCTCCGGAAATACTCCAGCCGACGTTATGATTCTACCTCACGAGCAGGGGCGCAGGCTCGTTTATAGGTGGTGGTACGGAGCACCTCGCTTCATGGCCGGCAGCTCGGAACGGGAAATTGCGTTTGACTCTTTTGCTTATGTCGAATTTCGAGAAAAACTAGAGTCGGATGCTTGTACTGAGCAAGCGGGCAAGAATCGATTTTTGGGGGCATTAGACAGTCGGATATTTCTGTTGTTGGTCAGGCCGCTTGTTGAGATACCCATGTAGATGGCCAATAATCTTAAAGCTTAATGCTTCATAAAAACTCATATGGCATTTTCTGCTGTGGTAGTCCTGGAACCCCGGACGCTTGTGCCGAATGTGATTCGTGCTCGATGTAGGAATTCCGCGAAAATCAATCATGGCCACCCATTTGTGCTGTATAGAACTGTTTGCGAAGTCAGCACTCCGTCAGCATTTCAAGACCTGCGGCTCTTTCCACCTTCAAAAAACTACGACTCACCTCGCCCGCTTTTTTCGAAATGGCCTCTTGTGTTTCTTCCGGTATCTTCCAATGATTGACACCCCACCACCATCTTCTGACCTTGCTTCCAAGTGTTGCGCCTTGGAATTGCACGCCTCGATTCCAGTACCGCCAGCCGGATAGAAGGAGTGTCCAGAGCATCCCCTGAACCAAGGGGAGGACGACCTGCATCTCTACCTTAGCTACACATTCACACAAGTCTTGACTGACATTGGCGTTCTTCGGCCTTGGGAAGGGGCAATACCTGATCTCTCCCAGTGATCCAAGCTATACGCCACCAGCTCTCCGCTCCCTGTAAGCTAGCCAGATAGCTTTGCTCGAATCTCATGTCAGGTAGCGGCGGAAGATTGGTCCGCCTAGGTATAGGTCTGACGGCTGACTCCGGTATACTATCCGCTTTGGAGGAAATGGAGGTTGTGGGTGACACGGGCTGCTTTGTGCTTGCTGCAGTAGAAGGATTGAGGTCGTGGGCTGGATCAGGATGGTGCTTGATGGAGGCAGATTGAATCGCCGAAGCTATGTCAACAACAGGGGCTGACATGATTGAATTCAAAGCCAGTAGGTAGAGAAGGTGCTACGTGCAGGGAGAGGTGAGAAGATAAAATGAGTTGTCGAGCAGTGGACGTCAAAGACCCACCACGCGGAGAGATTCCGCAACCCTTGAACTTTTGGTTCTGCAAAAAATTGGTATTTGCATGAGTTTCTTCACCATACTTATGGTCGCCCAGGTGTGCCAGATTGCCATAACTTTTTCACTTTTTCACTTTTTCGTTTTGACTTTTTCATTTTGACTTTTGAACAGTTCAGGCCAAATTTATATAGCTTTACCCAGCTATAGCGCTACTAATACTGGTCAGATTCCTATAAAAAGCGTATGTACGGAAAACGCTCGTAATACGCTTTTAAACGAGCTGCTTCATACTAAGATTCGATAAGGTGGCGATGTATTATTCAACTGCAAAGTTTTATTAAGGGGTTAAAGAGGGGTTCTACTCGTAGAAGGGCTGAGCCCTAGCTGTTCCTAATCGGGCTTAGAGCGCTTTACCCTACTATAAAAGGCTTAAACGCCAAGCTTCTAGCTCTAAGCTAGTAGTTGTAAGCCCGTTAAGCCCGAAACGTCTACTAAGCCACCTTACACTATAAGCTTTACAGCTTAATCACACATCGTGTTCTTATTACATTCTAATATGAAGTAGTTCGTTTGAAAGCGCATTACGGGCGCTTTCCGTGCATGCACTTTATATAGGAATCTGACCAGTATTGGTGGCGCTGTGGCTGGGTAAGTAGGTAAAATTTAGCTTGAGTTCTGAAGTCAAAACGAAAAAGTGAAAAAATGAAAAAGTTATGGCAATCTGGCACACCTGGGCGACCATACGCTAGGAAAAGCTCCGACTAAGACAATCTACATCGTAGTTTGCTCCAGGTGAGAGCTCAATATGAATAGATCTGTGCAGTGGTTTCCCTGAGTTGCTCTCCTGGTACGAAAACCATGTGATTGGCGAGTGATATGATTATCCATCGATTTCGACTTCGGACTGCTGGACTGCATTATCCCTTGCGGAGGACTGTACCAAGAGCACAATGGCGGCGTTATTCGACGGTCACACCTCCGCCCCCTTCTCAAACCACGACGACCACATCTTTCCTGGCAGGAATCACGTCTCAGCTCGATCAGAGCGTGCCCAGGATAGACATAAGAGCAGACCAGATAGAGATCTTGGAAGGACCGAAAGAATTCTACGAGACCCTTAAGAAGTTGATCCGGAGTGCGAAGCGAAGAGTATACCTCTCAACATTGTATATCGGAAAAACAGAGCATGAGCTCGTCACCACAATCCACGAGGCGCTCACCAACGAACCAGGGCTCAAGGTCTCCATCCTCACAGATGCCCTGCGAGGCACACGAGAGGACCCAGAGCCTTCGTGTGCCTCGCTTCTCGCCTCCTTACTCGCCGACTTTCCAGACCGAGTAGATATTCGCATGTACCATACCCCTAACTTGACCGGCCTCCGCAAACGATTCATTCCCAAACGTATCAACGAAGGCTGGGGACTACAGCATATCAAACTTTATGGCATTGACGATGCAGTCATCCTTTCTGGCGCGAATCTCTCATCCGACTATTTCACCAATCGGCAAGATCGGTACCACGTCTTCTCTTCGAGGAGAGTAACAGATTACTTCTCTCGCATCCACCACGCTGTCTGCAGCGTCGCCTTCCTCCTCCAAATCGATCAATCGACTCCTTCCCCCTCCCACACGCTTATCTGGCCCCAGTCGAACCCTGCTCCAAGCCCACTTGCCGACCCCCAAGGTTTCATCTCGGCAGCTACATCTCTCCTCCTGCCCCTTTCCACCGCCTCCGCAACCCCGGCCTTCTCATCGACCTTGCCTGTAACCCGCGAAGTAAACCCTCAAGCATCAAAAACAATCCTCTATCCCCTTCTCTCCCAGCCTCCAAAAATCAACACCGAGCTCCCCTGCCTCCAGGCTCTTCTCTCCTCCCCGCACCTAAAATCCTACACCTTCACAGCCGGCTACTTTAACCCCCACCCCCTGATAACCTCCACCCTCCTCTCCATATCCTCCTCCTCCTCCCAACACTCAAGTCCAGCAAAAGGAACCATTCTCACCGCCTCCCCCCACGCAAACGGTTTCTACGGCTCACCCGGCGTCTCCGGCCTGCTGCCAGCCGCTTACACCCACCTGTCCCTCCGTTTCTTACAAGCTGCCCGTCGGAAAGCCGCGGATATAAGATTGCGGGAATGGAAAAGGGGTGTCGTGGGCGAGAAGGAAGGATGGACGTATCATGCCAAGGGAGTTTGGGCTACCTTTCCTCCTGCTGCTGCTTCTTCTTCTTCATCCCCTTCTCCGCCAACCCCATCGAATGATGGTACACAGACGGAGAACAAGGACGAAGTAAAAGCAGCAGCGGGGCCATCGGCCACGATAATCGGAAGCTCGAATTATACAAAGAGGTCTTATGGGCTAGATCTTGAGGTCGGAGCACTGGTTGTGACAGACGATGAGGCATTGATGCGGAAGTGGAAGAGGGAGGAAGAAGGGTTGAGGGCGTGGACGAGGGAAGTCGGGGAGGAGGAGCTGAGGGGAAAGGAGAGGAGAGCGGGATGGAGGGTAAGGGTCGCGATGTGGATTGTCAAGATAGTTGGAGGGGCGTTGTGAGATTATTTTCTGCATTTTGGGGCACGGGTGGTCTCGTGATTTGGTTGCTGTATTTGTGATACCCCTATATCAGTCGAATGTTATTGTGAGCCGGCGTTGTTGTGCATCCAGCAATGGTGTTGGGCACTAGCCAGACAGCAGTCATATCTCAGTATTGAAAATCTTCATCGTTTCGCTACGACCAATCCGGTTACGTATGTAGAGGCATGAAGTATATCAACAGGGAAAGAAAAAAAATGGAAACTATTCCAGATATCACCCATTCTCCCTCCCATTCCCATTCCCACCGGAACGCCTAAAATGCTCATGAACTCCCACGCCAACTCCTCTTCAAGGGCGGTGTCGAGCCACAACTACTGCTCTCCGACCTCGCCTTTGGACTAAGCATCTTGTGTGCATTGCTAGACTCCTTAATCCCATTCACCTCCCGCCCCGGCGACCCACCATCTCCACTCCCCTCGCTCAGGCTCGTCGGCGTAGGCGGCTCATACTCGATGCTCGGGCTCTTCGTCCCATCCCTATCCCCTTCACCTACACCCATGCTCTCCTCACTAGGACTCCTCCGATGCAGCGAACTCGCCGCGCGGCTAAAGAGGCCATATCGTGACGATGGCCTCGTAGACGACGGACTACCCAGCGGAGGAGAGTCAATATTCGATGAATACCTCGAGAGATTCAACGATGATTTATTGACAACATGCTCGAGATAATCCACACCAGCGGCGCCACGAGAGAGTAGCGCAAGGCCGAGACACAAGAGGATAAGTAGAAACTGCAAAATAGCGATACGTTTCTGTAAAAGGACTTCGTCGGCTAGAATGGCGAGTCGGGAACTGAGCGCCGCGATCTCGGCTTGCGATTGCTGGCGCTGAGCAGAAAGTTCTAGGACCGTAGATTGCCAGATCTGATCGTACTGAGCGCGAAACTCGCGGACTTCGTTGAGGACTGTGGAGTTCAGGATATCAAGGAAGTTGTTGGTCTTTGCCAGTTGACGTTTTTCGACCTTGGCAAAGGCGTCGCGGAGAATACGGGATTGCTCTTCGATGTATTGAAGGGAGAGGGTGGAATTGGACTCGAGGAGCTGAAGGCGTTTGTGGACGGTCTTGAAGAATGATTCTTGGGTTGTGGGGTTAGGATGGGAAGGGTGGGTAGGTGTTGCGTGAGACTTCGAAGCTGCATTCGATGATGCGCTGGAAGCCTTGAAGGAGGCACTCGCGTTTTCGTTCACAGTAGACTGTATCGTATCCTGTATTGATGAGGTTGGAGATCCTTCTGCTGGGGCTTGGCTGCTGATGGGAATGGAGTGTGCGGACAAAGAAGTAGTTTGATCTGAGTTTGCTCCAACCACAGAAGCTAAAGGGGTCTCAGGAGTAGTAGTAGTAGATGAAATCGGTCCTGAGGCTGTTGACGTCGACGAGTGCGTTGGTGCTTCGTTGCGGTTGCATATTTGCTCGATATGGCCCATTGATACAAATAGTGTGGCCAATTGTGCAGCTAAGCTGTTGTCCCAGATGGTCGTAGTGCTGGATGATTCGACTGGTATCGAAGTACTGAATCGAAGACTTTTGCTTGACTCATGTTGTTCATTGGTAGGAGATGGCGAGCTATGTGCAGCCAGAGGAGCGGTTGAGACGGGTTGCCCGGCATCGGTCCTGACTTCATTCTTGAGAGCATCAGCTGTAATAACATCTCGTACTGGAGGGATTTCTTCTGGTTGTTCCTCGTCATCTGTTTCATCTGCTTCATCTTCGCCTTTTGAGTTCTTCATCTCATAATTGAATTCTTCCATCATCGTTGTACCGTGCACTCGTAGAAGACTGACGGGACAGTAATACTCATTACCATAATGTGTCAAGAATTCGATCCGGAGATACCGAGCCCATATTTGAGGCTCCTCCACTAAAAAGGCTTGTATTCCTCGATTGTTCTTTGCTTCGAAGGTTCCCAGCTCTCGCCATTTCTCGAGCTTCACAGGATACCTATCTGAGACGCTCACCCGAAAGGTACGGAATATAGAGCTGAAGAATTCAAAATTCGCCAGCACCACCGTGTCCACAAGAATATCATCGCAGAGTTCGACTATGAAGAAGTTGTTGGCAGCTGAGCATTTGTTAAGCATGTAGCTATCTTTGTTCTCCACGAGGACAGAGGTCGCGCTTTTAGATTCTGGATTTGTCTTAAGCACTGTAGCGGCGCAGTCAAATGAAGCGTAGTTGGATCGTTCTTTACACGTGATCCCAGCGTCTTTGCTTCTAGCATGAGCTTTAGATGGCTTTGTACTAGACTCTTTACTATCAAGGTCTGCAGCCGATGTGCTTTTCTCCTCGGTGCTTGGTCGTTGCGTATCTTGAAGTCCCGGTGCTGCCACTTGAGATTTGACGAAGCCACCAAAGTCAATCTCAATCTCGGTATCTTCTCCCAAGGAGTCTAGGGCGTTGTTGATGCTTCCAGGCCTACGTCTGGGCTCAGAGGCTCCTGATTTCCCGGCACTGAGAGTGTCTGCAGATTGCCCGGCTCTAGCGAGATTCTGTTTCTTCCATTCCTCAAAAGACAGGAAATGAGCATTGTCCAACGGCGAGTCGTTTTCCCCTTCCAAATTATCCTCTACAATCGCCTCTTGGCTTGGCCGATTACCGGCATCATTCGTCGGGGAGACTACTGACGTGGTAGACTTGGATGGCAGGTGGTCATCGGCTGTCTGTGGCCTTGACTTCTCTTCCGCTTCTGGCAGGGTAGTTATGCCCACCTGTCCGGCTGATTCTGTAAAGCGAGGCTCGTTTTGTAGCGACTCTGTGCTCTTTCCTACCAGCAGATGCTCTTCGATCCTCCCAGGCCAAGCGATTGCAAGACATTGCTGTGGTAGAGTCTGGACGATGGGATTGACGCTTGCAGCGGGACAAGTTGAAGCTGGCAATGAAGCATTACTGGGAGCTTCTGCTACAGCTTGGGCGCTCAAAGAGATCAACGTTGCTGCAAGCAATAGTAAGACCATTGCTTGCACATTTTCTGGACTATTCTCTGTGAGCTACTACCGGTTCACTCTTTTGTAGCTACAATAGATCAAGCGGCAGCTTCGGCTAGGATATGGGTACGATACGCAGTCGTACATAGGGCATGCAGCTTTAACCGAGCTACCGCTGTCAGTTTCAGCTTTGTTTGGCCGCTAGCGCATCAATCAATTAATGTCACGTGTCACGTCGATCAACGGCTTGTTTGGAAACACAGCACCCGTTTATATCCATTGTTTGTTCGCATTATCTGATGGAGATGCTCTAGTTTCTAGTCTGATGTCTTGAAATGCATTCGTGAGAATATCTATAGCAAAGGATATATATACAAGCGCTAAAGCCGGTGATTATGCCCCCCTTTACCAGAATAACGGAAAAACTATGTACCATACCCAAACACCCAGCTACAATTATACATCTATCAGCTTCTTCTGATTGCCTGCCTTAGTAGCTTCTTCCATTAGTGTGTCCAGATCGCCACTCATCTCACACATGCCTTGGAAGATCCCACCATCTTGTTTGATCAGCTCCCACGGCGCACCGTATTCGACCAGCTTGCCTTTATCAAGCACGAGCACTCTATCGTAATCAATGATGGTTTGTAAACGGTGAGCAATCGTTATGATCGTGCTGTCCTTGACCTCTCTCAGCGTCTCTTGAATCTTTGAATCGGTAGCATAGTCAATCGACGCCGTTGCTTCATCCATTAGCAACACCTTTGGCGCTTTGAGCAAAGCTCGAGCAAGACATAAAAGCTGGCGCTGGCCTTGAGAGAGATTGGAGCCAGATTCTGCGACTGGAGAAGAAAGGGATTTGAAGATGTTTGCGTTCTCTCGCGAATTAGTGAAGCTTTTAGTCAAAGTAAGGTTGCCGGCTGTTCCCTCATCCGGTCTATCGGGTATTTCGGTAATGGTAGAACCTCGACGAGATTCGGCGCCACTACCAATAAGCTGGACTTTGCGGAGAGTACTAAATATCTCCTCATCCGTGAAGAGCCCAAAAGGATCGAGGTTACTTCTGATGGTTCCTGTGAAGAGGGTTGGGTCTTGAGGCACGATGGTGATGGATTCGCGCAAATCCTGCAAGCCGATAAGGCCAATATCTATCCCATCAATGACGATCTGGCCTTCTTCAGCCTCCAGTCCTCGGAAAAGTGCCAAAGCAAGCGAGCTCTTGCCAGCTCCCGTTCGACCAACGATGCCTACGCGTTCGCTAGGCTGAACTTTGAAGGTCAAGTCCTTGAGAACCGGGTCAAGATCTGAGCGATATCTGGTCGAGTAATTGATGAAGTCGATAGCGCCATGACTCGGCCAATTACCCGGTGGTCGAGCGTCTGGCTTGATGGATGCCGCTTCTTGTTCCACATCCATGTACTCTTTGACCCTTTCGACAGAGTTCATATTCTGCTCGTTGACTGAATACAATCTCACGAGCCAGAGTATGTTTTCGCTAAACATGACTGCGTAAGTCATTGACAGCCCGGCAGCGCCAGCATCGATAGTCTTGATGCGGAGGATGATGAACACGCCAGCGAAGAATGACACCAATGCACCCGTGACATCCACTCGGAAAGCAAGCCAGCGATTGGCAGCCCACAGATAGATATATGGCCTGTTGTGTTTGTCAACGCGACTGAGATTATCTCGAATGAACCGTCTTTCGTGGCCATAAGCGCGAATAGTCGTCATGCCACTCAATGTCTCGCCGAATTGCTGATACAGTGGGCTTTTTTGGACGGACTCCAGCCGTTTGAGACCTACTGAAGACTTGATATAGAAGGATCCGATCCCAAAGTAGACAGCTGTAATGAAAAATCCAGCTATCAAAAAAGCTGGGGTGATGACTGAAATGAGTATGATGATCGTGATGACAGAGGTCAAGCAACCAACAACCCCGACAGCGATCGGCGCAACTTCTTGATCGATTGCTTCCACGTCTTTCGAAAATCTGTTCATCATTTGACCAAGTGGCGTGGAGTCAAAGAACTTAAATTTTGCGCGTGTAACAGACTCAAGGAGGCGTTGATGAAGTTTCCAAGATGCCACGAGGGAACCCCAGAAGATGAGCCCCTCTCGGAGCATAGAGATGAGGACAAAAATGAATGCGAGGAGGGCATATATACCGAGATAGTAGGGTACATTGATGTCGTCAACCGGTGTCGACGTGATGTCGATATCCGCTGTCTTCGAACGTAGCGGAAAGTTCCAGGGACAGGTGCCACCCGACAGACAGCTGACAGAGAATGAATGGCCAGCACCCAAGAGATAGTCAGTCTTCGAAGAGGAGCGGGCAGCAGTCATTACCTGCGCATTGCGGACTTGATAAGAATTCGACCATTGCCGTATCCAAATATTGGGGAGCACGGAGCTGAATTGCTGCATGACGAAGATGGAAACGGCAAGAATCCAAAAGTACCAAGGTCCCATCGCTGCAAGGTAAAGCCTTATGACTTCCTTCTTGACCCCACCCACCGCTTTGCTCTCCGTTCGAGCATTAGCGTTTTGCTCCAGCTTGACTGAATCTGCACGGGGCCGGTGAGCAGAACCGTTCATCGCACCATCCGCGTTCTTTGCGTGGCCGTTAGCTGGCTTCATGGTTTGGTTCTCCAGTTTTTCAGCGGATGACACTCTGGATTGCATTCCAGTGCCGCTTTTCGATGAAGGCCTCCAGTTGACTTGATCATCTCCCAAAAGTCCCGTCGCAATAACGTCGTCTGGCGATCCCTGGGCTGCAATCTTGCCGTTCTTCAAATAGACGACATGCGTTGCTGCTGGCAAACAGAGCGCAATGTTGTGTGTGACCAAAATACAGGTCCGATTGACCATCAGAGGCCCACGTATGCATTGTTCGAAAATGTGCTTAGCGGTATGCGAGTCCACCGCACTCAGACAATCATCCAGCAAGATATGTTTTGAGTTGCAGTAAAGCGCTCTGGCTAGGGAGATGCGCTGTTTTTGACCGCCTGAGAGCGTAATTCCCTTTTCGCCGACAAGAGTTTGATCACCAGCATCAAGAATCTTGAGATCTCTTTCCAGGGCGCAAGCTACTATTACGGCCTTGTAACGTGATTCGTCCAAAGGACTGGCGAAAAGTATATTTTGCTTAATTGTGTCATTAACGAGCCAGGCTTGCTGAGCGCAGTAGGCGACGCTGTCCGTAAGTCCAGTCTGTGTATCCTCCACAAGATCTTCTCTGGATGAGCCGCCTGGAAGGAATACCGATCCTTGAAGTTTCGTCATCTCGCCCAAAAGAGCCATCAAGAGAGACGTCTTGCCCGAGCCTGTAGGTCCAACAACCAAGTTCAAATCGCCTATCGAGAACTTGACGTTGAGATCAATCATCCTGAAAGCCTTTGATTCACTGGAATCCGAGGTGTCTTTGCTGCCCCAGGTGAGCGTTGCGTGTTTGAAGCCGATCAAGGTGTCACCATTTTGGTCCTTGCCGTTCTTGGAGAGCTGAAGATACTTTTCAGTCTCTTCCTCGTTCAAAAACTCTTCGACACGGTCGACGGAAACTTTGCATTCCTGGACATGAGCAACCATATCTGCTAGTTGATCTAGAGGAATTCGAAGTATACTGAAAAGGGACAAGGCGGTAAAGGCCACGGACGGAATCAAAGGCTTTTTCTCCACTAGAGTATAGATCATGAAAGAAAAGAAAGTAATTAGTAGTGGAACTCCAAACCAAATTGTAGCGGCAGCAGTCCACAAGATATATCGTCTGCGAAGTGCCTTCAGTTCAGCCCGCCTTTTCTCATTTACAATATGGCCGAATCGTATCTCCCAAGCGAAGTATTTGATGATGCGGATATTCTGTAGAACTTCATTGGTAGTGTGTATCCGCGCATCCGTCGCAGCCATGATCTTTTTCTGGGTCTTGCTGAATTGTTTGGCAATGAATAGATTCAACGGCATGACACCAAGCATAAGTAAGATGCTTACAAAAGAACTGTAGCCCAGGACGCGATAAAGCAGGAGGATACACATTATAAGCTGTACCGGTGCGGAAGCCCACAGGAAGTGCAAATAGGCACAGACTTCACCAACTTTGAAAGAATCGACAGCCATAAGATTGATGATAGTACCTACGTTGACCTGCGAACTAGAATCGTCTTTAGCGAGTGTCGATGCTTTTGGTGCCTGTATCTTTGGCTTTTTATTCTTTGATCGTCCGAGATTCTTCAACCAACCAATGATACCTTTGTTTGGGATTGTCTTACCACCAGCAGATTTTTCCTTCTCGCCGAGTATTGTATCCGACCCAGCAGCTGCTTTGCGCCGCAGTGACTTGGCATAGATTTCACCAATGATAACTGCTCGGAGCTGAATTGAAATTTTCCGGCCCACCCATAGGGCTTGTCCGTTAGTCACTGCCTCGAAGCAGGCCGAGAGCGCCAGCAGGATAATGTAGAACCAGGCGGCATTGACAGGTGTACTTTCAGGATCTTCGACAAATTCGAGGAACAGCTTCAAAATGATTGTCGGGACAAAGGTAAATAGACCAGATATGACCGCCCATAGACCCTGAAGCAGGAGAGGACGCTTGAAGTATTTCAGGAGATGCCATGCCAGCCTCGATGTTTTATTCAGCTGTCTGAAATCTGCGACTATCGCTGCCGCTTTATCCCTTGCCATCAGGTTCCAGACCGCGTTGATCTCATAGGTATTCCGGAACCCGTGCCAGACGATAGAATCAACCCAGCTGAAGGTTGCTAGCGAAAGTATACTTGCTAGCGGTTCCCTCGATGGTTCCATGCCATCCTCGTAATCAAGAATAACGGCTTTATTCCCTTTCCTTGACGTAAGTGCAATGAATGCAAGAGTAGATACCAGGACAAAATTCACAATCATAAGGGCTTGCGCGTGAGTCGATCGGGGGTGCACCAGTGCTGATCGGAACAGCAAGAAGGTCATAAGCCAGTTAAGACAGTACAGAGTAGCGGTATGATTCCAGATCTTCGGAATGTGCCTCCACCTAGTATTGATTCTGAACAATCGTAAAAGAGCAAGAGTGAAAATATAGCACCAACTGATCAGACCAGCAAAACCAGAGACAGTGCTGTGAGAACCCCACGACTGGAACGCAATGACAGCGAGGTTGATTCCGATTTCACCAACGACAGCCAGAAGCTCTATTGTCACCAAGGCTGTCTCTCCCCGTGGTCGATCGACTTCGACGACAGAATCATTGCCTCGGCTTATTGTCTGGTGCAGAGTCAAAAGATGATCAGCTTCCTCGTCGGTGTCTGCTGCTCCTCCATTTTGCACAGGATATTCATTGACGGGGAGCTTCAGCGATTGGTATCCGTTTTTTCTTTTTATCTTGACGGTTCTTCGAATGGATTCTATTGCGAGGTATCCGAATGATAAACCAGACAGGAGCAGTGGTAGGAGGGTTTGAAGATAACTGCGGGTAGGATAAGTTAGCGAAGACATCAGCTAGGATATGAGAGACGCTGACTCTCTCTGGAAACAAGCTGTGAAATCGTCTCTTCTCCAAACCGGTCCATTACAATCTCCAAACATTGTGCGATAACAATCAACCTGCAGTGCTCGACTGCTATGGAATGTCCATGGCAGGAGAATCTAAGCAAAAAATGCCCGAGATAAGTATTTCTGATCGACAGACGTCTCACGATATCGGATGTGACTCAAAATACTGATATGCAGGGCGTCGCATTTTGCTCTTCAACGCACTATCGCCATGAGAGAGTCATTACATCAAAAGAGTTTAGCCGGGCCTGCACTAGACTCATTGCAGAAATGACGATAGATCGACTTCGGTTGATAAACCGTCACGCTTAATCATTCCCTGCCTTTATGTCAACCTCTATTGCATTTCCTAAAAGTACTCTATTTGCTTCACCGATTGCTGCAACGCACGGACTATTAGTTGCGGGAAGTCCTTGTCGGACGTTTGACGTGCATGAATTCATCGGCAATGCATGGTGGGGTAAAATGTATTCTTTGCCTTCGAAAGGAAAAGATGAGATATATAAACTTTCTTTTTGATCTTTGGTGGCATCCAATCTCAAATTGGGCTGTCCGTGAACTTTATTCTGTTATCGATAGGAGGAATCTCTACTGTTTTGTTAATTGCTCCATCCTTATGTTCTCTTCCAAAGTGTTGACATCAAATTCCACGATCGTCAACGATCGTCCACAGTCATCCATTCTTGGGCGAGGTTCTTCATTTCGTCTTTCTTATGACAAGGTAATTTTGACCATCTTGAACTTTGTTCTACTGATTTGCATGCAAAATCCGGTTGATGATCGAAATATCATTGAGCTGCGTAGGATGGATAGGCGGCAACTCCAACAGCATTGAAGTGCTTATCTAATCGATATTCCATATCTTTCCAGAAGTTTTAGTATACGATTATGCCAGACTTTACCTGGGCATAATTGTAATACTCGATGAAGATCATGGTAAGTAGAAAGGGATTTCCTACCCCGGTGAGCTATGGATTTAGCTTCGAAGAACAAGCGTTGGCGATTCCGGCGCCTCGGCAACAGTTCATAGGGCTAGGTGATTGGCCGATGGAATTGCGAAATCGGACGGCCCGAAACGATGAGTGATCCGTGGAAAAAAGTGGCATGGGGGCGGGGTTAATTTGGTTTGGGAAATCCTCCGTTCTCAGCCATCACGGCCTACCCCATCCAGAAGGAAGAGGTTGCATCGAGGGCGTCAAACTACCCTAGTAGCCCTGGTGTCTTACAGACGCTGTAACCAATTGTCAGCTAGATGTAAGCTCGGAACCTCTCAGAGGCACAAGCTGCCGACGCTTGGGGAATCACAATTAGATTCCGAGCTGCATGAGCTTCATACTGACCCACGCGCCTTCTAATTCTCTCATCCAATGGCTGAAATGAACATGGCTTGATCGCACCGATCTTTGAGACCATATCCCGCTTGGTCAGCTATATTATGTACCTGGACTTTCATTGTCTGTTGCACTTTGTGGCATTGTCCCCTATTGGCGTATCCTCCTTTCTTTGGAAGTCCTGAACATGGCTGCCCCGGCACCGAACGTTGAGGTCGAGCCTGAGGTTGAAGCAAGCAATGTCCGTTAAATTCGAAGCTTGCTATACATGTTGTTTGGGACTTATGACTTGAGCAGTATGGCGAGGACCCAGATTCTGCTTACGACTCGGAAGTGTACATTTGAGAAATTCCTCTTATGAGCCTTCAGATTCTGACATATTCGCCTCAGGGCAAGCTACACAACTTCGATAACCTCTTCAATTACTGCATACAAGGAAGAAAATGGTCGAACGTACCATGCATACAAAGAAGGAAGTACGTACTATCGATGAGCGAAAGGGCTTCTTTTGACGTCTATACTTTCTGCAGAATATATTTATCCAAACGATGAGGTGACAATAACCGTGTTTTCCTACCCCAGAAAACATCTAACAACCTTACAGCAAGAAACCGAGCGCCTGGACATCATGCATAAGATGGTCGAAGTCAGCCTTGGAGGAAAGCTCAACCTCGCGCCCATTCCCAAGAACGCAAAGCGTATCTTGGATGTTGGGACGGGAACAGGAATCTGGGCTATAGAAACTGGTATATTCGAGCCCTGAAGCAAGATTCGCCTTCTCTAGCTAACGGCGGTGTTGTAGGCGACAAGTACCCTGATGCTGAGGTAAGTCCATCCACGCAGCTGACCAGCCATTGTGTGCGTTATTAAACGACGAACACAGATCCTTGGGAACGACCTGAGCCCAATACAACCCCATTGGTAAATCGTCGAAGCCGTGGTGCGGTCTTGAAGTCCCAGCTAATCACTGATTCAGGGTACCTCCGAATGTTCGCTTCGAAGTCGACGATGTCGAGGACGACTGGACGTACCATCAACCATTCGACTACATCCATTGTCGGATGATGGGCAACGCCATTAAGGACTGGCCAAAACTGCATCGTCAATGCTACGAGTAAGTGCGACTCTGGGTATCGGAACCTGTGTCTCTAAGGAAGCTAGCAATATTAAACCTGGGGGTTGGGCCGAGTTCATCGACCTGGATCTTACTTGGACATCGCCCGACGGCTCTTTACGTGCGGAGCATGCCGGCAAGAAATTTAATAACGTTTTCATCAAGACATGCCAGGACACCGGCATCGAGGCTTGTCCGGGCCTTTATCTTGAAGGGTGGATGAAAGATGCCGGTTTCCAAAACATACATACTGAAAGATTCGTCTTGCCTGTTGGGACTTGGCCGAAAGATAAGACTCTGGTAAGTTGCTACTTCTTCTCTCCTCGTCGAAATCACGGATGCATGAGCCCAAGCAGCACCGCATGAGCCGTCCGATGAGGGACTGACGATCAACGCAGAAAGAGGTCGGTGCTTGGAATTTCCTACAGATCAACGAAGGTCTCGAAGCCTTCACGCTGGCTCTCTTCACTCGTGAAGCCGGATATTCCGTGGACGAAGTCAAGGTGATCTGCGCGAATATCAGGAAAGAGATCAAGGACCCGAAAATGCATGTTATGTTCTATCTACACGTCGCTTACGGTCAGAAGCCGGAATCACCAACTGCTTCGTAGAGCGAAGAATAGCGGGTTTCGGCATTACATAATGGAGAAGATCCATCTGCATACTTAACGTTTAGCTTGTTTATTCTCTCTTCGATAGATAGCATGAAGCACCCTTTGCCTGGGCAAGGGCTTCTGAATGACAGTCTAAATACTTATCTTATGTATCCTGGCTGTGGAGCTGTAATATCTTGCGCATGATACGACCACGAGTAGTGCAAGATATGGTTAAAAGTTATGAATCGAAGGAAATGTCATCTGCAGAAGTTAGGGGCTATTTAGCTTTCACATTCTCTGACTTACTATTCACCAAATTCCTGACTTTGCTATTCGGGATTGATATATTACTTGTACGGCGTCTAGACAAGACTCGAAATATTCTACTTTTTCTGCATTCTTCCGTGCATGACTCATGATCGACGGACATCACTCGATCCGGCTCCGGCATTCTTTCAAAGGTTTGATTGCGCATCAAAATCTAGTATTGCATGACACTGACCCAGACGCCATCCCCAAGCATCCTAAAACAGCACCTCCTGACCCCAATGCCGTCTTATGCAATAAGAAAGAAAACATCATGAATCATAACCCTCCCTTCTCCCCCTCCCTTATCCTCTCCGCTACAGCAATACAACATCTACGCTCCTCACCCCCAAACAAACCTCATTGTTTCTCTTCCCCCTTCTTCATCACCTCTCCTACTTCCTTCTCCCCCGCTTTCTCCTCCCTCTTCCCCACGTTCTTCCCAATCGTATTCGCGAACAAACTCTGTCCCTTCGCCTTGCCGAATCTCTTCCCCTTCAACGCTTCCAGTTTCTTGGTGGCGGGGCTGAGGATCATATCTGAAGGGGAGACGTAGGTGTGTTTGCCCCTGGGAATTTGTTAGTTGAATTCCTTCCTTCACAGGTGGAAATGGTCTCGGAAAGGACCCAGTCGATCAGCCATGTTGGTGCGAGTGGAGGAAGGAAGAGAGCGTAAGTAGTCAGGGACTAGGATCTTGGGTTGGGAAAAGGGATGACAAAAGGGGGAAAACGCACTTATCCTCGTCAAGTCTCGACTGTAGGATCTGGCGGTGATATTCCATAGACTTTGGCTTTTCATCATCGACAAGGGAAGAATTCGCTTTCGAAGTCTTGGTGGGTGAGGAGAGTGAGGCGTTGACGTCGCGGGATTTGAGGGGGGATGTTGGTGGGGACATTTCTTCTGAAAAGGATTGAAAGTGAGGAGTTTGCTGGGTTTGTTCGGAGGATATGATCAATGCTGGTAGATGTTGTTGGAACTACTTTCGAATATGGGGTTTGTGAAATGCGGCAAAGGTATGTATGTATGCTGTGGATTGCAATACTTTGTATGAGGGAGTGGAGAGAGCTCCAAGAAAGGTCAAAGCCAAACGGGATATTGACGGTTCGCGGTTGGGAGGGCAACGGAGAAATGCACGGACCAACTACGTAAATCCCCTAAGTCGAGACACCCTCCGACATATCGAAAGGAAAAAAGTCGAAAAAGATAACATCATGATCAATACTTGAAAAGACCAATCTCGTTATTCGTACCTACAGCTTCGCTTTCAGATCCACCCCATAATCCTTCATTAATTGATCCGCCCTCTCCCTTTGCAGCTTTAACTTCTCCACAACATCCCGATGCCTCTTGTTCTCGTTCTTTCCCATCTGCTGTAAATGAACCTCATCCGGCCCGTCCGCTATCCTCAAAGTCCTGATCTGCGCCCACATGTTCGCTAACGGCGTATCCTGACACACGCCCGCCCCGCCAAAACTCTGCACCGCACGATCAATGACTGTCAACGCCATCTGTGGTACCATGACTTTTGCTTCTGCAATTTCCTTCAATGCTCCCTTGGCATTGGACTCGTCGATCTTGATGGCAGCGTTGAGTACGATGAGACGTGCGGCGTCGATCTCAAGACGAGATTTCGCGATCCATTCTAGAAGGACACCATGTTCGCTGAGGGCCTTACCGAACGTCTTTTTCCTTGTATCGTTGACCCGTGCGATCATCCATTCCAGAGCTCGTTCAGCAGCGCCTATGGATCGCATGGCATGATGTATCCTTCCAGGGCCAAGTCGTCCCTGGATGATTTCGAAGCCGCGGCCTTCGCCGAGGACCATGTTTGCGGTTGGCACACGGACATTTTCGAATTTGATCTGTGCATGGCCGTGAGGAGCATCATCGTAGCCGTAGACAGAGAGGACGCGCTGTACTGTGACACCTGGTGTACCTGCGGGGACAAGAATGACGGATTGTTGTTTATAGGTGTCTTTGTTTGAAGGGTCGCTTTTGCCCATGACAATGTAAACCTTACATCTGGGGTCGCCGGCGCCGCTACTCCACCATTTCTAATCATCCAATTAGTCGTGCGTCATGCAGAGTATCCGGCTTCAGAAAACGTACTGTGCCGTTTAGAACATATTCGTTCCCCTGCCGCTTCATTGTCAACGTAATATTGGTCGCATCGCTCGAGGCGACGTCTGGTTCCGTCATCAGAAACGCAGACCTGATCTTGCCGTCCAGCAGAGGAACGAGCCATTCTTTCTTCTGAGCATCGTTGCCGTACTTCGCCAGTACCTCCATGTTACCGGTGTCCGGAGCAGCGCAATTTGTAGCCTATGTATCGATCCTTAGTATACTGATATGCCATGTATTTAAGTCGATTTCTCCGTACCTCAGAAGCGGTTCTTGACTTCCCCAGATATTCTGCCATTAGACCATATTCTAAGTTTGAGAAGCCCGCGCCCTCCTTGAAATGGTTTTTTGGCAGGAAGAGGTTCCATAGTCCCAGTTTCTGTGCTTTCGTCTTGAGGTCATCGATGATGGGAGGGTACGTGGTCCATCTTTTTGGACCCTCGCCGAGTTGAGAGTGGAATACGGTGTCTGAAGGTATACATTCTTCTTCGACAAATTTCTCAACCTACAGGTAATGTTAGCAGCTACTTAATGCTTCCAAACTGTGAATCTGTGCCTACAAGATTCAAGGTTTCCCTCGCGCGTTCACTGACCGCAAAGCGGGCAATGACGGGGATCTTGTCAGCCGCGGTCTGTGGTTTGCCACTGCTGGCAAGTAGACTTTGACTGAAATCGGATTTCGACATGATAGCGGATTAAGAGGTAATGGAGGATGGAATGCAGTCCGTAAAGGAGAAAAACTTGAGCAGTTCGCCATGATGAGATATCATGCATCTTGACGGAGCTTCGACTACCCCACAATTTGACGGGTAGAAGGCCGAATCCAGAGATGCCTCGGTATTCGATACATAACCCCTGGATTGGGAATGGATGGAGAACAACACATTCGTAGAATAATATGCTGCTTTTTAAGCGGCTTGCTATGCATCATAATACCCTCGCTATGCTACTATACAGCTCTTGCTCATTACTCAACCACTTGCCGGCCTCAAAAATCTTCCTGAGCAGCTTTGGGTTTCCCACGTCGGCCTTTGAAATGCTTCTTCCCATTCGTCAACCTTACATCGGAAGGATCTATATTCTTCTCAAGTGCGACCATCGTTCGCTGCTTTCTTCCCGATAACTGCTTGCGCGCTGCCATTCCTTGCTCGCTATACTGATGGTTGAATGGCATAGTCAAGTGGCCCGCAGTACCTTGTCCAGGACCGAAGAACTTCCGGTCAAGTTTGGCTGATTTCTCACCTTGGACGGGTGGCGCAGGGATGGACTCCAAGTCATCCATCAGAGATAGGTCTTCTGTGTCATTGATGAACGCTTCTGCTTGTGCTGCGAGAGCTGCTTGACGTTTTTGGGGTAAGTGATCTAGATCGTAGAGTTCTCGGTTAAACTCCCTCGCGTCGATCGGTGGATCGCTTGGTGGTGGGTGGCAGAAGAGAAGCTTTCCATTGACATAGTCTTTCAAGATGTAGCGTGCTGCTCTTGACTCGTCCGGTTGTCCTTGGCCAGTTTTTGCAAAGCCGCGTGCGATCGCGTAAGCGATCAAAATCTCTTCGGCTGTAGGTATACCAGTACCACCCTCTTCCAGTGGTCTTATGTGTACCTTGATACCGTACACAGCTTCAAAGAAGGATTGCGGTATCCTACGCGCGACAAGGCCTGCTGGTCCGGTAAATTCCCGAAGCTGGTCGATTGGAAGTATGCCATTGCAAACCAGTTCAGCCTTTGTGGTAGCGAAGTTTGGGAAGACAAGTCCTGGGCAGTCACATAGGATAACATCCGGGCTAAGGTGGATTGTTTGGAAATGCTTGGTTTTACCTGGTGTCGACGAAACTGACACCTTCTTAGCACCAATCAAAGCGTTGATAGTGGACGATTTTCCGACATTAGGGTACCCGACTAAGCCGATCTGCGTTTTGCGTGGGTTTTCTGGGTCTGGATTATCAATCTGAGGTGCGTTCTCAAGAAATAGCGCCTCGAGCTCGTCAACTGTTAAGATTCTAGTTCGCGGATCAATTTCCTGATCAAGGTCCTCTTCGTCTGCCCACTGTTCCTCTTCATCCAGTACATCCTGCACCTCCAGCTTCTCTGCTTCTTTAGCGAGCTCATCATTTTCAGGCCTCGAGGATTCGGACAATTCATCGGATGATTCAGAGGCATCGTCCTTGAGCTCAGAATCCCCGTCTTCCATCGCTTCGTTCCTGGCCTTAGCAAGAGAAGCCGAAAAGAACTTGTAATTGATCCCAGCATCATCGAAATATATAGCCCAGGCCTCTCGTTGCTTCTGAGTCATCATATCGGCTTTGTTAACAAGCAATAGGTTTTTCTTCTTGGAGTCCACCTCCTTGACGTAGTGCTCCAGATCTTCCGAACGAAAGAGTAGTGGATTCCTTGCGTCAACAATTTGGACGACCAGGTCTGACCGCTCAATCACTCGCCAGAGTTGCCGCCATACTTCCAGATTCCTTTCGAAAGGCGTCATAAGCAGATCTTCATTGTCTTGGAGCTCAGCCAAGCCTCGTCTCCATTCCAGCAGACTTGCTCTCTCTTTTTGGTCCAACTCCTGAGCAGTCGTCCTCTCATCCCATGGCGGTCGTCTTGGAACAGTCAGCCGGCTCCTCTTTGCCATCTGCTTCCTCAAAGCTGCCCTTTCCTCTGCAGCAGTAAGGAGATAGGGGTTCTTCTGATCCGTGTGAATGATCTTGACATTGTTCATTTTCTCTGCTGTGAAGTCTGTTCCTGCCAACTCTGCCGTGCTAAGGAACTCATTAAGAGCACCTTGCTCGGTAACACTGCGCATCTTGACCCAATCCGCTTGTTTGGGCGCATTCGTGACATACTGAGAGAATCATTGATATTAAATGACCGAACTAGACCATGAAACTTACTGTTTCTCCATTTTGATCAGTCCTACGGATTCCAGCCGAGACTTTTTTTCGATCTGCTCCTTTGCCCTTGCCAAAGCGATCGTTCATCAGACTGTTTCCCAGTCCGACCGTTTTCTTTGACTTAGCCAGCACCATGTTCGAGAGGTCTTCTTACTTGGAAACCTAGTATAGAAAATAGAATGGCGAATATGAATTTGTGTTCTCATTGACGTCCTCGATGTCTTACCAATCGACTGCATGGTCGGCGAAAGGCCATGTTTCGGTCCGATGCCACCGACGCTACGTCATCGAGCCCACATACGCAAAATATCTTAATTTCTACGTAGACTGCAAATTGACCGTCAAGTTTATTCAATACGTAAGGATGCCTCGCAAAGGCTGGATGTAAGTGACAATCGTATTCGCACACCCCTACACAATACTGAGAGCCTTGCAGAGACAAGAGTAGCGCAACTACATTTGCACTGGTCCATCGACCTCAAAATGATCCGAAAATCCACGATGTCTCCAGCAGCTCCATGGTTTTCCAGGAGCTCGCTCCCTCTCAAAGTAAGAAGATCAAAAGCCGCACGGAACTCGAAGCGGAGCTTTTCAAAGACTCAGCAAGCGCCACCAGTCAACCAAAGATACGAGAGAATGAAGGCGAGGCGGCGGAGTATGGCGTCTATTACGATGATACCGAGTATGATTACATGCAACACTTGCGAAATTTGAACGATCAAGATTCGAGAGCCGAAAGCTATTTCGTAGAAGCAGCCACTAGTAGGAAGGATGGAAAGGGGAAACAGAAGATGAGTCTAGAGGATGCGCTAAGAGAGGCTTCAATSAGCGAGGATGCTTCCAAGAGGCAACTTCTGGAGGCGGATATCTTGCCGTCAAAAACCCTCAGCGAAATCACCTATCAGAATCAACAAGACGTACCCGATGCCTTGGCAGGCTTTCAACCTGATATGGACCCCAGACTGCGTGAAGTTCTGGAGGCGTTAGATGATGAAGCATACGTCGATGACGAAGAAGATCTCTTTGGTGAATTGGCGAAAGAGGGTGAAGTTAGTCGAGAAGTGTTTGAGGAATTGGACTTTCTGGGTGACAAGGGGGAGACAATGGACGACGAAGGGTGGGAAACGGACGATACAGCCAAGCCTGCCAAAGAATACAACGACTCAACTGTTCCTCCTGCACCTACTACAAGGGAAGATGTAGCAATGGCAGATGGAGCAGATCACGGGGATGGCGACTGGATGAAAGAGTTCAGCAAATTCAAAAAGGCGGAGAAAGCTATGCCTGCAGCCACTAAACCCAGGAATCTCGACCTCCAATCATCAATCATGACCGGCACTTCAATGACCAGCAACCGCAGGAAGAAGAGAAAAGGTGCTATGACCTCCAGTACCGGCTACTCAATGACGAGCTCTTCACTCTTCCGTACAGAGGGTTTGACTTTGTTGGATGCACGCTTTGACAAGATCGAAGAGGATTATGCTGAGGATGGTATGGATGAGGCGGACGAAGGTGCTTCAATCGTGACGGGAAGTTCGATGCTCTCCAAACCTAGCTCAATTGCCTCAAGCCAAGCGCCCTCCCTGAGATCAGACTTCGATGGTATCATGGATGAATTTTTAGGAGGATACTCGATGAGCGGAAAGAAGCGGGTGAAGAAAGGAGGATATCAGAGCGGTATTGAGCAGCTCGATGAGGTGCGAAGGGAATTGGGTCCCGCACGTTTTGCTCGACAAAAGGCATGAGAATGCATGTCAAAGGCTCTTGATTTTCCTGAGGCGAGGCGTTTGATCTGGTAAGGTCGTTGAAGATACCCAGTGTGCACGATTTGCAAATCTTGAGGAGTGATCTTATTAAAACTGCTTTGCTGGCGCGAGAAACAGATTGGTCGGCGTTTAGCATAACAACGATGCTCATACCACAACATTTTGCAGAAATTCAACTTCGTCTTGAGGCGCAGATCTTTGCAGGTCGACTATTGCTCTGAACAGTGTTGTTGTTGCAAGTCATAAATGGGTGACAGCAAAACAAGCACGGCGAAATGGGAGGCTCATTCTCGTTGACAGTCGACAATCTAATACTGAATCATCGATTCTGTAAGTGCAGATCTACGCAAATCCAACATCGAGAATGATTGCTACCGAACACCCTCAGTGAGCATAAGGTCCCCCCGGTACTGATCAGAAACCAGTGAATATCATGTTGCTGTTTGATCTTGCTGAGGTCGTTGCTCAAGGGCAGGATCTAGAGCTTCATCAAAACCGCTTCTTGTATGTTCAGAAAGCCTTGGGACAGCATCAAGCGGGCGATTCTCTGGGCCAGCAAGCAATGAAGGCTGAGTTGATATATGTTGGAGTGGTGGGTGCTGAGAGTGTGCAGGGTTATTTGCTGAGGTCGGACTCAACGGATATTGGCCTGGTAAGTGACCAACAGGAGGAAGCTGGTTGGATGGACGCTGTCCAGGGGTTTGCGGTCCAAGGGGCTGCTGATGAACGGATTGTCCTAACGAATATTCTCCAGACGATGGCGGTTCCGATGTTTGTTCACATAGCTGCTGACTGGACGAAGGTTGGACGGGTGAAGGATGATACTGAGTGCAGTCAGGTCGGCCGCACAAAGGTCTTCCGGGTGAAATCTGATTTGTTGAGCTTTTGTTCGTTCGCGGCGATTCGAGTATTCCCTTCTTGCCGTTCTGGCAATCGCCCTTGAGCAGCCTCGATACTGATGATTGATGAACCTCAATGCCGCATTCTCTGAAGAGAAATATTCGTACATCTTTCTGGTGTGCTTCGGGGTGTTCTTTGAGGAATGCTTCGACAGCGTCTATGGCCGAGTCGGGGATCTTGGTAGGACGACCTTTCGGTTTGAGCTGAGGCTTGTACGTCGAACCATACTTAAGGAGATTATCTTTGATATGGTATATGGTGGTAGTGTTACAGCCAACTTCTCGACTGATGTCTTTGGCCGGCCATTTGTTGAGGAGGAGCCTCACGACTCGTAGTCGATTCTCGTGGGAAAGTTGTTGTGGCATTGCTGCATCCTAAGATTAGCATCGTCATGTTGTCAATGTTGTACTCCCTTACAATTGATAGATCAAGGATGGCCCAAGCAAGCTATTGGTGGTCCGCACACCGATGTGCAAAAGGCCTGCGACAGGCTCTGGTCCAAATTGGTCACGAAGTTTAACCGCTTTTGCATAGAAACCTCTGCGGCCCCGACCAGCTCCGATGATGTCCGATAAATTCATCCCACCTCATTTTCTTCTTTTTTCTCAAACCTCTTCAACCCCCTTCATTAGGTCATCCCAGCACTCAATTCTACCCGGAACAAAAATGGCTTCTACTGGCGACTATCAATTGCTCTGCCTTGAGAATCCTTTGCTGGGTATGTTTGCAGATCACTTCAAAGATGTTTGGACCACCATTGGCTAATATCAGCCCACAGATATCCAAGCAGAAGGGTAAAAGCTCCCTGCCCTGATACTCTTCGGACTGTGCAAATAAATGTCATAATAACCAATCCATAGTGATGAATCAATGCTGAACAAATACTCCCTTAAATCCAACGATGCTATCCTTGCCGAAGAAAAACACATGCCCCTCTACGCCGACCTCCTCTCCCGCAAGCATGCCCTCATAGCCGGCGGTGCAGCTCAAAATACCGCTCGCGGCGCTCAGTACATACTCCCAGAAAAGTCCGTCCTCTACATCGGCTGCGTCGGCCAGGACGAATACGCGGACAAACTCCGCTCCGCATGCGATGCCGCCGGTCTCCGAGTCGAATACCGAGTCGACGAAAGCCAGCCTACCGGCCGATGCGGTGTCATCATCAACGGTAGCAACCGTAGTCTATGCACACATCTGGCAGCGGCGAATGAGTACAAGCTGGACCATCTGCAATCGCCCAAGATATGGGAACTGGTGAAAAAAGCCAAGTTTTACTACGTTGGAGGGTATCATCTTACGGTGTGCGTGCCTGCTGCAATGGCGCTGGCGAAGGAAGCGGCGGAGAATTCGGATAAGATCTTCATGATGAACCTTAGTGCACCGTTCATACCTTCGTTCTTCAAACAACAGTTGGATGAGACAAGTCCATATTGGGATTATGTAATTGGAAACGAGACTGAGGCAGCGGCATGGGCGGAAGCCGAAGGAGGTGAAATCAAAGGCAAGGGGACCGCAGAGATCGCCGTATACATTGCCAGCTTGAAGAAAGCCAATGAAGGGAGGAAGCGGACTGTTGTGATCACACAAGGAACGGATCCGACGGTAGTGGCAGTGCAGGGCGAGGGAAAGACGAGGGAGTATCCGGTCCGGACGATTGATGCCAAGCAAATCTATGATACCAACGGTGCTGGGTAAGTTTGCTGAGCTTCTTATCTCAGAAGGATCGATCCAGACCAGGTTACTGACCCTAATGCAGTGATGCCTTTGCCGGTGGATTTGTCGCTGGTATCGTGGAGGGCAAATCGCTCGAAGAATCAGTTGACATGGGACAATGGCTCGCGAAACTCAGCATTCAGGAATTAGGGCCACAGTCAGTCTTCCCTCGCCCAAGCCTTAACGTACATCTGGAGTCTTCCGAAGCACCTTCCTCTCTTGCAATTAGTTGTGAACCCTTTGCTAATCTCTTCTCCTCTTAGGTATCCCTTTCCTAAACAGACTTTCTCCAAGGCATAATCTTTTCCAGCATAGCGTCCGGCGTTTTCAGTGTTTCAACAACTAAAAGCGCTTCGGACTCCTGCATCTGTGTATGATGCAGAGTGTACGTCTGGCATGACGGCATGATTGATGTTCATGTCGCAATCCTCCACGATTGATACCCAAGCAATGATTTTAGATGTAGATCTAGAGAAGCAATAGAACCAGCGACTCTGTCTTGCTTAATGTGCCTCTTCATCTGTCGATTCAGTAGCTGCTGCTCTAATCGGTCCGGAAAAAGCAATAAGTTGGTCACAAGCATTCGTTCCATAGGTTGGGTAAATGTTCAGCCCTGCCCGTTTGGTGGTGTTGACTGTGTCACACGATTTTGAGCAGTGTAAGGGAAGCTACTCCCCACCAGAACATTGGAACTATCAAAGTCGAAATTGTCGGTGACTGCGCCATATTGCTGAAGCTGGCCAAAGATCTTATTCTTTGCTAGAGGATGTGAACGATCTCGTTCAGGCATAGAAGACGGTTGTGTTGGATCTGGCATGCTGCTAATCACTGATTCTAAGCTATGCTTCGGACTGTACTGTTGGGACAGCTGCGGTGAATGCGTTGGCGTTCTACGTTTGCTCGCAGGCGACCTGGTCAAAATAGGCTCTTCTTCTGGTCGAGGTGCGAAGGGCGAATTCATAATGCTAGGAAGGGTCGGGTTGGGGGCTTCTAGGGGCGGAGATTTCGGCGACCAGGATCGAACCCGGTTCACAAAATCTAAAGCTGTCAATGTACTGTGACCAATGCCGTAGCTGGTTTCATTGGCAAGATGTCCTGGGACTGAAGCCAGAGTCGATGCTAGAGGTCGACCAGACGGAGAAGAGGCATCATTGTCGTCGCGCTCTGGACCAACCAAATCGTCTACCATTTGATTCATGGTAGTGCTATGCGAAAGTGGCACTGAGGCTTCCAGGGAGACTGCATCATCGGTTGTGGATTCGGCGTCGGGAAGATAGGCTTCTTCTGGCTGCAAAATCATCGCCTCCTGAGCTGGGGTTGATATGGGCCGATCGCCTCCATCAAACGGTGCTTTGAAAGAGAAAGAACTTTTGTCTTGAGCGAATTCGATAGGTACATACTAGAGACAGCGTTAGATTCTCAAATTTATTATCAAAGAAAGTAACTTACCTCGCTTTTAGCGAGTTCAATGGCATCCTGCACAAAGTCACTGATGCGGCAAAGCGACTCAGTATTGGGGTGATATCGCTTGACGCCTTGCTCGTGACACTTTGGTTTTCTCGTTGTCGACTTTGGGAAGAAGTATTTTTGTTGCAGTTCCCCTTCCTGCAGAGGTCTGAAACCAATAATTTCTTCATCTTCTTCGAGGAGATACTCAAGCTGTGGTAGGTTCTCTAGTCGGGTACTCAACGCCATGAGCGAAATTACCTCAACATACGTCGCCCAAAAGCTTAAAATCAGAGACTGCATAGTTGGATCCCCCAGATGAGCTGAAAGGAGGGCGGCTCTTGACAATAGCCAGGATTGATAGTAGCGTAGACTGGGAAGTAACCTTCGCATAAGAAGGCCAATAGTTTCACCATTGTTTGTGCTATATCCAACGGATCGGTGCTCACACTCAGTGTGAAGCAGCTTGAGTAGAGTCGTGAAAGTGCGGAGGTTCAATCGCTGAAACAGCTTGAAGGCAAGCTCATTTTGAATCGCGTCAGGAGCGTCTGTGGTTTCGTAAGCTGCAGCTCCTGATATACTCTCTTCAGACTAGAATACCTTGCCAACGATCTCCAGCGGTGAAATCTGCGGCAATATTCGATAGGACTAATCTATTGACGAAATTAGTCTCCAGAGAAAGTTGTGTCAAGCCGGAAGACAATTGTTGAAGCATGCGACCCTCAAGTTCCTCATAGTCTCCGAAACTAATGCCATCGAAGCAGCGGGAATGTAGTAATGGAAAGAGGTATTGAAGCTTAGAAAAAGGTTTCCCATTCTCGGCATCAAGTGCGAGGCGGTCTTGCTTCGAAGCTTCACGGATCTTCTTGAATTCAAGTTCCAAGTTTGCAAATGCAGTCGGAGGCGGTTCGGGAGCGCTCTGTGCACGGTAGAGATGATACAATGCACGAGCATGCTCGCCGTCACTTTTGGAGATGATTGCAAGTTGATTATATGGAATACCAGACGGCGAATAGATTGCAATCGCTAGGTCATAGTAGCCCAAGGCCGGTCCCCAATTCTTCTCCTTCTTTTTGGCATCAATCTCTGATTCGCGGTACCTTGATAGGTCTCCCAGATGGATGAGCGTTCGATGGCACGATTGAAGGAGGGCATGCTGTAAATCAGGCGGCATCTGAAGTCTCTTTCCAGATGAAGCACCTGCGGTCATAATTAGATAGTATGCCCTTTCCCCACAGTTGCATGCCACGTACCATCCGATCTGAATCTACGTGCAACAGCCTCGATCTCGTCAATGCCGCCAAAATGCGATGCAAGGTCCTGAATGTAACCACGATAGAATCGTTGGCTAGACTTGATGAAGTCTAGGTATGACTTGGTGGCTTTTCGTTCTTCCACGGGTTTCTTCTTGCCCTTCAATCCTCTAAACTACGCAGCAGTCAATAGTCTGAGGAAGATTGTACGATCATCTAGAGCAGCTAGAAACCATACATATCCCAATCGACTTCGAAAACGCCCATTGATCCGGACATGAGCATCCCATAGTCTATTTTCGACATTCTTGCCAGTAGCATATTCAAAATTCCCAAGGATCAGGCTTTGACACGCGGAGCGGTATCTTGCATTCCACTTTAGAGTGGGCATCTTGTGAATGAGGATGGGCCATTACCGGCGGATCAATGGCTCGAAGCCAATGTTTGCAGGGTTTTGGTCCTCCAGAGCAGTACAGAGGTCTTTCTCAGTTTTTTCCACCTCTACTATTCTAAGAAAAGGAATTAGCGGTGATCGATGTTCGAAAGCATAGATAAGGCTAGTACCGCAATTGCTCTTGGCCGTCTTTTTCCATCTTACAGCAATGATGGATGTCTCATACAAGGTCCCCACGGACAACAACATTGCTAGACGTAGCCGTGATGTGGCTGAAGAGGCATAATCAGAGACTTTTGGTCGGGCATCGACAAGTGAGCTGATCGACTAAACGCTGATACTCTAGAGGTTCTCGGAGTTCAATCGATCGGGTTGGAAAATTCACTGTGCCATGAGTAACATGCAAGTTGAGCGGAGAAATGCGGAGAGATGTGGAGGACTAGGGGGGGTGGGCGTGGGGTGCTTTCTCCCATCTGGTTCAATCAAGAAATCCACTACCCACTGTGACTACGAGGTTCGCCAACAACACGTCACATCGAGGCCTTCTTGTACATCGAATCGACAACAGCTATGTTGAACTGCAGATTTAGAGAATCGTGATGCAAGTAAACCTCACCACCACACATATCCAATGGCCAAACGCTCACGAGAAGATTCTCCTCTTTCTGGCGACACAGATTCGACATATCCCTCCCCAACGCCTTCGAGCCCTGATCTCTCCACCTCCTTTGATGACAGTCGGTCGAACAAATATCTCCAAGTCTCCGGCGAGTCTGCTGGAAGGCGTGCTGTTGCTATGAAATGCTCTCTGGCACCTCACACCGAAACCCTTGCATTCGCGACTTTCGAGGATTTTGAAGTACACTACGCTCAGGTTCACACCAACCGCTGTTCCGAATGTCAGAAGAACTTTCCCACCGAACATTTCTTGAGTCTCCATATCAGCGAAAACCACGATCCTTTGGTCGAAGCACGCAGAGCGAGAGATGAAAAAACGGTATGTCTATTGGATCTCTGTATAATTACAAGGTTCTCTTCATGACGTGCTTTTCAGTATCGATGCTTCGTCGAGAATTGCGACAAAATCTGCTCAAGTCCCCATAAGCGAAGGATGCACCTGCAGGCCAAACACTTCTTCCCCAAGGATTACGATTTCTACATAGTCAATGATGGCATCGACAAGCGTAGCTCTATGCTGAGGACCAAGCATCGAAGGAGGAGCTCTGCAGCTTCAAGAGCTGTACATCGTGATCCGAAATCGAGCAATGGTGCCATTCAGCCATCTTCCAGCAATGCTGTTGTCCAGGATGGAGCGTCCCAAGGGTACGCTGCACAACAGACTCCACCACCACCATCCTCAAAAATGAACACTGTAAATAAATCATCAACGACTCCTTCGAAGCAAATGGATGACCTGACTTCTACGATGTCTGCGCTGAAATTTGTACCACCAAGCGTGAGGTTCGGCAGAGGAGGACGTGCAGCTGGCTTGGCACGTCAATAATTGCATAAAGATATTCTGACCCTTCGTGGTAGGTTGAAAATCTGAAGTGCATATTCGGGTGAATTCCAGCCGCCTGGGAGTTGTGACAGCAACTCAGCAAGATCAAGTCCTAGATGTTAAGTCCCATCGGCTATCCTTGATTAGCATTTCTCGGGCTATTTACGGACATCATGTTTTCAATTTGAGGATTCAATGCTATTGACAAAGTCAAAGAGCCCTTCAGAAAGACGAGAACGCTATCTAGTGCCCTCTCGAAGAAGATTTGGAAGTCGGCCGAAAGAGGAGAACGGTTGTGGGCAATGGCATAGAAAAGCGACGTTCGTAGCGGGACAATGGATGCAATCAGTGGCAGCGAAATTCGAAAATAGAACCTCCAAGAGCAGCGAAATGAGCGTGGTTACTCTGGAGTATAGTGTGTCAATTTGAGAGCCCAAATCTCAAGTCACGGTGACAAGACACGTAAGTCGCAAACCGTAAACAAGATATCGATTACTCGATTTGTTCAGCCGAAGACGAAATCCCAGAGGTCCAAGAGCAGGGTATACCTAAGAAAAAGAGCCATCCCAATCCAAACCTCCCATTCCAAACGCAAAAAGAGCAGGGTATATTCAATGACCTCCATCCCAGTCTATCCACTCCAAGTCTCAATACAACTCTCCACCTCTCCCTCTCCTTCCTTCCCACCCTCTCAACCTCAACTGCTTCAACAACAGCCCCACAACCGCCTCATTATATCTACTCAATTCCATCTTCCTCTCCTGCTTCACCACAGCCCCATCATCCTCCTTCCCACCTCTCCCATCATCCATGTTTATCCCTTCCTCCAACCCTTCGAAATCACCCCTCTCCAAGCCCAACGGCAAGACAGGCGGTGCAGTAGACTGCTGCCCTGTCGGTGTCATGGGCGCAGTATTCTCTTTCCCCAACCTCTCTAGCGCCATCGTCGAGGACGGTATAGATATAAAACTCGGTTTCATAATCTTATTCGTCGATGCACGCAGCGATAACGATTTCTTCGTTTCCACCATCCGCGACGACGGTTTTTTAACAAATTTCGCTACTCGATTATTATTCTTTGCGCGATAGGAGCGCATGGGATTTCTGGGTAGGAATTCAATGGGGCTTTGTAGCGTGGTCGCGGCAATGTGAGGAGGAGATCGTGAGGAACGGGTGCTGGAGATTAGGGATTGGAGTTCTCGGCATGTGGATTGGAGGGTTGTCGATACTGGCGAGGGTTCGGATCTCGAGAATAGTGGTGGAGGTGGAATGCGTATTGGGTGGAGATAGGGATGCTGATGTGGATGAGGGAGACCGGTGGTTGTGGTGGAAGGGAAAGGTAAAGGAGAGAGCAACATTGCGCTGATGCCTAGTAGGGAAGATTTGTTTGCGCCGGAGGCGATAGCCCGTTGATCTTCTTAGAGGTCGCCTTACTGATATATGGATTGTGATCGCATGAAGTTTGCGACTCGAATGGATATGTTTTAGAGACGAAAAAGACGCGTCGTGGTTGCCTTTTCTTTGAGCAGAGGGAAAGAGGGTGAGGTGGATGACTCTTTCTGTTTTTGCGCCGGTGGACGATCCCATCGTGGTGTTTGACGCTAGGATGAAAAGCCGACGGTTCCGTACTACTGCTAGCCAGGCACCATTTTGGGAAACCAATGGGCGGCCACGATTTATTGAGCGAGGGAAATATGACATGGACGGCGAGATCGAGGCGTTGCGAGTATTTGCTACTGAGATCTCTCGATGGTGCTTTTCCACCCGTGTCTTTGCTACGTAAGAGGAGACTGTTGTGTATTGAGATCATCACGAATTATGGGGCTCTACGTGATTATCATAGATCTTCCATAGCTGCTACATTCTTTCTTTTTAAGATGAGAACGAAATAATGGAGGATCCATTCTCAGCTAGATCACGCCTGCGAAGCAAGAGCACTATATCATACAGATCATTGGCATCATGGTGAAGGATTTCACAATAGCCGTCCGCCTAGACATAACACGGTGAAGTGCGTAGAGATCGCGTCGTGAGAGAGCGCGTGTTTTTCGCGTTAGACCTCGGCCACAACACGAACTGGAGGGTGTGACTTCGAGCTAGGGGTGTCGCAAGTAATAAGACCAAGCAAACATAATCACGAATTCACAAACACACGAACGTGCAAACAGATGCTTGCTATCTGCTTCTACCCGTAGGCCAACGTGAGTCAGCTAATCTAATCTATGTGTGAATAAAGTATGTTTGTGAACGAGTCCCTGTCTTGCAGTGTTTGCCATTCAGCAATAGGGAACAAAGAATCGAAGAAGTGAAATGATTGATCAAAGAAAAAAGTGCCTCCACATTTTGCCTCATACGCCATTTATCGCCACATACGATCCAGATCAAGGCTTTTTAGAAATCCTCGAGAAGTCTAGATCTTCTTTGAAGATCCACGACGATTGAGTCGACGCGGAGCCGGAGAACCAAGAGGAAGTCCCGGATAACGCGAGGTGACCGAAGGTGGCAGTTGGAAACTATACGAACCATACCCATACTCATCATCTGGAATGGATCGCTTTTCGAGCGTGTCGGAGTCGTTGTCAGCGCTATCATCTTCCTCATCATCCATCGCTTGAGACGACGCCGAAGTGGAGGCCTGGGTAGCTGAGACCTCTGTAGCAAAAATTTTAGTTGTGGATACATTTGAAAACAAGGTATTAGCAACGCCGGTCAGATTCGTACCTGTGTTGAATGTCGAGTTGACGTTTTGAACAACCTCCTTCGCCGAGGTACTCCCGCCAGGACAGGTCATGTCAGCGGCCGTTGCATCTTGAGGTCCGGAAGTGATGGTGATGCATCCAGGAAGCTTATCAATGAGGCCATGGACTGGCTCATTCAGCAATGAAGGTTGCTCAGGGCAGTTCTTGCCGAAGTTCGGGTCCAAGCTTGGTTTGAATGGTGCACAATCTTCGACTGCACCATCGGCAGTAAAGGCGCAATTCTTGACAGCATCACTGAGAACATCGGCCTTCCAACCGTTGAGGAAATCGCCATGAAAGCCGTAACCAGTAGTATCACCTGTTTCAGATTAGCAACGTTCAGGAGAAAGCGCATGCTTGATCAAGGTGTGAACGGGGCAGAAGAAAGTGTCTGGGAAGTCACTTACCCTGGGAGAAAACAAATTTACCACCATCCAGCTTGATGTTATTGACACCGTAGAGAATCTCGAAAAAAAGATGCACGAAGGGAACAGGGTGAGTTGCTGGACACTTGCCATTGTCCAGGCCAGACATGTATTCAACGTGGCTATTGTCAGGCTTGTACAGATCTTTACCGTTCCAGCAGGACTGGAAATGAACTTGGGCTCGTAAGCCATCTTTGCAGTCCGTCTTTACCATACCAGCCTGCTCTTTGTTCGGAGTACCGTCAAGACACGCGAAGCTCACGCGGTCTGCGATAGGGCGATCGCTGCCGGGAATCAAAGCATTGGGATTGTACGAACGTGCATAATTGTTTCCAGACACCATTCGGAAACCAGCAGGGAAAGGCTGGAGGTTTCGATCATCGCCACGACCTTCATAATAGACGGCCATGCCCCCGTTTGGTACTTCTTCAAATGTACCATTGGAGTGATGGTAATAGAGCGACGGAGTCCAATATGCAGACTTATCATCCTGGATCTCGCAAGAGCTGCATTTGGCTTGAAGAAGAGAATCATAGGTAGATCCCTGGTTGACATTGGAGGCACCTTTTGGATAGTCAGTCGACGACTCAATACATACATTTGAACACTTCTAAAGCATCTCGATATGGAAGTCAAAGCTCACCTGCAATCTTATGGACATGGGTAGAAATCGCGCCTGGGTTAATGATGGGGTCAATGCGGCTGGTCTGCACGGTGCCACATGACAGGCGCCAGAATGCTTGAGACGAGCCTGCAAGCAAGCCTACCGCAAGGGCAGAAGTGGTGAGGATGGTACGCATTTTTTTCAAATTCAGTGAAAATGAGTGTGGAAGTCTAAATCGAAGTAAAAGGAAAGACTTTTCGGTGGTGAGCAAGTATTACGAGGATAAAGACTATCATATACACACGTACCTTGACAATGCTCTGCAAAGATGGCTTGTAAGCTTTGTAAAGGACAGAAGGTCAAAGAGTCGAAGTAAGGTAGGTGTGGCTTTCGACAGAAGTGAGGTTTGAAAGAACTCGGTGGGCTTTTATTTACTTTAAGCGAGGCAACCTTTCTTTCATTATCGTCCGCGGCAAGATAAAGGAAATGAGGTCTGGATAGTGAAGGGAGCTTGGTCAACATTTGTAACGATATCACTTTTCTTCACGTAAAGTATCCTTTGTGATGGGTGAGTGTCATGTTGTCAGTTATTGGACTCGTTCGGCCTGTTTCATCCAAGCCCCTTGCACCCTGCCAGACATGAAATGAAACAAGTGCCACAGACAAAGCCATCCATACGTTCACCTTTACCACTGTGCAGTGATGAGAGCTCTCTGTCTGCCTTCGTGGTAGCCAGCCACATTTCTCAATTCTTGCTGTAAGTTTTAAAGCAGAAGGAAATGATCAAGCCTTACGTCATAAATAATGGGCAGGCATTCTGTTGCCCGAGCTGAAGCGACACCTAGATCAAGGAGAGTAATACTAGCCATTTCTAATTACAAGCTATGTTTCTGGATGCAATCACAATCACATCAAGGCTTCTGGTTCTCATGAAGGGGTGGAACGGGTTCAGAATGGAATATCTGGCTCATTCGTTCTGCGTGACTGCCAAAAGCCTAGGCGGAATGGTGGCTCTTCGAATAGTCTCCGCTATCAGAAAGATATTTGCAATTCCTTCGTGGCTGGATGTGTTAGTGAGAAATTCTCCACATTAAGCAAAATGTCTGACTTACGTCTGACTCCGCTATACGTGCATTGATGAAGCGATCCAAATGTTCCTTGAAGTCCCATCCAGGGTAGTTGGGCTTCCAGCCGGTGACAGTCTGATCGTATCTTGCCATGATGGGCTCTTGGTACCTTTCGTCTGTGAACCATACGTGTGACAAAGCTTGATCTGCAGTGAGTCTAGTACATTCATCGAGGACAAGAAGTCGTTGAATGAAATCTTTAGCTTGCATGCCAATGTCACCCCATATTCTAGGATCATCCAAGACACGAAGGTCACATTCCGCCGCTGCAGCGATGATAGCTGCTGCTGAGTCGTGTCTGCTGGTTGTTGTCTCATTTATTGTAAAGGCTGGTCTCCCGATCAGCATCGCCGCTGCAACGCAGCCAATCGACCACATGTCGACAGCGCTTGTATACCCTGGCTGTTGCACTCGACTATTCTTACCACGTATCTCACTGTTGTGCCGTTTAGCTGCCACCATTATCTAGACCATACGGCCAGCAAACTTACGGTGCAACATAATGTGCAGTGCCGGTCATGGTCTGCATTCTGTTTGAAATCCCTTTAGTATTTGCGACCGTCCTTGTAGCACCACCAAAATCTGTCAGAACTACTCGTGTACCGATAGCTGTAGTGCTCATGAGGATGTTTTCCGGCTTAAGATCTCTATGAGTGATATTGTTGTGATGAAGATAGGATACGGCCTTCAGTATCTGGTAGATCACCAAGCAACTTTCCTCGGGGTTTACCCTCCAATTGTGACGTTCGATATATGACATAAGATCACCTCCGGTAATGAATTCTTCGATGATGTAGCTGAATACCAGCTTAGTCTGTGCGATGTATCGACTTCAATCATGGCTTACATGTTGAACTCCGTATGGAAGACTCGGTCGATCTTGATGATATTGGGCTGTTGAGCATTTAGCTGAATGCTGATCTCGTACCCATCTTTCGAGACTCACATGGCTCAATTCCTTCAATAGATCAACCTCCCTCCAGAGTCTAGCCAGACCGGTTTTATTACTACGTCCTCCAGACCTAGTGACTGTGCTATGCATTGGATCGGTGTGACATTTCTGAAGCTGTATGATCTTGCATGCCATTTGACGCCGCCACAGCAAGTCGATAGCCATGAAAACCCGTCCCGAAATGCCAGACCCGAGCTTACGATTGGTCAAAGCGAAAAGATTATCGAAAGCCTTGGGTAGGGGTCTTAGCAGAAGTCGAGAAGTTCGGTTGAAACGCCTACTGCCTTCTCCAGTACCTGACGGCAATCTGGGTCTTGCCGCTCCAGAACCTGAGTCGAGGTGAGCAGCTGGCTCGCTGGAAGCCGGGTCTGGAAAACGAAAGCTGTGTGATCACTCAAGAAGAGCTTGTCACCATTGCTGAGAAGAATTGCTTCGTCTCTAGGTATTGGGATCGGCCCCATGGTCTTGTGATCCTCATTGAGCCATTCGACACCATTAGTAGAGAGGTTTTCGGCATACACAAATGGTTCGATGCCTGGGTCATAGCGGATAGAATAAATACGGAGATGCACATTGGAAATTGTAGGATCCTGGAGGACCATATGACTAGCTATATCAGTACGACGAGTATTTCGAGATGCCTCAAGTACCAATGAAGACCGTTGCGACCAATGTAATATTCTTCTCTTTCATGGATCTCGAGAACAACTAAAATGTATGAGAAAGCCTATATGGAAATTGAGAGAGCAAGGCGTGACAAGCCTTCCTCCGAGACTTCGGCGAACTCGTCTACAGCCTCGATCAGACAACCCAGAAGCGTAGATGAGGACTCCATTGAAGAAAAAGGAAGAGATGAAATAAATGAAATGATCGACTTAAAAGCTGATGGAGCAAGGAGATTCCATACAGGCGAAGGAGGTCACGTGCGATCGGAGTCAGTGGTAATTAATACATGGCAGCTTGTATGTATCTGCGTACTTCATCAGATCTCTGGAAAAACATGTCTTAAAACATAATCGACACAAAGAACTCTTGTGAGAGATCAAGCAGTGTCGAATCGTGGCCAGAACGGCCATATCAAACGAAACAAGGGACTGATCCCTCTCGGTTAAGGAGTCCTTAGCGCCTCTTGGCAACACGCACAATGGTAACCCCACTTCACAGCTTGAAGCTCTTTCTTACAACCAACGGCAACTCATAAATTCAACAACGAGTAGGTACCCCATTGACCATCTTGGTCCCTATGTTCCTGCAATTGAGCATTGACTAATGTCAATGGCTGTGGAGTAGCGCAACTAGTTGTTGACCATGAGAGCTAAGTGGAGAAAGAAGCGCGTTCGAAGACTCAAGCGTAAGAGGAGAAAGACGAGAGCAAGAAGGTAAGGTCTACTTTCTTATCAACTATTATAGCTATGTAGTCCATGTGGTTTTCACGCTGACTCCTCTCGCTCTTTGCAGCAAGTAAACAACCCATCTCAGTTCGATCCACGCATCAAGATTTCTCGACGTCGACAATACGAATCTCCGCCATGCTCACGATCAATTCCAACTCCGCGATTTCTAGACGAGGGATTCATTAGAGCTTCAATGGCAGAGCAATGATTGTCGGAAGGATTGAGGCGGGCCAAACATCATCGACACAAAAATGGGGGACATTTACATGAACAAAGAAGTGGCTTGATGTCAAAGGAGGCATGCTTTTAATTATCTTCGGCTTCATCTGATCAAATTAAACCATCAAGTCATAATCTAACCCCCTTGTGCTTACGTTTTGTTGATTACGCGTGACATTCTCGATCTTCCATGACCTGCTCCGCTCCGTATGGGAAATTGTATGAGCCTGGAAGTGGTAGGCAAGTACAATCCGTGCCATGAGTTATATACATGACCGCCTCGATACTGCATATCTTACAGACCATATTCGACATGGAAGCCACCAGCGCCGCGCTATGCATATTTTTTCATTCGTCGAAAGCGTGAGTCACGCTGTTAAAATCTGTAGATTGTCAGTGGTCAACGAACAAAGCCAGGTAATGCTGAGATTGTACCTGATCTCATAGCTACCGGCTCGTGTCATATACCGCACCCATTTAACGCTCCCGTAATTACTTTTCTCAAATACTTTGAGGTACCTAACAAGCAACCCGGAGCTCGTAAACATCAATAGCGAAAAGCTGAGGTTCAATGGCGGCCGACTCCAGGCCTTTTGATTTGTCATGGAAGTCAAGGAAGCTTCGGCGGACAGGACATATTCGCTTTGTCCAGTGAATCTTGGTATTTTCCAAACTATGTTATTCTGCTCCGGCTCATATTTAGCCTTCCCTTGGGAAGTCCGTTCCGTAATTTTGGCTGTATTCAATGGCGTAGGAACCCGGACAACGACATTTGTCGCGAACAATTTGCTACCATAGTTGGCTTTGATCGCAATACTGTACTCGACTTTGGAACGTCCAACTTCGTTTACGATAGCATGGACTTTGAACGGCAGATTGACGTTCTCAGTCGCTCGGTACCTCATGAGCTCAAACTCCCCATCTGGCGGGATGAAGGAAATGATCCGATCTGCGTCAAACCTCCCAAGCTTCACACATTGATGGAACTGGCAATCCTCGAGCGTCACGCTGCCCGCGGCAGCTTTTGTGGCTTTTGTACCTGCTGAATTTCCTGAGGGTGATGTGAGATTGTCACCATCAAGGAGTAGCCGATCGTTAAGACCGAATTTGCACTCAGGCGTCCCCGAGAGATAGGCACGCATAACGATCTGCCCGTTAACGTCTGCTCGAAGGACTGTTCCAGTTGCTGACATGAGCAGATTGACGTCTTCGATAACATCCACGAATGCTTCGTTCTTGCGGTACTTGATATCTGACCTCCGCCATGATAGGGCGCCAGTAGCCTGCATTGTAATCCTTGAAGTGTCTTCCATTGTCCTCTCTGACTTAACGCCTTCGGTGGTGATGTACATCTTCAAGGTATCCGTCTCTGTGTTTTGGGGGTAACCGAAGTCCAGAATCTCTAAAAAGCAGCAGTCAGCGTCTAGGCTCCGATTATCCCATGAGACTCGACCACGGACTTACCATCTAAGAGCTCATAGACTAGGACAAAGTTATTCTTCACTGCTTCTTCATCGAACTTCCCGAAGTACCCTTTGCCTAAGCCCACAAGCCGGTACAAAAACTCAAAGACGAGAGCAGCATTTGCATTACTCCTCGTGACTGCCACGATATATATGTTCTCATGTTTGACATGGCTGAAGGTGGTTGAGCCTAATGTAAGGATGGGTGACCGCACTTGGGCATTCGAGATAACCTGTATCCGAAAGACGTCTGCTAGTCGAGGCCGGCAATCATTGCGAAAGGCGCGGAAGATAAGGTTCTCGCCTTTCTGGTTGAAAACCAGAATGCCCGAAAGCATTTTGTAAGGTCGTGGGAGAAACACGCGGATGCATCGAACGGTCACGAACTTTAGTAAGATACACAGTCTCTAATCTTATGAGACCGTCCGAATCGATAGCTCTACACTAAAACGACCCCTTTTCCTAAGGCGTTCGAGGTGTGCAGATACGATAGGCTAGTTCTGGGCACCCCCTTATTTTGGTTCTATTCCCCAGTCCCCCAGTTGAGCCAGCGATGGCATGAGGCAGCATGGTTCATGGTATTAAGTAAATCAAGATTTACAATCCAGAATGCGGACAAGTACCTGTCCATATCCGTCGATACCTATCCCCTCAATACTAAATGACGTGAATGATTAGCAGAAATCGAGTATGTGAAACGCGATTCTCTTTGAGATCCACTTACGTCGTCGTCACATTTGCATTTGTGTTTACGCATGACAAGTATCGAAACAAACCTCAAGGGATTAACATATCATCCACGATGACGTACTCAGAATAATTGGCCTCGGAACCTTTCCTTACTAAGATATGAAGACTGTGAAAAGGGTTGATTAGACGGTCACTAGACTTGAAGATATGTCATCTTGTACTCTTAGCTTTCTGTAGATTGAATATTTTTCTTTATACCAAACCCCTTCTCAGTCCGAGAGTATCTTCGTCTAGCATGGAATTAAATGCCACCCAAAGTTCATAATCGTATTATTGCGGCAAAAATAAGACCATGTCTTCTACCCCAACTCCCCCAATCTTCCCTATCAAAAAGCGAACGAATTTCCTTGAACTCCCAGTCGAAATTCGTCACATGATCTACGACAAGTTATTGCCAGACAAGGTCAGGCTCACGCGCAGATATCATTTTGGCCTTGCTATTCTTTGCACTTGTCGAAAGATGTACGAAGAAGCACTACAAATACAGAAACGAAGACGCGTCCTAATTCTCAGGCTCGAGGACCGAGACTCGTATCTCCTGGCTCTTTGGTGGATTAAGAATCTAGGACACGACCTGGCGTCGCAGATCAACACTTTGGAAATCGAGACCTGGCTCGGATGCATTAGCAATCAGGACACCGCCGTTTTCCGAAGACATCGTTTTTCCTTCTCCTTCGGAATGACCGGCCCGGATAATCTCACAATTAAGTATACAATGCCGGATCTCGACTCCCCCATAGTCTTCCGCTACTCATCAGAATGCTTGACTGAGTGGCCGCTATTTGACTGGCCCATTCAGATCACACTATTTCGTACGTTTGGCAACGGAAAACACACAACGATTGACATGAATCTTCTGAAAGAAATCATCCAAACGTTGGCAAGATACAGCAAGTATGKATATCTCTGTCTTCCTTCGGCACAAAATATCGTGCACGTGGAGAAGCCCACGCATCATTTCTGGAGTGACCCATGCCTTCAGCGCTGGACATACATCCTCCCAGCTTCGGTACAAGCCCCTGCCGTTGTATCGATCTGAAAGGCAACAACCATACACTAATATTTATCTAGCATCCTGACGAGCCTGTAGTGTATTCTGTGGATTCGATGGCAGACGGTGGTCCTCTATACGGCACGAAGAAGTAAAAGCTCACAGCTGACCGACTGCCAATTCTTCGAGGGTACCCAGCGCCAGTAATGGTCATGGTACAGTTGTATGTTCGATCAGGGTCTAAAAAAGGATTGTATTTTTCCATCAATTCCACGTGTATAAACTGTTCCAATTTTCCTAACCGTCATTCGACGACGGCAATAATTGAAATATTTGCCTCATCCTAAACAACAGGCTTTCTCATCATATGAAAGCACTTAGAATTATCATAAACCTGGGCTAGTAGAAAACAATTCATGAACATGGTAGAGCATTACCCAAGTTTCCACACTCTACTCACATCGACACTTTCCACTTCGCAACACGCAAACTCAACACCATTCGCAGAAATAGTTATGTGTTGTCTTATCAACCTTATAATGGCCTTCTCCAACTCTTCCAATCATCCTCGTTCCAGTACGGATACCTTCACCTCGCATGCCATTCCAGAGATCCCCAGATCAAGCCAGCATGGGCAGTACCCTTTCCCTTCCGCGCAAATCCCCAATCTCATACCTTACGCGGCCAAAACACTCCTCCTCACCACGTTGTCGCCTTCAACGACGTCGATACCACGGGTACAGAAACTACAACGACTGCCTGCAAGCGACTCGAGTACGGAGAGCCAACACAAACGGGCGAAAAGCACCTGCTAGGACGAGTATGGCAGCGAGGAGGAGGGAGTGGGATGTGTATAGGATGCATCGGGTACAAACGAAGAATGGTGGATGGTCATTCTGAGATGGACCCGATGGAAATACGCGGCTCAGAATATCGGGTAAAGTGCAGTTGGTAGGAGTCAAGTACAGCCACTTCGCCTTGAGAGCACAATGTTATGTTTTGAAGTAAAGATGACATACCTCCCATCGGGAGAGAGCATTACCATGTACACTCTCGGAATGATTCGAGCTAAAAGGAGATGCCTTACTAGGTTAAATCAAATAAGATCCCTCTTTACAAATTCAGCGTGCAACGTCTTGCCCAATGAAGCAGGACTTCGCTCCACTATCACTCCAGCAGCCTCCAGGGCGGATATCTTGGAATCTGCGCCTCCTTTACCACCGCTTACGATAGCTCCTGAAAGGGACATTCAGTACTCAACCTATTCAAAATGTTGAGAAAGTCACTTACCAGCATGGCCCATCCTCCTCCCTGGCGGTGCCGAGATTCCCGCAATAAAGCTTACAGCGGGCTTATTTTGCGTGTTATTGGACTTCAAGAATTCCGCCGCGTCTTCCTCGGCCGAACCACCGATCTCGCCAATCATGATAATTCCATCCGTCTCGTCGTCTTCCAAGAAAACCTTCAGGCAGTCTATAAAATTGGTGCCAGAGAAAGGGTCACCTCCGATGCCGACAACAAGTGATTGGCCTAGCCCGGTTTGTGTGGTTTGGTTCACGGCTTCGTAGGTAAGGGTGCCGGATCTTGAGACGATGCCTATGCGGCCCCGCTTGTGAATGAAGCCGGGCATGATACCGATTTTGCATTGGCCCTATGCTTGGTGAGTAAAGTTTATGGTAGAGGAGTATTGGTTGGACGAACGGGTGCTATGATTCCAGGACAGTTGGGGCCGACGAGCCGTGTCTTCCCTTGCGTCCTGAGGACGTCTGTGATACGAACCATATCTTTCAAGGACATTAGTCAATTGGGGCGTTATAGATGAGAATTCATTCGTACCATGTTGCGGTATCCCTTCCGTGATGCTAAACCTTCTCAGCAGGCGTCTCCCCATAGTCCCGAAGAGCACACATACCATACGACTAAAGGTATCTCTGCTTCAATAGCCTCCTCAATACCTCTTGCTGCTAATGGTGGTCTGTCTCCATGTCAACGGCTATTCCTAAGTCCTATACACAGAGTCTCCTTACGGAACGAAGATTGCCGAAGCATTGGCGCCTGTTTCCCGAACAGCATCGCTGACGTTTGCAAAAACCGGTCGATCAAGATGTCTTTCTCCAGCTTTCTTTGGGTTTGTTCCTCCCACGACCTTGGTGCCTGTAGCAATATGAGCTCGGAATCGGAGCAGCATTGGAAGGGTATATGTACCATAATCGATAGCTTGCTGCGCATGAAATCTGACATGGTTTCAGCAAGATGAGAACGAAAAGATTCCTGTAGATCTACTTACGTTCCTTGCTTCCCGGTGAAACCCTGGTATATGACTTTCGTCTCGCTATTTACTCGGAGAGCCTCTGCTGTTCCCGCATACGCTGTGCTTATTGTAGCGTAACCGTGTCTTCGGGTAGCAACATGCAAAGCACCTCCAGTACAGCGTCTTAGAGCTTGCATTGTAAGTATAATCTGGAAATACAAGCAAGCCCCGCCTGAGCTCCAATTGAGATTGGATGGCTGACAGGGAGCGGGCAGATTGCGGAGAGCTTGGATTCTTGGCGGAAGTCGGTGCAACGGTTGTGCAGATCCCGCCTCGAATTGGTTCGGGCCACAGTCTAAGCTTCTTTCATTTTTATATATCTAGAGTTTGACTGTTGTTAAAGCGCCCCAAGCTTCAGAGCATCATGGCAACCGAGACGATGACCGTCCCTACGAGGGCAAAGGTCAGAGCTATTCAGGAATCCAAATTGCCTCCAGAGAATGAGCGCTACTTGCGAGCATGTTCAGATATTGCCAGTGCGCTCATCCAAGATTATGAGGCTCAGCAGGACCCATCCCAACCAAAAAAGGACATCAACTTGAACAGTCTAAGGGGGCAAATTGCAAAGAAACACAGACTACACAGTCAACCACCATTGACCGCCATAATCGCAGCAGTACCCGAACACTACAAGAAATACATTCTGCCCAAGCTCATTGCCAAACCAATAAGAACATCCTCAGGGATTGCAGTCGTCGCCGTCATGTGCAAGCCCCATCGATGTCCTCATATAGCGTATACTGGCAACATCTGTGTCTATTGCCCTGGGGGTCCAGACTCGGATTTTGAGTATTCGACTCAGTCATATACCGGATACGAGCCCACATCAATGCGAGCAATAAGAGCGCGTTACGATCCTTACGAACAAGCGAGGGGTAGAGTCGATCAGATCAAGTCATTGGGCCATAGTGTAGACAAGGTTGAGTACATAGTAATGGGAGGAACATTCATGTCATTGCCCGAATCTTACCGAAATGAATTCATTTCACAGCTACATAACGCGTTGAGCGGCTATCAAGGTAATAATGTGGACGAGGCCGTAGAGGCGGGAGAGATGAGCAATATCAAATGCGTGGGCATCACGATCGAGACGAGACCCGATTACTGCCTGGAACCACATCTGAGCAGTATGCTGAAGTACGGCTGCACGAGGCTGGAGATAGGCGTCCAATCTCTTTACGAAGACGTTGCGCGAGATACTAACAGAGGCCACACCGTTGCAGCAGTCGCAGAAACGTTCAAATTAGCTAAGGATGCAGGATTCAAGGTCGTCAGCCACATGATGCCCGACTTACCGAACGTCGGCATGGAAAGAGATCTCGACCAATTCCGAGAATATTTCGAAAACCCTGACTTTCGCACCGACGGCTTGAAAATATATCCAACGCTCGTCATCCGTGGAACAGGACTCTACGAATTATGGCGAACAGGAAGGTACAAGAATTACACCCCGAATGCATTAATCGACCTCGTGGCCAGGATACTTGCACTTATACCGCCTTGGACACGTATCTACCGAGTTCAGCGCGATATTCCAATGCCTTTAGTGACATCCGGCGTAGAAAACGGCAACCTTCGTGAACTAGCCCTCGCACGAATGAAAGACTTCGGTACCACCTGCCGCGATGTGCGGACTCGAGAAGTCGGCATCAACGAAGTTAAGAACAAGATCCGGCCCAACCAAGTTGAACTCGTGCGAAGAGATTACGTCGCCAACGGCGGTTGGGAGACATTTCTCGCGTATGAGGATCCCAAGCAAGATATCTTGATTGCTTTACTGCGGTTGCGGAAATGCAGCTCTACGCATACGTTCAGACCAGAGCTAACGGGCCAGCAAACCAGTCTTGTTCGAGAGCTCCACGTTTATGGTTCTGCGGTACCGATGCATGCTCGTGATCCAAAGAAATTCCAGCATCAGGGGTACGGGACGCTGCTCATGGAGCAGGCGGAGAAGATAGCAAGGGATGAGCATCGGAGCAAAAAGATTAGTGTCATCTCCGGTGTGGGAGTTCGGAGTTACTATGCCAAGCTTGGGTATTGGTTGGATAATAAGACGTATATGAGTAAATGGCTGGAGCCGGAAGATGTGGACGACGATGATGATGATGGATGATTGATGAGAATGGTTGGTCCTACGAAAAGACAAGTATATAGATGCATGGGCGGTGTTGGTCTTGCATAGGGTGGAAATTTGGTCATCGAGGCATTTACAGGTATTGGAGTCAGCCGACCAATCTGGAAATTAGGGTTTCGGACTGCATGGAATTCGAAGTGGGCATTTGGAAGCATAGTATGGCAAAGCAAGTAATCTGGACGATTCTCCAAATCGTTCTCACAGTATCTGTTTTCAAAATAAGCCCCACCATGCCAAAGATACCTGGGACTCAAACACTGAGGAGATTGCACCGGGCCACAAGGGAATTTGTCATCAATTCAATGTATATGTAATGCCACCCTTTAAACGCCCCACATATCCATTTATAGCAAGCCAACCATTACCACATTTACCGTTTCTAATTCAGTGATATCGCTCCTCTGCTGCTCTGCCGGTTGTGTAAGAACGCCTGAAAACCGCAAAAGACGAGGAAGACCTATTCGGCATCATGAGTGAGCTAATATCCCTCTCCATGCTTTCCCCTACTTTGGTGTAGGATTCCAAGGTAGATTGCTGAGCAGGACAAGACACKGGAACAAAAGGGAGTTAGACATACAGCATATACGATCACGGCAGCGAAAACCGATCCTGCAACTGCAGGCCCGTTAGGTGGATCTTTCGTGTCGCCAACCATAGTGTGGTGATTGCTCTGTAAATTGCAACGCTTGTCAGCTTCCCAATTTGTGACTGAGTATAGGAGGCCCGAAAAGAGATATCGCTGGCCCCGATCGCAGAATGAGTGACGTACTTTGAAGAGGCCGCCGATGACGGAGAGGATGATGATCGCGAAGACGGAGACGACGATACTATTTAAATGTCAGTCGACTATCCAACAGAATGCAGCGGCTCAGACAAGGATTCACCAGCTCCAGGCATTGAGGGCGGAGACGACGGGCTTCATGATGGCGGTGGGGAGGACTGTGAGGAGATATCCGGTATGGAAAGCTTTTTGATCTCCAAATTTCAGCCTAGTGATCTTAAAACAGCGACAATTTGGTGGGTTCTTAGGAGATACGTACGGCCGTGAGCGATGGAAGTATTTCAGTACATATTGGTCGTTAAAGAAGCTTAGACTTAGTCGCGATCATGAGGCTCTTGCCAAGCCTTCTCAAGCTCGGACCTGAAAGTGGTGACGATAACGTAAATCACACGGTAAGATGATTATGAACAATGTACCGTCTACAGATTCGAAGCTGAATTTGATAACAACGATGTGCTACCCCTTGAGTGGCGGTAGCAATGAGCTTGAGCGGATCGAAGAAGATTATATCATCGGTCGATGGCAGCTCTGAAAATGGTGGATGAAATATGCATCGGAGGCTTGGAAAGAAGGACGTCAATGAAGACCTGGCCATGGTCTTTACTAGTAAAATTGAGAGCTCGAGTTCTTGATATTGCTTCCTCGACGTCTAGCGTGGCACATATCAATCGATCGGACTAAGGTAGGATGATTTTTGTCTCGTGAGGTACTAACAACGACGTTGCATTATTGAGGAAAAAGGGGCACAAACACTGTAGGGGACAAAATTCGCAGCTTTGATGAACGCAATGAATGCTAAGCATCGAGTAGAGATAAGTCTATTTATTTTATAACCATCCAGAGTGGAGTTAGTCAATATGTTCGGTCCGTCGTCTCTCTATTTCAAGTATTGAATCATTGTTTGGGATCCCCTTTGTACTCCTTGTCCTTCGTTCCCTGACCATCTATCTCAATATTGCTTCGCTTGAGCCCCTCTCTGCCCTTTAATGCCAAAAGCGACTCAACAATACCGGATTGGAGATTGCTAGGCACTAGCACCGTGTTCTTCTCCGCTGCGATTTGCGTATAAGTCTGCAACTCCCTCAGCCGCAACCCGAGTGGTGCCTTTTCAAACTCTCGAGCGGCTTCCACCAAATTTTTGGACGACTCAAACTCTGCGGATGCCTCAATCAGGCGAGCCTCGCGGATGCGTTCTGCCTCCGCTCGACGGCCCATGGCACGAACCATTGAGGGGTCGATGCGGATGTTCTTCAATTTCACAGCATCGATAGTGACACCCCACGCGCTCGTAATCTCATTTAGCGCCGCAAGGATACTCTTTCCCGCTTCTTCGCGGTCATGCAATACTTCATCGAACGTTGAGTTGCTCAACTGGCCACGAAGAGAAGTCTGGGCAACCTCGCTAACGGAAGCATAGCAATCTGTGACAGCGCAGAGGGCTTTTTGGGCCTTGGTGATCTGGAAGAAGGCGACTGCATCAACGTGAATTGTGACATTATCGCGTGTCATGAGTTCTTGAGAAGGTATCTGCATGGACTGGGTGCGCATATCGACCCTCACGGTTTTATGAAAAACAGGAATGGAGAGGCGGAAGCCAGGTGCTCTTTCGCCAATGTATCGGCCGGACTTGAACAGGACGCCTTTTTCGTATGGACGGACAAAGGTGAAGAAGTTTCGTTGCCGAGGTATTCTTGCACGAGGACTCAAGGTAACGGCCGTTCTCCTCCAGGTCAACGTGCAATTGCGAAGGGCCAGCATTCGGAAGCAATCAGCCATCGATGTTAGTTCTGCGTAAGTGATAATGAAAGATGAATGAGTAAAAAATCTATCTCTTAGAAACAGATTCTTATACTCGTCTGGATCTTTTGCAGCTTTTTAGACGATCTTTGAGCTGATTTAACAGAAGATCATAAAAATACATGATCGAGATAGTCGCGACCCACTATCATTCGCTGTCAGTACCAAAAACCAAACCCGTTTTACTTGCATCGCTTTATGATAAGAAGCACACTCGTAGTAATTACGGGAACCAGTAGAGAGAGAATTACCTGAAGACGTAACACCTTGCCGTCACCATCAACACCACAGCGTACCGAGTCAAAAAGAGGCAAGGGTTTTCGAAAATTTTGGTATTGCTTACTTTTTCTCTTCGCTCATTGGGGTTTCTATCTCGAAATTCGACTTCGCCTTGCCTACACGAACAGTCGTCTATTTTGTTTAGACCGGGCGAGTATACGCATTCCATTCCGCCAACAATGGCACCATCGGATTAGTATCGTGGCAGCGACCAACGACCGGTGGAGCCGAGATTTTTGGACATATTGAACGAACCAGATGGTAATTGGCATGGCACTCGATCCAGGGTTAAACCGAGGCAATGGTGTTCCGGCTCCTAAGGAGAATGCCATGCGAGGGAAAGGGTAACACCCGAAGCTTACATTTCTAATAATTTCGACAATTCCTCAGGACTGATCTTCAGTTGATATAGGGGTAGTGGCTCTGTCGCTGTGATTGAAATTCGCTGTCGAATTTATAGATAAAACATATCTACATGCATCTATTGGGAAGCCTGGTCCTCGTCCCACCTTACACATTCGTTGAATCTTACTCCGCTCCCCCCAAAGATATCCAACGCACTCCCTATAGTCAAGTCGACTTTCCCATTGCTCAGTCCTCTCACTCGATCTAGGTCGTCAACATGTCTTCCACCTCCGGCATATGTGACTGGTTTATTACACCACTGCCCAAGATTGCTGACAAGTTCTTCATCGATGCCTTTTTGCAAACCTTCGTTATCCGCAGCGTGTATCAGGAACTCGGAGCAGTACGGCTCGAGAAAATTGATGGTCTCTGTCGGCACCATGAGCCACAGTATTAGCGTCAACAAAAGAGGTACAACACTCTTCCATACCTTGATTGACCTCCATGTCTGTTAAAGTCTGCCACTTATTCATAGCTACTATCCACTTACTGCCAGTCCTCCGACAACTTAGATCGATGACGAGCTTCTCCGTATCGTTCTGGAGCGCTTCAAGGACTAGCTTCAAGCGATCATGCGAGAAAGAGCCGTTGGAGAATAGATACGAAGTCACGATGACCTACTACAGACGACCGTTAGCCTGATTATTCTCCTCTTCCAAACAGTCGAGACAGTGCATTACCTTCTCCGCCCCTCGGTCTATCCAAATTCTTGCATTATCAGCAGTGATGCCACCTCCCACCTGCAATCCTCCCGGCCACGATGCCACAGCTTCTTGGGCTGCTGATTCATTGCCAGGGCCTAGCATGATCACATGAGCTCCATGAAGTGCATGTTCTTTGTATAGCTTTGCGAAATAGCTAGCCGGAAGATTGGAGACATGATTGGTCTTAAGGTCGGAAGATGTATCTGATAGGGTTCCGCCTACTATTTGCTTGACTTGGCCTGAATGCAGGTCGATACACGGTCTAAATTTAGTCATTGCGAGAGGAGCGTTAGAAAGACCATCTAGTATAACTGCAATAAATGGCGGTGGGTATCGGCGAATCCCCAGGGAATTACTGGCGTTACGTGCTTTAGTATCGAATGCTGAAAATAATAGGATCGCGGGGCTTGGCGAACCCCACACTCTATCACGTGACACTATTATCTTATCGGCTTTTTTTTAAGCGTTTCAGTGCTGCTCAATGCGAGCCTTTGTACATGCCGCCCTTACTATTGAGCCCAACGATGACTGTGCAACTTGGTAAGCGGAAGCGAAGGGAACGTATTGCAGATCTAGAGCGTCACGATCATCCAACGCAGAATTCTTCCAACAATGACCGTCTCCAAGATCTCCTACAGCAGCACTTCGAAACAAAATTTGAAGCATTGGAGAATCCCCCCTCTGGACGTGAACATGAAGCTATCCTTGTCGAGAGCTTTCCTACCGACATTCATGACACAGATTGGTCTGGCTTTTCCGATGAGGAAGAAGAGGAGAATGCCCTTATTGTAAACTACGAAAATCGCGAAAAGCTAAAAGCTAACCTTTCAAAGAAAAACTCGAAGCATTTCATGGTACAGTATTCTACATACCCATAAGAAGTCCACTTGTCAACAGTTGATTACTGCTAGAGTACGAAACCCCCTTTGCAATCCCATGAACCTCCATCCACCGCCAAACCGACAAAGTCTAAACCTCCAAATCCAGACGAAATAGCTACCGATGCAGCAAATCTGAAGAAAGACTTAGCTCTGCAAAGGCTACTTGAAGAGTCCCATCTCCTAGACCCTTCCTCATCTTTGGTACCCTCCGGCCAGAGAAGACACAAGGCGTTCGATATACGTCAGCAAGCGCTAGGCTCTAAATCATCCACGTTCTCCCAAAAGAATATGCCTATAGCACAGAGAAAAGGCATACTCGCTAAAGCGGCAGAGAAAGAGGACTCAAGACGGAAGGACGCCAAGGAAAATGGCATCATTCTAGAAAAGGCCGCAAAAGTGAAAGGGCAAGATCTAAAGCGACAGAGAGAGATTGGTACCCCTCGTGTAGGGAAATTTACGCGTGGAATGTTGACCTTGAGTAAGAAGGATGTCCACGAGATTGTCGGCAGGTCGAAGAAAATAAAGCGGAGATGAACAAGGAACTCGCGATGGCTGTATCAAACCAAGGACTTCTAAGCAATACAGCACTATGCAATTGCTTTCCGGAACCAATGTGACCAAATCTCCAAATCGAAGAATTAAAGAGCATAGAAGATACAAAAGACCCGATTCAAATTCTGGCATATGGCACGCTGCTAGGATCATTGTCGCGAGTTTGCTGGGAGTCTTAGCCCTAGCCTGCTTTGGAGACCAGCATAACGCTCGATCGCCCTGCTGAAATGATCAAAATAGATACTGGCCAGTGGCCGCACCGCCGGCCAGTCTGTTGATGGTGTCGAAGATCAGATGCGTGTGCTTGAAAATGACTGGGCTGTTGGCGCGGTTATGATGTTTCATGTGGTCGATCAAACCACACCTTCTTTTGCGTCAGTGTCTGCCCCACGAGGAGGGACGGGACCTACTGTTGTACCGAGCTTCGGACGGGTTGCGCACCGACGATTAGCATGCTGCAGCAGCATCATCTGGCCCAAAGAAGATTCGGCGATGCTTGGATTAGGACGGTGCATGATCAGATTGCCTTTTTTGCGCCAACGGCTTCGATCGCTTACCGCTCCTATCACCAGCCCAGCACCCACGCTGTCGCAGCATTTGTGAGATGAAGGTTCCTAGCTCCCGCAAAGCTACTAGCTTGACCATCATGTTTTGTTGAGGCGGTGGGCTTTACGCATGCACAATGTCTTGGACAAGTTCTACGCCAGCGGCAATGCGCGTAAAGGAAATGAAGCCACCCTCAGCGATCAAGTGCTAGGACAAGTGGAGCATGAGAAAAGAAAAGCATCTCGAACGGCAGGCATATTAGTGACCAAAGTCGGATAGTGCATGGCATCGGTCCATCCGGCATGATAACATTGAGCGGACATCCGTACTGGTGGACTCTGGACATAATCTAAGGCAACCCAGCAGGTCGTCACTATACTGCTGCGTGATGTGATAGCCCAGTCAGTGAGGATGCATGATGGCTCAAGTCCCGTGTCGTGGGGTCTTAGCAGATCCGGAAACCTTCTTGATCAGTTCGGTGACTCTGCTCTTGTCATTCATTCAGACGTATATTTGGTTTGTTGCGATGGACGATCGTGACTGGGCAATTGGAGAGATCTTTCTGGTCGGATTCTGGGCGTGCCCTGACGTCTCCAGTAGCTTCGAACGATTTTGCGGGCAGAAAATGCTTAAGAGGCTGAAGCACGCCAACGGTAAACCCCTGGTGAAGTGTGCGAGTTTCAGATACCTGCACTGCTTACCGCTAAAGGCTAGAAGGGTGGTGCAAGAGGATTAGTTTTCCTTGAAATAGAAAACAGGTTAATGGAAGCCAATCAAGGCAAATTTCTGATCGACCATGTCTTTGCGTGCCGTCTTCTTGCACCGAACATCACAGCGAATTGGATGACGCCTTGTTGCTGTTGCGCATGGCTCTAGCAAGGGTTTCGTTGGCATGAAATCGTCACCCATTACGAGACCTCATTCTGCGGAAGAAGAAGATCAAGCTAACACCTCGCCCGGTCCTTTTCTTTAGTGGCCCAGCAAGCCAAGCTCGGCCGACTATCTAAGGCAATCCCCAATACCAGTACGAAAGAAGGTAGCACCTTCGGTAAACAATCGAAGCTGTGTGTGCGGATGCCACCCGCCAGCATGAGTATTGATCTCTGTGTGTGACACGACACAGCTTGACCGGATAAATCCAGAAGCAATTCACTCTCCTATCCCGGTAATCAAGCCCGAACTTCCCGCTTCCTTCCTCTTTATCCATCCTGCTTCACTCCAATAGCTATGACAGCTTGACCGAGGTAGCAAGATAAGCACATTCATTACGACCATCCTTGCGCTCAAATACAACATCATTAATATTATTATCATTCGTCACCAATTAAATACTTGCCAATTTCTCGTATGCAAGGAAAATCACCGTCCGAGGACCAATCGACACGCCAGCGATTATTACAGAGCTGGGCGGCATCGCAGGAAGCGATCCCAGAATCCCTGCACCGGCGGACCAGCCATTTCCCATCTTCGCCTGGTTCAACGCACAGCAGCCGGTAAGTGTACCGTGGGAAGTCGTCCATCGAATCCTCGACGAGCATCCTCGGCGCTTGTTTCCAATCGATCCCTAACACCCTGCACCCCCTCTTTCCACCCTTCGCTTCTCTCTCTTCAACCCATCACCTTGCGCCGGCCCCTAGAACCTGCTGACTTTGCAACTCTCAAACATAGCCTCCTCGCACTTTCCCCCTCTCTCACTATCGCTCTTCGTCCCGGATCCCACTTTTAGACTTGAGACTGATCCCTCCTGCCTCTTCCGTGTCTGTCGCTTATTCTTCAAACAAGACCTGGCCATCTCCCTCAACCAGGACGAAACGACTATTACCTCTTTCTTCGTTTCTTCCACCCTACCTCTAACGAGCCCGATCGAGACTGTGCGACAGGCAGGCCTGCCCTTCTCGCTCTTCTACGTCCATCTGCGCTCCCTACATTCACTGTTTGAGGCCGGCTCCTCCCAGAATTCACTGCATTCAGCCATCTCGCCTGCTATCTGAGCTCGGCTTACTACGGTTTCAACCCGTCGATCAAACTTGCTTGTCCAAGCTCGAGCATTTGCGACAACTCGACAACATCAAGAAGCTCCAGCTCCGTCGCAGCAGCTTCTCTTTGCGACCATCTGCGTCCCTCCTTGCGTGATCGATAAGTGCTGCCATGTATTCGGGCAGTAGCAATAGCAACTCGGCCATGGCGCCTCCTCAGAAGCCAGAGACCTTCATGCTCTCCAACGAAGCTCAACAGAGCTTGCCACAAGATGCGCAAGTCGCTCTTCAACAGGTCGATAATCGTAAGTTCACCGATTCATGGGCCAGCGTACGCCGTTTGCTGATTAATTTGTACAGTTAAATATTTTCTCATCTCCGCGCCTGTCGACTGGACACCAGATCAGTATATTCGAAGATTCTTGCTACCCACCGGCGAATATGTTTCATGTGTTCTATGGTAAGTTGGAATTCTTTAGCCTTTTCTTGCAGCATCATACAGTCATAGTTGCTGATCGGACAAAGGAATAATCTTTTCCACATTTCCGGTACAGACATTGTCCGATGTCTGTCTTTCCGCTTTCAAGCTTTCGGACGTCCCGTCAAGAATTCGAAGAAATTTGAAGAGGGAATTTTCTCGGATTTGCGAAACTTGAAATCTGGAACGGATGCGTCGCTCGAAGAACCTAAGAGTCCCTTCCTAGACTTCATGTACAAGAATAACTGCATACGAACGCAGAAGAAACAGAAAGTCTTCTACTGGTACAGCGTGCCTCACGATCGCTTGTTCCTTGACGCATTGGAGAGGGATCTAAAACGGGAGAAGATGGGCCAAGAAGCGACAACCATGGCGGTCAACGAGCCTGCGTTATCATTCGAATTCGACTCATCGCAGTCGTTGTTTGAGCAGCTCACAAAAGCTCAGCAAGCCAACACATCATCCTTTTCCGCTAATGCCAGCTCCGCATACTCACAATCCACTTCTCCAGTTATGCGTGCAGTAGATTCGATGCCTCCGCCTCAGATGGTATCTCAAATGCCAACAGTCACCGAAGAAATTACTCAACCAATCGATAGCTACTCTCAGGTCTCCATGCCATCTACAATGGCAAGCAATTTCGTGAAGCGGGAACAAGATTACGGACAGCTGCAGTACGACCGTAATGGCATACCGCTCACACGCGTCCACCAACGCCACACATCCATGCCCACCTACATGGAATACTCTCCTGCACCATCGTTCGTTTCTTCTCAATACGAGGACTACAGCAATCGAGGCATCTCCTTCGAACCCGTCACTCCTCCGCAGCAAACTCACTCCTTGGGTCACGAACCAGCGTATATCGCCAACGAAGACACTGGTCTTTACACTGCCATCCCGGATGTCAATTCGGCACAGAACTTCAATTCCATGATGCAATTGCCAACATCGAACTTGTCCAATACTCAGTATTCGGTAACAGGGCGCAATTATCCTGGGAACAATGTTTACTCGGTGATTGAAGGTTCGCCAACCTACAAGCAACGTAGACGGAGATCATCGATCCCACCCGGTACCGGCGCTGCTGCAGTAACTACGAGCAATGGCAATGCGCACGCGGTCCATCGGCCCAGTGACCTCCGGCGTTCAGTCTCAACCTCCGTTGGTCCAGTACCAGAAGGCGAAGAAGTTGAGCACAATTCTCCACCAGCATTACCCAATGGATATGCAAATATGATCCAGCAGCACAAGGAGATGCTTGAAATGTCGCGCAACGGCAGTCCTTTGCCAACGTTGGAGGGCAGCCCAGCTCCGCACAACATGGGTCTCATGCAACCACCAGACGACTATTCAAACTACCAGCATGACAGTATGCAGCAACAGACACTAAACAATAGCCCCGGGAGCCGAACCGACAACCGACCAGGGCCAGTCCGACGAGCTCGGAGTGCAACCCTGATGGAGCTTGGGCCATATCCAAGCAAATCTCATTCTTGCCCAATCCCAACGTGTGGGCGCCTCTTCAAGAGGTTAGAGCATCTGAAACGGTATGTCAAGCATTTCTTCATCGGTTGTTGGATCCGATTCGCCCCTTGTAATTTCTGCAGGCGCTGACTACTCCTGGCGGCTAGGCACGTGAGGACCCACACCCAAGAACGTCCATACATCTGCCCTCATTGCAGCAAGGCTTTCTCGAGGTCCGATAACCTTGCACAGTACGTCTATGCATCACATGATTGCTCTCTATTTATATCAGAGCGATGCGCTGACCCTTCATCCAGGCACCGTCGCACCCATGAGGCACGTCCCGACGGCGAGGTTGGCAGCTACAGCGACGAAGAGCTCGAATTAGAAGAGAACGAATTTGGCGCTGTCGAGGAAGAGTCGCCGCAATCACATCATAATTATCTCCACGACACAGTGTCACATGGCATGACGAACAACATGCCCCACGGCATGTCCAGCGGCATGGCTCATATGGTCTCGGCATCTATGCGAATGCCGAGTGCCATGGCCGCCCCAAGTCAGCTCATGTCAAGTCATCAACTCATACAGCAACCGATATAGTACGCCAGATCATCGGTCCTTTTCCTGTCTCATAGATCGCCCTTTTGCATTGGGAGTTGCACGATACCCAGAGCTAAAAGTTGTTTAATGCATCTGCATTTTCTTTTCAATTACAACTATTCACGCCTTTACCGATTTCATCCACCGATGCCCTGACGAGGAGCTTACAACTAAACCTCGTCACCATCACCGCCATGAACGACTATCACGAGTTTCATTGCATCCATTCATTTATCATCTTTAATTCAGATGGGTCGGCCACTTCCTTCTTTGACTGGAATCGAAAGTTGTCGATCCGCGATGCGTTGTTGGGAAAGGCATATTTGATTCTTTGAGCGGGACCGTTGAGTAGCTTGGATGAGATCATCATACGTTTTGTCTACGACGGCCAGACTCCTGGTTGGACACGCAACCGGCGTTGTATCGAGCGTAATTCCTCCGAGGCAATCTTTTTTTCTGGCGGGCATTCTCCTTTTTATCATTCTCTTTCCCTTGTTTTCCTCGACGATGTGTGTGCAAGTCTTCTGTCAGAATAGTCAGGTTGCTATGCAGGTGTAGCTTTGTATGATGTAGATATCGGAGGGGAGAAACATGGAAGATTCAGGTTCAGGGACTTTGCTAAATGGATAGACAAAGTCAACTGTTAGGACATTCGTAAAAACTAGGAAATCCTTTGCTTTCTATCTTTGACTTCTCTTGATTTGGCTCATGTGTTTCTATATATGATTTGAAAGCTTAAAAAGGGTTGGTATTCTTACGAAATGTTCTCTTATCTTCATTTTCTCGTTGCAAAGCGTGGGAAATTAACTCAATCATTCTCCTCCGGATGAGAAAATTTCGATTCGAAGTTTTTCATCATCCCCCGTGATAGGAGTATCGATTGAGGTACACTTATATAATAATCTGTACCCTACCTTCTCTCCTTTGCATCTTTCATATCATCTCCTACACCCATATTCAGAGAGTTTTCTTAAAAATCGAAACCCCTTTTAATCAAATTACTAAAGCTCTAACACCTTTTCCTAGCTAATTTCGATCGAGATGGGTAACAGATTACCAACGTCAGAGTATCTGGATCGCACCGACGGGGCTTTGAAGCGAAAAAGGCATACATCTCGTTCATCATCATCATCCTCCAATAAGCGTGCCAAAATCATACATAGTCCTGGATATCGTGATACCAATGAATATATCCTACCGACACATGAAGTCGAAGAAACCGCCAAAGGTGAAGATCTCCAAGAGCCGGAGAACAATTGTTTAAGTTTCCGAGTATGTATATCCTTCCTTCCGAAGAAGTTTCGCGGGTGTGTATAGTAGCTAATTGATCACTGTTGTTGCGTAGGACTTGGAAGCCAGGCTCAACCGACTAGAATCCAAGATACATCAACGGGATTGCAAAATCGGTTTATTAAGTTATAAAATAGAACAAACGAACTCCAAAATGGATGCCAGATTCAAACATTTGGAAATCGAAATAAAACAATCAGCCCCCAAAATTGCGGAACTGGAGATGAAATTTTCGAATTTGGAGACTATGACTAAGGAATTGCGGGAAAGATTTATAGAAGTAGAGGGTATGATGACGGATTTGGAGATGAGGAAAGATGACGAAGAGCGAGATAGATTTAACGTTGGCAGGACGGAGCAAGAGGATGTTGATCGGTGGCTTTTGGAGGGATGTCTCAGGGAATTTGCAGAGAAGAGAAGGCTTGGATTGCTGCATTGAAAGGAATGGGAGATAGATACTTTGGATGAGAAACTTCGTCTGGTTCGTAGTTTGTAAAAAAGTTTATGTTTCTACGATCTGCTATTTTACACGAGAAGTGAACACCAGCTGACGCGGCCGTTCTCAATTGACGGTATACAAGAACTTGGGTATATGTTCTTCGAGGAAGATATTGAACTTGACATATGGGGAAACCTTTGATGAGGTAGCTGCTGGAGAGCCCCAGGAACTCATGGTCCTGATGAAGAAAGGGTGAATCGCGTCGATAGCTTCTTCAGCATTTCCCCATTGCTATGCATGGCATTTAATTTGGGGATATCGATATATCGTTTTCCAGTGAAGTCATGTCAATAGTGCTGGAATGGGAACGATCCATGTACTTTCTTGGTGGAGACTACCACTTTAGAGAACGAGACATCGACATCATTAAAACCAAAGACGTTTCAATTTTTCTTCGAGCTAAAAAGCAAGACCCCTTTCCTCTACAATGTATGTCTCCCTTGGCCCATGAATGTGGACGATGAGACGAAAATCTAAACAACCCGATAATAATATTACAATGCCCTTCCTTTATCCTTCACTGACCGTTTGCCCGCCTTCCTTTTTGGTAGAGATGGGAAATCATGAACCAATAAACCAAAGTAACACCGCAATGCAAAGGCCGACCAACGCTCATGAATTTTAGGGCAGTTGAATGCAAAACCGTAAGATGCCCTGGTTGTTCCACATCGACTCCTTCATATCTTGGTATCAACACAACATCATCCTGTGCCTCTTACATTGCCCTGTCGAAGATGCGTCGATGTGCTGAGGCCCTTTAGTCACCACCGCCATCAATGATAGCCAATCTCTGCTTCGTCGTCTTGGCTTTTTTCGAGATGCCTTTGCGCTTCCCTGCCGGTGGCTCAGGGAGATCGATGGGTGTCGCTGCTCCAGATGGTTTGGTACTATCGTCGCCAAAGTGCCCTTCACCTGTAAAAATATGTTAGTCTGAACGATCAAGCCCAATGTTGAGGGTCCAATGCGACCGGGGTAGAAATTTACCTTCATGATACAAATCATCCATACTGACGTCTTTCTTACGGCCTCCCGTTTTCTTCCTCCCCTTCTTACCTTCGTCACCTTTCTCCGCAAGCTCCTTCTCCTTTTGCTCGATGATATCAGCTTGATCATCGTCGGCGAGCCAATGAATAACATCTTTCGAGCGATTTTCTTTGCTTCGAGTGTTGAAGTCGACACCGGACCCTCCGCCACCAGCAATGACTACGCGCTGAACCTCCTCCTTCTGCAATGCCCGCTTACGGATTCGTTCCTCAATTGTACCACGGGTGATCATCCGGTACACTGTCACTTGTCTGGTTTGACCCAAGCGATGGGCGCGATCCATAGCTTGCGAGTCGATCGTAGGATTCCAATCAGAGTCATAGAAAATGACCGTATCAGCCGCCGTTAGGTTGATACCCAGACCTCCAGCACGGGTAGAAAGTAAGAAGATGAAGATGTCTGGTCTAGTTTGGAAATCGTGCACTGTGTCTCTGCGATCTTCCAGCTTCGTGGAGCCATCCAGGCGCAGATACTTGTAGTTGCGGTAAGTTAGATACTCCTCCATTAGGTCGATCATACGGGTCATCTGAAAATACAAAAGCACGCGGTGACCGCCGTTCTTGAGGTTGCGAAGTAATTCATCAAGCTTAGCAAGCTTCCCAGAATCCGTAACAAAGCGGCGCATCGAAGGGACTTGAATTTGTGTATAACGAACCTTCTCAGACAAGGGAGGGGGAAGCATGCCGTGCACCGGATACGAGGCCGGATCAACTCTGCTTTCGATCAAAGCTGCTTCATCTCTTTCCGACATGCTATACAAGGCTTTTCGTAAGGCTACGTTGAACATGGTATCTTCCTTTGCAATACGAGCACCTTGGTCAGAGCATGATATCTGGATTGGCGGAGCGGAAGCAGCTGGTCTGGCACAAGGCTCGATCAAATGGAGACCTTGTTCCTCGAACTTGCTCCTTGAAACATTGAGTAGATTGTCCAGCCGGTGTTCGCCAGTCAGCTCGGCTAGTGGCCGCCTATCGTTGCGCTCTACGATCTTGAAAAGTGCTTGTGCTGGGGTATAGCCATCATCTTCTTCATCATCGTAGATAGCCTTAAGCCTTGCGAGCCGAGAGACTCTTCCGTGAAGGCTGATTGCTCGCTCCGCAGGACCTTTATGGGAGGCGTCGTACAGCTCGCCTGCTGAGACGTCTGCGAATCGCAGCCACGAGAATGCGTCGGTGCCAGTTGAATGCCTCTCGATGTTTTCAGGAGTCCAGATGTTCATGAGATGACCGAGGTATTTATTCCTGAAGCCGGCTCGTTGGTTCCCTGGACCGGCGATGTCAAGCAGCGCTTCTGACGTGTTAAGGAAGCGTGGCAGGTCATACTCGATCAAATTCCGTGTTGAATATCCTACGTTCACGTTATACCCTTCACGCACGAAAGAGGCGCACTCGGCGTAGTGGACCATGGAATACGGCGAACTTGTATCTGCTCTCTCGAATAAGTCGGGATGATTGCAGACCTTCCTGAATTGCATGACTAGATTCATTAATGTTGCTGTGTCTTGGTCGTCGCCCACAGCGGCTTTCTCGATCAAGTCCATGATACTTATGCGGCTCCGTAAATTCCCGTAGTATGCTCGCTGCCGATGGGTCAAGTCGCAGTAGATATCCTCCTCAATCTTGTCTCCGAGCTCCTTCTGAACATGCTTCTTGACCCGGCGTAACATGAAGGGTTTCAGGATCATATGGAGTCTTTGCAACTGCTCCTCGTTGAGCTTCGTATGGCTTTGAGCATGACTCTCGATGTCTTTGGAGAACCACTCGCTGAATTCGTCATGAGAATCGAAGAGACTGGGCATGATGAAATGCAAGAGTGCCCAGAGTTCCTGCATACTATTCTGAATCGGCGTACCCGTGAGCAACAGACGATTTCGACAGTGGAAGCCCAACAGCGCCTTCCATCGTGAGCTCTGCGCGGATTTAATGGCTTGTGCCTCGTCAAGGATCATATACTGCCAACGGATTTTTTGGAAATACTGCGTGTCTTGGACAACCAACTGATACGACGTGATCAGGACGTGGAATGGCGAATCCCTGCTGTATGTGATATGCTTTCTGTCCCAGAATTTACGTAGCACCTTCCTGTCTTTCGCGTTTCCCCAGTACGGGAGGCATTTGAGGTCTGGGACGAACCGCGTTATCTCTTGCTGCCAATTATGAAGAGTAGACGAAGGAGCAATGACCAGGAAAGGACCCCAGATGTCGTGTTTCTCTGCCAGATAAGCCATAACAGAGATGGATTGGACAGTCTTCCCAAGACCCATCTCGTCAGCGAGAATGCCGTTGATACCTTGCTCATACAAGTCGACAAGCCAATTAAGGCCTTTTAATTGATACTCCTTGAGCTGTGCTGTGAGCATCTTGGGCTGCGTAATGTTGATTTCGCTCATGCTCGTGGGATTCTGGAAGTTCATCTCGCCTTCATCGAACTGAGCCTGAAGTTCGTTTCCTTCGCCATTGAACGCCCGTGCTTTGTCTTGCGCTTCTTGGACAGCCTTCTGCGCATTTGCCATGGCCGCTTCTTGAAGTACGCTGTCATCTTCGGCATCGAAGTCCAGATCCTCAAAATTGGTGACTTTGGTACCCAATTTAGCGACGCTCTTAGGAAGATTGATAGTATGTGCCCCGGGTTTGCCAGCTTGTACGGTCGCATCGGACACAGCAACGTCAGCGCTGTCAGTAGAGCGCTCGACTTGATCTGTCTTGATCTTTCGACCAATGAAGTGAGAGTACAACTCAGTCTGTGATATGAGGAAGTTGAGCTTTCGCTTCTGTCTGTTGGCTTCGCGATCAGCTTCAGCCTTTTTGGCGTTCTCGAGCTCCTGCTTTTCAGCTGCTCTCCGCATATCTCGCTCTTCCCGCTCGTTTCGCTTCCAAAAAGTCATCATCTCACGCATACTTCTCTTCGCTCGAGCTTGTACATCCTTCATACCCTTATTCGTACGAAGCTGCCATCGCCTCGCCTCTTTCGAGGCAAGCTGAGCTGTTTTCCGAAGGTTTGATTGCTTGGTAGATAGTGAGTTGTCCTTGATCCTGTACACCTTTGGCGCATCTTTCCGGCTGATATCTTTCCATATCTGATCGTATATTTGAGCGTAGCCTTTGGAAGCATAGTTCGTCAGAATGGGAGCCGACATTGCCGGGGAACCCTCCTTAGACGCCTTTACTTCTTTAGTCTCACGTAGGATTAGTGGACGGCGAGACTCTTCTTTTGGTGCTATCAGGACAAGATCTTCTCGTTCCATGGCGGCATAGGCTGCTTCTGCTGCATCCTTTTCTGCCTGCTTCTTTTCTTTGCTCTTTTTGGGCCTAATCGAGGAGCCTTTCTGCTTCTTCCTAGGAGGTTCGGGGGAATTGTCGTTACCTGTTTGGAATGTACTCATGGTACCGCCCTCGAGGTTGGGAGCTAACGGCGTGACTTCTCTGATTTCGCTTGGTAGGTCACCATGCTCAAGAATCTTTTGTGTGTTCTTGGCTTTCCGCTCGGCTTTTTGTGCTTCCCGGAGAAGGCGTTCCTTCTCCATTGTGTCGCTCGTTGCTTCAGCCTTCAGAAGATTCTCCTGCTGTTTCTGCATTTCATGCGCAACGGTCTTCTCCCGTCGGCGTTTGCGTTGCATGTCTTTCTTCCGCTCTTTCTCATCCTGCTGTTCTTTCTTCCGCACTTCTGATTCAGCATGCTCCTTGTTCTTTTCACGGAAGCGTTGTCTGCCAGCTTCGGCATGAGTACCTATTTGTTCAGACAATTTCTTTGAGGTGGTGATCCGACGGCGCTAGAATTGATGTCAATTACTAACACTGCACGATTTTAAGTATGTATTGCATACCTTGCGTTTGTTAGCTTCTGCTTCGTTAACTGTCAGCAATCGCTTGTTATTCGTGATCAGAAAATCCTGTTTCGCCATCATCCACTCGGAGGAGTCAACATCACTGAGCTCCATTGCATCTATCCTCGCTATCTCCTTCTGGATGCGATCATTTTCCTTATCAGACAACGACAACGTAGATTTCAGCTTTGCTTTGGTTGTCTTAATTGAGCTGGGATGGTGAGCATCAATCTTTGGAGGCTTTCGAGGCTCTACCGACTCATTTGCCGCGGGGATGGATTTTTGTGATGATCTTCGAAACACCCCAGAAGCAGGACCCATGTCACCATTCGGAATCGAATTAATTTTGCGGAATTGCTTGGCTGGCGGTGGAGTGTGAAGAGTCGTGGCTGGGGATTCAGCTGCATTGCTCGAGAGGATGTTGGAAAAGGACATTGGATTGGAGGTCTTAGGCTCTTCTTGCTGCCTTGGAAGACTTTCCCGGCGACTGCTGGCTGATTGAGGGTACTCGGGGGCCGCATGTCCTGCAGGAGGGTTTGTGTCGTAGTAGCTAGAACTCCGGCGGTGAATTGGAGGATCGACCGTAACCTGCCGTGGCGACTGCGAAATCGAGTCGTGACGACTTGGTGGGTGAGCATGTGATATGGGTATGGTGGGAGAGTGCTGAGGGAATTGGGAGTTCATTGGGGAATGGTAAGCAGTAGGTGATGTACGGGGATCCTGATAGTAACCAACGAAGGATGAGGGATCCCTGTTCTGTAACCCGTTCTCGTCAGCAGTGTTCTTCGTGGAGTATTGATAGCTAGATTTGCATGCGCTAGTGGACATACCTGTGTAGGAGAAGAGACGTGGTAATGTGGGTTCCAGCTCGCCTGACCCTCGCGGTGATCTGCCGCCGTGTCGTAAAAGTTGTGACCTTCTCGTTGATCATATATGGCGCTATGGTTGATCGATCCATTCATCTTGGGAGAAGGTAGATGTGCATGATGAGGACTATGAGCGGACGGTACGGGCACAGCGGAGGACGTTGATGGTCGGGAAGAGTAATGCTCGTATGGAGAGGCAGGGTGATTGCCATTGGTGGGGGAATAGCTCGTGACCCGTGAAGGTGACTGGGCATCGTATCGAGGTGGTTGACTGTTCATGGCCGTCTTGCTGTCCCGCCGACGGCGACCATCGCTATCGTGGGTCCACGACATTGGCTCGTAAATGGACGATCTACCTTGACTGGCAAAGTCGTGGTCCATTGCCGATGGCTGCACCATGACCAGAGCTTTCACCCTGGTGCTGTTCAGGGTGACAAGGCTTTTTCAGCGTGAGATTTGAAGTCGAAAGGGCGAGGTGCCATCTAGCTCCAGCGGTGGGGAAGCGCGTTAGCAATGTGCTGACCAGTCGGTGTTGCGAGGATTCGGGGCAATGTAGTGTTTTTATCGAGATGCACAATTAGGCGGTTGATAGGGACACGCGTGTCTCAAGGGTCAGGGTCGGGGATTACGATCAGCAGCGGATGGTGGAGTTTGCGATGAAGAGTGGGAGGGCGATGAGGATGGTGGTGGTGGGAGATGGGGATGGGAGTTGGGTGATGATGTGGAGGATGTCTTGGAATGATGGGCAAGGAGGCGTCCATGTTGGATGGCTCTAGCTTTTTCTCGCGGTAAGGTCAATGAGCTTTTGATCCGGAGCGTCCTCTAAGTCGATGAACCTGACGCTTTCCCCCCTTCAATTATTTCCAGCCTTACCAAAAACGGGACTGAAGCACCTGAGCTGGACTGCGACTACAGAAATCTAATGATGCTGCATTCGATTATTATTACACTCATTATCTATGTCTATTCTCTACTGTAGGGATGGACAAGGGAGGAGTGGCAATTAATTATTTCAATCGGTCGCGTTTCAGTCTGCTGAATGGGCGGCATTCATTCCTTGGAAACTTCGCCCGCTGAAGACTGTGGTCCACATATTAGTCAGCACCTCTTCATCGCTCGAGTTGGCCTGTGCCTGTCGAGCCTGTCATCTCGCGCATCGAGATCGTCGCAGTCGCTCGGCATTGCTTCCATCTTCCCTGGCTTTCCTATGTAACACTTCACAAGTGTGGACTGGATGCACTGAGATCCTAGTTTTGTTACTTTGGATCTACTCTTTCAATCTGTACGTGGATTCACTGCGCATATGAAGCATGCGAATCACATTTGCCAGTCAAGAGGGGGACATTGTGTCGCTAATGCATTGTGCGATATACTGTGATGATAACACATTTTCCTGTGCAACTGCGAGAGACATGCGCCTGACCTTCTGATCCTTATCCATGCCCATATCACCGTAATTCAACGAGCCTCCGGCGATGGTGGTATCCTTTATTCCTACATTGATCAAACCTTAAACGCCGCCTCCTCTGCCTTTTTGATTTTGATCAAGCAGTAATTTAGGCTTGATGAAACCTTCATCCAACTGTGTAAACCACGCTGCCTGCTCGTCTGATGTCCCTGAGAACAACTGACTGATGGCTCCGCTGGCGCTCATCTGATTGTCATTGCGGGGCGCGTCATCTCCCCCACCGGCCGTTCCGTTAGCCGCAGTGTTCTGTGAAGGCCACACGTTTTCTCCATGAGGAGGTGACGGTCTTCGCTTGGGAGACCGCCTCTTCGCAGCTGGTGGTAAGTCACTGTCTGAATAATCCAGCTCGTCGTAGCTAGGCGAACCGTCAGACCCGGCCAACAGATTTTGCTGTGCTTCCCTCTCACGCTGGCCAGCTACCGAATTGGCCCGACTGGTAGCGGCAGTTGGTCTCACTGGCGGGCTGCGGCTGTTGCCGCTGCTGTAGCCATCAAAGTTGGTCCTGCTGTTGGTTTTATTAAGCGCAGGAATATTGTTGCTGCCTCGTTGTGGTACGTAACCAACGGCGTTTCCAGCACTCTTGTAGTATGTGCCATTAGTTGCGGTCTCGATGTCGAACTCGTCATCCGAATCAATCTCCTCCACAACGCCAGTCCTGATTCCCATGATCTCGAGCATGCGTGCCGTCGTTCCTCCGAAGATGATGACTGTAAGCACAACCACGACCAGAACAGTAGCTTGCAACGCCAGGCCGTTGGGCCCAGTCAAGCCGGCAGCCAAGGCGACTCCAACCGCACCGCGAAGTCCAGCCCAAAATAACATGACTTGGTGAGATTGCGGCAATTCTTCTGCCACATCTTTGCCTCGCCTCTTGGCGCGGTAACGGATGAACCAATTAATTGCCCGCGACAAGGGAAACACAGCTGCCCAACGTGCGGCACAGATGCCAATGACAGTGATCAAGATGAAGAGCGGTTTAAAAACCAAGGTCGTTTTCGTGAAGAGTGTCAAGCCCAGGTAGATGAAAATGAAATTCTCAGAGAGTTGGGCAAGAGCAGAGAAGATGTATTTCGTGGTCAATTGCGTCCGTCGAGACATGTTGTAGTACGCATAGTGTTTCAATGTGATGCCACAGAACAGGAGACTTACAATTCCTACGAACGTATCAGTTCAGTCTGTAAATGGTCAGGACGGACTGGAAGGAACCTACCAGACATGAAAACTCCATTTGCGAAGTAGTAACTCGCATAAGCGATTAAGATAATGAGACAACTTTCAATCTTAGGGAACTTGCGAACAAGGGTGTATTTTAACATGAGAGCCGTGGCAATCCCTACAGCGACCCCGATTAAGAGACTGCCAAAGAAAACCAGGAAGAAAAGACCAATGGCTTCAAAAAGGCTGACAATGGAAAGAGAACCCCCTTTGGAACTACCTGGCCGATATTGTTGGGCTGTCTCGAATATGACGATAGCAATTGCGTCGTTGAGAATTGATTCGCCGAATATAACCGTGTAGAGTTTGGGGTCGACCTTGTACGTGTTGAAGATAGCGAGGATGGTGACCGGGTCTGTAGCAGATAGGGTTGCTCCAACTGATATTGCCTCGACAAAAGATATTTTGAAGCCGTCGAGTGGTATTCGTGTCCATAACCACAGGAAAGTCCCTAGGACAATAGCGGAAATGAAGGTGCCAGCGAATGCGAAGGTTAAGATGGTGCCTATATTACGGAAGAAATTGGCCTATTGATTTGTCAGTCGATGTTGCCATGAAGAAAACTCTTTTACTGACCTGATGCAATTCGTACCCGGCCCCAAGAATGATTGGTGGGAGAAGTAGATTGAAGAAGAACTGGTAATCGAAGCTGACGGTATTTTGGATGAAGGTGCCTTCGGTGAGCTTGATGACGAGGCCAGCGATCATGCCTGATCTCAGTCAGTCTTGTTATATTTGGCGGGTTGCACTGGATGTGCCATACCTGCGAAGATGGAAAGTACAGTTTCGTGCACGGCTTGAATTTTCTTGTGTTGCAGCATGTAACTGGCGAATAGGGCGGCGATGAGGAGCATGATGAGAATGAATAAGGCACGCGAGGAGAATATCTCCTTCTGGCCAGCTTCCGGCTCTACATATTCCAGGCGTTAGATTGGGACACTGGTATTAATCCTTTGGATGGAGTCATTGAAAAGCTCACCATCTTCGGGGTCCGTTTCTTCTGTCTCGCGCTCTATAGCACAATCCATCAGTATGAATCCAGGTGAGAAGTTAAAGTTTTCCATACTCAAGAGCTCGAAGACCGCACTCCCCACAAGAGAAGCCATTGCGCGTGGATAATTATCAAATTATCAAATAGCTGTCATGAGCCGAATGACAGGACCTCCATTAGTATGAGCAAGCCGACATTCAAGAATGAGATATGCGGTTGGGCAACGGTCGTTCCTGGGGTATCAAATCGAAGATCTGAGGCACTTTCCAAATTATGATGCTATAGCCTGGGTAGGATGATGACTGGCATTTCGGGCGCTGTTGGCGGCAGTACKGTGGTGGTAGAACCCTGCCTGCCCGCTCTCCCATTTGGAACAGTGCATATTGGTAGTGTCGATTGTATCTACTGATCTATGAAAACTGATGTGCTACCTCCAAACCCTGATCTCTTTATCTTCGGACTGCAGACCGTCCCTCCGTCCCAGCCCGACCCTGTGTTCGTGATGCTGATTCTGCTGTCATGTACACGACCCCCACAGACAGTGTTAAATCTAGGGCCCGCTGCCGGCTAAGAAGGGTCCGCTCGGCTATGCTGATGATAGGCTGCCACAAGGTCCAACGTCATACCTTGACGACTCGCCATGACTCCACACTCGGACATCAGACTGTCTATTTTATTCCCTATCACCTGCTTTTCAATTCCCTTCAACGTTGTGAGAAACATCTAAGCCCTATACTTTTCTCTCAGGCTTTGTCCAATACCTAGGTTCTCGCAGCGCAATCAAACCAACATTCATTGATATTTCACCAACATAGCCACATGACTAGCGCAGTCTCTTCTGCGACCTCGTGAAGAAATATCGCCAGGTGATGATTTTCTTCCATCCGTGACCTCGATACTAGCACCACCCAGAACATACGCCAGACCCTGAGCACTCATAAGTCGGGCGTCCACTTCTCTATCCTGCATTCAGGAAGAATTCGAGTTCTGAGAGGTATTGGTGACACGGATTGAATGGCCCCGGGACTCCAGGATAAGAGGTCATCCAAAGAATTGCCTTATCACCGAACGCAAGGAAGTGACGATTGTTACTCCGAACAACCACGCCGATTCAGCAAAGCTGAGGCCCGAAACAAGCCGTCGCTGGATCTTCTCAATGAGGATTCACCGTTACTATTGCCCCAGAGGCCTGAAGACGACCGCGATTCCATTGTCAGCGATACCTCCGTCGACGAACTTGGCTTTCTCGATGGAGAAGAAAAGGAGGAGTCGAAGAGCGCGTGGTATCTCTTCGTGCTGACACTGAGCATCGGAGGGTGAGAGTACTCTGCCCGATCCCCTAAGGTTGTGAGATTAAAAAAGTACCTTGATTGCTGATTATACCCTCTACAGATTACAAATAGCATGGGCCACAGAAATATCGAATGGTTCTGTATGTCGTCGCTATGGGAGAGACGAGGTACAATTGCTGATGATTTCTTTCCTAGCCGTATCTACTTTCTTTGGGAATGAGCAAAGCTCTTCTGGCCATTGTTTGGATCATCGGACCGTTGTCTGGGACAATAGTTCAGCCATATATTGGAATTCGAAGCGACAATTGCCGCAATAGGTTCGGCAAACGAAAACCGTTCATGATCGGAGGTGCTGCAGCTACTCTGGTCTCATTTCTAGCTCTTGCCTGGACACGCGAGATTGTGCATGGCTTCCTCGGCCTTTTTGGAGCCGATCCGGAATCTCAATTCGTCAAAGTTACTTCTATTTGTTTTGCGATCGCCTGGGTTTGTCTTCTCGACGTCGCAATCAATACAGGTATAGGATTTTTGCTTCCTTTGGAGAAGTACGGCTGATTTCTCGCAGTCCAAGCCGGTATTCGTGCATTCATCGTAGACAATGCACCAACCCATCAACAAGAAGACGCCAACGCCTGGGCTGGCGTTATCCTCGGCATAGGAAGTGTCTCAGGTTACCTCTCCGGCTATGTTAATTTGCCCAAGATCATGCCTTTCTTTGGCAATACTCAGTTCAAGGTCCTAAGTGTTATCACCTGCATCGCACTTGGGGGCACTGTCCTTATTTCATGCCTATGCATAACGGAGCGAGATCCTCGTCATGACCCGCCTCCACCCATAGAGCAGACCGGCGTCATCGCATTCTTCAAGCAGATCTACCGTTCGGCGCGGCGCCTATCACCTCAGATTCGCAAAGTTTGCGAAGTTCAATTCTTCAATTGGATCGGCTGGTTTCCGTTTCTCTTCTACATCACGACGTATATCGGCCAGCTTCATGTCAATCCTATCTTCAAGGCCAATCCTGACATGTCTCCTAAGCAAATCGATGAGGCCTGGGAGTCTGCCACTCGCGTTGGTAGCTTCGCCCTCCTGATCTTCGCTATTACATCGTTCAGTTCTAATATGCTTCTTCCTTTCTTCATCGTTCCAACTTATCGAGCACCTTCGACTAAGAGCACCAGCTCCTTTCATTCTTCAACATCCCTTCATCGCAACGGCCATCAACCAACAACTCCTAGTGGTACCCCCCTCCCTATGTCCGCCTCGATGACTTCATTTTTCCCTCCTCCACCTGATGAAGCCTCGCACTCGCGTCTAGCCCGTCTCCTGTCCCTGGTACAGATTCCATGGCTTACTCTTCGCCGCGCTTGGATTCTTGCTCATCTGCTCTTCGCTTTATGCATGGCCTCCACATTCTTCATCACGACCCCTTTCGCCGCTACTATCCTTGCAGGTGTCGTCGGCTTATCCTGGGCTCTGTCTTTGTGGGCGCCCTTCGCACTGATCTCGGCCGAGATTAGTAAACAAGATACTCGAGCACGAAAAACCGGGGGTACCAATGATGATCAAGCTGGCGTCGTACTAGGCCTGCACAACGTGGCTATATCGGCGCCGCAGATGCTGGCAACGCTAGTCAGCAGTGTCATTTTCCGTATTGCGCAGAAACCGAGAGGTGAGCCTGGGGATGACAGTGTAGGGTGGGTAATGAGGTTCGGAGGGCTGGCAGTGTTGGTGGCGGCTTATATGACTAGTAGATTGAAGGAAGAGGGAGCCAGTGAGAGGGTGAAAGGTAAGGAGGATGGAGATGTAGACAGGATGGATTCCGAGTCGGTGTGAAAACCTGGAGCTCTGTTCCAACCCGATCAATCAGAAATATGTCTATTGTGACGAGAAACACGAATGTAGGGACTTTATATCACAAAGGGTGGCGGAAAGCGTAGATTCTGCATCGGACGGAAGGTATCGGCATGGTCCATGGTGGCAGCGATTTCCAGTGCGAATACCCTTGTACTTCAGCGAGTGATACTATGAGACGGCGGCTGTCATTCTATAGATCTTGTTCTCGAAAATTCGGGCCAAGCGATGATCCTACATATTATAGTAGTCGTTCGCGTTGTATTTTTGGATAATTGTACAAGTCACGCATAAAATTGTATCGAAAAATACATATCACTTGATGAATATCTTACCAGCGATATTATTCCAGCCGATCAATTCTCATGCTTTCCATGGAATGGGATGCCCATCGAGCTTAAGAGCACCCTCGCATCGCGATCGTTGGTGGCCGTTGTACATACCATGATGTCGACGCTTGGTATCATTTTCGGCGGGTACCTACATGATTTCTCTAACATTAGCATACGAAACCAACTCATTTCCAGCGGAAAGAAAGGAATAATCAGACAGACTTACGCATCGTAGTTGACCTCCACTTCCGGAAACATCCCCACCGTACTCGCCTGTAACCCAAATGCCAAGTTCCCACTCCCATCTCCACTACCTCCACTAACCCCTTTATATTCCTTAATCTTCGGCATCACAACATCCACCACTTTACTCAAGAAACAATACATATCCTCCCCTCTCAACTCCGCCATGACGGCCATCGCTGTCTTATTCTTCCTCATCCCAAAGTTATTGATATCGTGCTTCGCTTTGCATATTGTAGCACGGACGTTCGTGATAGCCTGCAGAACCATGCCCGCAACATGTAGAAAGGAACTGTCGCGCTTTTGGTGTTCGCGTATTACGTAGTGGACAACTATTTTCTCGAGACGGGGGATATTGCGGAAGGTTATGGGGCGGCGGAGAAGCGGTAGGGCAGCACGGCCTCGGGGAGCGCGTAGGGGGCGGTTTTCATGGTAGGGAGATGAGCCATCCCAGCTTCGGAGACGCTGACCGACGGGACCGGGAAGGGTCCCGGGAGGGTTGTGGGTGTAGAGGAGAGAGAGGAGGTCGGGGGCTAGGGTGGTGGTGTAGGTTTGCTGGAGGCGGGGAAGGGAGAAAGGGCCCGGGACAAATTCGCGTGAGTTGGGGGAGGATACAGGTGGTGGCTGATGTGGGTGGAGAGGACCGCGGTAGTATCTTGGAGGACGGAATTTGTATCTGATGTCTTTTGTCAGGGCAAACTCCTAGAAGTATGACTGCGCTGGGAAGACTCGTACCTGCTAGGGGGTAATTGTCTTTTCCGGCTTCTACTTTGCTGAACCGGATCCCAGGATTGAATGACATCTTGACTTGGATCTGGTGAAAGGAGGGAGGAGTCAGGGACAACGTCGTCAGAAGCATCTATCGTGTCGTAGGAGGCTGAGGATTGACGTCGCACGGTGCATTGGCATCGAAAGCAAGTGAATCGCTGCTTCTTAGTCGAGAGCAATGTTCTGGAGGAACCACTTCGTAAAGCCATAGCGAGCAGAGACTCACGCTTAAGGGATTTGATGATGTATCACCATGATTTTCTCAGAGATCTGGCGAACAGGGATAAAGCTGTAGGGGGCCACTTCCGGTTAGAGGCCGCCCAAAAGCCGCCCAGGAGCGGAATCGACCCCTCCATTTGGCGGGATGGAGGCTGGCTACCAAAGAACCTGAAGAGCTACTGGACAGGCTGTGTGACATCTGGTACGAACTCTCAGTGCCTCAACTTGCTCCCTGCATACTTCTCCAGCTATGAAACAGTCTTCAGCTAACGACCTTCTTCGTGCTGGCTCGATTGACGTTGTGTGGCCCTTTCTGCCGTCATACCTTGCTAAGCTTTGTCCTAAGGGACCCCTGAACCTACCCACCTTCCTTCGATAGCATGTTGTCGAGCACCAACATGAGCACCTTTCACCGGCTGATGACCCGGAAGGACAAACATGGCAGTGGAAACGTCAAAAAAGTAATGTCTACACCAGCCCGATCGTCTCCATCCTCACCTTCCGAGTCCACTTCGTCTACCTATTCGTACCCTAGCGCTTCCTGCTCCTTCGTTGCTAGCAGAACCCACACTCGCTCCTCTTCTCTTTCATCTTTGTCCAATGCCTTTTATTCAGCGGGACGCAAACGCTCTCCACGATTACAAGCTACACAGGGAACCATTGAAGCATCAACGGCTAATTCGGGTGATGACTGGCTTCTGCAGCCGAAACAGACTTCTGGTTTCCTTCACGACAGCCTTCCAAACGAGGATGCCCCGCTTCCGGAGAAGGATGATGAGAAAAAGGTAAAATCATAATACCACAAAAAGGATAACCTTGACTGATAATGCAAAGATCAAAATGATTTCTCAGCGTCTCGCGGCTGCCGGCATCACCAAGTACAAAGACGTAGATATCTCCCATGCCCTTCATGCACCATACGCAGATGGTGATCCCGAAAAAGCACTTGGCCTTATGATGTTATATAAAGAATCGGAAGAAGGCCTCATTAGGCCTTACAAGCCTAACATCAAGATGCTCGGCGCTGTGAATCGGGAAGGCACGACCTGCTATCTGGATTCACTACTATTTGCTATGTTCGCTAGACTCGGTTGCTTTGAGGCCATGCTGTATGTAAACTTTGACGATGAAAAGAAGAAACGACTGGCAACGCTTTTGCGGCTATGGATCAACTCTCTCCGGCTGGGGAAACTCATAACCATCGACATCGTACGTTCAGCAAGACTCGATAGCCGTGAGTATGTCGCGCTGACCAACTGGTAGACAAAGCACATCCAATCATCACTGGCCGAATGCGGATGGGAAGATGCTGCTAAAGTCCGGCAGCAGGATGCTTCCGAGGCCTTCAACTTTATCACAGATACCCTTGACTTGCCCTTGTTGACGCTAAAGATGGACATATTCCATCACGGAAAAGAGGAAGCTGGTGACGACCACAAATTCGTTAACGAACGCATGCTCGAAGTTGCAATACCGGAAGAGCCTGATGATGGGTCAGTCCTTACGCTTGAGATGTGCCTGGAAAATTACTTCAACAACCGCATTGAAGTTAAGAGATATCTGCAGCGAAGACTAACCCTTGGATCTGTCCGGTCACAAGCATCTTTTGATTCAAGCAAGGGTTCAGCCTCGCACATCGAGACTACTGAAGTCGATGACTCTATGCCTTCCACTCCCTTATCACCTCTACCAGCGCCCATGAAATCCCCAAGAAGACCAACACACTCTCGCTTAAGAACACCCAGTATTATTCAAGAGTCTATTGTATCAGAGAAGGGTGACAGTCGTGATGCACCCGGCTACGAAAGTCCACAGCACGGCCGCCGGCGTGCTGGTAGCGTCCGGAAGGAGGTCATGATGCCCGCCTGGCAATTTTTCAGCTTGATCCGTATGATCTAGAACCATTCTACAGAAGGATACCGATGACTGATTCTAATCATAGCTTGGTATACCGATGCAAAGCCAAGCAATGATGCCCAAGTGGCGGCCCATTTTTCGTCAGCTAGGCCTATCTTAGGTGAGTCTCGTAGTGCAAAAATCCCAAAGTGCTCGGCAATGCTTAGATTGCTATCAGGGATTTGTCTGAAAAGATACTCAATCTTACCCAACGGGCAAGCTAAACGAAGAGATAGCTTTGTCGACATTCCCCTGGAGATTGGCCTGCCTCATTTCATACAGGATGATAACATGCTTGAAGATGGGCCGGTGTTCGGGAACTTCAAGCTCTCACTACAATCTGCAGTTTGTCATCAGGGTACTCGAGTAGATTCAGGGCATTACATTGGCCTTGTCCGAGTTTTTCACGCTGGAGACCCCACGGCAGCTAGATGGCTAAGGCACGATGATTTAGCCAAAGAACGTGTAGCGGAAGTAGACATCGAAAAATTCCTACGCGATGAAACGCCATATCTTCTCTTCTACCAGGTGGTGCCTATCGACGGCGATCCTGGAAACATTGCGGAGGGTGAGATATCTCCTGACAAGGATGATCCTCCCGCCTACTCGGAAAATTGGGTCAGAGAAGTTGACGACGATCTGGATAGGAAGTTTTCTCTTGATCCAAATACTGGAATAGAAACTGATGCTTCGGATACTGTAATTGGGGAGTCGAACAATATCAGCGAACGACAAATGAGTAGCACGAGCAATTTAGGACAAGCAACCATCAATGGAGATTCTGACAATGCCGGTACCGTCACAAGTACCAGACCGTCGATTGATGGAAATGGGTCCACTTCTCTGACGGTCTCACGCCGTTCTTCGAAGGCAAACGGTCTGGGTGTATCGAACGGATCGGCTGCTCAAGCTGAAGGAAACCGGTTGAGTGCGTCGATGTCTCGGCTTGCAGGTCGTTTGACGAGGGACAAATCCGAGAATACAACGCCAACCCCAGTTCCAGCAGCCGCATTCGGAGGTCCTTCGCTTGAAGTGCGTGAGCAGCCGGGAGCACTCGACAAGGCCAAGCTCAAGAAGGAGAAAAGTAAGAGTAGACTCAAAGATCATCAGCATCTCTTGAAAGGACGAACCAAATCGGAAGAGCCGGACCGTGAATGTGTTATTATGTGATGGGACTATGCATATCAAGATTTGCGATGGCGTTTTTTTGGTGTTTATGGCATCTATGGAGTGATCAAAAGGGAGCATGCAAAAAGCTTGATGATACCATGGGCCGGGGAGTTTTAAGGGTGGCAATTGTCATTACTGTGAATATATGGATCCAGTAACGAGGACCACTAAACAAATTGAAACAATATGTTATTTTTTTTCGTACGAAGTCTAAAGATTGCTGATAGCAGCCTTGAATCTGTTTTGTGTGTTACTATTGTAGAGCTCAGGCCAGTGGACTTTCTTCAGCCCTATCGCACATCGAGGTCTCTGTTCATCCAGCACCGAAGCTATATCTACTTCAACATCCATAAATCATGTCGACCCTAACCCGCACATGGCACAATCTGCGCAAAATCGGTATAAAGGAATACATGCACCAATTGATGTACATTGGCGACACCAAAGCGGGCAAATACATTGCCACTGATCGTTATGGGAACAAATACTACGAAAACCAAGATGATGAACTACCCCGTGCGTTTTCCGATTCTTCCCCTTCACTGCCCTCTTCGAAGTAATGAAATAGGAGAAGCTAACGGAGTTTCTTTTGGAAATGTAGTACGCACACGCTGGATCGACTACAAACAGCATGAATACGATCCGTACGTTCCTTCCCCCTCCCTTCGCCTTCCTCCCGATCCCTATGTTTCCCCGTCCCTTTGAAGAACCATTATACTCCATGAATGTTACATGAAACCTCCAGCAGCTGACGAACTGGCCAAACAATAGGAGCCACATCGAACCCGGCTGGCACGCCTGGATGTCCTACTTAGTCGACAAACCACCCACGGAAGACGCATTGCTGAGGCCCGGGCAGAGGAGTTGGGAGTTGCCGGAGCATCGGGAGAATCTGACGGCTAGTCGGGCTGCGTTCAAGACTTATTCGACGTGAGTCTTTTTGTTCTATATTAGATTTCTAAGTTACAGGGGTGGGGGGAGAATGGGAAGGCGAGGGCAGGATGGCATGAGGAGTGGATGTGTAGATGTGGGAAAAAGATGAAAAGCAAGGAGATGTTTTGTCGTTGAAGATGGAGATTGAAGACAGCTGGCTAATATTATATGTGACGTATAGTGTTAAACCGAAAACAGCGGCGTGGATACCTGAGGCTAAGCCAAGGTGACGAGCAAGAGGACCTACGGATACGAAGGAAGTGTATGTGCATTCAGCGAACTGGATTTTTAAGGAGTCACTGGCGTTGGAGGTAGAATTTCAAGAGATGGATCGGCGAGCACGTCTAGAAACGAATACTTTGTAGACAATTTCGAGATTGTACTCGTGCGGGCTGTATATACCATTGCTATCAGGCCCATAGAGCTTTCTCAATTCATCTGATCCATCTCCCTGTTTCCCTCGTCACATATTGTCAATGCCACATTCTGTCAAGTTCGTCTTGCTATAATTACATTTCAGGATATCATTCCTCGTCGCCTGCCAATCGCCGTATCACCTTCGCTCCAAAATGCTATCATAATATCTCCAACATCCTACCTCGCTTCTACTCTGTCACATCACATTCATCCGATTGAGCCAACGTGGCGTACGACTCATCATGATGCATTCCTATGGTTTCCCCTCTTACTGAACACCTCACTTGGATTTTCCCGAACATCGCGAAACGCGTCTTTCTTCAAGCAATTTGCTTTAGGAAGGGGCTCAACAGCAAGTCGTCTGCGCTTGGTCGCTTCTCGTGATCAATTTCGAAAGTCTTGTTTAGGAAAGTCTTCCCTTCATCGCTGATGTTATCGGGTGTCGTAGGCTTGGCAGAGGTACTGCCGATTTGGAAGATAGCTTGTAGCTGGGAGCAGTTCGGGAACGGATGGGCGCCCGTGAACATTTCAACAATCAGGCAGCCCAATGACCATATATCGGCTTTGCGGGTATAGGATGTTTGCTTGACGACTTCAGGTGCCATCCAAAAGACAGAACCTTGGAGCGAAGGGCGGTGGATATGGCCACCATTCTTAGCAGGAGCAAGGAGCGCAGAAGCCTCGACGCGCTTGGAGATTCCGAAGTCGGAAATCTTAATATTGCCTTTACCGTCGACGAGTACGTTAGCACCTTTAATGTCCCTATGGATTATATCTTTGCCATGGAGGTAAGACAAGCCATCCAGGATCTGGCGGACGAAACTACGGATGAGTGGTTCGTGGAGCTGTCCGTATGAGTTGAGCATGCCAGCAACTGATCCACCAGGGACGTATTCAAGAAAGATGTTAAAGTGTTCGTCATCAGAGTTAGAACCTAGATATTGGACGATGTTTTTGTGTTGTAGATCTCGGAGAAGATCGATTTCACGCTTCAAAGCATTGATCATATTTTCTTTCCTCTTGTCAACTGTCGTGATGCTGTTGGAAGGGACCTCAACCTGCTTGACGGCCATCAATTCACCGGTAATCGCGTGCAGAGCCAAGAAAACGCTGCCGAAGGAGCCTTGACCGATTAGTGCTCCTTTCATCCACTTGACGTTGTCCCAAGAGTCTCCTTTCAGGAAGGAGTCAAGTTCTGCATCCGGACCCTCACCGTCGTCGGCAATGGCATGAGTAAGCTGGTCAGTAAGCGAACTACCAGCTTCGGTAGTAGGTCCACTGCTCCCAGATTCGTCAAAATAGCTATGCAATGTAGTATTTGACTCATCGAGGCTGTTGAGGTTGGAAGCCTGAGAGTCGCTCTCAAACGAGACATATGATTTTCGATTAGGTTCACCTGGAGACTCTTCTCGTAGCGGTTGGAGGGAGCTGGAAGCAATTGAGTCCCGATATGCCGATTGTGGAATTGCAAAGCGCGAAACAGAAAGCGGTCGGGGGCCTCCACGCGTATGGCCGTTGGTGAGCCAGGCATCTGCAATGTTCGGAAGCGGTGGCGCGTCCTTGAGGCTCGATGTGAAGCTGACGTTGCTCGCAACGCTGATTCGACTGGCTGCCCTACTTAGTCGAGCAGATCTTCTCATTGACATACGGACAGTCCTCTCAAGAGTCTCCTTCTGATGATCTGGAAAATAAGTGGTCAACTCTTGGCTGATTAATTCGCTAGGGGGTCGACCGCCCAAGAAGTCTTTCAACTTTGGTCTCGAGCGTGAATCCGCTCGTTCCGGAGGGCTCCACTGTTGCCCGGCACTGCTATTATTTCGTGTTCGTTCGCGCGGAGATTTGTAAGAAGCTGAAACCAATTGGTGAGCGTCCAGTACGCCGGTGAGTTGTTGGACTTTGCCCTTACTTTGATCGAAGTTGGTTGCAATGGCCTGCGCTTGCTGCGGATCCATATACTCTTCCGTGGAGATGGACGCAGCTTTCCGCAACTCCTCCTCATCAGGTTCACCAGTGTGAATCTTTCGTAGGATGAGACGTCCTCTGTCGCTCCGGTATAAATCAGTGCAAACTCGTACAAGATCATCGTCCGAAAGACGATGGCAATGTGCAAGAATTGGATCCATGCCACTAAGTAACCAGAAGCAATAATTTCTCGTTTGTTTTTCCGGTAGGCTCAATTTACGGAGGACATTCAACATGATCTCTTCAGCTGTTTTGCAATTTTTGATATCCAAGACTTTAGTTTGTCCGCCATTGTAGATGACGCGGATGACAGGGCCAAGAGGGAGCTTTCCGACCGTGGAATCAAGTACCGGATACTGACGGTTGGGTGTTCCTGGAACACGTCCAGACGTGGTTCTTGCAGACGACGGTTGACTAGTAAAGTAATTAGTAATCTGTGACTGAACGGTTCCACATACTTTCGGTGGGACTTGTATTTCCATACCTGCGAGCCGTATCAGCCAGCGGTGAGCCTGGTCTGTGGTTTGCTAAATCAGCTTGAAAATTTGCTAGAGCAGACGGATCTAGGACGCGCGAGTAACGCTTGTCGGCCGGAGGGGTGGGATGAGGACGCTCTCTGCGCCGGGGTGAGTCGCTCATGGAAGGAGTATATGGAGTATATCCTGGACGACTGTTTGCCTCTAGGGCAGCAATAGAGTCTCTCATCCGTTTCTTGGTGTTTCCAAGTGCCTTGGTCCTTAGTTGTTTAATGGCGACAAATATTCGGACTCGATCTCCTATCTTCTTGATTCCCATTTCTTTCAAGACCAGTTGATCGCATTCAATCAAATTGCTACCGTTGACGTTGTTGACTGAAATATCGTTAACAGACCATTGTTAGTGGATAACATCTAATCACGTACCCTTGAAGAGATGCTCATACTGGGCGCAATTGATACTTCGTAGCCACTCACAAACTCTTTTCTCATCCCAAGACCTATTACAAGACGACAGGGTTAGTTGACAGTCGTTCATAGATAGGGCTTGTGAGCGATTCAACGATCCGAGGATAGCGAATTGAAATGCGTACCTAACGGCAGTGTCTGAGGGCTCGTAACCCTCGGAGAACTCGGATTCTGTAGGACTGGCGAAAGGGCCATTATGAGAGCTACCGATAACGGGGGTGCGATGGTTTGAGAGGGCACTGGAGTATTGGCTGGATGAGGAAGGCTGGGTCGAGGGCATGCCCAGGGAGGAGGGATAGGAGGACTTAGAGGCAAGCATGGCCATATTATGCTATTGTAGGTGGTTTTATTACTTCCGGAGCTTGACGTCCATGACGTTGTAGGCCGTGTCGGTAGATGAGCGTGCCTGTGGATTGGTACTTGCAAGGTTGTCCAAGTAAGAGGGTCGATAAGTGAGTGCTATGAGTGAATGGTGATTACAGAGTGATAGCGAGAGAAGCTAAGGCTGGCAGCCAAAGCTAGATGTCAGCAACGATCAACGTTGGAGACGGGTTGATGGATTAATGAGCGTGAGAGGCAGCAAAAAAGTGAGGGAATTGTTGTCGATGGTCGGTGAGGGATTGCTGAAGCGAGGGTTTCAGGTGAGGGTCAGATTAACGTAGTGGTACTCCGTAGAAGTGTGTCTCGCTTTGTCTGTTTGCAGAGGGGGGGAAGAGCGGGAAGTGTGATGGTTTGGGGCGTGGAAGATGCGGTGTAGGGGCTTTGGCGGAGAGCCCGGAGGAGGTTGACAGATGTTGTGAAAGGGGCCACGGATGATGCGATTTAGGGAAGGAGAAATAGGTGTAAGTAAAAGCGACGGTGGTGCAGTGGTAGTAGTGGGTGTCTCAAGTTACGTCGTAGCCTTGCCTTGTGGATTGGAACAAAAGATCTTCCCGATAGCGCGGCGAATAAGAGCAAGCAAGCGTGTGCTGTTTTCGTCTGCCCTCACACACCTCCAGAATCCTGCTGCCCAAGCCGAAGTGCAGTAGTAGCTCTTGAATGTGGAAGTCGGTCGGGTGACTTTCAGCGTGGCTGCTGCCCTTCCACTGCTCGTCGTATCCAACAGCAGGTTCGGAGGTGGCGAGACTCTCAGAATGGCAGCTGAACAGTGATTGGCCGGCCTTGTTCTCTCAGCACAGTCACCAACCAGCTGAAACATGCCATCCTTGTTCTCCCGTTTCGCTCTATTCTACTTCCAGCCACATGCACGACATGCCGCCGTAATCCGTCTATGGTTAGGCAGCAATAGAGAGAACCATCACAAAGAGCCTCACCTTATGTCTCACTCGACCGTCTAAGTACTGGGACTGAACATTAAACCTTACTGCATGTTTGATTGTTTTCAATTGGATTATCGTCATCCATTTACTCTTACAATCCTGACGCGGTAGTACTAGCAGGGTGCGGCAATTGCGATTGTCTAGATGCGATAGGATAGGATAAGATAGTGTATTGCTCCCTTGGTCCTTCTTTGAAGCTAGTCAAAGAGCCTCACGATGAATCGAAGATCAAAAATCGTCAAAGCGTAATGGCTGAACTCGATCGTTCGATGAGGAATATGTCGTAAGCGTCTTTGGAAAGTTACCTTGTCCTTTGCCTCTGCCCGGAAACGAGATGAGGTGATGTAAAAGCTGGGCGATCAGGATACTCGAAAGCTTGACTGTGTCGGACAAGAACCCCATGGCCTTTGAATCAGCATTGGATAGCACTCCTCCGACAGACCTGCAGGACCTTGCAGATACTTCACTACCAATCTTCAAGGTCGAAAGGGTCCAATTACAATTCTCCATCTCCTCGGACTTTGTGGCGGCTCAGGTCGCAAACAATGTCCTCATCCTTGCCCTCTCAACCGGCCGCATCTTGCGCATAGACCTCGACAGCCCTGGCGACATCGATGGTGAGTCTGTTCAATCCCCCTCGAATCGGACATTTTTGACGCTCACAGACTTTGCCTAGACATCGACCTCCCCAAGAAACCCCAGGAAATTGGCCTCATCCGGCACATCTTCCTCGATCCGTCAGCCTCTCACCTCATCATTACCACTGCCTTGGGAGAGAATTTCTATCTGCATACCCAGTCCCGGCAACCAAAACCCTTGTCGCGGCTTAAAGGCGTCCGCATTGAAACCATAGCTTGGAATCCTTCCCTGCCAACAGCTTCGACAAGAGAGATTTTGATTGGCGCATCTGATGGAAACGTTTACGAGGTTTACATCGAGCCATCCAATGGATCTTTTCGCCGCGAGGAGAAGTATCTTAAAGCTGTCTATAAAATACAGGATGCACCAATCACAGGCCTTTGGGTTGACTTGATCTCAAATAAGCCCGATGGCCGTACTGTGATTATTGCTACCTCCACCAGGCTTTTCTACTTCACAGGACGAACTGGGAGGCTTGGTCAAGAGGGTTCAGGATCTATATTTTCCAAATTCTTTGAGACAGAAACACCTGCCATCTATGAGGTTCCACCCGCATCCAAAGCGGTGCCGTCAGCTTTAACTGTCTCTCCAGATCCGCCTGATGGATTTGCAACCAACGATGACGAAAGTGAACGCTCCTATGCCTGGCTTTCAACCCAAGGTGTCCTATATGGCAAGCTACCAATGAACACAGCATCCTCAGCCCAAAGTTCCGCAATCTTCAACACGTCAAAAATGCTGGAACGAAATAAGATACCAGCTTCCGAAAACAGCAGTGGTCGGAAAAAGCCAACGTTGAATCCCATTGCTGGTATCTTGCTAACGCAATGGCACGTTTTGTCTTTCGTAGAAGGTCGAATTGTTGCGACTCAAAGTCTAGATGAAAAGATCGTTTACGATCAGGTCGTTCTGGAACCTGGCGAGACCGTTTTATGTCTTGCATCTGACCAAAAGAAGAATACCTTCTGGCTTTTCACCACCCAAGAAATCTACGAGATTGTGGTCAATGACGAGGATCGAGATGTCTGGAAGGTCATGCTTGCAGCTCAAAGGTTCGATAGAGCATCCCATTATGCTCGGTCATCTGCTCAGAAGGATGCCGTCGCAACGGCGTCTGGAGACTACCTTATCAAGAAAAAGCAGTATCTCGAGGCAGCAAGCGTATATGGCAAGAGTAGTAGATCCTTCGAACAAGTTGCTTTAACATTCATCGATCATGGAGAACAGGATGCACTTCGAAAGTATCTGTTGACAAAGATTTCGACATACAAGAAGACCTATATAATGCAACGAATCATGATCGCTAGCTGGCTAATCGAGATATTCATGTCTAAGCTGAATTCGCTTGATGACACCATCACTACAAAGGCTCAATTGACCGAGGGCACAAATACAGCAGAAACAAAAGATGAGCTGGGTGCAGTTCGGAAGGAATTTCAAGACTTCGTCAACAAATACAAAAGCGATCTAGACCAGAAGACAACGTACGATATCATTAGTGGTCATGGACGAGAACAAGAATTGCTGGCGTACGCTACTGCCGTTGATGATTCAAATTTCATTATCTCATATTGGATTCAACGTGAACGTTGGCAACAAGCTCTGGATATTTTAAAAAAACAGAACAAACCAGAAATCTTCTATAGATACAGCAGCGTCCTAATGGCTAATACCGCCACTGACCTGGTGGATATTCTGATGCGTCATCCTGACCTGAATGCTCGGAAGCTCATCCCTGCCCTACTCAATTACAATAAAAACAACTCGACCCCTCTACCTAAAAATCAAGCAGCCCGATACCTAAACTTCTGTATTAACCAGCTCCAATCTACTGATCCTGCGGTCCACAACACCTTGATCTCCATCTATGCCTCCGACCCTTCTCCTTCCGAGTCAGCCCTCATGTCATACCTCTCAACCCAATCGCTCCACGCCAAACCACGTTATGACACCGACTTTGCTTTTCGCCTTTGCATCCAGCACTCTCGCGTCCAATCGGCAGTTCACATCTATTCGTCCATGGGCGAGTACAGCTCCGCCGTCGATCTAGCTCTCAAGCACAATGAGATCGAAATTGCTTCATCCGTCGCCGATCGACCTATCGACACTGATCCGGCACTCCGCAAACGCCTATGGCTCGCTGTTGCAAAGAAGGTCATCTCCCAACAAGACACGGGCAGCATCAAGACAGCCCTTGATTTTATGAAGCGCTGCGACCTTTTGCGAATTGAGGATCTGATTCCCTTCTTCCCTGACTTCGTCGTCATTGACGATTTTAAGGAAGAAATCTGTGCCGCTTTGGAGTCATACTCTCGCTCGATTGCTGCCCTGGACACAGAAATGGACGCTTCAGCCGCAACGGCTGAATCTATCAAACAAGACATCAAGAAATTGAACAGCCGGTATGCGATTGTCGAGCCGGGAGAAAGGTGCAGAGTCTGTCAATTGCCGTTGCTAAGCAGACAATTCTTCGTGTTCCCAAGCTGTCAGCATGGGTTCCATAGCGATTGTCTAGGAAGGAAAGTTCTGGAGGGTAGTGGATTGACCGTGAGGGGGAGGATTAGGGAATTACAGGCAAGTATTGCAAGAGGGGGGAGAAGGGAGCGAGAGGCGAGGGAGCTGGATGCGCTAGTGGCGCAGCAATGGTGAGTCTCAATCCACTGATGTATGGGATGAAGGATATGATCCTAATGATGTCGACTGGATCTAGTATATTGTGCGGGGATTATGCCATAAAGCAGATTGACGAACCGTTCGTAAATGAAGCGGATGACCATAATGAGTGGGCTATATGATGATCTTGGTACACCATCAATGCAAAAGTATATACATCTTGGCTCGCTTTGAAACGAGAATAGCCCCTATAGCGTCTGGTTTGCCGTTGTTCCGCATGTTTCTCCTTGCCAGAGGGATTTGTGTTGTATTCATAAAGGGTACAATTTCTTTCTTGGCTATGAATTGGGAATCATGTTAGTAGGGTAACATGTCTCCCATTACTTCTCTGTTACTTTTCCACCAAATTTTCAGGTCTCACTGGTTGTATACATTTCTCTCCCTTTACACGGCTTTCTTTCCTCTCTCTCACTCTCTTCTTTATGCCAGCAGCGAGATTAGCCACGGATCACTCGGCAGTCGTACACAGTCTTCAAAAGAAGATAAAAAACAAAAGAAAAACGACAGAGAGTGATCCTTCCACCTCCTTCAAACTCAACCGCCTAATTTGCCCATCGGCCACGGCTCAATCCTCCTACATGAGGTTGAACAGTGCACTACTAGTCCTGCACGTGCAACGACTCCGAATCTGGATTTCGTCCGCAAATACATCATTATTGTAAACCTTGGTCGGTTAAAATTGCAATACGCAGCCGCAGTCGGCCATAAACAGGGCATTTCAAGCCACGGCTCCTGTTCCTTGCAGCTGGAAATCACACGGATTGATCAACGTACCATGTTTACCTGCTGCTCATGTGATTAATTCTTTAGATAGGCGCTGTATTGGCGGATGGCGCAGAATTTTATCATGCACTGTCACTCGGCCAGCGGTGGATTCAGAATACCCGTTGCCAAGCCCCCCTGGTCGGCGGACGAAAACCGTCCGAAGATGATGATGGTAACACAATCAGTCCTAAAGAAGAAAGTATAAGACGCTATGTAAGCATACTCATCGTCATATCAAGTCATCGATTCCCTTCCTTACTTGAATTCGTGACGAGCGTTCCGGATCTCTGTTTAAAGGATGGCTACCTCGTTCATGCTTAGCTTCTTCTACAAGCAACTCTTCGTTACTCCTCCTGTTCCCAGACAGCGGTTTGATGGCCAGACAGTCATAATTACAGGAAGCAACACAGGCCTAGGTCTTCAAGCTGCGCTTCACGTAGTCCGTTTGGGCGCCGAGAAAGTCATCTTGGCTGTTAGGAACTTGGAGAAAGGCGAAAATGCGAAAAGAACGATTGAAGAATCAACTGGGAAAAGCGGAGTGGTTGAAGTATGGAAGCTCGATCTAACAAGTTATAAATCGGTCAAACAATTCGCGGAAAAAGCCGAAGGACTGAAGAGACTTGATGTCCTCCTAGAAAATGCTGGGATGATGAACTTGGTTTGGAGCATGGCTGAGGACGATGAGTTGAGCGTAACCACGAACGTCGTCAGCACTTTCTTGCTGGGACTGTTGCTATTACCAAAGCTGCAAGAAACGGCTACGAAGTTCAAGGTCCGGCCGCGACTGGTAATCGTAACGTCGGATCTACATTTCATGAATAAACTTGAAGAGCGGAAAGCTCCAAACATCTTCGACAAATTAAGGGAAAAGGAGACGGCGAATATGTCGGACAGGTACGTCGATCAAGCATTTGACAAAAAAGACGACGTGAATAGTAGCTGACAATTCATGTAACAGGTATGCAGCGACAAAGCTAATGGAAATATTTATTGTCCGTGAGCTGGCGGGAAGGATTGATCGATCAGAGAAGCCTAAGGTCGTCATCAATTGTCTCACGCCAGGATTTTGTCATTCAGACTTCGACCGTGAGCTGCACGGTACTAGATTGCGTCTCATGAAAGTGATGAGATTTCTTCTTGCTCGATCAACAGAAGTGGGAAGCAGGACACTGGTCGCTGCCGCAGGAGCTGGAGAGCAAAGTCATGGCCAGTACATGGCTGACAGTCGGGTTTCTCGGTTTGTTCCTCCCACTAGCTTCTGATTCCAAGGACAGCAACTGACGAGGTGCACTTTTCAGGGCATCCCCTTTCGTGCTCAGTGCCGACGGAGCAGAAACTCAAAAGAGACTTTGGACAGAGCTAGCAGAGAAGCTGGAGCGTATACAGCCAGGGCTCATGCAGAACATATAAATGAGACCTTTTTCGCCTTGAGACTTGTTATACCTATGTGTGACTACACAAGCTTCTTTTTGCAAGAAGAAAAACTATACCTAGACATGTGCTATCCAGTGATTATATGTTGTAATGGTGGTAGTACTAGCGTTATGTTGGCTGACTGTCTGACGAGTTTCTCTTCTTCGCTATGTCTACGGAGATAGGACGGCGTATTTCCATCAATAGTTACTTTGCAAACGATCAAATGCTCACACAGAGAGGTCTCGGATGTTGTGATATGCAGGAATAAAGAACCAGAATGTTTCGGGGTTTCGGGGCAGACCAATCGCGGGGAGAACATTTCGAAGATCTCGATGCCCACACAAGTTGACGCCTCAACCATCCAATGCAATTACTTTGAAGCATAATTACGGTTGCTCCCATGCAGGCTTGTTGATCCTTTATCCCCCGAAATGCTGTCACTGTCTTCTGTCCTTGATGTAATGTCAGGAGGGGCGAGTAATAATACTTGGATGAAACGGGCCTGCCTCATCACAGCTGCCACCAACGTTTGGGCAGTCGCTTTGTCGGAGGGTCGCGTGCAGCTGCCGATCGGTTGCATCAGCCTTTACAGTCAGCCTATGGATTAGCTACAGGTCTGTTTCGCGCTGTTGGGTTGCATAACGTCCTTGTTTCGGCATCCAGTGCAGACGAGGGGCTAACATCCTGGGCAGCAGCACCCGTAACACAGGCCTTGAGGTGACACCAACGAATATTGCGGCGAAGTCCAGGCCCAGATTATTGAACGCTACATGGTCACGCCCAAGACGGGTTGATGTGACGGACAGGTGACGCCGCGGGATAGTTTTGTAGTACTTGTATTTGGTCACCCGGCTTCAGCCAGCAATTTTCTACGACGACTACACGTCTAAGCTCAGCTTAGTAGGCAGCGGGGTGTTAGTAGTCCGATTGTCATAGCTGTCGCAATTTGCGAGATCCGACTTATCGTAATCGAAGCGAAAATCATCTGGGGAAAAAGGCATACTCCGGAGACGGAAGCGACAGCCATTTACCGCTATCCGATCATTCGTGCTTTTGCAGCATCTTTGGTCCCGGGCGTAGGAGGCTGCGTATTATTGTGGTCAATAAACGTTGATGAGCCTGTTGACGTACGTTGCCAATCCCACGGAATAGTCGGAATGACCCAACAAAGCGAAAGCATGCTGAAAGGGCCCTTGTAGGCTTGTCTCAAAGCAAGGTGTCAGATGATGATGTGTCCTTCCGGGAAAGGTGCCAATAAGCAGTTCCCTGTCAAGCCAACCGCAGCCGAGTAATCAAATTGCATTGACCAGGAGGTGAAGGGGCGACTTGGCTTACTTGGCCCAATCGATTGATCGAATCCGCTAGAAAGTAACTATTTTGGCGTGACTGCTTGCGGCTTAGCTTGAGGACTCGTTGCCATCAGCACCTCAGGAACCGCCCATGTTTGGACCAACAAAAGCTCTCCGCCTGTTCCTCTCTTCTGCTCTTCCATCCCACCTCAAGTCGGCCATGATCATACTTCAAGCTTCAGCAATAGTCGCAACGACCTGACTGCCACCTCAATTCTCTCCAGTTCGAACTCGGTCCTTGTTATCATTGCTACCCACTGCTCTTTGTTTCCTAATTGTTCAACCTCGCCCTCTCTCCTTCTCTACCTACATTCCATACTCGTCACCTAGCAACAACAACCCCTCTCTCGCCTAACGACAACAAGCTCTTCTCCTACATTGACATCCGAAGACATATCCTACAACCATCTTTGATCATCTACACTTCCCCATTACCTCCGATTCCGTTCAAGATCGAGTCCTCACTCAATTCGTCGTTGCCTTTCAGGCTCCGATGATCGGTTTCATTTCCTCGTGACTTAACACCTGGATGGTAGTATCCGCCTCCAGGCTTCCATCGAACGGTTTTATCTTCTGGCCCATCTCTCTTACGACACTCAACTATCACCAGCCGTCTCCTTTGACAACATCAACGGCTGCGTACGGAAACTTGTCCTCCTTCACGATCCCTCCACGATTGTCTCACGAGACACCCCTCCCAACTTTTACATCGAACGATTTCACGCAGCGATAATCCCTGGTTGATATCATCAACGTCCCTTCCTTCAATTCAACGATATTCTCTTCCTCGCTCTCGTTTCAGCGATTCGACCTTACTTCTCGGTAATCTAATGCAGTCCTAGCGTTCTATAGACTCTATACCTTCGGATCAGCGATCCGACACAAACACAATCACCGTCGCCATCCGACACATTTCCTTGATTCGACTAAACTATACCATATTTGCACATGAGCCTCTGATAGAACGATTCGGTGTTTTTCTTAGGGTGTCTATGAGGAACGGGTGGAGCCTTGTATCTAGCGTTTTGCTTTGCCCTTTTTTTTACACGACCCTTTGTTTTGATCGCCACGGCCTCGACAAGTCAACTCTTAAGCTCACGGAGCTTTCTGACTTGACCTAGGCCGGATAACATTTTCTGTCAGATACCCTACGTTTTGCGAGACCAGAGACTCCGCTCTGGACTCGACAGTCTGACCGTCGAGTGAGCGGTTTTGTACCATATCGACTGATTTTTCTTTGTTTCGCCTATTGCCTGCTTGCCTTTCGTATCGACTCGGCTTTTCCTCCCGTTAAGGTTTTATACGCACTGGGAAAGGTATCATGGACTGTATGAGAAACCGGTTCGTGGAAGGGGTGGTTCTGGACGGGCGTTTTGAAACGGTTTCTCCTCTCAACAATGGTTCTTTCGGGATGGTCTTTCTGGCCAAGGACAGAAAGAATGGCGAGTTTGTGGCAATTAAGTGTTTGAGCAAAACTTCGATGTCAGATCCGCAGACGGCTCCCGTGCGAGAAGACCATACCGTTGAGGTTGCCTGTCATGATCGTTTAGGCCGGCACCCCAACATTGTCAGCTTGGTCCACTCGTTCGAAACCGAGGCTCATATCTATTTGGTTCTCGAATTCTGCTCGATGGGCGACTTATACGAAGCGATCAATGTTGGTCGTGGGCCTTTGGAGACTGAGAATGTTCGAGAATTCATGCTACAGCTTGTCAATGCCGTGGACTTTATGCACTCCAAGGGAATCTATCACCGAGACATTAAACCGGAGAACATCTTCCTCGCTCAAGATGGATCAATGAAACTCGGCGATTTTGGTCTTGCAACCACGGACGTGTGGTCTTACGAGTCATCTGTCGGCAGTGACCGATACATGGCGCCAGAGCAATATGACGCAGCTGATACCGGCTATTCTCCTGCTAAGGCAGATATCTGGGCTATCGGTATCTGCCTACTCAACGTCCTCTTTTCAAAGAATCCTTTCGTCACGCCCACGGAGTCTGACAAGCTCTACGCCGACTTTGCTCGCGACAACCAATCACTCTTTGATGTTTTCGCCAACATGTCTCAAGATACGTTCGAAGTTCTTGCTCATTGTCTGGCTATTGATCCTGCGAAAAGATCTCTCACCGCACTTCGTGAAAAGCTTGAGCGAGTGGTTACCTTCACTACTGACGAAGAAACATTGGACGACTTCTGCAACGAGCAACGTGAGGTAGTCCCACCCACGGCCAACCGTGAACCGCTGCGGACTCCGTCCGTTCAAAGCCCTCAAGTCGATCAAGGTAGCTTCCCATGGGCTAAAGCACTTCATATGAGTCCCAAGCGTCAAAGCCGTCAACTTTCGGCTATTCCGGATACTGAGAGCTATACCGAGTCACTGTTTCCAGCTTCTGAGCGTGATCGTCGATCTTGGTATTCTGTTGCCCAGAACTCGTCTCTCACGTCGGGTCTCGACTCCGTGATGGAAGCTTCGGTCAAGTCAATGATCTTCCATCAGCCGGTGCCACGTAACCAGCAGCATTCAGAGCACCCGGGGACCACTGGATCGTTACCTATGCGCCCTTCCAAGCCATTGCCCACGTTATCGTCTTTCTTTGGCAAGAAGCATGATTCAGTCTCCAAGAGCTGGACGGACATGTGGGACGAAGATGAGGAGGATGATTTTGTTGAGGCAAAGGAAGCGCTAAGCAAACGTCGTGAACACAATAACCGTACATGGAGCTTTGAGAGCAATAACGAAGACCTTACGGTTGGCCGCACTGCTCTGTCTGAAATTAAAGAGACCGCCATGAATTCGAGACACAATAGCGTTCAAGACAAGGAGTCTCCCAGTGTTTTCAATGATCACGAGGATTTCGTTTTCGAGGATGCGGTGGCCCCACAGTCAACCACACCACGCTACTCGCCACCATCAAAGCGAGCTCATTCCCCACCTCGCCGAAGCATTATAGACAAGTGGGCTGCTCTGGGCAATCGCCGCCGTGCCTACCATGAAGGCGATGGGAACGTCACTCCTCAGCCTGGCAGAAAGCGAACCATCACTGGCGGTAGTTGGCGTGATGGCCTGGGCTTCAAATTCTCGAGCAATATAGGTTTCGGAAGCGGTGGGAGTGGTAGGGAGAGGAAAGACAGCCTCAATAGCAAAGTGCGCAACTGGCGTCGTGATGGGAATGTACAGCAGCAGCAATCTCCATATCATTATAACCAGAAGGAGCGAGAGGTTGCTTTGGTAGGCAATGATTCTGAGTGGGTTGGAGATTGGGATAATCTCCACTTGTAGTCGAACTTCTTTCGACTCTTTGTAAGATTCGATTATGTCGGGTTTATCAAGGTGAAGAAAGGGGGATCGGCTGCACATGTTCATGACATTGAATTATCAATTAGGTAGTGCAATACAAGGACATTCACCCTCTCAATGATTGTGTTATTTGATGTCCCAAGTGATTGAAAATATGATCGCATCGTAGCTAATCGGCTTAAATCACCGCCGGAAAGTTTTTACCCACATGTCAAATCCCCGCAAAAACCGCAGAATTTCTCTGTTTTCACACCATTCCAGCCACGTCAAATCTGACTGGATACTTCCAAAATTAGAAGTGTATTTAGATCAGTATCTGAAGAACCGGAGTATTGATTTTTAACTTATAATACTTAATATTTCGTATGTTATAGCTGTTTTCCTTCTGGGTATTCCGTGAAGCGTAGCGCTGCCGGCTAAATTACCGGCTATACTAGCTTTAAACTCCGAGATTCTTAGCATTAATCTTTGAGAGAGTACTTAGTAAGTAAAAATAGAGTTAGATACTTACAACTTCAAAATAAGATAGACTTATCGATTATCTTTATATGTTTTAAATTTCTAAGAATTTGAGTTTGATTTAGTAATGTGGTGTAGGTGCGAAATCTACAACTTTTGGTGAATCTTTGGTGGCGGGGTAAAAACTTTCCGGCTAGTACTTTATGATCTATCTGTTCTTGTTGAACGTTCCAATATGCCAAAATCCAACATTTGGAGTCACCAATGCTTACTCATCTTGATAATTATACCCGTTCAATGCCGCTAGTCTAGGAAGTACAATCATCGTCAACAAAAATTCCAGGCTCCTTTGAATAGTACTTCATTTGCCTATATGGGAGTTGCCATGATGCAGAAGCTGACAACTCCTGCCTCATAGGACAACTTCCATTCGTGCTATAAGAACTACAACTGGAATTTCGTCCTCTGCTTGTCCATCCTACCCTTCCACTCCCACTCCTGCCCACTCCCCCTCTGAATCCCCTTGTCAATTCTCCTCAATTTCATCGTAAACCTCGGCCCCAGTTCCTGCAGCCCAGCCCTGATGCCTTCCACGCCCTTGACCTCCTTCCCATCCGGCCCGATGACGCTTTTCTCGCTCTCGCGCTTTTCCCGAAATATATACCGATGCCGCCGCAGGAAGATGTAATCACGCTGGTTATGTAACGTGACGACCTGTCTGCCCTGGAAATCCGGCTGTGGGGGAAACACGGAGCGGAAAAGATGCGCGGTGAGTAACCCCAGTGGAGTGCGGAAGTTGTTAAGAATGAGTTCCGGGTCGTGGTCTGTTGGTCGGCCGTGCCCCGGGAGCTTTTTGCCTTCGATCCAGTTGCTGATGCTGAAGTGGAAGGTTGGCCCGACGGGTAAGTGCACGAATGTGAGGCCGGTGGGCTTTTTTTGGTCCTCTTTCAGGACGAGCAGGGCGGTGTAGGCGCGGTTGCTGGCGAAGGAGGCGATTTCCCGCAGGGAGTATTTGTGGCTGTGGCGATGGGCGGAGCGAGGAATGTAGACGCTGTTCGGAAAGAGAGTGGTGAGGAGTCGGGCTTCGGTGTGGAGGGCAGAGTTCAGGGAGGTTGTAATGAGGGTTTTCGGGAGGGGAGACGGGGAGGAGGAGAAGAGAGTGGGGAAGCGGCTGGTGAGGGCTGATGGGGTAAGGTCGAGGTCTGTAGTTGGAGCGGAGGCGGTGGGACTGGTTGCGCGTTCGCTGGCCGATTTTTGAGATTTTTGGGGATTCGAGGGTTTCGTGGAAGGCTCGTCGGACTCGCTAGCAGAATCAATCATGCTGTCTTGGTCGCTGAGTGGGTCGGAAGCCTCCGAGTCCTCCCTTTGATCATAGTGGGCTTCATTGGCATCCAATTCCTCATCTTGAACGAGCTTCTGTCGTTTCAAACATCCAACATCCACGCTGACCCCGAGCACATCGCCAGTTTCGTCATTGACATCATCCCAAACTCGTTTCCTTTCCAAGGTCAGAGGCACATTCTTTCGTAACCTCTCCTCGCGCAGACTTGGATCCTTGTCTTCTTCTCGTCTCCTTCGGAAACGCTCATCCCGTCTGGTATTATCGAGTGCCTTTTTGCGAGTGATATGAAGTTTTTGCCTTCTTTCTCGGTTACTGGTTTTGAGAGATTGTGTTGATTTGGAGGAAGGCGTGAACTTTTTCGAAGCCATGATGGGGATCTGGTAATGTCCGTTTAGATGAGGAGTCGCTTTTTTACTGGTTCAGAACGGCTTAAGTGGGATACCGCAATTGCAAGGTTTTTGGAACTTGCTGTTATCGATAAGGAGCTCAAGACGTAGGGCTGTATACTTCGAAGTCACAATTTCCTTAGTTTACTGGTTTGCATGCAGATGACTCAATCGGCTACAAACTCCAAGGTCCGCTTTGAATAAGACCTAGTGGGGAAGGGAAAAGTATATGCGCGCTTTCTGCGTCAGAGTACGCTGTAATCACAACATTGACTCATTGCGAAGAGGAACACTTTATCTGAGAACTTTCTCGACCACAATTCCATTCCTGAGATTCCAAGTCACTAAGATCGATCCAATAATGGCTACTACGACGACCAAGACAGGTCAGCCTTTCGACCGGCAAATTATGGATTCAATGCTTCGCAGACGCATGTTCTACACTCCGGCTTTTGAGGTATACGGCGGTATTTCTGGACTCTACGACTATGGCCCGCCTGGCTGTTCCTTACAAGCAAACATCATTGACACATGGCGAAAGCATTTTGTTCTAGAGGAGGACATGTTAGAAGTCGACTGTACTATGTTGACACCACACGAAGTATTGAAAACAAGTGGTCACGTTGACAAGTTTGCGGACTGGATGTGTAAAGATCCAAAGACGGGTGAGATATTCAGGGCAGATCACTTGGTTGAAGAAGTTCTCGAGTCAAGGCTCAAAGGGGACAAAGAAGCTCGCGGTCAGAAGGTTGAAGTGGACGAGGAAAAGGACGCAAAGCGGAAAAAGAGGGTCAAGGATACCAAGGCCATCAAGCTCGATGATTCCGTCGTCAAGGAATACGAAGAAATACTAGCCAAGATTGACAATTATGACGGAGACGAGCTAGGGCTCCTCATCACAAAGTACGCTATCAAAAACCCTACAACCGGCGGGGATCTCCTTCCACCAGTTGCCTTCAATTTAATGTTTCAAACTTCCATCGGCCCCAGCAGCAATCTGGCAGGCTATCTACGACCAGAGACTGCTCAAGGCCAATTTCTTACCTTCCAGAAGCTGCTCGAGTTCAATCAACAGTCAATGCCATTTGCTTCAGCCTGTATTGGCAAGTCATTCCGAAACGAAATCTCCCCTCGTGCCGGTCTTCTACGGGTTCGCGAGTTTTTGATGGCCGAGATCGAGCATTATGTGGATCCTGAAGGTGGTAAAAAACATCCAAGGTTCAGCGAGGTAGCAGACCTTAAACTTGACTTATTGGACCGGAAAGTCCAGCTTTCTGGACACACCGAAACTACCAAGATGACAATCGGCGAAGCTGTCGAGTCCGGTACCGTGGACAGCGAGACTCTTGGCTATTTCATCGCCAGGATATACCTTTTCCTCGTTCGCTTGGGTGTGGACCCTACCAAGATGCGCTTCAGGCAGCATATGGCGAATGAGATGGCTCACTATGCTGCGGATTGCTGGGATGCTGAACTGCTCACAAGCTATGGCTGGATTGAATGCGTTGGATGTGCAGACAGAAGCGCATTCGATTTGACGGTACATACTAAGAAGACTGGAGCACCGCTTTACGTCAGAGAGACTAGAAGCGAGCCGCTGAAGGTTGAAGAGTGGCAGATTGATGTTGACAAGAAGAAATTCGGGCCAAAGTTCAAGAAAGACGGCAAGACTGTTGAGGCGGCCATTGAGGGTCTGAGTCAAGACATTCGAGAGAAGCTATCGCTCGAACTCGCAGAGAGTGGCAAGATTCAAGTAGACGTCCCAGGCGTTGGAAATGGTAAGGTCGATGTTGACAAGGATCTGATCAAGATCGAAAAGCGGACAAGAGTGGAACATACCAGAGAATACACTCCAAACGTCATCGAACCCGCATTCGGTATCGGTCGGATATTATACACCCTTTTAGAACATGTCTACTGGTCACGGGAAGGAGCGGATGAGCGCGGTGTGAGTGCTGTAAATCTTTCTGAGATTATTGATTGCTTAGACTAAGTGTTGGCTAGGTACTCTCGTTCCCTCCTCCAATTGCTCCGACGAAGGTTTTAATCGTTCCACTATCCGGTCATCCAGACTTCAAACCATTGGTATCTCAAATGAGCCAGAAATTGCGGCGACTCGGTATCTCCAATCGGGTAGATGATTCGTCCGCAACGATTGGCAAGCGGTATTCACGGAATGATGAGCTTGGGACGCCACTGGGCATCACGGTTGATTTCCAATCGGTCAAGGACAAGACTTTTACGCTCCGTGATCGAGATAGCACAAAACAGGTGCGGTCGGACGAAGACAGCATTTGCGCAGCAATCCAGAGCATTGTTGAGGGTCATAAATCATGGGTGGATATTCAGAAAGAGTTACCGGAGTTTACGCAGCAAGAGACGGATTGAACATATGCCCATGCTAGGAAGGCAGTCGTCAGCATAATCCCCCTATCAGCAAATCCAAATATGTAATCGCGACATGATGCACGGCGAGAATTAGGCAAATGGGGCACCCAGCTGAGCGGACGAAGGATGCACACGCATGGCGGACAACGTGGCCGGTAGGGATAAAGAGCGCCATTGCCAGGGTATTAGAAKGTTCGCAGCGAAAAGGGATTGGCTGATAGGGTTCCAACAGACAGAGGCGTGTTTGATACTGCGATCTGAAACGGCATGTCGGAAAGGGTCTAAGCGCGCTTCTGGAATCGGTCGACGTCAGATGCATTGCATACTACTCTCATCCACATATCATCCACGTAAACGTCAAGGTGGAGGATCTTGTTGCCACCCCGACGGCTTAACGGATACCGGCCATTTCTAAGCTGGCATTCGTCAAGTCCAATTGGCATCCGAGTGTTAGCTCCAACGTCGAAGCGATGGACTGTCGGTTCGCTGGCATCTCCACTTTAGACACTTCTCCCGCCCAAACTAATGCAAGGTACCAGTTCGAAAGGTCCCACTACCGGAAGGCTTCTGTTTCCACAGACTAAAATAATATCAATCGCTCGGAATGCCTGACTTGCATACCCTTCCTGCTCCCTGGATCCAGCCCCATGCGTCTCACGTCTCCTTCAGCTCGTTGATTCGTCCTTCTGATCTTCATCCTCTCTATCTTGCATATAGCTGTTCTTCTACAGTCATGGATTCGAATGCTACCCGTCTTTTTTTCTGTTTCTGTCTTTACCGTACCTACTTCTGAATATTCATAAAGATAGTTGCCTTTGTCACTTGTCCCGAGTCTGCGTTCACATCATGCCCGCATTATCACCATATTCTTTAGAATTATCTTTCTGCATATATTGTTAAAGTCAGGAAACATTAATTGACTTTATGCTGCACTATCCTTAGCACACATATATTTATGGCTGAACCAAACCATGTTGATCCCCCGATCAATAAGGATTGTGACATTGCTGGAGATGACCCGAACCCATCAGCAATTGGCCGAGTCTCTGGAGACTCAGGCGATTGTTCCACTGAAAAGTCCCAGTAAGTCTTCTTACTCAAAGAGCATCTATATTAGCAGACCTGCTGACGCAAATAGGAGCTCTACAAATTCAATCAGCCTGAGCGGCAGTACTTTTGATCAAGTACTCGAAAATGAACGCATCTACGCCAACGAAAGCTACTTCATGCCATGCGACGAGAAAGAGCAAACCCGTCTCGCGATCACACATCAGTGCTTCACTTCGATCCTCAACGGCCAATTATCTTTCCAGAATATTCCACGGAATGCTAGGAGAATCCTCGATATTGGTACAGGAACTGGGGATTGGGCAATTGCTGTTGCAGAACGCTTTCCAAACGCTGAAATAACCGCCACGGATATCACCTGCTTCCAACCGACTGACGTCCCTCCAAACGTCTTCTTCGAGATTGACGACGCTCAGGAAGAATGGACTTACATGGAACCTTTCGACTTCATACACATCCGTGGTCTCTCTGGAGCTTTCCGCGACTGGACAACGGTTTATCAAGAAGCGTTGAAACATCTACAGCCTAATGGTATCCTTGAAGTGGCCGACTTTGATTTTGTTCAAATGACCGACCCGATGCCGGATTCATACCTTAGCATTTACAACGGCGCTTGTCTCTCTGCCGCGGAGAGGTACGGCTCGAGTATTGGACTTGACCATATGAGGAAAACGACACTCGAACGTACTGGTCTCAGCTTTGGCAAGAGCCGGACTTTCGATGTCCCATTGGGCACCTGGTCGTCTGATCCACGGAAAAAAGTTGCAGGGAAGATGGCATTGATCTCAATGCTCGAGGGTTTAGAAGCTACAAGCCTGAGACTGCTGACAAAACATTCGGGGTTTAAAGCAGAGGATGTACGGGATCTCTGTGAAAAGGTAAAAGAAGAATTGATGCGGCCAGGTACCAGACCATTTGTTCGCTGTCAATTCACGGTGGTGCGGAAATTATTGACCTAGTGCATCGCATGGCTGGGATTTTCAACGAGACACGAATGGATGCTGAGCGATAATGTTGGATGGATCATGATTGTATGAGGGATTTGATTTTGGTCTTCTTATCGATGCAAAGTGCAGAGGCTTGAGTGTATAGCTAGTTGTATTTGTAGACATATCCTTCGAGTCAAAGTGGATGTTACCGAGATTGGAGCTGCAGTGCGGAAAGGATTTCCGCTTTCAATACCTGCATTTCCGGATCGAGATATCTGGCTTTATATCCAAGATAGGATAGGGTCTGAACGGTTTTGGGTAAGCATGCACTGAACTAGGGGGCTTGAGGTACTTCGTCCAAACGTACACACTCCTCACTACGAACATGGCTCCTCCTGTCGCGACTGCTAAGCTTGAATTAAGCTACCCTTTATACGCCTCAGATTTCGATCCACAAAATAATAATTTCTTACTTGTGGGCGGAGGTGGGGGCGAGGGTCGCACAGGTGTGGGTAATAAGATTGTAACATTGACCATTCCGGAGGATGATCTGCAAATTGACTGACGGGGCTCCAGACACTCATCAATACCTCCAAGAAGAATACAATCTCAGAGGTCGTAGACATCGATCTATCTAGAGACGAAGATTCTGTCACTTCTTTAGCAGTCGCATCGTCCACTGCTTCTTCTGTTACCGCCTTCGCCGGCATTAATTCATCGGAAAGGGACC